>JAYESA010000006.1:167857600-168564924 GCA_036927795.1 Iris macrosiphon | reverse complement strand
ATGCATCAAAATAGCTTTGCTCAACCCCGCAACAGCAGCTCAACTGCAACAAGATTTGTGGCAAGTTCTGTTGTGCAAGCAATTGTTTGGCTGTTGCCATAGCAATTGCTTGTTCAGCAGCAAGCAACCGAGTGACTATAGCAGAAAATATTGATTGAAGAAGAGATGTTAAATGGTGGATCAAGTAAGCCACATGATGATCCGTATTGTAGTAGCATGAATGGCACACTAAAAGGCTAGGATTGCTGCTGCTTTTCAAAAGCCACGGCATAAACAGTTTTTAACGACATGTACGAGCAGGGAGGAACCAGGATTTTGGAGTAGGGTGGGCTCGCTAATAGTTACTATAAGGTTCTAAAAAATTTATGCCAAAAATTCGGCAGAGTTTCGATGATTCAAAACCTGTCATAGACAATAAGCTTAAGAAAAAATACACATTCATCGTAAATATAGATAACAAGTACTCAATTCATCATTTCCAACAAGTGCATCTAATAAATGAAGTTGGATAATAAATGTTGTGATATGAAACAGAACTATGAGTGAGGCCTCTAGGCATGAGTCTGCTTACATGCAGTACAAGAGAACCAAAGCTGCAACAGGCCTAGTAGGAGCAGTTGGGCATATCCATTTGATCTTCATGAAATTGAACTTGTAAAGAAAGATAACTTGCCTTCAAGAGGTACTCATAGAAAGAGTCAATACTTGTGCCAATTCCAGCATCCATTTGATCTTCATGAAATTGAACTTGTAAAGAAAGATAACTTGCTTTCAAGAGGTACTCATCGAAAGAGTAAATACTTGTGCCAATTTCAGCATCTGCAATTGAACAATAGTGGGTAAAAATATACAAAGATAAATAATAGCAATCATCTTGCCAATATCAGGCTCCAATGAAATGAAAGCTGGACTATCAGATCCACGTAACAATTCCCCCCCCCCCCCCCCCCCCCCCCCCCCCCCCCCCCATTATAATCCACTTATAAGTATACTTTAACCTGGATTGCTTAATTAGGTACTATATTTGAAGTTCATATCTAGAGTTCTACTGAAGGTTGGCTGGGAATTGTATGTTTATGGTAATTAAGTATAACTTAAATACAAAAGTAATATTTATATAAACAAAATTTACTGTATGGTCATTGATGTGTATGGCATCTCATGCCATGCATGAGGAATTGCAGGAGTTTTGGGCCCCTCCCCAAGAGAAATTAATACTCTTTCAGCACAAAGAAGGATAAAATTATGCATATGGGACCAAAGGGTTTACATATATTAAGATGAATCAATATAAAGCAAAGACGACAGCCATGGACAAATTGTGGTGGATTTGAGACCCTAAGACTACTAAAAGCATACATTCCTCTTCAAAACCTCTTTTCTTCTTCTAGATACCTTTAGGGATCATTAAAACCCATAATAAGCATGTCAAATGGTACACAAGGGATCATTAAAACCCAGAAATTAATTCTCCTAGTAGGTGTTATTATAGTGATTTAAATGGTACACCTTTAGGGATCTATAAAACCCAGAACACCCTGAACAGCCGGTCGGCCCTTTACTTTTTCTTTGCAGTTTGCACTGGGCTGACCAGTCCCTTGCAATTAAAAAAAAAATTGGCTCAATTAAAAAAAAATTGGCTTACATTTGTTTTTTTACATCATTACTGATTGGTCTTTTTCGTTTAACTTTTTTTGCCGAAATGACTGAAAAAGAGACCGACAATGTCAGCATCGGACAGTATCGGATATCGGTCGATATCGAATCGGGACATGCTAAATCGTGTCGAAATCAGCCGATTGCAAACTATGTAACAAACCTAGACTAGAGCACCAATGGAGAAGTCTTTCAAACGTGCAGTGAAGCCGTCCACAAGTTGAAGCACACACCGTGCACTCTTAATTCTGGACGCATAGTATCGTTATAAACATAAAAAAAAGAGCTACAAAAAGGTATGGAATTCTTGATTTTATAAGAAATAACTTACTCCACTGTTAAAAGTAAACAATTTGCAGGTAAATCTCCCTGCAACAATGTACTGACAAATTCTATTTAGTACTTGAAGCCTTGCTTCACAAATGCCATAATTACACATACAACAAGAGAGAAATTTTCTATCGCCATCAGAAAAGTTCAACATAAGTTTATTCTATCATTTCCAATATATACCAATGGAACACCGTTCCGGAATCTTTAAAAAATGACAAAAATAATAGTTGCACCGTGGCTACTTTTAAATCTAGTAGTATTATTCAATGTAGATACATGAGTTACTTTAAATGCAAGTCACACAAGTGCCTATGCGGCATAAGCACCAATTTTGGTTTATTTTTTGGGGGTGAATTTGGATGGTGAAACATTTATATGTGGATAGATGATGAAACAGGGATGAAGATTGCGAAGACAATGATAGAGAGGTCAACACGATATCCATGACCTATCCTCGCTTATCAACAGAGCATCTGAGCCATTTTGTTGTGGATGACTCGGAATCCTATTCTTTGCAGCCGGGAATCAGGTTTGTACTCTATATCTTACCTTTATTTGATAAGCTATCGATGTTGTCAAAATTGTCATATTTTAATAGTATTTCCATGATACATTTTAGTTCTTTAATATCTGATACTTATAATGCCACATTTTTATGAAGATGATAGTTAGAGCTATTATAGCCAAGTTGGACTTTATATAAGTTTTAGTTTGGTCTATCCTCCATTAGCTTGGATCTGTAAAGGATACATCATTTCTTCCAAGAAGCCAATTTGATAATATGAGAGAAATTGAACTTGAACTTCAAAATACAAATAATGAATCAGAGCACATGGAACCATCCATTATCCTCTTATTTTCCTGTAAACATAAAATATGGCTACAATTATTTAATTAATTTATGGGCAGGAAAAACATAATTTTCTTTTTTTTTTTGTTTGCTTGCACCGTTAAAAGATATACTCTGGCAGGCAAAGATTTACCTCTGTGGAAAGACTGATTCATTCGGATCGACACGAGGGTCCAACTCCGTGGTCCCCCCCCCCCCCCGACCGCCCGGATCCCACAGTTTGTTTGATTAAATTGCATGAGGTGCATCCGTGGGAGCAATGGTTGTTTCGGAAGGAAATGGTGAAGGGCTTCCATGTGGGAGCATTCCAGAGAAGATATGTGCTTCTGACCCTGTGATTTACCAACTCGTCCGGGTAATGTTCTTTTCCTATCCACTTTGAGATTTAGTTATATAATATATAATTTGGTAACATAAGATATTAAACTAGAATCACCAGTGTTCTTAAAATTGTTTTATGTGTTCGTCTCTAGATTCTTTTCCTATCCACTTTGAGCACATTCACAATTTTGAATTTTGGTATGCGGATGTTATTATGTTACTCTTGATTTTCAGTTCTTTTTCCATTCAGGTTGAAGGTGATGGTAGGCTAGTTCTTGCTACAGATGATAGGCTAGTTCCTGCATTTTCGCACTTCTTACCTTGTGCATTTTAAGAAGCAAGGCCAGATTTAAGAAGACATGCCAGATTTAACTGTATCTCCAGTAAATACACGAGATTTACTTGTACTTGTACGTACTTGGCTGGATTACATGACACAAAACTAAAATTTACACGGTATTTGAATATGTAGATGGTGAACTATCTGACAAAATTGTGATAGATTGTTATTATTATTGATTTAGTAATTTTTTTCATGGCAGTTGTTCAGATGATAACCTTGTTCAGAACTATTAAATTTCTATAAGAAATGAGTTTTTGAAATATTTTCTAGGAGGTAAAAGCATGCGATGAACAGAGTTAAAACATCCTTGGAAGTTTCTTTCACTTTCATATCGTTGAGTAATTCTTCAGTTCATTCTCGAGCAGCAATAACAATAACAACACCGGAAGCCGGATAGAAGAAACTGTTGTATATATATATATATATATATATATATATGTTATTTTTCAGAAATTTGATAAGAGAAGAAAGGAGGAAAAAAAAATGCTACCAGCCTCCGGGGAAGTCACTGCCCTAAGAGTTGATCCGAGGTCTATGTGCAGACGTTTCTCGAAATCTCCTAGTGGTAAAACTTCCTGCCCTAAGGGTTCTCTTTGTTGCACACAACTCGGAGAGAGAGACCGAACTTAGCTCTGCCGAACAAAATGTGGTACGAGAGAAGAATGAGAGAGAGAGATTTCACGTAGAAGAATTTTCTGTAGGAAGCCATTGAGATGAGAACCTCAACAAATATATAGGAAGAGAACAAAGCATTCACTACAGACAACAGAGTAAATGCTAATCCAGACATTTAATGAGTAATGAAGAAGAAAATTTGTGGAGCTTTCACATATTTAAAAGGTGAGAAATAAACCTGGACATAGGGAGTAATAAATGTCTAACGTTCAAAATTTTAATGAGTCAAATCGGTTCAAAAAATAAAGGGGAGCAAAAAGATTTTTGGATCTCAGCCCGAACCCGAAGAGTAAATTGGATTGTCATTCGGCGCCCGTAGGTGTGGGTACGTACCCGCACCCGTTACGCGCGCCGAACCGAACCAAGCCGAGCGGCGGCGGCGGCGCGGGCGTGTGGCCCAAGGGGTTCCCCACACAACATCTTTAAGAGAGCAATGAAGAAGAACTAATATGTACATACAAGGGGGGGAGTGGTCCAACCGATGTGGGACTAAAGAAAAAAGAGGAAGTTGAGCTTTTGCTCACATACACAGCCAACAATCCCTCTCCCCCCCCCCCAAATGTCAAGTTCTGTAATAGAAGTGACAAAGAAATTAAAAGTGAAGAGTATCTGGGCAGGTATATACTATGCATAGATGAGATGGACTACAGCCTTGAATTTCACTTAGTGACTATTGTCTTTGTCTGAAGAAG
Source organism: Iris macrosiphon (assembly GCA_036927795.1). Lineage (NCBI taxonomy): Eukaryota > Viridiplantae > Streptophyta > Magnoliopsida > Asparagales > Iridaceae > Iris > Iris macrosiphon. The sequence goes on along the minus strand of JAYESA010000006.1, from coordinate 168,560,054 downwards.
TGCTTGATGGACTATGCCTTGAATCAGACTTCTTTTACCAAATTCAAAAAAATAGCACACATAGTACGCTAGAGGTTCTGGGTCTAACGGGTGGTGCTTTTGGTTGGCCATGCGCACTTATTCCAAATTCATGAGAATTGTCTGGGATCGTCATGTCCCATAGTCGCGGCCTTCACGACCTCTCATATAGGTAAGTGCTTAATGGTTGGTGATAGATTTCAACCCCGCATATCAGCTTGGACCTATTAAGAGTTTTAAAACTCATCCTAACCATATCACTCAAGAACACTGTCACCATAGGGATGGAGAATCATTGTAAGCATGTACAACCACTTGGACATTATAGAATAAGATTTTAATCTCGGGTCAGTGTTCCATAAAAGTCACTTAAGTCCAGCTTGTTCCTACCCATTGAACCGGCTTCTTGGGATCTCTATTCAGACTCGGTTGGGTTGCCACTGCTGGTGACTTTATTTATGGGCTTAACCCCATCCCCCTCGATGATTCTAGGATCAAAGTCCTAGACAGACCCTTCGTCAAGTGGTCTGCATGGTTCTTTTCTGACTTTATATAATCAAGAACCACATATTTGCCCAATAGGCTCTTTATAGACTTGAAGTGCAGCTGCAGGTGCCTGTTCATCTTAGCATTTACAGAATCATGTTTTAGTAGTTTCATAACAGATTTATTATCACAGTTTATAGAATTTGCAGGAACAAGACTAATAGAAACAGGTATATGCATAATAAGGTTTCTTAGTCATTCGGCTTTTGTACATGTAGTGTCCAAGGCTATCATTTCGGAGTCCATTGTACTCCTAGCTATGATAGTTTGTTTACATGAGCCCCAGGAGATTGCAACTCCTCCCAGAGTGAAAACATATCCAGTAGTAGATTTTACATCATGTGAGTCAGTTACCCAGTTTGCATCTGAATAACCTTCTATGATATCATGGTGTCTAGTATAGTGCATCATATAATCTAGAGTACCCCTAAGATATCTAAATACTCTTTCTAAAGTTGTCCAATGTAACTGATTTGGGTTACTAGTATATCTACTTAGTCTCCCAATAGAAAACAAAATATTAGGTCTGGTATTGTTTGTTACATGAGAACCTATAATCTGTGAATATCTGTGTTGTTCCATGGGAGAACCCTCATTCTTCTTGAGAACAACACTATTGTCATAAGGAGTAAGGACATGTTTCTTATCAAAATAATCAAAAAAAATTAGCATTTTTTCGATAGAGTGTGCTTAAGGATCACTGATGGGACACTGAGCTGCTGTTGCGGGGTTGAGCAAAGCTTATTTTGATGCATATAGCTCCGACAACAGGAATGTAGCAGGATTGAAGAAACTACAGGCGCTCTCAGTAGGTCATACAGGTGGTAGAAAATTTTCATAGATAGTGCAAAGCTGAAGGGAACTCAAAAAGAACCGTAGAGATTACTCGACAACAAAGAGCACAAGTGGAATATGTTGCATTACTCAGCAAAATAAGCCCAAATAACCAAAGTAATATAATCTGATCCCAGGAAACTCCCAAACAAAAAGGACTCGATGGTGGTTGAAAGAAGAGGGGATTGTCTCTCTTGAAGTTCTGTTTATTTAAAGTAATAACATCCATTTTAGTTTGACGAGGCAATTTCTTAATAGAAGAAGTTGAGAAACAAGGACTGTTCATTTATTCACTGATTAATTTCATTATCCCAGCTCTTGAGCAACATACGTCTCAGATAATGAAACCATAAAGGTTACACTTAAAATATCAGGGTCAGCTAAGTTATGAGATGAATACAAACAACAGCACGCATGAGCTTGGTTCAAGGAACAAAATCAAGAAAAAGAAGACAAAGTGTTCGAGTAATCCATGGAAAGCATGTGATAAAGGATGTGTAACGAGCAAACCATTCTTCAATTAATAAACAAATTAGAGTTGAGATTAAAAGGGAAGAAGAAGACAACTTCAGAAGATTAAATTGAACAGCACAGAGCTGTTCATTTTAGCAATCACATCTTAGTACAATAATTCTAATTAGGATCAATTGTGCTTCATGAAAGCTGAAATTAGTAACGATGTAAACCAAGCTAGGAAGGGAGGCCGTGCTGAAATTAGCAACATCTAGGTCAGATAATGAAGGTACCACAGAAAATAAAAAAGGTAGCAATTCCTTTTCACGAAGAAGTAGTAACATGACACCTAAGCCTGCTCGATCGCCTGACTGGAGTGACCACCACTTCCTCATCCTTGTATCCCTGTATCAAACACAGAGCAGTACAAGTAATGATATATCTCTCCATCTCTAGCTACATTAAATGAATCTACAAAATCAAGTAAGAGAAGAAGAAGATTTGCTACCTTCTTTGCAGAAAGTCTCTCGTAGGTTGTAAAACTACCATAAGACACGGAAGAAGATGCGGTAGAGTCCCTCCTCAGCCTCCTCTCCTGGCTCAAGTTGTCGTCCTCCTCCTCGCCTCTCTTTGTCTGATGATGCTGGCCATACGAGAATGTGTTGTTGTCCAATCCACTGCTTGCTACTGAATAACCAAAATCACCCATCAAGTCCTCATTCCCTTTGCCTTTGGTAGGAGTGTAGGAAACAGAACCCACCACCTTCTTGCTGGTGTGCATTTCCTTTGTGGCAATAGGAGGAGTTTTCTTCTGCTTGATGCAAAGGAAGGCTGCGACGGCAACAGCAACAACAAGCAGTAGAAATGCTGCAGATAACCCAACCATGAATTGAGAACTTGTTGCAGGTTGGATATGACTAGAATCTTGATGAGTTTCAGTAGTCGGCTCGTCAATGTTGGCTGCACCATTCTCAGGTACTTCGGTTTCGAACTTATCAGCTCTAAATTCTGCGGCATTCACATTTTTATATACCTCCGTATCGATTTTCTCAGCTTCAAACTCTACATTCTCCATCGCACTATTCTCTGCGTCTTCATCCAGAGCTTCAGACTCCTTCTCGATAGCTCCAGAGTCCTGTTCCACTACCAGCTCCGTCTCAAATTCTGCAACTTCATTCACAGCTCCAGAGACCTCCACCTCAATAGCTTCACCCTCAGCCAAATGTTTCGTATCATCGACTTTCTCAGTTTCATACTCTACATTCTCCATTGCACTCTTCTCTGCGTCTTCATCCAAAGCTTCAGACTCCTTCTCGATAGCTCCAGACGCCTCTTCCAGTACCAGTTCTGTCTCAAATTCCGCAACATCATTCACAGCTCCAGACACCTCCACCTCAATAGCTTCACCCTCAGCCTCATGTATTTCTATAATCTCCTCAGAGACATCCATTTCCCTTCCCTCAGCTTCATAATTTTCTGCACTTCCTTCGCTCACAACTTCTAAAACCTCCAATTCATGCTCAGTTCTGATCTCGTACTTGTAGATGAAATCTGAGCCTATAGCCTCATCCTCAGCTGGGGAAGTCATATTCACAAGACCGACCAAACCAACTTCTCCAGCACAGGATGCCGCAGAACTGAAATAAGCAACGTAGTCACTTGACCAGCGCTTGAACCTACTGGCCAGGTCATGTAATTTCACGCTGGCAACGGCACGATACTCTCCAAGACGCCAATCCTCGTACATTCCTGATGGTCGGCTATAGAGCTCCGTCAAGGATTGGTCATTCGGCACGGAAGAAGAAATGACTGGAGAGTCTGACAAGGGCATGAAGACGCAGGCAATGGCCACAACAAGAAGAAACGGGACCAGTTTCGATCTCCTAGGATGCAAAGGTTTAAAGGGTTTGGAATCTTTGGACTCAGGTTCGGGTTCGACAACAAGTGTTTCATCCAGAGCCGCCGCCGCCTCCTCCTCCTCAGAGAGAACAGAGGGAGTAGAACACTCATCCTCAGAATCCTTTTCTTCTGCGGCGGCGACAGCGCCACAGTCGTCGTCACTCTCAGAAGAGAAGCTGGCTTCGAGCCCCTTCCCTTCGGTGCTAGCATAGTTATCGATTCTTGGGTTGGGTCTGTAGTGAAGGAACTGGGGCCTAGGGGAGAGGTAGTTGGTCTTGGGATCATAAGGAGGGACAGAAGAAGGATCAGCGTCAGCAGGCGAAGGCGAACAGAGTTGCGGCTGCTTCCTCGGGGAGGGGGCGGCGACCTCCGGGAGAGGAACAACAACAGAGTTGCGGCTGCTTCCGCCAATGATTTCAGGGGAAGCAAGATTAGCCGTCTCTAGGGAATGGGAGAGCTCGTTCCTCTCCCGGAGGATCCTCTTCCTCGGGGAGGGGGCGGCGACTTTCGAGGCCGCGGAGATGGTCGGCGCCATGAAGTTCTTGGAAGCTTTCCCGGAGGACTGGACGGTCGACCTCTTCTCGTTCTCCTTGGAGCAAGAATTCCTCAGGTGAGGATCTACAAATCAGTCAAAAGAAACAAAGTTGAGGGAGGGAACGAGAACAAGAACAAGAGCAAGAGATTGTTTGTTTACTCACCTATAGAAATGGAAATGGGCATGGAGGGGGGGTTGGTGCTCCTCCTGCTGCTATTATCTGGGGTTTTGGCTCTGCTTGGATTTCGGGAAGGAGATCTTGCTGTTGCCATTTCTTGCTCTTCGTTCCGTTCCTTTCCTTTCCTGGTTCTTTCTTTCTTGTGAGGATTTTGAGAGGTAAATGAATCAATGCTGGGGATAGGGGAGGATCAGGAATGAGTAAAGGAAGAGAGAGAGAGAGAGAGAGAGAGAGGGAGGAGATTTTCTTTCTTGCTTTTGCTTGCAACGGCTACTTTCCTTTCTTCTATTTGAAAAAAAAAAAATAACCGTTGGGGCCTGACTTTTGAACCGTTAGAAAAAGCACGCTGAAATAAAAAAAATCCTAAGGAGTTCCTAAAAATTTAAACTCGGCAATAAATAGCCATTACATCAATCTCATTATTTTTTTCTTAAGGACCTAAACATAAAAAGTCGGCAATAAATAGAAATTATGTCAATAAGTAGCAATGATATGTATTATGTCAATATCAGGCAGCATATGCCGTAGAGTTATGTCGTAGAGTTATACGTTCTTGATGATGCATATATAACATGGTATTCATTACCCAATACATATCATTGCTACATATTGACATAATTTCTTTGGGTCATCAAAGTAAGGGTAGTTGTTGAGATGTACTGGAAGCTTATATTCGAAAGTGATCATTGTACATAAGAGAAAATGTGTTAGTATTTACTTATATGTCTCGTGTTTTTATATGATAGTTTCGGAGAAGTACAATTTTTCTTATTTATTTACTTGAATATAAAGTCCTAAAGGAATCAGCAATTCACTAAAATTGGCACATCATAGCTACAACTTATAAAAAAACCTTAACTATTTACTGGAAAAAAAATAATTTTGATTGTTTTTATCTATATAACCCATTTATCCTCTTTGACACTCTATCCTCTTGTGTGCTCTCTGAGACACATCAAATCTTCCTCATTTCACAGTATTCTTATCCATTTTCAATATATTATTCTACGAGGAAACTAAAAATAAAATATAATGAAGTTTTTACATATATTTTTAGATAGTTACATGCAAATATGAAAATATTTTACTTATATTGAAAATAGACTTATATGTAAATCTTGAAAATATAATGAACTTATATGCAAAAAAAATCGTCTTCACGTATTCTTTGAATACATCAGTCGGTCTCGTATAGTTGTGCTGAATACGCCAGACAATATGACGTATTTTTTTGATTTTTTTTTAGAAATAATCAAAGAATACTTCAGTCCTTCTGCCATATTGTCTGTTTCAAACAAAATTTTCCAACTTAATCATCTTACAGGCAATTCTGCCAAAATATATCTCTATCCAACAAAATTTATGTTGAAAAAAATTAAGTGCTAATGTGAATAAAAAATTTCGGACATAATTTAAGTTGATGTTGTAGTGAATTATCAAGTTCACAACATAAACTTCAGTCACAAACTCGCATCAGGGAATTATAAATAGAAATAGCGTGGACTAGGAATGTAGCAAACCATGTTTCCGCCAGTATCTTAGCACAAGTGAGAAGCCTAGCAAATTCAGGATCAATTGTATAGATATGCACAACTAACTAACTGGATCACCTCTCACAAGAAAACTAATACCCACAATACGTCTTACATGGTGGTAAGAAGCCTTGCTACCATGTAGCAAAAAAATGGACTTTCGTACCGATGTCCTGATTCTAAAAAAAATATACCAACACTAGGCAAGTAGACCTTTCTATATTTATTGTATATTCATATTATGTTTATTTCTATACTTGATTCTAATTACTTGTATAAGCTTGTGCGTCCAAGCTAGACTTGGGTGTGATCGACGGAGTTCGTCGATTTAATTATTTTTATTTATTTTGTGCATTGACCTAGTTGTTAGACGACTACCCCATAATTGTGAGATATTTTCGTATCTCCTTGGCTATGACACACATATAACACGAATATGAGACTCATGTTAGTGGCACAGACTATCGTACTCGACTAGCCATTGTTACGTATGAGACGTGTGATGGTTAGAAACGTAACTACTGTGATTAGTGAATTTGGGACTTAAGCAGTTACAAACTTGACATATTGTGGATACGACTTGGTCAGTGCGGGGATTGAGGGGGAGGACAGCCATTAGGCGTATGGGCTTCCTAAATCGGTGAACATAGATTTTGGATGAGACCATGGAAGATTATGAGATTTATTATCATGTTAGCCTCTGACGTTTAGTAAACGTTATCCATAGATACATATGACTGCTTACAGAATATGTATAGATCATGAGCCTACCCTTGCCCATGCGTTGGACAGTTGTCCTCTAAATATGCACTTGGGAGGCTAGAAAACCTTTATGCATATATTTATAATTCAGTACACATAGCATTTGTTTATATCTTGTTACGTCCCACTGAAGACATAGTTTCCTTCCAGACTTAGACGGCCAGGAGTATCCCGAGGTGTACGAACCTTGACCCGATTATTTACTTTTAGACAATGAGGTCTTGCCTTCAGAGTTCCTTTGTTTTTATATCTAGTTGGATTATTTATTTATTTTGCTCTTTCCTTTTTCCTTTCATATTGTATTGGACTATTTCCTATTTTCAGGAATGAATAGTCAAGTGGTAGTGGATTTGTCTCCACCAGACTATCAGTACTTCTGGATTATTATTCTTTTATAATTTATACATCCTTCTTGATTACTTCTTAGTTACGATCTCAAAGCTGTGGATGTGATTATTACTTTAGATATGTTACTTATTGTTATACCTTATGAATTGGAGCTCAATTACAGCGTAAGTATGCATCGTAGGTTTCATATATTGGAGTAGTTGCGTATGCATGCCAGCTAGCATAGTCATGTGCTATGTACTTTGGGACTGGCAGGACAGCTGAAAAAGATGGAACAACTTTAAAGATGTTGATTGACGAACATATAATTAAGAGCGTTATAAAAAATAATCAAGATGATGAAGCTGAAGATGATATTTTTACTATGGAACTCATTTTAGGAAAATAAGCTCTCAAAATAGTGACATTATTATTATTTTTTAATTATTACAATATAAGAAATCGTACTAGAACCTATTGTCATGTTAAAAAAAGTTACATATAAAATTTGTTGGAGTGCGTGGGGTTTCCAACCTATGTGAAAAATGCCCCAGAGTTGGATTGAGTATTCCTATGTCTAATAGGAGACCTCAATGGAGTTGGATTGGGTATTTCTACATATAATATGAATATATCAATGGTTTGGATTGGGTATTCCTATATATAATAGGAATATCTTAATGGTTCAGATTAGTTCTGGGTTTGAGGTTATATATATAAGGTATTTCCTAACCCTAAAATATATATTTAAATATTGCGAAATGAGACAAGAGTGCTTTATAACTATTGAAGAGAGAAATAGGGGGATTGACGGCTACATCTAAGAGGAGATCGTTTCGGGTAATTCTTTCTCGTTATCTTCGTTCTTCGTTTGCTTGTAATCGTGTTTTCTTCTTCAAGGAGTTGTGGTAATCCGTTTGGATCGATGAGGAGTTTGTAAGAAATCGATATATTTCTTATTCCATTAGTGGAGGCTTTCAGATTTGGACTCCAATCGTTTCGTGATTTTTTTCGTAAGGATTTTCCACATCAAAAATTATTGTGTCTGCATTTGGTTTTCTTTATAATTTTGGAAATTTGGTTTTGTGCATTTGATTGCTTGGTTCTCTCGCAGTCTCTTTGGTTTAAGAAAAAGTTTTCGTATTTCATTCCCAATACGTGGTATCAGAGCTTTGGTTTTGTTTTGTTGATACCAACACGTGGTATCAGAGCCAGGTTAATATCAGGCTTGATAATCAAACCAAGCAGAAGGGATGGACGCGAAGTCGGTGCACATGGTAAACCTAAACGGTTCTAATTACCACTATTGGTGGAGCAAGATGAATGATTTACTATTCGTCAAGAAACTGCACATTCCCGTGTTTACTTCGGAGAAGCCCAAGGAGAAACCCAAAGCGGACTAGAAATTTGAGCACATACATGTGTGCGGGTACATCAGACAATTTGTTGCCGAGAACGTGTATAATCACGTTACCAATATAGAAAACTCTATGACACTTTGGGAGAAGCTAGAAACTTTGTACGCGAAGAAGACCGGGGTAAACAAGCTGTTCTTGATCCGAACAATGATGGATTTACTGTACAAAGATGGTACATCTATCATGGATCACTTGAGTGAGTTCCAGGGTATGGTTGACCAGTTATCCTCAATGGAAGTAAAGTTCGACAATGAAGTACATGGTCTATAGTTATTGTTTACTTTGCCAGACTCGTGGGAGACCGTACGAGTGTCCATAATCGCTTCTTCTCCAGAAGGCATGGTTAGTCTGGAGTTCGACAAGAGAGGGATATTGAATGAAGAGATACAGAGGAAATCTCAGGGCTCTTCGTCCTTATCTCATTCAAAGGCGTTTGATTCAAAGAGCCGTGGAAGGGATAAAATCAAGGGTCCGGGCAGTGACAGAGACAAAAGAATAGGCAAGTCCAAGGGTCAGTACGAGAACTCCGAGTGCTACTATTGTGACAAGAAGTGTCATGTCCTGATTCCACAGAATCATTATTCGTCCACCGGGCGTGATGTCATGGGAGCGTAAGGCACACCTTTTGTGTGTGTGTGTATGTGTGTGTGTGTATATATATATATATATATATATATATAAATACAACAATAGAGTGCGAAAACTAAAGAATACACATTGACACGAAGAAAAGTTATCTTTATTGATAATATACATCTTTGTTATAAACTCTTGACTCAAAAGTAAAGGGGTGTTGCGCGGGCATACAAGAGGGACGCAAAATAAGATAGTCGTTCCATACATTATATCTCATACTAAAACTTTAAAGGATAGTAAACACCTTCGGGCGAAGCTATCCTCTTGCCTCGGAGCTGCATAAGATGTGCGCACGAGCTCCGGATGATTTGTACAAGCTTCAAAAGATACGAACGGAGTGTGCCGAGTAATGGCCTAGTTGGGGGAAGAAGCTCCAGTTCCTCGCTGCATCACCTTCGCTCAGGGAACCTGCTACAACTAGGGTCAGTACTTTGAAAAGTACCGGTGAGGACGAGCTAACCCAACTAACCAAATCGACACAGTATTCATATGAAGCATACAATTTATTATAGTAGTCTATCTATCTTGCCTTAGTTCAAGTTACAACATGCAAAAGGTTGAAATGATTGAATAAATAGGCCACCATTCGGTGACTTTACCTATGTCACGCCCCAGTCCCAAAATACCGAGGGACTGGATGCGTGATTATGGCCAGCAGCATGCACCGATGGACAAACCCAATTTAATGGATCCATCGGACATACTTAAGCTGTATTACATCAGTCAAGGTTTTACTATTCTCATCCACAGATATAAGATAGCAATAACATCAAAAGAAATATCAAACAACAACAGTCAAAGTAAATAAAATCGGAGAACAATCCGATATTAGTCTGGTTACACAAGTTCTCAAAGACAGGAAATAAAGAGTTTAAATTAACAGGAATTAAAGTCTATTTGCCATAATACTGAGCAGGGCGAAGCAATTGTTCAGGAGAAGTCCTCAGCGATCACCTCGTCCTCAGGTTCAGGTACTGCTCCGAGTAGTGCCCCTGTTCCGTACACCTCAGGGTAGATCTCGTCTGCTATAACTGGAGAACAAAACCAGGTCCTCAGAGGGATGTAACAAGGTACAGAAGAATACGAGCCAAAATACAGTGAATGAACATGTAAGTCAACCAAGATGTTAAACACAAGAGAAGCACAAGAAATTACTAAGTCTAAGACAGTGGCATGCCGATGTTGCTATCAAACAAATCTGGGTAAATAATTAAACTAGCTAAGTGATAATGCAAGTGAGAGTTATTATTCATACTCAGGCTGAGACTACTACAGGATCAGTGACAAGAAACCATAGCAGTATTTTCTCGAAGGGCCAGTACAGGTGCCAAAGCTCTGTGTCAGAGACTAGGACACATCCAGATAATAATATATAATATTTATTCAGCCTTGATATGGTAATACTCTCTCCACCCAATGTAATCTCACGTCACAGATCTCAATGTTCATGTTACGCAAGATTAAAACTAATGCAGTCAGTCATGTTCTAAGGAAATAAGCTTAAGTCATGAAATCTATATTTTATACAAACCCCCTTGAATAATCAGGAAGATTCTGTATCATGCCTTGTGTCAGGTGTCCTGGGTTTAATTTACTTGATAGGGCAAGTTCAACAGTCATAGAAATTAAAGCAGAGAATTAAACTGAATCAATAACTGTATTTTATGGCAAGGTACGCTTGCCTGGATTTTCAGCTCCAAGTATGGCTCTGGCAATAGCTGGATTTGCAGGGACTGCTCCGGTTGCTGAAACAAACATCACCATCAGGTCCAGAACACATCAATCAACTAGGAACGCATGTCCTTGAGTCCAATTTGGAGACAAGGGCAGAAACGTTATTTTCGGGTCAAGGTGGGGTCCAGATGTGGGCCGCTTTGCACCGAAAAATGCGCCAGGGTCAAAGATCTCAAAATAGTCAAACTTAGTGTCAACAGGTCAGGAACGATGATACGAACCCAACAGAACTTCCAGAATTGGATTCCGATAAGCCGTTCTCAAAATCGCCCGTCGGGTGGAGCCTGTGGGGCCCACGACACACGATTTTGTCAACGTTCTCAGAATCGAACCAAACTTGGCTCACAGGACCAGCGTATTGTCACGCCCCAAACTCCCGCAAGCCCGATAGTCCCCGCTGGACGTGAAATCACCACGTTGCAGCTCTCCCGCGGGACAATCGTTCTATTCGGGACGTGATGCCGTACGAGCCTGGAGTTGCGCTCGTACAAGGCGATGTTGCTAAACACGAAAGTTATCATCGAAACAACCAAGTTACAGCGGAAGCCAAATGTGTACCAAGCACACATCAGAGTATACGCAGCGAAGCTCACGATAGGGTCCAAATGAGATGCCCCGAAGGCCACGCCACAAAGGCGATACCACGGAGACGATGAAATAACTCTTGCTCTTTCTCTAGCCCACAAAGGTACTTACAGTTCATACATCTTGTCCCGTATATCCAAGCAGCGCCACTACGCCTGTGTACCTGAAATATTGCCCACAAACGTGGGTCAGTACACAACCGTACTGGTGAGCGGGGTAACCCACTCGTCTAAGCCGACACTAAGTAAAGTAGTGAATGCACACAGTTAAATGGTGATCTTTCTAGTTGAATCCTAGATTCAATTCATGGCATAGGGATGACATGTTAAGGAAAGCAGTAAAGCAGTTTAAGCATGCAAGCATTCAATCTCAAACCAAGCGACAAGCAGTTTATATATAGCCGACCCGTCTAACTCAATGTCATCGTTTGCACGATAACATATCGAACCATCAGTCTCGCCTCAATAACCATCCTCAACCGAAGTATATATTCCCATCTCGAATGCACACTCTTGCCGAGGCAAGGTGGCCGCGCCTACACGATGCACAAACCAACCAAAGAAAAGCAAGCCAACTCTTAGTCTATATGAAGTCACTGGCCAAGCCATAAAGGACATATTTCTCCGCCTTAGCGGCGCGCCCTATCAGCCCGGGTAGCAAGCCCTGCTGGAGGTCCCGCTAAGCATCGTGACAAAGCACGAATCAATATTTCCCTCCGGATTGAAACGGCTCCAGTGCCCCGGATAAAAACCGTTTCAAGGAAATCCACACCCTGTGCACCCAGGTTGTCCGTGACATGCAAAAAGGTAGGTGAGGCGAGAGGATCGAACATTCTCGCCCCACCAAGCGATCAAGTACTCGCTCCATCGATAAACCCAACCGAAGCATCCATAACCATTCTTCCAACATATCCTCCCAAAGAGTCCACATCACAAGCCATTCCCATAATTCACATTTCCGCCTCATAGCAATGTATTCCGAAATAGTGCAACACCCATGCTCAAAGCCAACCCATGGCACAATGCCGTTTCAGTGGCACAATGCCCCATTCGGGACACAATGCCCCATCAAGCGGCACAACACCCTCGCCGATGCAGTTGTTCGGTTTCGGACCACAACTGCTCGCTTTGCAAGACAAAGCGACCAAGTGATACTCGTGCACGCATGCACGCTCGCTCGCCCGAATCCCCGATATTCCCATATTCTCATTTGCCTCAAAGGTCATTCCATCTCGTATATTTCCAACCGTTCCAGCCATTTCCCAAGTAATCCAACCGATCGCCTCAAACGTATAATCCGACTATCCAACGCGTAAACTAGTTCAAGCCACAATCCTACCAAGCCAACGACGCACACTCTATGCACGCCTCAGTGTAGTGTTTCCCAATGTTTCAGCCCAAGTGTTCAAGCCTTTTACGTGTTTTCCATTTTATTAGGCATGAAGGAGTAGAGGAGAAGGGAAAGAGCCCACTCACATTGTTTGAATCCGTTAGGCATCCTGTCCTGCCGATACGGCCAATCCCTTGAACCCGTGGTCCGATGCGAGCGCGATCTACTCAACTGGTATGACCGTGCGAGCAGGCCGTGCTCTCCAAATCATCCGACCGATCGGACTAAGGAAGACGGCATTATCGTTTCCATCCAGCTATTCAGTACTGTTCTGAACGAACACCTGATTTCCATCGATCCCGCTAGCCATCTGCACATTGAAACCAACTCGATTAATCCTTCTTCCCGAAATCCGACATTTCAAATGTAACCAGCATTTGATTTATTCGATCCGACTCAGCGTAACGCTCCGAGCGGTTGCGGGCGTTACATAATATACCACTTAGAATCAGGTTCGTCCACGAACCGTGCTGGTACTCATTCTTCACTAGCATGCTACAATCCAATTCCATGGATCTGCTCTATGCAACTCTCATATACACTATTTCTGACACAACATCTCGTCCTGCTGAACGCTCGAATAAATTTCACGAATTCCCACATCCTCCTTGCAGCTCAACACGAATTTCTTGTATCGCTTAGTTTTGGATCGTACACGTATTTAAGGCGTCCCTAAAATACATGCATTTCAGCCGAGCTTTGCGATAGCAAATTTGAACAAGTTACAAGGGTATCTTTATGTTCGAGGCATCCATATGTTTTGCTCCCAATTGAACCAAATCACGATTTCCATTCCAACACATTCGCTTGAGAACTATTCTCAATTATGCAGATTTTCCACTGACTCAATCAGTTCGTGTTCCAGCTCAATCCATCCCACTATTTCTGAAATCAGTACTAGCAACATCTCCAAATATTATCTTGATCACCGAACGATAATCTCAACTGATCTACCCCAGCTATGCGACTTACCCAAATATCAACTTGCTTAGATCAGCACAGTCCAACACATTTCCTGCCATCTCAATATCTCACAGGGTGAACATCTATATTGAGGTTCGTGTGATCCACGAAGATCTCGCCGCCATGCCAAAGAGATTGTGTCGCCACGATTTCAACGTGGACACACTCGCCACAACTCTTAGGTTGCGCATGGAATAGTTCTTCGCGCTGCTTCCACTGCCTCGAAGCATAGGATATCACCTTCGCATTCCGAATGAGCACGCTTCCCAGACTAAGTTCCGAGACATCTTGTAAACCTGAAGCACATCTGTCCCTTCCAGTATTCGCAAGGATTTGATCTGAACGAGCCGCTGCTTTAACTTCACGAGCTAGTTTCACAGTCGTCAATTCATATGAATGCTATTCCCTTCCAGGGCACGATGAGTCAGAGGCGATGCCATCGATAAAAATCTACGACTCTGAATCTCATCAGTTGACTTAGGCCAATCCCACAATCGCTTCGGTCTTCCGGCTGCTTCTTCAGCTGAAGGCTATCCCAAGGATCTCTCAAATCCAACACTCAGTCAATAAGCCAAATCTTATTGCTCACATCTGCCCTCGACGCATTCCCAAATACGCCGCCTCAAGGGTCGTTCTATGGGTCTACCATATTCATATCCTGATCTGCGGGCAAGTCACTAGGGTCAGCTGTCCCGAAGCTACGCTCGATAATTGTAATCATCACGATGGACAATTACTATAAACCATGCTATATCTCATCTGCAAATCCGAATCAAAATTCCAACCATTTATCCGAGCGAAGTTTCCGAATTCGAGCAATATGCTCGTTGAAACCGTCTACCATCAATCCGCCGTTCTGTCCTGAATCCATCAAATTTTCGAATTGCACATTCGATTCTCGCACCATCGATTTCAACGATTCTCAAAGCTCGAGACTTGCTCAAATTCACATCCGTTTGCCACGTCCCACCTTGCACTTCCAACTTACTCGAGCAGCACAGTGATTCGTTCCAACGTTGCTCCCACATTTAGCTATCTTCAGAAATCAATCCGCCAAAATTTTTGCCTTCCGTTGTTGCCACAATCCGTCTACGTCTTTCCGAAGAATCCGTCTATCATTGTTGCACCATCTTGCCCAAAATTTCATTTTCGCTAAACCTGATTCGACTTCTCGAGCAGCAATATCCAAAATCCTTCAAGTTTTTGTGAATCCATCTCATTGTCCCTCCAGATCAATATCGTGTTTCTTTGCCCAACCAACAGCTCAAATGTATTGCCCAAAATTGTAGTTCGTGCTCGCTATCCTTCCGATAATCCCATCGCTTTGCTCAAGCATAACCCAAATGTTCGTTCCGATTTTGTCCATCTTTCAAGCCCAATGATACTTCCATTTGCACGACTCCGTCCTTGAGTTCTCAAGTCTAATGTATCGAAGGATACCCGAGTCAAATTCCATTGCACCATATACCACTTGGAAATATAGTTGCCCTCGTGCAAAATCTGCGTCAACCAGCGTCTATCCCAAATCGACTATTCCGAGGTGATTCTGCCGAATTATAACTCAATATTCGCCTGTTCCATTTTCATTCCTTCCAACTCAGTCAATTTGCACCAACCGACTTGTATTCGTTATCCGAGTCCGTTCAGACAATTCCCATAGATGTCCAACCAAAATATTTCTAATGCCTTGCTTAACACGTTTGATCCCATATACCACTTCGAATCAAGTCGCTACTCACATTACGTTTCCTCTCACGAATCCAAGATCCGTTCGAACCATCCCTTAGGTGTGATCATGCCATTCCCATCTTAAGTCTGACCCAAAACTTAGCCGATTCTTTAACCATCAATTTCGTTAGGCAACTCGTGCTATGTTCCATTCTCATTGCTCCCAGCTATTCTCAAACCGCCTGATACTTTCACAGCACGAGCAATCGTGCAACGATTGTCTTCCAAATAGTCCAACCCAATACCCAACGGTTCCACACGTTTATTGTACGAGCAACTCATGCCAACTTATCTGATATTTCTCAAGCCAACTCAAATCTGCCCAACCGATGCGCCACAGCCAAAATTCCAACTTCTACCCAACACAATCACTTGACGAGCAACTCGTGCAAGGATCCATTCTCATCGAATGTTTCTACTCAAAACATGCCGCATAACCAAATCTCGTTAGCCAACCAACTGATCCATTGAGGCAATCAGAAACTCCAGAACGATAAGCCAAGCCAACCCAACGAAAGCCCACACTTGTTGCACAAATGCAACAACGCCAACCAACTTGCTGCACGAATGCAACAACGCCTAACGAGGCTAAGCGATTCTACGAAAACCAACCAAGGCAACCCAACACAGAATAACATGCAGCCAAAACCAGCAATAAATAGACTTATTGCATGAAACATCCGATGCGGCACTGAGTAGAGTCAAGAGCTAAACGACACGCGGAAGCTATTTAGAGTTTGTGATGAAGCGAAGGACCAAGTCCGAAGAAATGAACCGGGCGCTCTGATACTAATCTGTCACGCCCCAAACTCCCGCAAGCCCGATAGTCCCCGCTGGACGTGAAATTACCACGTTGCAGCTCTCCCGCGGGACAATCGTTCTATTCGGGACGTGATGCCGTACGAGCCTGGAGTTGCGCTCGTACAAGGCGATGTTGCTAAACACGAAAGTTATCATCGAAACAACCAAGTTACAGCGGAAGCCAAATGTGTACCAAGCACACATCAGAGTATACGCAGCGAAGCTCACGATAGGGTCCAAATGAGATGCCCCGAAGGCCACGCCACAAAGGCGATACCACGGAGACGATGAAATAACTCTTGCTCTTTCTCTAGCCCACAAAGGTACTTACAGTTCATACATCTTGTCCCGTATATCCAAGCAGCGCCACTACGCCTGTGTACCTGAAATATTGCCCACAAACGTGGGTCAGTACACAACCGTACTGGTGAGCGGGGTAACCCACTCGTCTAAGCCGACACTAAGTAAAGTAGTGAATGCACACAGTTAAATGGTGATCTTTCTAGTTGAATCCTAGATTCAATTCATGGCATAGGGATGACATGTTAAGGAAAGCAGTAAAGCAGTTTAAGCATGCAAGCATTCAATCTCAAACCAAGCGACAAGCAGTTTATATATAGCCGACCCGTCTAACTCAATGTCATCGTTTGCACGATAATATATCGAACCATCAGTCTCACCTCAATAACCATCCTCAACCGAAGTATATATTCCCATCTCGAATGCACACTCTTGCCGAGGCAAGGTGGCCGCGCCTACACGATGCACAAACCAACCAAAGAAAAGCAAGCCAACTCTTAGTCTATATGAAGTCACTGGCCAAGCCATAAAGGACATATTTCTCCGCCTTAGCGGCGCGCCCTATCAGCCCGGGTAGCAAGCCCTGCTGGAGGTCCCGCTAAGCATCGTGACAAAGCACGAATCAATATTTCCCTCCGGATTGAAACGGCTCCAGTGCCCCGGATAAAAACCGTTTCAAGGAAATCCACACCCTGTGCACCCAGGTTGTCCGTGACATGCAAAAAGGTAGGTGAGGCGAGAGGATCGAACATTCTCGCCCCACCAAGCGATCAAGTACTCGCTCCATCGATAAACCCAACCGAAGCATCCATAACCATTCTTCCAACATATCCTCCCAAAGAGTCCACATCACAAGCCATTCCCATAATTCACATTTCTGCCTCATAGCAATGTATTCCGAAATAGTGCAACAACCATGCTCAAAGCCAACCCATGGCACAATGCCGTTTCAGTGGCACAATGCCCCATTCGGGACACAATGCCCCATCAAGCGGCACAACACCCTCGCCGATGCAGTTGTTCGGTTTCGGACCACAACTGCTCGCTTTGCAAGACAAAGCGACCAAGTGATACTCGTGCACGCATGCACGCTCGCTCGCCCGAATCCCCGATATTCCCATATTCTCATTTGCCTCAAAGGTTATTCCATCTCGTATATTTCCAACCGTTCCAGCCATTTCCCAAGTAATCCAACCGATCGCCTCAAACGTATAATCCGACTATCCAACGCGTAAACTAGTTCAAGCCACAATCCTACCAAGCCAACGACGCACACTCTATGCACGCCTCAGTGTAGTGTTTCCCAATGTTTCAGCCCAAGTGTTCAAGCCTTTTACGTGTTTTCCATTTTATTAGGCATGAAGGAGTAGAGGAGAAGGGAAAGAGCCCACTCACATTGTTTGAATCCGTTAGGCATCCTGTCCTGCCGATACGGCCAATCCCTTGAACCCGTGGTCCGATGCGAGCGCGATCTACTCAACTGGTATGACCGTGCGAGCAGGCCGTGCTCTCCAAATCATCCGACCGATCGGACTAAGGAAGACGGCATTATCGTTTCCATCCAGCTATTCAGTACTGTTCTGAACGAACACCTGATTTCCATCGATCCCGCTAGCCATCTGCACATTGAAACCAACTCGATTAATCCTTCTTCCCGAAATCCGACATTTCAAATGTAACCAGCATTTGATTTATTCGATCCGACTCAGCGTAACGCTCCGAGCGGTTGCGGGCGTTACACGCATTGCTATGAGTCTAATGGCGCAAGTTTCGTCTTGATCTGACTTGTGTACACTAAGCTACAGCGAGAAACAGAAAGTACGGATACGGGGCGGTGTCCGCGGATACGCACTGATCCCGGTGTGCACGCACATCCGAATCAGCTTCTGCGAAAGCCCGCACGTCCGTATCAACGACGCGCACGTATCTGTGAAGACCGCACGCGACCAAGTCGTCCCGTTTGGCGGAACGTACTCGATACCGGGGTGAAACAGGGCTAAGTTTTTCCTGTTTTTGGATCGCGGTGTGCGATCACCACAGGACGCGATGCCCCGAGCGGTTTGTTCGGGCACCGAGAGGGTCAAACAGGCTATGCGATAAAATTTACGGAATCGAAATCCGAGCTACGAGCACAAAGTTATGAATACCTAAACAGGGCTCCTGGAAACAGGAGATATCTCGTGTCCTCGTGTTCTGGACACTGTGTCCGGCCGTGTCTTAGTTAGGGTTTAGGGTTTTCCCTGTGTCCGGGTCTTCCTGTGTTCGTGTCCAGCCCGTATCCGTGTCCTCTGAAACTCACCGGAGGGAGGCAGTGGAGCACTTGGCCGAAGGCGGCGAGGTCGGCTAGGGCTGCGGCGGCTCAGGCAACGCTCGGGGACGGCCGACGGCTGCTGTGAGTGCTGCTGCTGTCGAGTCGGAGCTTCGACGAAGTCAGGCGGAGCTCGAGAAGGGCGGCGGCGGAGGGGATTCAGGCGGCGTCAAGGTCATCGAAGGGCGGAGGACGGCGAGAGGAGTTCGTCGGCTCCGGGTGGCTGGGGACGAGTGCAGTGAGGGCGACGAGGGGATGAGCAGCCGGTGGTTGGGGGATTTATAGAGAGGTGGAGGAGGCGGAGGGTTTTCCAGTGAGGGGGAGAGGAAGAGGGAGCGGCGGCGGTTGCTGGAACGGCCGGAGGCGAGCGGGCAGGCGAGGCGGCGCTGGAAAGCCAAGCGGCGGCGGTTGGCCGGCCAGAGAGGAAGGGTTAGGGTCGGGGGAAGAGGGAGAACTGTAGCAGTCGGGTTTCGGGTCCAACGGGTCGGGTCGGTTCAGCGGATCCGACCCGATCCGAAAATCAATAGGCGGGTCGGGTTCGGGTTAACGGGTCGGGTCTGGATTGGACCCGGATCCGACCCGATAAGGAATTTGGTTTAAATAAAAACTCGATCCGGTTCAATTTGGTTTGGTTCGGTTTATTTTAAAATAAACCCGGTTTATTTGGGTTTAATAATTAAATTAGTATTTAGGGCTTTTAAAATTCATCCGGGGTCCAATAAATTCTCGGAAAATTACCATATGTCTGATTTTCTATTTTACACCATAAATTATTATTTTTATAATAATTTAATAATATTTATTATCATTTAAAAATCCTTTAATAATTAAAATACACGAATTTAATTACAGAAAAATTCAAGATAATTCCAGAAAATTCCAGATAAATTAAAAAAATCCAAATTAAAATTCTGTTTGAAAATCAGGGGGATTACAACCTATCCTTCTGAACGACCTATACATAACTTACCATGACCTTTCCTGTCACGAAGATATAGTTAGCTTGCACAATTTAAATATACATATGGGGTCACTGGCTTTGCGAGCCATTTTGGACTATAGTCCTTGCAGATGGTGATGGTTGTAGACGCAAGTAGCTAGCTTGCTACAAGCTACCCCGCCTTCCGTGCTAGGCCATTAGCACGACTATATTTGACGTTCCGCCTAGGACGAATCGGTCCTGGTGCCCCGACGACTGTTCATAGGAATCCTACACCTTGTGCATAAGTTGTCTATGACCATGCGACGTTTAGAATAAGTTATCGAATAAGGCATTTCAAGACAACATGCACAAAATATAAGGATTCAGTAAAATTCCATAACATAATCCATCTGATTCAAGTGATCACATTACAGTATTGCACTTGTCATTATCCGTTTCCGATATACGTCTTTGGAACATATTTTTATTTTAGCATGGTTGTATGTGCATGGAGACTAGACCCATTTTTTGGTTTAACCTGGTTCATGGTTTATTTTGTGGGTTGGTTCAAGTCTTGTGAACCTTTGGTTCAACCCTTAACCCTACCATATATAACCCAATATTTCTCTCTCCCTCTTTCTTCACTTCTTTATTTTCTCACCCTCTCTTTAGTTTTCTCTCCCCATTTCTATAGGCAAGTACACCTTGCATGATAAATAGAGAAGCCCTCCATATTATTGTTCTACTACATTTATATTACGTTTTTAAGCACTTTTAGTACTTGAAGTTTTTTATTTTTATGGATGGATTAGTATAGATATACTTTTCTAACTTAGGATTTTATGGGTTTTATGAATTTTTCTTAGTTTTGATCTGTTAAACTTGTGTCTTTAATGTTAGAGCTTTCAATTTAGAGCATTTTGGCTTTTGGTTCACCCAATTTGGACTTAAAATGAGAATTTTATGGACAAAATAAGATTTCAGTTTTTGGAGTTTTTCCGCCATAGCTGAACCTCCTGTTAGAGAAGACGAAGTTCCCATGCGGCCAGTGAGATATGTGGCTGAGAGTGTTATGCGGCCCGAGAGGGTTATGCGGCCTAAACGCTTGTCGTATACTGACAGCATGCGCCCATCTTGTTGGACGCATGACGTCTGATTTACACAAGTGTCATTGAACACCTTTTGCTTTCATTCGCTGAACGAATGAGAAATTCACTAAGTCCAAGAGAACTCCAGGCGACATTGAACCCCATGCGGCACTGCCACCCATGCGGCCAAGTGGTTCATGCAGCATGACTTCCCATGCGGCCAGGATCCATATGCGGCCATGATTCATATGCGGCCAGGATTTGCTATGCGGCCTGAACTTCCCATGCGGCATAGAGACCCATGTGGCTTTGCTTGTTTTGATTTAATGTCTTCTTGATTCATATGACCCAATATATAATTGGTAATTGGACTCGAATATTGTATTCATACTAATACCACTATTACCTGATAATTGTTCATAATTTAATGTACACCAAGGTAAGACACATCGTGTCACGTGTTAAGTAATTATATTTAGGTTGTGCATCGAGAATGCCTCCAAATTCTTGAACGCATGATATTATATAAATATATATTATTTCCCAACATGGGCATAATAAGCGAGTCAACTACTAAAGCGTGGTTAGGATATTGATTGTCTGAATGTTGCATACACGCTCGGGTGAATCCAGATTTGACTCCCATAGATTCGTATCTAGTATGCCCATACTTTGTACGACATCTTAAGGAAAATTCTCATGTGACCACGTGCAACTACCATATTTTTAGAGTAGGGCATTGTTGTCATTTGTAATATTTATATATATGGTGTTTATAATTACATAATATGTATATATATGTTAATTATTATTATTATTATTAATATGGGTTAGTGGGCTAGACTTGGTGTGACCATTAGACTCAACCTTAGACTAGACATTTGGTACCCACTAGTTAATTCTATTTTCATTTTATTAGAATAATTATTAAACCCTCACTTGGAACTAAACCCCACTTATCGAATAGCTCTTCATGACAAACCATTAAGGGCAAATGAGATATTGTGCATTAACCAAACCCTAGACTAAGTGGCCGGCCCTATGTAGGAGAGGGGAGCCTCCCTCAAGTGCATTCATTATTCATGAAACCCTAGAAGTAGTTCCTCCCCAAACCTCTTCTTTCCTCCACCAAATTTTAGAAATTTAAACCACAATCCCTCTCATTTCCCTCATCTAAGAAGCCTAAAATCTTAGGTTTCAAGGAGCATTGGAGAAGAAAAGGCTTGGCTAGAGAATCCTTGGGTTGCATTGGAAATCCATCTCCCAAGAGATAAAATTCTGAAATTTCCCCTTTAAATTCTGTTTTCATGGTTTTGTTGGCCATTAGGAGCCCACCAATGATTTAGGAATAGCCACAAGGGGAGAGAATTAGTTTCTATTGGTTTCCATAGTATTTTCTTCATGAGATTTTGTTCATAGTTTGGAATTTTTGTGTTCATGGGTGTATTTTCTCTTTTCTTCGTTACAACTAATTATAATAGTTATAAATAGATATATTTAATATGTATTACTATGTTTAATAGGGTATTAGGGTTTTGGCATGAAGATTGGTTGTGTATCATGAGTATCTTGGTTGTGCACTCAAGGTGTTCATTGAAACGACCAATAGGAGTGTGGACCTATCCATAGTATCATTCATGTGTGCATACATATATTACTAGATGTATAAATATATGATTACATGCCTAAGTATGTGCAATGTTAGTGTGTGTGTGTTGCTTGAGAATAGTGAGGTAAACTGTGTTCAGTCCCGGTGACAGTGTGTGTTTGTGATGGTGGTGAGGAGGAGTAGGGTGTGTCAGGGATAGTTTTGAGGGTGTATGAGTGTTAGTACTATGGTTGTTCAGGAGTTTAGACTGGGGGAAATATTGCTGCATCTGTGCAGTGTCAAGAGACATTGCCTTCTGCAGTGCAATAACACTCTGACACACATTGAGCCTATGTAGTACTGGAGGGTTGTGGGGTTCAGATACTTTTATTAAGGGAGGATAGCAGAGTTGCTTTCGTGTTCAGTATGGTCAGGTCAGGGTGTAAAGGAAACTGCAATTAGGAGTGAGCAGTTGCTTGTTGAATTGATGGATTGGGCAGTATAACACTTCAACAGCAGTATGCTCGGGTAACTACTGCAGGGAGCAGCAGTGCCACTTGTAGACAAAAAGTTGCATTACCAAGCCTTGAGCTACTATATTTTTATGCAACAATAATTGCTTGCTAACTTGGTGTTAAAGTACTGAGATGTTGGTATTTCAGTTCTGCAAGAAGGGGGCTCAGGTTCAGATCCTTGGGAGTGTATCAGTTCAAGTGTGAGGATATGGGGGATATGTATAGTGCCAGGTTGTGTATCAATGTAGAGCACCCAAGTTATTGATACAAGGTACCAGTGATGAGGGTATTTGAGTGTTCAGTTGTGTGATGAGTACGTTTAGGTTCAGTCAAGGAGTATTCACTGATATAAGGGATTTTGAAGTAAAATATGTGAGCAGGAAGTGTATCCAGTAGGGGGCAGACCTAGACTTGTGTGTGTGATATTGGGTTTAGTTTCCTAGTATATCACAACTGATACTAGTATACCAGTTTAGATACAGTTAGTATCTTGGGTTGAGTATTAAGTAGGTAAGATGTTATAGTGTAGTGGTTTAGGTTAGTTAAGGTAATATTATATATAGTTAAGTTATAGGTGTTGGACTTAAGATAACACCTAGATACTAAGGTAATTGATTAGAGTAAGGTATTGGAGTATTAGTATAGGTAATAGGTTAGGTGTTGAGGTATTGTTAAAATATCAAGTAATAGGTTAAGATATAGCTAGTATAGCCTAGTATAGACCTAGTATCACCTAGAAACCCAATTCCTATGTGTTTATGGACTTTAAACCTTAGTATTGACCTACTATGATACCAAGTGACCTAGAGTAACATAGTATTGACTAATATTAGCTAGATATTGACTAATATAGACTAGATACCTTAGTATGATCTAGAATTTGACTAGTATGGCCTAAATGGACCTAGAAATCATATTTTAGCTCATTTAGGCATGTTTATCATTCCAATGCACCAACTAACATTGATAACTCATATTAGGTCTCTGTGACTCCAGTTTGGACCTTGATCCTCATATATTGCTCAGGACCGTAGGCGAGTACATTATTTGACAGTTTTTATTATTTTGATTATTACTATGACTCTAGTTGTAGTGTATACTTGATTTTGACCCAGCGAAAATACGGACTAGTATTATATATACCTGTTATAAGGAGTCGTGATTGGAATCTATCGTACTAGCTGGGGAAGAGAAAATATTAGCAAGTTATGTGATCATACCCCATTTTACATGCATCATAGCTCACCCCACACATCACGTAGGGTGTAGCCTGACCATTTACATGCCTCATAGCCTGTTATATATGATTAGCCCGACTATTGCTCGCATCAAAGCTAACCAGATGGTTAGCCTGCTACATGTATCATAACCAATTATATATAACAAGCATGATCTAGTCCCAAGCCGATCACATAACAAACTGATATTTTATAACACTTAGCTAGAATTTTTATTCTTTTATTAGTACATCTCATTTCTAGCATTCACATATATCTAATCATTGCTAGTTAGTTCTATATGATGATTACATGTCTCTCCAGTATTTCTTATCTTCCAGTATTTCTTTCATCATGTATTTTCTTACACTGTCTTATAGTTTTTGTCAATATAACTGAAATTGCTGTTAGCATTTGTGCTTCGCTCAAATCCCGACTGGATAACATTTTTTAGAGGATCTTAAGAATTTTTGTCCTACCCATTATGGTCCAGGAGTATATGGTAATTATATCCCGGAGATTCCAGAGGAGCCACTCTCCTTAGAGGAGACACCACCCGCAGTTGTTTAGACAACACTTAGCCTAGTTTATTTATGTATTGGATTGTTCTAAACTTTGAGACTTGAGTTGTATTATGTTGAGACCTTATTTATGTTGAGATAGGTAGACTCTATACTTTTGTTATTTGAGTTGTGTTCTAGACTTATGTCAAAACTTCTTTATATCTTTTGTATCTTATCATGCCACTTACCTTCTTATAGTCATTGTGATTGAGTACCTTATGAATTGATGATCATATGCTTATTTATTGTCCTCCTTATGGAGTTGAGATCATTTACAGGTTATGTTGAGTTGTGTTAGTATTTTTGAGACCTAGACAGCGTTCTACCGTCGATGCTACGGCGTAGGCTGGACGTACCCATGGCTCATGTCCAAATTTCGGGTGCGGGTCGTGACACCACGCCTTGAGATTTTAAACACAACATAGCGCTAATTAGGTAACTAAAAGTAGTAGTAATATTAGAGGAAACGATATCCCGAGATCATGCCAACGAACATTCCCATAGAGATTTATTCTAAGTGCGCTGTGGGCTGGCCACTATAGATACTGTATATCATCTGCCTTAGTGGAGTGCAGTATCTGACTATTATTATATCGATCCACTATTTTAATATAGGAACACTGGAACCGCTAATACCATATTTTTAGCGCAATAGCCCTACTGGGGATTGGTGTATCCTGTAAGTGCCTATTTTATTTATTTGGTTCGGTTAGCTCATGTTCGGCACTAGCGTGATCTGAGGATACTTATTATGCATTATTTCTGAGATAACCTTAGGCGCCACAAAAATAGCAACCGGTACAAATGATTGTCCAACTTAGGAAGAAATAGATTTGTTTGTGATTATATTATTTAGCTAGTAGCCTAAGGAAGTGGACTATCATAGTGTGATGGTTTAACCCTTATCCTTGTTTGGTTGTAAGGTTGAGCCTTAGCGCTAGGATATGCCATGGACCTAAGTTACGACACTGAACATATGTATTATTATTTGTTTTTCTTGGATTTTTGTTTCTCCATTTTGTGCTTCCTTTGTGGTACTTGCTATTTGGGGTCTAACCCCACTGGTTTTGCATGGCCAGGTTTTGAGCCAGCACCCGAGGATCCAGTGTACATTCCCCAAACTCATGGCACATACTAGGAACATGGTCGTAGGGGATAGCGAGTGAGTTTTCTTCTTTCTTGCTCGTCATTGCATATTTACTTCTTTTTGGCGTTTAGCCATAGGCACCTGTTAGCTGGCTCGTCTGGACATTAGTTTTCTTACATGATTGTATTAAATTAGACTGCAGTTGATCACTGTCATGTACTTTTATTACTCTTCTAACTTCTTATTTTGCACAGTTGAACTCTATAACATTTTGAGAAAGCGTTTGTGATGCCTTATTGCTTTATCATATATGCTCTATGCTTACTGTTTCTTGTTTGAATGATTGAGACATAGATGTTCTTGACCCTAGGAGAGTTGATTGTAGCATGCACCCCTTATCTTATACAGTCGTGACCGTCGTACGATGTATAGCACCTTGTATAGGATAGCTGGCCATGTCCGTCTCCATATTCCGGTACTAGGGCGTAACAAGGTTTTAGTGGTGGCCCATGCAGGTCTGTTCTTCAGACTTGTGGGGTGTCATGGTCATAGGAGTCTCAATCAAACATGATCCTTCTTAAAATTTTGAATTCGTCTTCTTTGATACTCAGCTTGAATTCTTCCAGATTGGTTGCTTCCTTGTTCCTTCTCGTCTTCTGCTTGATGTTTCTTGTGCTCTTCTTTAGGGCTTCTCCTTCCCCCGATGCTGCAGCAATAATAGAGGTAGAGTTGATAGTGGAACGAGATCCTGTGGAACCTAAGCCAAGGATCCGAGTTGAACCCACGATAAATGGGACAGAGCAGCATGCTCCAGGTGTTCCCATACCCCCCGCAGTGTCGGTAGTACTGGATACCTCGGCTTTGGTAGAGATTATCCATGGATTGTTGGCTGCCCAACAACACCAGATGGTGGTACAACAACAACAACAATAACAACATCAGCAACAACAGCTCCAGCAGGAAGAACAGAACGTCTTGTTGAACCAAGGGTTGCAGACAGCCCTGAAATAAGGTGAAAGAATAGATTCTGGGACATCTGTTAGATTTTGCAGACTGAACCCCAGATATTTTAATGGCACAGAGAATACAATCACGGTATACGATTGGCTCTAGGATATTGAGACCATTCTGACAGCGGCTAAAGTTTTGGTTGAGGAACAAGTTGACCTGGTTTGCCTACAACTCCAAGATCTGGCAAGAGATTAGTGGGCCAAGATAGAGGTAGGATTGAGGAGTCCTATTTTATGAAAGGATTTCAGGACCCAATTTAGGGCAAAGTACTTTGGGATTGTGGCTCAGTGTGAGTTGTAGCAAAGGTTCACTAACCTCAAGCAGGATGGAATGACAGTAGATGGCTATACGGCAAAGTTTTGTCGACTTAGCAGATTTGCTCCAACCATGGTGGTAACAGATTTAGAGAGAGAAATGAGGTTCCAGCAGGAACTTCACTTAGAGATATTATACATGGTAGAGGTGCACGACTACCAGACCTTCGAGGCAGTATTGATAGCAGCCAAAAGGGTTGAAATTACTCCCCAGATGATGGCATCAATAAGAGTGGATCAGAAGAGGCCTCATGGACAGAACAATTAGAGAGGACCAGTACCACGAATGTCAGTACCATCCCCTGGCATTTGTATCCATAACGTGCACAAAGGAGGCCAGTGACCTCGACAGTGATAGTACCAACTCGATAGCAGTCGAGGCAGCAGCAGAAGCAGCAACAACGATGGGAAGCGCCAACAGGTTATACCTACTGTGGCAACGGAGGTCATACCCGAGATGTTTGTTGGACAGCTAACAGACTATGTTTGAGATATGGAAGCCCTGATCATAAGGTTGCCACGTGCCCATTGATGAAGAGGCCAGGAGGGCCAGTACAACAATGTCCTGTATTACCAGCTCTGAGGGCAGTGCAGCAAGGAGGACCAGCAGTAGCAGCACAAACTTTGGCTCAGCATCCATTGTAGACGCAGGCCCAGCTTTATAGGCAGCAACAGCAGAATCAGCAGGGGCCACAACTAAGGCAGTAAGGAAGACAGCAGCAGGGATCTCAACAAGGCCAAGAGCAGGCACTCACCTTGTCTTTGGAGGAAGCTATGGCATCGGGCGACGTAGTGGCAGGTAATATTTCCTTTATAACCTTTTCTGCCATAGCTTTAATTGATTCTGGAGCTTCACACTCATTTATATTTGTACAATATGCGACATATATTTGATTAAAGTTTGAGGCATTGCCAGTGAGGATGAATATACTCCCTAGCTGTAAACCCTCTCATTTATTTCTATAGATAGACTGGTTTTGGGTTAGAAAATTTTGGTTTAGCATCAAGTATTTGAGGTTCAGAATTAAGGTTGCAAATGTCTGATTATTTTAATTAAACCCTTGGTGCACCCTACCGTTGTTGCAATATTCGGAGCCCAACATTAGCCCATAAATTCCAATAAGTTATTGAATTCTAGACTTGACACACCAACTTAAGCGCTGGACTTTTCCGTCACTCAAATTTATAACCCCTTGTGCTCTAATTAAATTGCACAACTTTCCGTAACTGAAACCCATTAATTAATCCTGTGTCGCACACTTGTGTCGTTGTCATCAATTTTGAGACACAAACTCAACTCATTGAGCCGGACCAAATAAAGGGTCCAAGGCTGACACCAAGCCTACACCCTTCATGACCATTGTGTCACTTCAAATTGAGATCCCATATGCCCTCATTTAATTTAAGAGCACATAACAATTTATTCTAATTAAATTGGGGATATCAACTTTGACTAATCCTATTTTTAATCCTAACTTAACCCAATGCCCCATGAATTAAGTCCATAAAAAACACACAATACCCTCTCACCCTACAAAATACCAAACACCAATTCTCCCACAAATTTTCCATCATTTTATGTGTTTGTGCAAATACCCAAAATTAAGGGGCTTATTTGCAAATATTGCATTAGGTGTCATCCCCTCATTGGTTTAAACTAATGAAGAAGCCACCCCTCTCCCCTTTGACCGGTCCAACCTCACCCCTCCCTCTCCATTGTGTGAACACAATTCCCTCATGATGAATCCTATCCATCTATTTGAATTTGGAGCTCATCCTCACCACACAATCATCGCACAACTCTCTATAAAATGTCTCCTCACTTCACATCTCCCCAAGCAGGCCCTAATCCCCAAAACCTTGGAAACCCCCACCTTCTCTCTCCTCCCTCCTTCTCCCAACCGTAGGCTTCTTCTTTCCTTCCTTATTTGTCACGATCCGCACCCGGGGTAAGGGTACTAGTCGGAAACAACGCCCAGCCTACGCCGCAGAATCGGCGGTAGAACGCTGTCTAGAAAGTCTATCTAATATAATGAACCACCAAAAGATAGTGTACTCAATCATAGAACTAAGATAGAAATGAGCACGAATCAGATAAAGAATAGAATAGTCACAATACAACTCATGAGTCTAAAATAATACATCAATGAGTCTGAAGAAAATTACAAAAATATGCTGGAGACAAATCCAGTACAAAGAATACTACAAAACTATAAAGCTACAACTCCAGGGTCAACTGTCTCAGTTGGGATAAGTCCCACTTGAGCCAGGGTCTCAGAATCTAAACCCACAATATCCTAGGGTCCATAATAGGTAGGGTACTCCTCAGTGTCATCTGGAAAAATATATCCAGTCAGGAAAGGAGCAGAGTATAACCCTAATAGCAGTTCTCAAATAATGATAAAAACTATGTAACAGTAAGTAGCTGTGGATAAACAAGATGCATAAATAGATACAAGAAATATATAGACAATAAGGAAGTACTGGAAAGAAATACAATAATGAACAATATGCTGATAGAACAAGAATACTAATGACTACGTGTGTGAGTACTAGCTTTAACATGTGATCGGCTTAGGAACTTGCACAAGAGTATAATGGCCTGGCTGATTATACGTGCGGTGTATGATCAACACTCACAAGGAACAAGACATGCACAAGGAGGGTATGATCACATATCTACACTAAAATACTCCCCACCCCGACTGGTATAATAGATCCAACCACGGTACGTTATGGCACTAGATTCCCCAAGAAGATAGCTAGTCTCCCCGAGAATCGGTGTCTGTACATGTACAAGATAACCAATGAAACAATACTTGCACCATATATACCATATACCAAGGAATAACATCTCATGACGAGATCCGGATATACCAATCCGTGTAACCATAGTGTCAAGAGAACATGTATATCTACACTAGATACAACGAACATAGAGGATATCATAAATGAGAAACTATCAGAGAATGTACTCGCCTGAAGTCCAATGAACAGTCTCACAAATGTCTGACTCGGTGCCTCGAAGACCTAGATATGGAATACCACATTAATACAAGGTCCCGGAAAGAGAACAAGTCAAACTAGGCAATTTCTAGGTCAATAAGTCAATTCTAAGTCAAAAGTCAACTATGGTCAACTCTAAAGTCCACTAAAGTCAAACATGGTCAAACCCAAAGTCAACCTCATAAGACATCTATAAAATAATATAGAGATAAACTACAATAATTTAGGAATCAAATTAGATTCAAAAAGAACTCACACAAAGTATACTAATAATACAATTAATATATACCCTAAAATAATATATACAACCCAACATTTATATAAATAACATAATATATTATTACAATTATTATTCCTCACAAAACACATATATATATACATATATATATATATACAATTATAATATATATAATATATACATTAAATCTGTCAAAGCGTCATTGAAAAACAATGAATAAAATAGGATTAAATCAAAACAGTTTAAATAGTGACAGTCGGGACTGTCACCGAAGGACTGTCACCGAAACCCAAATAATAAACTGCCACTGCTTTGGTTTTCGCTGACAGTTAAACTGTCGCGGAAAAGCGTCACAGAAAAACTGCTGTTTCCCGCTGCTGCAATTAATGACAGGTTTGTCATTAATTGCCCTAAGGCTACAGCGGCTGCTATTAGTCGGCTAATTAATGACAGTTTTTACTGTCATTAATTCACTGTCACTAAAACAAGTTATATATATATATAATTATATATATAAAAACAGAATATATAAACAATATATATATATATATAAACAGAATATATAAAACAGTATATATATATATATATAAACCATTAATACAAAAATGTACATATATATATTAATATACACATAAACTTATACCTTCAAATATTTAACAAAGAACATATAATTTACATGGCTAGAAGCACACCTAAAATATTTACATTAATATCCAAATAATTACATAATAATTATAAATAATATAATTACACAATTAAACATACAAATATATTTTATAAAATATTTTATGTATAAATTATATTATTTAACAAGTAGTAACATATATATTTGCATGCAAGAAAGCTACATATTATATTGTACATTATATTAGCACACCCAAAATATAGATCTATGCTACAATAATTACTATAATAAATACACAAAATAAATATTTAATATCCATATATATATACTAATTATAAATGAAGAATTGAACCACAATTAATTAGATCTATGCAAAAATACACACAATTGGAGAGTATCTCACCGTATCCCACTAGATCTAGGATACGCATGCGACACGAGTCCAACACACAACCAAATACATCCCGAAGGACACAAACAAATCACAAATAATATTTACGAACAAATCAAAGCGTCAAAAGTAGATCTATGTGTCCGTGTCAAAATACGATATGTTCAAAGCCCCGTGTCGGAGGAAAACCCCCAAATGACACGTATCACCAAATAGTTGGGATACGAACCACAAGTATCCCAATATGGACACGACACTAGCCTCAAACACAAATCTCATGTTCAATTGATCTATAGGATCACTTGACACACACAACAAAATATAAATTCGGAATTCCAACAAAATTGACACAAAAAGTACCATAACTTTCTCCATGGGTCTCCTATGAACACAAAACAAAGTCCTATGGGTACTACATACATATAGGTTGATTTTACATGATTAAATCTTAGATTTAGAAGCTATTTAAATGGGAAAATCTAAATTATACCTATTGGGAGATGGATTCCCAACGAAACCTCCAATTGAGATGAACTTGCTTCCAAATTGTAGATCCTTGCTCCTCTTTGTAGATCCTTGCTTCCTTCTTCTAGATCCTTGCTTTCTTCTTCTCTAATGGTGAATTGGGAAGAATTTGGAATGAATTTGGTAGGAAATTGGATTGGGAATGGAGGGAATTTGGTAGTGGGAGAATTCTATATCTAGATTTGGAATGAGATGAGAGGAGAGAGAAATTTCCCCCCCTCTTTAATAGGCCGGCCATAGCCCCTCCCCCAAGCAATTGTAAAATGTCCAATGTACCCCTTGGGGCCTCTCATGAAGAAATAATTAAGGAAGGAAGCTTCTAGTCTAATCATTTAATTAATTTAATCCATCTTCTTAACCATGGGCTTTCTAAATGGGCCAAGTCTAGCTAATTAATTCATGTTGGTCCATGGGTCCAAACTAAACTAGTTGGGTCCACTAAAATAAGTCCAAAATAATTAAATAACATCCAACAATAATTAAATAATACAACAAAAATTATTTACCATGCACAATATTTATTTAAATAGGAAATTACCAAAATACCCTTTCCTAGAAAATGTGGTAGTGACATTATTTCTTCTTCTTCCTTTCTTCTTCTCCTCCTTCTACTTCACTTCTCCTTCTTCTTCATTAAACCGAACTGAACCAGTCAGCCCCTACTCTAGCAACTACCACCCAACCGGCCTCGACCACCTCTGTCGAGCCACCCCGACTGACCGCCACCCAATCCATCCGTCCTTTACCGCGAAACCACCCGCTGTACCCCACGCTGATCCACCTCCAGTCGTCCCCACCACAACCACCATCTCCACCTGTCTTCACCGCCACCACCTCACAAACCCGACGACCCCTCCCCCCCCGCTGCACAAACCACCTTCAGCAACCACATTCACCACCACCCTCACGATCTGTCACGCCCCAGTACCAAAAATACGTAGGACTAGGACACGTGAGCATGCCAGCCGTATGGATATGGCAACTCCAATATATGGAAACCAAACCCATACGTACGCTGTAATATGAATATAAAATCCACAAGTGGTATAAACATATGTCACAAGTCACAAGGTGTAATCTAAATCTCATCCACAGAAAATTAATATAAATGAATAACCAGCATCTATATAACTAGATCTCAACATAAGTATCTAAGGATGATAGTTGGATGGAAATAAATCCACTACCAACTCGAATGTAAGAGCAAATACAAAATAAGTATAACACAACAACACCATATAAGAATACCAGCTAGCAATCACGGGCTCGAAGAGAGGACATCCACGAAACATATATAACCATCCAAATCTGCGCTCCTACAAATACTCAAGAATAGATACACCTGGCAGAGGACCAGGTCCTCAGAGGGACCTAACAAGATACAGAAAAGCGAGACAACTTGAATACAGTAAACATGCATATAATTTGAAAATAAATAAGTACGCTGTACAAGACAATCTATATGAATGCAAATAAGAATAACTTTTCGACGTATGGGCAAGGGTAGGCTACTCGATCTAATCTCACAACTCACACACACGTCCATGAACATCATCAGCCGACATACCGCGGGGGTAGCGACCCTCGTGACTCCATCAATCGACATACCGCGGGGGTAGCGACCATCGGACACGACCACCATAGAGCGTGCTAGTGACTACGGTGTTACCAGAGTGGTTAAAGCCTATACGCCTAATGATTGTCCTCGATGATACTAAGTGTCAAGTGTGTGTCAACATATCTAATATATAGTAATGACTGAACGAACTACACATGCAATGAATAAATAGAAATAAAATAAATATACAGAAATATACTAAGCATGTAAAATACTGTAAACAACTTAGCAAGGTATCTTGCCTGGTCTGAAAAGGATGAAGTCACAACTCAAGGCGTCGTCCGATCTACCCGTCACATAAATTAAACAAGTTAGGTCACAAAAGTGGGTAAATAGGTTCCTCCATTTAATCTATTTTAATTTTGAATAAAATAACCTAAAATAGTATTTTAATCTTATTATAATCTAATTTTATTATTAAACCCTAATTTTGTCCAAAGAACTGAATTTTATCAACTCGAGACTCATGGCACGCAAATCGAGGCGATCTGTTGACCGGAAAGTCAACCGACACAAACTCAACTTTCATGCATGATTTCCTGTAGATTTTAGCGTCAAAAACATGCTAGAATTTACGGCTCATCCGAATTCAAATTCATTTGAGAATTATGGCACATACAAATTTTGTATTGTGCACCGATGATTAAATTCTAACCTAGAAGTTCTACAGAATTAGCAGTATATAAATACTTCGAATTAAATTCTAAGAAAAATATATGTCGATGATCTCGATATTAGCTTTCCGAAACTTTAAACGCTTCATGATTCTGATTTCAGGTTCTCCCGGAATTGTGAAAAAATCGAAACACGTCTATTTTCGGATATGCTGTGCTCTACGAATTTTTCAAAATTTAATACTAATAATTTCGAAAAAAATTTATATAATCAGAAATCTAACCTCAATATCTTTCTAACGCAAGAAATTAGACCTCGTTTGGAGTCCGGACCTATGCGCAATGACTTCTAGAAGATGAAGGAACCCTAGATGGCAATTCTCCAAAATCTCTCTCTAAATAATGGGATAATTAGGGTTATCATATTATATATATATAGAGATGTACTTGCGGCTGAATGGATATCTATAGGCTAACACGTGTCAGAATCTGATTGGATGGTTTTATTTATATTATTTATTTTTGATTTGCCTTTATTAAAACATTATTTAAGTCATTTTAAATCTAAATAACTCCAAATAAATATTTAAAATAATCATAAAAATCTGGAAAAATTATAGAAAATATATTTTGAATCCAGAAACCCTAGAAAAATACTTAGGATAATTTTATATTCATAGATTTTCTACTATAATTAGGAGAAGCTCTAAACATTAGTTTTACTCATATAACTAAAAATAAATACTAAAATTATTCCAAAAATTCTGAAATAATTCTAGAAAATATATAATAATATTATAAACCCTAGAAAATAATGTGGGTCTATTCTAAATTCCTGGGATTGCACAATAAATTCTATAAGTCCTAAAAATTAGTTATTAGCCTAATTACTCCCAATAAATAATAAAAATACTCAGAAAATTCCCAAACAATTCTAAAAAATATATGTGACTATTTAGAACCTAAAATAAAATTTTGGGATATTTTTTGTTAAGTTTGAACGTAAAATAAATTCTTCAAAGTCCTAGAAAATTAGTGTTACTAGTTTTTAATTAACTAAAAAAATTCCAATAATCTAAAATAGCCTAAAAATAATTCTAAATAAATATTTATATAAGTAAATATACTAAAAAATTTATTTTCTAATTAACTAAGAGAATATTCTAAATAAATTCAATATCTATAATAAATATAATAATATAAAATATACACAAAATACCTATTTTGGGTGAGGGAGTTTACACGATCTTCTCCATGTACTGTAGACCCCGTCCTCTAGTCGACCAGCCACCCTGCCGCTCCTCTCCGGCAGCAACACGTCATCACCGTCTTTGCCTTCATCTTCATCATCATCACCTTCATCATCACCTCCTCCTTCACTACCACTACTACGCCGGCAACTGACCTCCTACCACGACCACCCCCGACTCCACCACGTCCTCCCCCATGCCACTGCACCCCTACTCCGGCCACCCTTCACAAACAGTATCACCACCCTTCACCAACGGCATCACCATCCTCATCATCATCATCATCACCGATAGCCCAACCGACCTTCCCCCTACTCCGGCTAGCACCACCACGCACCATTGAGGTAATACTTCCCCTCTCCTTGAGTAGTGTATTCATGTTTAGGGTTAAATGTAACTTAATTAAGTTAGGGTTTGAGAGGTTTAAGTATGCTACTTGAGTTTAGGGTTGGTATACATTAAGTTAGGGTTTGGCGTTATGTACTATATGCACTTGATGGTTGAGAATGCTATAATGTGTTTAAGGTTTATGAATGCTAGGTATCGGATTTTAGGGTATCCCTTTTAAGTTATGCATATTGTTTATTGATGATGAGCAGTTTAAATGGTAGTGGAATGATGATGCAATATTAAGAATATTGAATATTATTGAGGTACAGATTTAATTGTCGTAAAATAATGTTGTTATATTAAGCATTAATTATTATCAAGGAGCAAGTTAAATAAATATAAAATGGTGTGTGATATCATTAGGTTGTTCATTGGTTGAGGATTGAGTACTACTGACGATTTCATTTGAGGAATATAAAAATATATCTATGAGCTATGTATCTGGGAGAGAGTGTCTGAATAATAAAATAAAATTTATGAGTTTTAATAAATAAATTATTAATTTACTCGAGGATAATTATTTTGTTTGAGGATGATATGTGTAAATGTGCATGATAACGTCTGTGTAGACCAGGGTGAAATATGAGGAATGAACATACTTGAACTACTGAAAACAACACGACAAATATAGTGGAATTGAGGATTTGTTTGGTGATATTATATATGTGATTGATCATAACAGACGTAATGTACCTTTAGTCAACCGTAGTCAACCCTCTAACTTATTGTCTTGTGACTTGTAAATAAGATTGAACATATGATGGACGTGTGTCACATCTTA
Organism: Iris macrosiphon; assembly: GCA_036927795.1. Taxonomy (NCBI): domain Eukaryota; kingdom Viridiplantae; phylum Streptophyta; class Magnoliopsida; order Asparagales; family Iridaceae; genus Iris; species Iris macrosiphon. The sequence goes on along the minus strand of JAYESA010000006.1, from coordinate 168,523,365 downwards.
TTTTAGCCTCGTGATGGTCTATTGATTGAGCTTGTATCTCATCTCTAGGTACTACGGGACCTGCGGACTTGGACGTTGTACCAGATCTCCATCATCAGCAGCCGAACGTAGGCAAGTGTACCTTACTACCCTGTATTTTAGTTATTAGATATTTATTGTTTTAATATATGCATTGTGCGCGTATTTGATTAAAATCGTTACTTCACGTCCGGGTCACAACCGGGTACAGACATCCGTCGATAATGTTTGGTAACGAATGCTAGATGTTCGTAACACCTCGATATACGTACCTGTGTATATCATAACCCTAGGACACATTCATACACTGTTATCGTGCCAAATTTCCTGTATCCTGATACTGACATCATGACTAGAGACTAGGATGACCTTAGGGTCGCGTTTGTTGATAGTTACTTCTGTGTGAAGAGACTGCTAGATAGAGGTTCAGGATCAGCGCACAATCGTTGACCGCTTGGGAAGGAGAAGACAGTTACTAGACGCTTGGGCTCCTCTACACGCGCTTATATATGTATATATATTATTTTTGTAGTGATCCTGTATTGTAAACACCCTAATTTTTACAGAATAATTTTAAAATAATTTATTCCAAATTTTTCGATATTTTTTAGAATTTAAAACGAAGGTGATTATGATTAAAATAATTTTAAGTGTTGTTATTTGATATTAAAATATTATGAAAATAATATTTTATGGTGTAAAATGGAAAACCGGACATGGGGTATTTTTTTGTGAATTTATTGGACTCCGGAAACGCGTTTTAGGTCCTAAAAACTATTGGCTTTATAAACCTAAACCAAACCCAAATCCGAACCGAACCTAATCTGGCTGAACCAACCGCATATTGGGTCGGGTCGGGTCGGATCCGAGCCAAACCCGACCCGGACCAGTAACCCAAGTGGAACTCTAGCCTCCGCCGAAAATACTGTAGCACAGTATAAAATCCTCTCCCTTAGCGTGCGTGCCCAGCCTCTGAAACCCTAGCTGAACCCCGCCGTCATCTTCTCCGCTCAGCCTCCTCTTTCCCCGCCTCGAGACCCGGCCGACCTCGTCAACTCTTTCCTCGCTCACCCGCGCAGCACCGACAGCATCCACCGGCTCCCTCATATTCGTCTTACCCGAACGACGCCACCGCTCCCTTGTCACCGCCTCCGATCCACGCCGCCGCTCCACCCAAGTCCGCCCAGTCCCTGCACCCTTGACCCCGACGCCTTCCTCCTTCTTCCCACAGCCCCGCCGTCGACCCTAAGCCCTCCGCCTCACGACGACTCCGCCATCACCCCAGCGACCCGCCGTCGTCGACCCAGCCCCGATCCACCCGTCGTCGACCAAGCCCCGCTCTAACCGAGTCCACCCAGCCGCTCGCCCCAACGCCGAGTCTCCGGCCACGTGAACTGCTCCGGCCAACTGTGCAGAGACGTCGCCTTAGCCGACCTCGCCTACCCCGAGTCAGACTCCCTCCGGCGAAGCCCCACCGCTGTCTCGATCAGGACCCTAGCCGGGACTCACGACAGACACGCGGACACAGGAACTTTCGATCAGGACACGAACAGTACCCTCGGACACGTGAGATTCAGACTTCTCGGAGACCTATTCAGGTAGCGTTTTATCTCTCCCCGTCATTTTCAATTTTGTCAGTTGCGTCGCGTAGACTGTGTAACCCTCTCGGTGCCTGTGTAACTCGCTCGGTGCATCGCGTCCTGTGGTGATCGCAAACCGCGATCTAAAAACAGGAAAAATAATGCCCTGTTTCACCCCGGAACTCAGTGCGCCCTGCCAAACGGGATGACTTAGTCGTACGCGGTCTTTACCAAAACGTGCGCGTCGTTGATACGGACGTGTGGGATTTTGCAGAAGTCGATTCGGAGGTACGTGCACACCGGAATCAACGTGTATCCGCCGACAACGCCCCGTATCCGCCTATTCTGGAACACGTTGTAACTTTGTGTACACACGTCGGATCAAGACGAAACTTGTGCCATCGGACTCATAGCAATACGCTGGTCCTGTGACCCAAGTTTGGTTCAATTCTGAGAACGTTGACAAAATCGTGTATCGTGGGCCCCATAGGCTCCACTTGAAGGGCGATTTTGTGATCGGCTCATCGAAATCTAATTTTGGAAGTTCCGTTGGGTTCATATCATTGTTCCTGACTTGTAGACACTGAGTTTGAGGAATTTAGAGACCTTTGACCCTGACACGCTTTTCGGTGCAAAGTGGCCCACATATGGACCCCGCTTTGGCCCGAAAATGTCATTTTGCCCTTGTGTCTAAATTGGACTCAAGGACAGGTGTTTCTAGCTATTTGATATCTTCTGAGACTGTTGGTGATGTTTATTACAGCTTTTGGAGTAGTACCCACCGGATCCACTGATACAGGGACGACTGTTGGTATTCGGACCCCAGGCAAGTGTACCTTGCCAAACTCTGCAGTATTGTTACATATTTTTCTTGCTTCATTATATTGCTGTGCATGCTTAACCTAGGACCGTGTGACGTACTTAGCGTCCAATTATTAGTCGGGTGCCAACACCGTACGCGGTGTTGTGTATTGTCATCTAGAGATGGACATTCGTGATACTTTATCTTCTCGTACTTGTCTTACCAAGTACACTTTGACCCAGGACACTTGACACTGTTCATGAGATAGGATCTTCCCGAGATATTCATGGTGATTCTGTATAGGATACAGGACTTGACAGAGATATTATATTCCTAGACATTTATGACTTATTGCATTAGTTATGATCCCGTTTGACATGGACATAAGACGTTATGGTCATGATATGCGTGGTTATATTGGGTGGGGAGAGACACACAGGCTACAGGCTGATTATATATATAAACCCCAATTATTGTAAGGCACAAGACTCTGAAGCCTGAGCTTGGCCCATTACTCATTATTACTGCTGCTACCGCGACTCCCCGACACAGAGCTTGTAGTGGCTTCAGCCTGAGTTCTAGTGCTGCTCTCATCTTGTATGTCACTTAGCTGGTTATTTAGTACTCCCTTATTATTCTATCTATTGCTGGAGAGACACACAGGCTACAGGTTGACTATATTACGTCGGCTACTCAGTCTCCCGCTGAGCTAGACCACCTCATGATATCACTTCTACCGGCTCCCTGACACAGAGCTTGTAGTTGTTTCAACCTGAGTACTATTGATGTTCTCTCTTGTATTTCACACAAATAATTACATACTTACCCTATTATTCTCATTATTTGCTGCACTGCTTATATTTTGGCTTGTATATTTTTTGTACCTTGCTATGTCTCCTGAGGACCTGGATATGGATTATGTCCCCAGGATTTGAGGACGAGACCTATCCCGAGGTATGCGTGACCGCAGCAGGAGCTGATCCAGGAGCTGTACCGCCATCCGAGGACGAGGTGTTAGCCGAAGACTTTTCCTGAGCATCCATATTTCATGCTCAGCATTTATTTATTTCAGCCTTTTATATTCTGGTCTGTTGAACCATTGTATTAGATATTTATCGGGTTATTCTTCGAAGCACTTTGTTGAGACTAGCTGATGATTTACATTCCTTATTTATTCTGTGGATCATATTTATATCTTGTGTGGATGAGATTAGTCGTGCCATGTTAACGTAGACTTGATTTTATAGCTTAAGTATGCCCTGATGGATCCATTAAATTGGGTTTGTCCATCGATGCGTACTGCTGGCCATTGCCACGTATCTGGTCCCTCGGTATTTTGGGACTGGGGCGTGACATGGTCTTTAAACTTTGTCTCACTTAGTTGGTTATGCTAGATTACACCGTCGTTGTACTTGCTTCTTTCTGTTATACTTGGTATGTTGTATTTTTGTACCTTGTTACGTTCCTCTAAGGACCTGGTTCCCTTCCAGGTTTATGTGAGGAAAATTACCCAGAGGAGTACGGACCGGGATCATATCCGGCAGCTGGACCAGTTGCGGAGGACGAGATTATTCCCGAAGATTTTGTCTGATCTCTGGTAGTGACACTATCCTTGGAACGATATTACTATCTAGATTTCAGATACCGTTCCTAGTTATCTTATTGCTTACTTTCATTCCAGTATTTGTACTAGCGGGTTTGTTCCCGTGTGACTACTCTAGTATTTGTACTATGATACATTTTCTCATGATATTTCCTTTCTTCACATTAGTAGTTGTGTTTACCTCTATGTGCTCTTATATCTATTGCCTGTGGATGAGATTTAGATTTATTATTTATGTGTTATGTGTTGGGTTATTCATTGTACTTTACAGCTTAGGTGCACTCCGAGGGGCCTATTATATTGGGATGCCCGTCGAAGTGTGCTGCTGGCCATTGCCACGTGACTCAGTTCCTTATCTTTAGAATCGGGGCGTGTCAAGGTTTTTGTGGTGGCCCATGCAGGTCCGATTTAAATCGTCTTGGTCACCTAACTGTGCCAAACGAGCCTGCAAATTAGGAATAGATATTAGGAATCTCATCTACAAGTTTAAAACCTTCACATGACACCTCTATCTCGATTTCTTTTACCAAATTGCATCTTGTTTATTTCCTCAACGCTGATCGCAGTCATGACTTTTTTTCAGAGTTATGAACCTTTGTAGCGGACATGTCGCACAGCCGGGTGATGTTCCCCGTGACGCAGGATCATCCGGGGAACCAGAACTGGGGCATGTTCTTCTGTTGACTCCAGCTCCCCTGGGACGGACATCGGGGCAGCTAGAGGTACCTTCAGACGAGTACCAGACTCCGCATCAGGCAGGTCCTGAGGATCAGAGCACCCTGAGACAGGAGGAGCAACAGCTGCCCCTACCTCCACCATTACCTCCCCAGATGCCCTATATGCCTTTCTCCGCAGGGCAACCAATAGATGGGACACAGATATTTCAGATGGTATATGAGATGATGCAGGCCCAACAGCAGGTCCAGCAGCAGGCTCAGCAGCAGGCCCAGCAGCGCCAGGCTGAGACCTTGAGGGAGAGTATCGTGACGGCCTTGGGGCAGGCGTCACCGCCAGCACACCAGTCGACGATGGGGTCTGTCATAGACTTCCATCATATGATGCCACAACCTTTTGCTAGAACAGAAGAGCCGACGGAGGTCCATGCATGGCTCACCAGCATTCAGTACCAGCTGGAGGCTACTGACCTCCTTCGACACCGATGGATGACTGCCGTCAAGATGCAGCTCACTGGCAACGCTCATCACTGGTGGCTCTCAGAAGAACAGCGTTTGGGACCAGACTGGGTCACATAGAAAGAGTTCTCTAGACTCTTCCAGGAGATGTACATACCCTCCACTGCCCGAGCAGAGTTTCGGGATAGATTTTAGAACCTCAGACAGGACAGTATGACGATAGAGGAATACAATGCTGAGTTTCTCCACCTAAGCAGATTTGTACCGTACATGATCCCGACCGAGGAGGCGAAGGCCAAGAAGTTCTATGAAGGCCTGAGCTTCGAGACCCAGAGACTTATTAGGTCCATAGGCCCCACCTCCTACTCCGAGGTATTATTAGCAGCACGACGCCAGGACCGCATCAACAAGATGGAGGCCAGCCTGAAGCGCTCCTGTGCATCGTCATCAGTAGTCCGAGCCTCGCAGGGAGGACCTGTTGTAAACCCCCTTAATTATTTCTATAGATAGTCTGGTATAGGATGGAAAAGTTTGGTTTAGCAGCAGATATTTGAGGTTTAGAGTAGGGTTGCATATGTCTGTTTATTTTTATTAAACCCTTGGCGTGCCCTACCATTGTTAAAATATTCGGAGCCCAACATCAGCCCATAAATTCCAACAGATTGTTGCACTTTTGACTTGACACGCCAATTTAGGCGCTGGACTTTTCCGTCACTCAAAATCCTATTTTCTTGTGCTCTAAATTAATTGCACAACTTCCCGTATCCAAAATCCCATATTTAATCCCATGCCGGACACCTGTGTCGTTACCATCAATTTTGAGATACCAACTTAACCCGTTGAGCCGGACCAACTAAAGGGTCCAAGACTGACTCCAAGCCCACACCATTTTTGACCTTTGTGTCATTTCTAAATTTAGACCCCAAGTGCCCCCATTTAATTTAAAAGCGTGGGAAATTTTTATTCTATTTAAATCGGGGATACCAACTTTGACTAATCCTATTTTAATCCCCATTTAATTCCAATGCCCATTTAATTAAGCCAATGCCAAACACACAATACCCCCTCACTCTACAAAATACCAAACACCAATTCTCCCATAATTTTTCCATTATTTTATATATTTTTGTAAATTCCCAAATTTAAGGGACTTATTCGCAAATGTTGCATTAGATGTCATCCCCTCATTAACCCAAGCCAATGAAGAAGGCTCACCCTTACCCTTGACCGATTCAACCCAACCCCACTCTCCCCTTGGAATGAACAAATTTTCTTCATGAGGAATCTACACCACCCATTGGAAATGAGTCAATCCCCACCATCCAATCTCCACAAAATCCCCTATTTAATGTCTCCTCTAAGCACACATCCCAAACTGGCCCTGATCCCCACATTTGGGAAACCCCCCTCTCTTTCTCCTCTACATGAGAAATCGAGCCACCCCCCTCCATATTTATTTTCTTCCTTTCTTCTTCTTCTTCTTTTCTTCTTCTTCTCCTTCCATTCTTCTTCTCCTCCCTCGGAACCGGAGCTCCGGCCACCGACTGCAGAGCTCCGGCGGTCCACTGAAAGCTTTACCCCATGGGCCGCTCCGCTACTCCCCGAGCTCCGGCATTCGAACTCTCCTCCGGCCGAGCTGTGCACCTGCACCTCTTCACACCATTGCACCATCACCTCCACCACCTCACCCACTCGATCATCGCCGCCGTCAGTCCGCTGTCCGGAACAGGCACCCGACCACCCGAGACCCCCTCCGGCTTCATCTCCTCCACCCGCACCACCTCGAGCCCCCCCCTCTTTCACTGCACCTTCAACCTCCTTCTTCATTAAACCAGTAGCCAACCGGTTTCCCCCCAACTCCGACGAGCTACTGCATCCCTCGACCGCCTGCCACCGACCTCGTCGTTCCCGCTTCCATCTTCTCCGACAACTGCACCTCGGGTCAGACCACCGAGCACAGCCGAGCTTCCCCTCGAGCCACCTACAATCTGACTTCTCTCCGGCGAGTTCCACCCTGCCGACCACCACCCTGCTGACCCGTTGTTCTCCGGCCAACCCCCGGTCGACGCCACTTCATCGAGGTCGACTCTCTCCCATCTCTTGATTATATTCAGATTTGTGTTATTGTTTAGCTAGGGTTTTATTTATATATATTCATGTGAGTTATTTTAGCTAGGGTTCTATATGTCTGGTTGGTATGGTAGTGTTGATGATGAGGTTTAATGTTTTAGGGTTAATGTTTTTAAGGTTTATGAAGTGTAGTGTAGATTATTGATCTTGTGTTAAGGATGGAGGATTATGTGTTATGTAGGTTTAGGTTTGTTTTTACATAAGAAATTAAAATGATTTTAAAATGTTTTGCATGGAGGTTTAGGTTTAGTGTTTGCTAAATAAACTATAAAAGTGATAAAGGATTTTCATGGAGGTTAGGGTTTGATTTTAAATAAATGTCCTGGATATATTATAAATGCTAAATAAATTAATGAGGATTAAATTGAGGAGAAATAAGATTCTGATATATTTGAACGTTGATGAACACCGAGGAGCACGTGGTTGATTGAGGACTAGTGTGTAGTGTAAAACCCCTAATCGGTAATTTGGGGACGAGAAATTAAAGGTGGTTAATTTAGGGTAGTACTTTGTGATTGATAACAATGATATGAAAAAAGGGTTAATAATCGTTAATTGTGTTTTAAGGATGGTTTGATGATATGGTACAGATGACTAGATAATTTGACGTATCGTACCGATAGTCAACTGTGGTCAACCTCCTAGCGTCTTGTCCCTGTGAGTCATAGCAGAGACTGAGCATATGTATAGATGTGTGTCTCATCCCTGTTTGTTGTGTGTTAGATTTTGATTTGGATGTGTATCTCATCTCTAGGTACTACGGGACCTGCGAACTTGGATATGGTACCGGATCCCCATCTTTAACAGCCGAACGCATGCAAGTGTACCTTGTCATCCTGTATTTCAGATTACAGATATTTGTTGTTTTTTATGTGCATTGTGCAAGTATTTATGTTGACGTTCGACACTTCGCGTCCGGATCACAACCGGGTGCAGACGTTCGTCGAAGCGTCTTAGAATGATGGTTAGATGTTCGTAATACCTCGATGTACATACCTGAGTATATCGACACCCCAGGACAAACTCATACACTGTGATCGTGCCAAATTCCTGTATCCTGATACTGACATCATGACCAGAGACTGGGACGACCTTAGGGTCGTGTCTGTTGAGTTATTTCTGTGTGTCGAGACTGTTAGATAGAGGTTCAGGTTCAGCGTACCATCGTTGACCGCTTGGAAAGGGGAAGACAATTACTAGACGTTTGGGCTCCTCTGCACGCGCTTATATATGTAGTATTTATGTAGTGATCCTGTATCTAGTGTAGTAGTATCATCCGTGTGACTCTTTGCCCGGAGCTGCGGTACGTTCCGTGTATTTCTGTGTCCGGAGCTACGATTTTATTTTAAATAGCCCATGCGTCGAACATTATCTTCAAACTGTGTCACACTTGTTTGGTTATGATAGAGTACCCTGTCGTTGTACTTGTACTTTCTGTTTACTTGGCATGCTGTATTTTTGTACCTTGCTACGTCCCTCTGAGGACCTGGTTCCCTGCCAATTTTGCAGCATAGATGATTATGGAGCATTTGGAGTTGCTGTTGGAGTTGCATGTCTTGTCGGCATGGTACCAGGTACTTACATCTTGTCTACCGGTATTATGGTTATTTTACATTGATTATTCATCTGCTGTTGTAGCCTAGTTTTTATAGACTCATACTTCTTCTCGAGTCTATTCGAGTTAGTGTGTTATTGGACGGCCGACTTTAGCACATATAGCTCTTTCTTGTATACTGTTGTACATTGTGGATTGAGACATAGAGGTTTACATTTATGGGATATCTAGATAGTGTACCTTTATATTTTATAGCTTATACGTATTCGAGTCAGACCAGAGTCTGGTCGAATGCGTAGCTGGCGTGTCACGTATTCCTGGTCCTACGTATTTTGGAACTAGGGCATGACATGTTTTTGTGGTGGCCCATGCAGGTCCGTTTTAAATTATCTTGGTCACCTGACTGTGTCAAGCGAGCCTGCAAATTAGGAATAGATATTATGATTGTTGAATAGGATCTCAATCCATAATCGATTTTAAAAACTCCCTTTGTATGTGATTATCGTCCTTGGACTTCCAATTTGTATTCATTCAATTTTTATCATTATCGTTATCATTATTTCTCATCCCCTATTATTCGGAAGACGAACGTTTGTGCCTGATGGTTCCCACCAGAAGAAGATCGAAGACTAGACGACAGAAGACAGAATTCGTATAACATTCTCTGAGAATATTTTTACCCTGAGGAGGATAGATTGATAGGTTCTTTTGGATTCTAGAACTAGTATGGAAGGGTAGCAAAAGAATTGGGCCCAGTAGTACCCTATCCGTGCTTGAGATAGCAGTGATCTTGGAAGTACTGGGAGCTGGAAGGATTGTTGATCATGACCTAGAATAATTTATGGAAATGTATAGCCTGATGATGAAAACTAGTGGTTGTATATGATAGCAATACTAGGAACGATGATCATAAGCTAGAGGAGATAAAAATTTTAGGATCTCACTTGGAAGATAATGATCGGATTCCAGGAATTCTAGTATATGCTTGAGTGATACCATTATTGTACAGGTGACTTGGAGAGATAAATAATGAAAAGAAGAAATTTGAGGAATAAAAAATTTAGGAAAAACCTTGAGGAGAAGAGAAATTATACATTAGGCAAGGAAATTTTTTTCTTTTGAGGATTGATGTTGAAAACAGAACGGGAGAAATTGTTATGAGGTTTAGTCTAGACTATGACCTTATCCTAGACATGGTTTGGTTGAGCCAATACCATGCGACGCTGGATTGGCGATGTGGTTGCATTATTTTTTTGACCACCAGGTTACCCAGAGTTGAGTTTCCTCAAGGAGCCAGGAGTATGGTGCCCATCTACCTTAGGGGCACACAATGCAAAGGGTGAACTAGTGTACCCCCGCATTATATTGAGTTTGAGGATGTATTACTAGAGAACCTTCTGGGCCTGCCACCTGGCAGAGAGATAAAGTTTACTAAAGAGTTGACTCCAAGAGCCGAGCCGGTTGTTTTTTCATCTTCAGACTAGCACCGACAGAGTTGGTTGAGTTGAAGGTCCATAGTAGAGGGTCACTTAGACAAGGGTTTCAGTCGGGCTAGTGTTTTTCCATGGGAAGCAACCATCTTATTGTACCAAAGAAGGATGGGACGGGATGGTACATTGCATAACGATTACAGGGCGTTAAGGGCTGTAACGATAAAGAACAAGTACCCTATGTCGCGCATCGATGATTTATTTGATTAGCTTAGCGGCGCATATGTATTCTCGAAGATCGATCTCAGATCAGGCTATCATCAGATCAAGGTACGGAGAGAGAACATTCTGAAGATGGCTTTTCGGACAAAGTATGGACACTAGGAGTTTCTAGTCATGCTGTTCGGTTTAACCAACGTGCTAGCAGTATTTAGTTTTCCACCAGTACTTAGATAAGTTCATGGTGGTGTTCATCGACATCTTGGTATATTTCGAGAATCAGGAGAAGCATGAGAGACATCTCAGGATCGTGTTGGAGACACTAAGAAATGAGAGGTTGTATGCTAAGCTCAACAAATATGAGTTATATTCAGATAGAATAGATAGTCTATGCATCAGGACAGCTGAGAGTTCATGAGAAAAACTATCAGACACGATCTAGAGCTAGCTGCAGTGATAATTGTACTAAAGCTATGGTGACACTACCATTATGGAGAGCATATTGAGATTTATACAGATCACAAAAGTCTGAAGTATGCCTATACGAAGAAGGAGCTCAACATGAGACAAAGGCACTAGCAAGAGTTGATGACAGATTATGATATCGAGTTGTAGTACCACCCTGGCAAGGCAAATATAGTAGCAGATGCCTTAAGCAGGAAGCCTATGGCATATTTTTATGACTCATCACTGGTTGTTAGAGGATCTTCAGGATTAAGATCGTATTGCCAGGCATGGATGGACAGATAGTCAGTCTCGAGATTCAGTCTACATTGATTGAGAGGATCAAGGCAGCCCTGCCTACGGACGCAAGATTTTGACGACTGTGAGAGCGGATAGAGGCCTGCATGCAGACGGGACTCAGGATTCATGAAGATGGAACGTTGAGGTATGGAGATCGCCTATACGTTCTGAGTGGCGATCTATGCCAAGAGTTTATGACCGAGGCTCATAGCTCGATTTATTCTATTCATCCCGGGGGTACAAAGATGTACCAAGATTTAAGGTAATATTTCTGGTGGCATGGGATAAAGAGAGAGATTGCAAGATTCGTGTCGAGATATTTAGTTTGTCAGCAAGTCAAGGCTGAACATCAGAGGACTGCAGGACTAGTGCAGCCGCTTCCCATTCCTGAGTGGAAGTGGGAACACATTACTATGGACTTCGTCACAGGATTCCCGCGGAGCCCTAGCGGGAAGGATACAGTTTGGGGTTGTCGTAGACAAGCTCACCAAGTCTGCACATTTCTTGCCCTTCAGAGTTGGGCAGTCCACGGAGATATTAGTGACATGTATATGAGGCAGATAGTACGATTATATGGAGTGCCTGTCAGCATCGTATCGGATCATGATTCCAGATTCATGTCGCATTTTTGGCGGAGTATGCAAGAGAGTCTAGGAACTCGTCTCAAGTTCAGCACTGCATATCATCCACAGACTGATGGTCAATCAGAGTGCACGATACATATATTAGAGGATATGTTGAGAGCGTGCATGATTAATTTTGGAGGATCTTAGGAAGACCACCTACACTTGGTGGAATTCTCCTACAATAACAGCTACCAGGCTAGCATACAGATGGCTCCTTAGGAGGCACTGTACGACAGGAAATATAGGTCATCAGTATATTGGAGTGACGTGGGAGAGCGTCAGATACTTGGTCCAGAGTTGGTGACACAGACAGTGGAGAAGGTCAAGCAGATTCAGAGCCACCTGCGTGTGCAGCACAGGACAGACAGAAACATTGGGCAAATATGCACCGCAGACCATTGGAGTTCAAGGAGGGTGACCATGTATTTTTGAGGATATCGCCTACTTGGGGTACCATCAGATTCGGAGGCAGAGGCAAGCTGAGGCCGAGGTACATCGGGCCTTTTGTATCTTGGAACGAGTTGGCGAAGTGGCTTACCGTCTTGTATTGCCTCCATCATTAGAGAAAGTACATGACGTATTTCTCGTATCATAGCTGAGGAGATATGTCACAGACTTTAGCCACGTGCCTGATCATTCGGAGATTACAGTCAGGCCCAGTCTATCTTACGTAGAGCAGCCAGTTAAGATCCTCGATCACAGCGAGAAGACCTTGAGAAGGCAGACTATTCGACTAGTCAGAGTTGCATGGAAGCACCATTCGCCAGACAAGTCTACTTAGGAGCGTAAGGATTCTACTCGACAGTGGTTCCTGCATTTATTTGAGGAGCAAGGTACGAATTTACGTACGACATTTGATTACTAGTTGCTTTTAAAATTCTCTTAGCTATTATCGTGCTTTACTTTTAATTTCGGGGATGAAATTTTTCTAATTTGGGAAGGATGTAAACCCCCTCAATTATTTCTATAGATAGTCTGGTATGGGATAGAAAAGTTTGGTTTAGCAGCAGATGTTTGAGGTTTAGAGTAGGGTTGCATATGTCTGTTTATTTTTATTAAACCCTTGGCGCGCCCTACCATTGTTGAAATATTCGGAGCCCAACATTAGCCCATAAATTCCAACAGATTATTGTACTTTTGACTTGACACGCCAATTTAGGCGTTGGACTCTTCCATCACTCAAAATCCTATTTCCTTGTGCTCTAAATTAATTGCACAACTTTCCGTATCCAAATCCCATATTTAATCCCGTGTCGGACACCTGTGTCGTTACCATCAATTTTGAGATACCAACTTAACCCGTTGAGCCGGACCAACTAAAGGGTCCAAGACTGACTCCAAGCCCACACCATTTTTGACATTTGTGTCATTTCCAAATTTAGACCCCAAGTGCCCCCATTTAATTTAAAGCGCGGAACATTTTTATTCTAATTAAATCGTGGATAACAACTTTGACTAATCCTATTTTAATCCCCATTTAATCCCAATGTCCATTTAATTAAGCCAATGCCAAACACACAACACCCCCTCACTCTACAAAACACCAAACACCAATTCCCCCATAAATTTTCTATTATTTTATGTATTTTTGCAAATTCCCAAATTTAAGGGACTTATTCACAAATATTGCATTAGGTGTCATCCCCTCATTGGCCCAAGCCAATGAAGAAGGCCCACCCTCACCCTTGACCGATTCAACCCAACCCCACTCTCCCCTTGGAATGAACAAATTTCCTTCATGAAGAATAGCAGGCCCTAATCCCCACATTTGGGAAACCCCCCTCTCTCTCTCCTCTCTCCTCTACATAGGAAACCGAGCCACCCCCTCCATATTTATTTTCTTCCTTTATTCTTCTTCTCCTTCCATTCTTCTTCTCCTCCCTCGGAACCGGAGCTCCAGCCACGGACTGCAGAGCTCCGGCGGGCCACTGACAGCTTCACCCCACGGGCCACTCCGCCACTCCCCGAGCTCCGGCATTCGAACTCTTCTCCGGCTGAGCTGTGCACCCGCACCTCTTTACACCATTGCTCCACCACCTCACCTACTCGATCATCGTCGCCGTCAGCCCGCTGTCCGGAACAGGCACCCGACCACCCGAGACCCCCTCCGGCTTTATCTCCTCCACTCGCACCACCTCGAGCCCCCCCTCCCCCCCCGCTTCCACTGCACCTTCAACCTCCTTCTTCATTAAACCAGCAGCCGACCGGTTTTCCCCCAACTCCGACGAGCTACTGCATCCCTCGACCGCCTGCCACCGACCTCGCCGTTCCCGCTTCCATCTTCTCCGACGACTGCACCTCGGGTCAGACCACCGAGCACAGCCGAGCTTCCCCTCGAGCCACCTACAATCCGACTTCTCTCCGGCGAGTTCCACCCTGTCGACCACCACCCTGCTGACCCGCTGTTCTCCGGCCAACCCCCGGTCGATGCCACCTCGTCGAGGTCGACTCTCCCACTTCTCTTGATTATATTCAGATTTGTGTTGTTGTTTAGGTAGGGTTTTATTTATATATATTCATGTGAGTTATTTTAGCTAGGGTTCTATATGTCTGGTTGGTATGGTAGTGTTGATGATGAGGTTTAATATTTTAGGGTTAATGTTTTTAAGGTTTATGAAGTGTAGTGTAGATTATTGATCTTGTGTTAAGGATGGAGGATTATGTGTTATGTAGGTTTAGGTTTGTTTTTACATAAGAAATTAAAATAATTTTAAAATTTTTTGCATGGAGGTTTAGGTTTAGTGTTTTCTAAATAAACTATAAAAGTGATAAAGGATTTTCATGGAGGTTAGGGTTTGATTTTAAATAAATGTCCTGGATATATTACATGGTGGGAAATGCTAAATAAATTAATGAGGATTAAATGGAGGAGAAATAAGATTCTGATATATTTGAACGTTGATGAACACCGAGGAGCACGTGGTTGATTGAGGACTAGTGTGTAGTGTAAAACCCCTAATCGGTAATTTGGGGACGGGAAATTAAAGGTGGTTAATTTAGGGTAGTACTTTGTGATTGATAACAACGATATGAAACGAAGGGTTAATAATCGTTAATTGTGTTTTGAGGATGGTTTGATGATGTGGTATAGATGACTAGATGATTTGACGTATCGTATCGATAGTCAACTATGGTCAACCTCCTAGCGTCTTGTCCCTGTGAGTCATAGCAGAGACTGAGCATATGTATAGATATGTCTCATCCCTGTTTGTCGTGTGTGATTTGGGTGTGTATCTCATCTCTAGGTACTACGGGACCTGCGAACTTGGACGTGGTACCGGATCCCCATCTTCAGCAGCCGAACGCAGGCAAGTGTACCTTGTCACCCTGTATTTCAGATTACAGATATTTGTTGTTTTTTTATGTACATTGTGCACGTATTTATGTTGACGTTCGACACTTCGCATCCGGATCACAACCGGGTGCAGGCGTTCGTCGAAGTGTCTTAGAATGATGGTTAGATGTTCGTAACACCTCGATGTACGTACCTGAGTATATCGATACCCCAGGACACACTCATACACTATGATCGTGCCAGATTTTTGTATCCTGATACTGACATCATGACCATAGACTGGGATGACCTTAGGGTCTCGTCTGTTGAGTTATTTCTGTGTGTCGAGACTGTTAGATAGAGGTTCAGGTTCAGTGCACCATCGTTGACCGCTTGGGAAGGGAAAGACAATTACTAGACGTTTGGGCTCCTCTGCACTCGCTTATATATATAATATTTATGTAGTGATCCTGTATCTAGTGTAGTGGTATCACCCGTGTGACTCTTTGCCCGGAGCTGCGGTACGTCCCGTGTGTTTCCGTGTCCGGAGCTACGATTTTATTTTTGATAGCCCATGCGTCGAACATTGTCTTCAAACTGTGTCATACTTGTTTGGTTATGATAGAGTACCATATCGTTGTACTTGTACTTTCTGTTTACTTGGCATGTTATATTTTTGTACCTTGCTACGTCCCTCTGAGGACCTGGTTCCCTGCCAGTTTTGCAGCATAGATGATTACGGAGCATTTGGAGTTGCTGTTGGAGTTGCATGTCTTGCCGGCATGGTACCAGGTACTCACATCTTGTCTACCGGTATTATGGTTATTTTACATTGATTATTCATCTGCTGTTGTAGCCTAGTTTTTATAGACTCATACTTCTTCTCGAGTCTATTCGAGTTAGTGTATTATTGGGCGGCCGACTTTAGCACATATAGCTCTTTCTTGTATACTGTTGTACATTGTGGATTGAGACATAGAGGTTTACATTTATGGGATATCTAGATAGTGCACCTTTATATTATACAGCTTATACGTATTCGAGTCAGACCAGAGTCTGGTCGAATGCGTAGCTGGCGTGTCACATATTCCTGGTCCTACGTATTTTGGGACTGGGACGTGATACCTGCGAAGCGTCCTCTAGTACAGCAGCAGCAGTAGAGAGCAGAACCCCTGCAGGGAGTAGTTATTCCCACATGCCATTACTGTGGCAAGAAGGGACATTTATTGAGGGATTGTCGAGGGAGGCTGGGCGCTTGTTTGAGATGTGGGTCAGACCAGCATGCAGTCCGAGATTGCCCAGACCAGAGGGCTCCAGTACATATGGTTCATCGGCCAGCCTTGCCAGCACCGAGGCCTTATCAGCAGCCTCCCAGACCGAGGCCGCCTTACGCAGAAGATGGAGCACTACGACCACCAGCACCAGGGGGAAATCAGAGGAGGCCACCCTTGGCCCCACAGGCAGATCGATTCCAGCAGGCTCGACAGCAGTAGCCGAGGGCACTGGCACCTAGACATGGTCAGGCCTATGCGATGACTATAGAGAAGGCGGAACAGTCGGAGAAGTGATTGCAGGTACTATCTTAGTAGCTTCATTACCAGCAGTAGTCTTATTTGATTCTGGTGCCACACACTCTTTCATAGCTGCTAGTTTTGTGGCTACCCATAGAATAGACACTGTACCCCTTCCGAAGATCAAGAGGATTCTTACGGGAGGTGGAATAGTACCTGTTAGCAATACTTGTAGATCATGTTCATTTTGTCTACGGGCGAGAGATGCGTGCCCAATTTCTGGTCTTCTCCATGCCGGACTATGACATTGTCCTAGGCATGGATTGGTTGAGCCAATACCACGCAATGCTAGATTGTCGTCGTGGTTGTGTCATATTTAGACCCCCAGATCACCCTGATTTTGAGTTTCTTCGGAGAGCCCGAGAGCATGGTGTCCAACCTACCCTAGCGACACATATTTCAGAAGGTGAACCGATATACCCTCACTTTATATCAGAGTTTGAGGAGGTGTTTCCAGAGGATCTCCCAGGCCTGCCACCTGACAGAGATTGAGTTCACTATAGAGTTGACTCCCGGAGCCGAGCCAGTTACTTCCCCCGTTTATAAACTAGCACCGAAGGAGTTGGTTGAGTTGAAAGTCCAAGTAGATGATCTCTTAGATAAGGGTTTCATACGGGCTAGTGTATCTCCATGGAGAGCACCCATTTTATTTGTGCCAAAGAAGGACGGGACGGTACGCTTGTGTATCGATTACATGGCGTTAAATGCTGTAACGATAAAGAACAAGTATCCACTGTCGTGCATCGATAATTTATTTGATCAGCTTAGTGGTGCATGTGTATTATCGAAGATCGATCTCAGATCCGATTATCATCAGATCAAGGTACGGAGAGAGGATATTCCGAAGACGGTTTTTCGGACGAAGTATGGGCACTATGAGTTTCTAGTCATGCCGTTTGGTTTAACCAATGCGCCAGCAGTATTTATGAGTCTGATGAACAATGTTTTCCACCAGCACTTAGATAAGTTCATGGTGGTATTTATCGACGACATCTTGGTATATTCCAAGAGCCAAGAGGAGAACGAGAGACATCTCAGGATTGTGTTGGAGACGCTGAGGCAGGAGAGGCTGTACGCCAAGATCAGCAAACGTGAGTTCTGCTTGGATAGAGTACTATTCCTGGGACACATAATCATCGAAGATGGACTATCAGTTGACCCGAAGAAGATAGCTGCAGTAGAGACGTGGCCTACCCCTACATCAGTTGCAGAGGTTAGGAGTTTCCTTGGACTTGCCGGATATTATCGGAGGTTCATGGAAAAAAATTCGAGGATCATTGCGCCTATGACGCGACTGACGTGTAAAGGCGAGGAGTTTATTTGGACCGAAGAATGTCAGACGACTTTCGATGAGCTGAAGAAGCGTCTGACATCAGCACCAATTTTGACACTTTCTTCAGAATTAAGAGGATTTATAGTGTACAGTGATGCGTCTGGGAGCGGATTATGATGTGTACTGATACAACAAGGCAAAGTGATAACCTATGCATCGAGACAGCTGAGAGTTCATAAGAAAAACTATCCGACACATGATCTAGAGCTAACTGTAGTGATATTTGCACTAAAGCTATGGCGACACTACCTTTATGGTGAGCGTGTAGAGATTTACACAGATCACAAAAGTCTGAAGTATGTCTACACTCAGAAGGAGCTCAATATGAGACATAGGCGATGGCTAGAGTGGATGACAGATTATGATATAGAGTTGCAGTACCACCCTGGCAAGGCGAATGTAGTAGTAGATGCCTTAAGCAGGAAGCCATGGCCTACTTTTTGACGACTCAGCAACAATTGCTAGAGGATCTTCAGGAGCTTGGGATAGATATTGTATTGCCAGGCATGGATGGACAGATGGCCAGTCTCGAGGTTCAGTCTACGCTGGTTGAGAGGATCAGGGCAGCCCTGCCTACAGATGCGAGATTCTGGCGGCTGCGAGAGAGGACAGAGGTCGGAATGCAGAAGGAACTCAGGATTCATGAAGACGGAACATTGAGGTATGGAGATCGCCTATACGTTCCGAGTGGCGAGCTACGCCAGGAGTTGATGACCGAGGCTCATAGCTCAATTTATTCTATTTATCCTGGGGGTACGAAGATGTACCGAGATCTGAGATAACATTACTGGTGGCATGGGATGAAGAGAGAGATTGCAAGATTCGTGGTGAGATATTTGGTCTGTCAGTAAGTCAAGGCTGAACATCAGAGGACTACAGGACTATTGCAGCCGCTTTCCATCCCCGAGTGGAAGTGGAAACACATTACCATGGACTTTGTCACAGGATTCCCACAGAGCCCTAGCGGGAAGGATGCAGTTTGGGTTGTCGTAGATAGACTCACCAAGTCTGCACATTTCTTGCCCTTCAGAGTTGGGCAGTCCACGGAGATATTAGCTGACATGTAGATGAGGCAGATAGTACGACTACATGGAGTGCCTGTCAGCATTGTATCGGATCGTGACTCCAGGTTCACGTCACATTTTTGGCGGAGTATGCAGGAGAGTCTAGGAACTCGTCTCAAGTTCAGCACTGCATATTATCCACAGACTGATGGTCAGTCAGAGCGCACGATACAGATACTAGAGGATATGTTGAGAGCGTGCATGATCAACTTTGGAGGATCTTGGGAGGACCATTTACACTTGGTATAATTCTCCTACAATAACAGCTACCAGGCTAGCATACAGATGGCACCTTATGAGGCACTGTACGATAGGAAGTGTAGGTCACTGGTATGTTGTAGTGACGTGGGAGAGCGTCAGATACTTGGTCCAGAGTTGGTGACACAGACAGTGGAGAAAGTCAAGCAGATTCAGAGCTACCTGCATACAGCACAGGACAGACATAAGCA
This sequence comes from Iris macrosiphon, assembly GCA_036927795.1. Lineage (NCBI taxonomy): Eukaryota > Viridiplantae > Streptophyta > Magnoliopsida > Asparagales > Iridaceae > Iris > Iris macrosiphon. The sequence continues at coordinate 168,503,834 of JAYESA010000006.1, read as the reverse complement.
TTGGAAAGATGCGCACCGCAGATGTTTGGAGTTCAAGGAAGGTGACCATGTATTTTTGAAGATGTCGCCTACTCGTGGTACCATCAGATTCGGAGGCAGAGGCAAGCTGAGTTTGAGGTACATCAGATATTTTGACATCTTGGAACGAGTTGGCAAAGTGGCTTATCATCTTGCATTGCCTCCATCCTTAGAAGGAGTGCATGACGTATTTCACGTATCACAGTTGACGAGATACGTGGCAGACCCTAGCCATGTGCTTAATTATTCAGAGATTACAGTCGGGCCCAATTTATCTTACGTAGAGCAGCCAGTGGAGATACTCGATCACAGTGAGAAGACTTTGAGAGGTCAGACTATTCGACTGGTCATATTTGCATGGAAGTATCATTCGCCAGGCGAGTCTACCTGGGAGCACGAGGATTCCATTCGACAGTGATTCCCATATTTATTTGAGGACCAAGGTACGAATTTATGTACCACACTTGATTACCAGTTTGCTTTTAAATTCTCATAGTTATTATCGTGCTTTACTTTTAATTTCGGGGACAAAATTTTTTAAGTTGGGAAGGATGTAAACCCCCTCATTTATTTCTATAGATAGACTGGTTTTGAGTTAGAAAATTTTGGTTTAGCATCAAGTATTTGAGGTTTAGAATTAAGGTTGCAGATGTCTGATTATTTTAATTAAACCCTTGGTGCACCCTACCGTTGTTGCAATATTCAGAGCCCAACATTAGCCCATAAATTCTAATAAGTTGTGGCATTCTAGACTTGACACGCCAACTTAAGCGCTGGATATTTCCGTCACTCAAAATCATAACCCCTTGTGCTCTAATTAAATTGCACAACTTTCCGTAACTGAAACCCATTATTTAATCCAGTGTCGCGTACCTGTGTCGTTGCCATCAATTTTGAGACACAAACTCAACTCATTGAGCCGGACCAAATAAAGGGTCCAAGGTGACACCAAGCCTACACCCTTCATGACCTTTGTGTCACTCCAAATTAAGATCCCATGTGCCCCCATTTAATTTAAGAGTACATGATAATTTATTCTAATTAAATTAGGGATACCAACTTTGACTAATGCTATTTTTAATCCCAACATAACCCAATGCTCCATGAATTAAGCCCATGTAAAACACACAATACCCCCTCACCCTACAAAATACCAAACACCAATTCTCCCACAAAATTTCTATCATTTTATGTGTTTGTGCAAATACCCAAAATTAAGGGGCTTATTTGTAAATGTTGTATTAGGTGTCATCCCCTCATTGGTTCAAACTAATAAAGAAGCCACCCATCTCCCCCTTGACCGATCCAACCTTACCCCTCCTTCTCCATTGTGTGAACACAATTCCCTCATGATGAATCCTAGCTATCTATTTGAATTAGGAGCTCATCCTCACCACACAATCATCACACAACTCCCTCTAAAATGTCTCCTCACTTCACATCTCCCCAAGCAGGCCCTAATCCCCAAAATCTTGGGAAACCCCCTACCTTCTCTCTTCTCCCTCCTTCTCCCAACCGTAGGCTTCTTCTTTCATTCCTCCTTTCTTCTTCTTCCTTTCTTCTTCTCCTTATTTTACTTCACTTCTCCTTCTTCTTCATTAAACCGAACTGAACCGATCGGCCCCTACTCCGACAACCACCACCCGACGGGCCTCGACCACCTCTGCCGAGCCACCCCGACCGACTGCCACCCAATCCATCCTGCCTTCATCGCGGAACCACCCGCTGCACCCCACATCGATCGACCTCCAGTCGTCCCCACCACAACCACCATCTCCACCAGTCTTCACCGCCACCACCTCGTAAACCCGATGACCCCCCCACTGCACAAACTACCTTCAGCAACCACATTCACCACCACCCTCACGGTCTCCTCCACGTACTGTCGACCCCGTCCTCTAGTTGACCGGCCACCCTGCCGCTCCCCTCCGGTAATAGCACGTCATCACCGTCTTTGCCTTCATCTTCATCATCATCACCTTCATCATCACCTCCTCATTTACCACCACTGCTATGCCGGCCAACCGACCTCCTACCATGACCACCCCTGACTCTACCACGTCCTCCGCCATGCCACTGCACCCCTACTCCGGCCACCCTTCACAAACAGCATCACCACCCTTCACCAACAGCAGTACCATCATCATCATCATCACTGACAGCCCGACCGACCTTCCCCCTACTCCGGCTAGCACCACCACGCGCCACTGAGGTAATACTTCCCCTCTCCTTGAGTAGTGTATTCATGTTTAGGGTTAAATATAACTTAATTAAGTTAGGGTTTGAGAAGTTTAAGTATGCTACTTGAGTTTAGGGTTGGAATGCATTAAGTTAGGGTTTGGTGTTATGTACTATATGCACTTGATGGTTGAGAATGCTATAATGTGTTTAGGGTTTATGAATGCTAGGTATCAGATTTTAGGGTATCTTTTTTAAGTTATGCATATTGTTTATTGATGATGAGCAGTTTAAATGGTAGTGGAATGGTGATGTGATATTAAGAATATTGAATATTATTGAGGTGCAGATTTAATTGTTATAGAATGATGTTATGATATTAAGCATTGATTATTATCAAGGAGCGGGTTAAATAAATATGAAATGGTGTGTGATATCATTAGGTTGTTCATTGGTTGAGGATTGAGTACTATTGACGATTTCGTTTGAGGAATATAAAATATATCTGTGAGATATGTATCTGGGAGAGAGTGTCTGAATAATAAAATGACATCTATGAGATTTAATAAATAAATTATTAATTTATTCGAGGATAATTATTTTGTTTGAGGATGATATATGTAAACGTGCATGATAACGTCTGTGTAGACCAGGGTGAAATCTGAGGAATGAACATACTTGAACTACTGAAAATACCACGACAAATATAGTGGGATTGAGGATTTGTTTGGTGATATTATATATGTGATTGATCGTAACAGACGTAACGTACCTTTAGTCAACCGTGGTCAACCCTCTAACTTAGTATCTTGTAACTAAGATTGAACATATGATAGATGTATGTTACATCTTATTTTAGCCTCGTGATAGTCTATTGATTGAGCTTGTATCTCGTCTCTAAATACTACGGGACCTGCAGACTTGGACGTTGTACCAGATCCCCGTCATCAGCAGCCGAATACAGGCAAGTGTACCTTGCCACCCTGTATTTCAGTTACCAGTTATTTATTGTTTTAATATATACATTGTGCGCGTGTTTGATTAGAATCGTTACTTTGCGTCCGGGTCACAACCGGGTGCAGACATCCGTCGATAACGTTTAGTAACGAATGCTAGATGTTCGTAATACCTCGATGTACGTACTTGTGTATATCGTAACCCTAGGACACATTCATATACTGTTATCGTGCCATATTTCCTGTATCCTGATACTGACATCATAATTAGAGACTGGGATGACCTTAGGGTCACATTTGTTGATAGTTACTTCTGTGTGAAGAGACTGCTAGATAGAGGTTCAGTATCAGCGCACAATCATTGATCGCTTGGGAAGGGAAAGACAGTTACTAGACGTTTGGACTCCTCTGCATGCGCTTATATATGTATATGTATTATTTTTGTAGTGATTATGTATCTAGAGTAGTTGCACCTGTGTGACTCTTTGCCCGGAGCTGCGGTACGTCCCGTGTGTTTCCGTGTCCGGAGCTACGGTTTTATTTTGGACAGCCCACGCGTCGAACATTGTCTTTAAACTGTGTCTCACTTAGTTGGTTATGCTAGATTACACCATCGTTATACTTGCTTCTTTCTGTTATACTTGGCATGCTGTATTTTTGTACCTTGTTACGTCCCTCTGAGGACCTGGTTCCCTTCCAGGTTTAGGCGAGGAAGATTACCCAAAGGAGTACGGACCGGGAGCATATCCGGCAGCTGGACCAATTACGGAGGACGATATTATTCCCGAGGATTTTGTCTGATCTCTGGTAGTGACACTATCCTTGGAACGGTATTACTATCTAGATTTCAGATACCATTCCTAGTTATCTTATTGCTTACTTTCATTCCAGTATTTGTACTAGCGGGTTTGTTCCCGTGTGACTACTCTAGTATTTGTACTATGATACATTTTCTCGTGACATTTTCTTTCTGTACATTAGTAGTTGTGATTACCTCTATGTGCTCTTATATCTGTTGCATGTGGATGATATTTAGATTCATTATTTATGGGTTATGTATTGGGTTATTCATTGTACTTTACAGCTTAGGTGCACTCCGACGGGCCCATTAGATTGGGATGCCCGCCGAAGTGTGTTGCTGGCCATTGCCACGTGACTCAGTTCCTTATCTTTGGAACCGGGGTGTGTCACTGGCAATGGGATCGTAAAAGTTAGTAGGGTATGCCTAACATGTCCAGTCGTAGTATGTGGACATTTATTACCTGAAAAGTTGATCGAGTTCTCTATGGGTAACTTTAACATTATCTTAGGCATGGACTGGTTGAGAGGAAGTCATGCAATGATAGACTATCGTGAGGGTAGAGTATTGTTTATAATTCTTGGTCTAGAAGAGTTTGTCCTTAAAAGAATAGAAAGAGACCAACACAAGGAAGGAGTCGCAACAGTAGCAAAGAAAGCAAACTCACTACCCATGATAGTTGAAGAGTTCATGGACGTCTTTCCTAACGATCTTCCTGGATTACCCCCAGTTAGAGCAGTAGAGTTCTGTATAGAGTTGATGCCAGGAGTAGAACCAGTATCCCAGAAGGTGTACCCAATATCACCATCAGAACTTGATCAATTATACCGACACATGGAAGAATTGAAGGCGAAGAAGTTTATTTGGACCACTGCATCACCGTGGGGAGCACCATTGGTATTAGTAAAGAAGAAGGATGGATCGACACGGTTGTGTATGGATTACAGGCGGTTAAATATAGTGATAGTGAAGAACAAGTACCTATTACCAAGGATTGATGACTTGTTTGACCAATTAAGTGGAGAAAGAGTCTTTTCCAATATAGATTTATGATCAGGATATCATCAGGTATGAGTACGGGAGCAGAATATACCAAAGACAAAATTTAGGTTACAATATGGGCATTACGAATTCTTAGTTATGTCATTCGGACTGACTAATATTCCAGCAGTATTCATGGACTTGATGAACCATATTTTCATGCCCTACCTAGACCAAATTATGGTAGTATTCATCGATGACATCCTGGTATATTCTCGTAATGAGGAGGAGCATGAAGAATATCTCAGGATAGTTCTGCAAACTTTGAAGGAGCACCATATGGGAAGCTTAGTAAGTGTGAGTTTTGGCTGGATCGTATATTCTTTCTTGGGCATATTATTTCTGGATTAGGAGTGTCAGTTGATCCCAAGAAGGTAGAGGCAGTAGAGAACTGGCCAGTTCCAAAGACAGTAGCGAAAGTGTGTAGTTTCCTGGGCTTGGCAGGATACTACAGAAGATTTTTGTCAGATTTTGCTAAGATCTCGGCACCATTGACTTGGATGATGCACAAGAAAGTTAAATTTGTGTGGTCAATAAAATATCAGATAGCCTTTGAAGAGTAGAAGAAGAAGTTAATCTCTGCACCAATACTTACTCTTCTAGTCGGATCCAGAGGATTTACAGTGTATTTGGATACATCTAAAAAATGACTTGGATGTATTTTGATGCAGCAAGGTAGAGTGATAGCATATGCTTCTCGGCATCTCAGATACCACGAGAAGAACTATCCAACTCACGATTTGGAGCTAGCAGCAGTACACTTAAGCTATTGAGGCACTACTTATATGACGATTGAGTAGAAATATTCACGAATCATAAGAGTTTGAAGTATGTGTTCACGTAGAATGACCTGAACATGAGGCATAAAAGGTGGCTAGAGTTATTGAAAGACTATGACGTGGAACTTCAGTACCATCCAAGCAAGGATAATGTGGTAGGTGATGCACTTAGTAGAAGAGGTAGAGAATTTATGTTGACTACTCAGAAGCATATTCTAGAAGACTTACGAGAGATGGATATCGAGATAGTACTTCCATAGAGTATAGGAGTTCAAGCTAGCCTACATATTCAGTCAACTTTGATAGATAGAATCAAACTAGCTCAGGCAGAGGATCCGAAGATTCAAAAGCTACGAGAAGAATGTGATTCAGGTTATCGAAAGGAGTTGATAATACATGTGGATGGAATGCTAAGATTTAGGAATCTTCTATGCATACCAAGCGGGGATATTCGACAAGAAGTTATGACTGAAGCACACACTTCCCAGTATTTCATTCATCCGGGAGGCACGAAGATGTACCAAGATATCAAGCAACACTTTTGGTGGAACGGAATAAAAAGGAAAATAGTATGCTTCGTATCGTGATATCTGATATGTCAGCAAGTGAAGGCAGAACAATAAAGACCGACAGGATTATTGCACCCACTTCCTATTCTAGAGTGGAAGTAGGAACATATCACGATGGAATTTTTGACTGGTTTACCTAGATCACCGACTGGTCGAGATGCAGTTTTGGTGATAGTAGATCATTTCACAAAAGTAGCTCACTTTCTTCCTTTTCGAGTAGGACAGTCTACAGAATAATTGGCTGAAACGTATATACGACAAATAGTGAGACAGCACGGTATCCCAGTAAGTATTGTGTCGGATCAAGACACTCGGTTCACTTCTTATTTTTAGAAAAGTTTGTATCAGAGTTTGGGCACCAAGTTAAGATTCAGCACAACTTACCAGCCCCAGATAGACTGACAATCAGAGAGAACCATCCAGACCTTGGAGGATATGTTTCGAGCCAGTACCTTAGACCTTGGTGGATCTTGGAAGAGTCACCTCCACTTGGTAGAATTCTCGTACAACAATAGTTATCAGGCCAGTATTCAGATGACACATTTTGAAGCACTATACGGAAGAAAGTGTATGTCACCATTGGCTTGGGATGACATTAGTGAGCGAAAGATGTTAGGACCTGAAATGATCATGCAGACAGTAGAGGTTATCAAGTAGATTAGAGAGCGAATTTTGGTTGGACAAGATAGGCATCGTCATTGGGCATATCATCATCATAGACCTTTAGAGTTTCGTGTCGGCGATTACGTGTTCTTACGGATTTTGCCTACCCATGGAGTCATTAGATTCAGGGTTCGTGGGAAGCTTAGTCCCAGATACGTAGGTCCGTTTAATATTCTTGAGCGGGTGGACGATGTTGCTTATCGTCTTGACCTTCTGCCTTCGCTACGTAAGGTACACGATGTATTTTATGTGTATCAATTGCGTAGGTATATTCCGGATCCGAGTCATATCCTCGATCACTCTGAATTAGTCGTTGGTACCGACTTATCTTACGATGAGCAACCCGAATCCATATTGGACCGAAGGAAGAAGGTGCTCAAGAATCGAACTATTTCTCTTGTCCGGGTTGCTTGGGGTCATCACTCTCTTGGAGAATCAACGTGGGGGCGTGAGGATGATATTCGATCTCGGTACCCGCACCTGTTTAATTCAGAAGGTATATTCTACCTTATGCCTTCGTATCTAGCTTCCGTGATCAGGTGATCACCTGTATGTTGTGATGATATTGCTTGCATGTATAGTTGCTAGTTGATTTATATTGTGCTTGTCCTGACTTCTCTAGCTATTGCTTGGATTCGAATTCCGAGGACAAATTTTTTTTAAGGTGGATATAAATGTCACTTCCCGTTCCCGATATACGTATTTGGAACGTATTTTTATTTTAGCATGGTTGCATGAGCATGGAGACTAGACCCATTCTTTGGTTTAACCTGGTTCATGATTTATTTTGTGGCTGGGTTGGTTCAAGTCTTGAGAATCTTTGGTTCAACCCTCAACCCTACCATATATAACCCAGCAATTCTCTCTCTGTCTCTTCACTTCTTCATTTTCTTACCCTCTTTTTAGTTTTCTCTCCACATTTCCATAGAAAAGTATACCTTGCATGATAAATGAAGAAACCCTCCATATTATTGTTCTATTATGTTTATATTGTGTTTTTAAGCACTTTTAGTACTTGAAGTTTTCTGTTTTGATAGATGGATTAGTGTAGATCTACTTTTCTAACTTAGAGTTTTATGGGTTTTATGAATTTTTCTTAGTTTTGATCTGTTAAACTTGTGTCTTTGAAAACCAATTTTTTCTACATGTTAGAGTTTTCAATTTAGAGCATTTTGGCTTTTGGTTCACCCAATTTGGAATTAAAATAAGAATTTTATGGGCAAAAGAAGATTTTAGTTTTTGGAGTTTTTCTGCCATAGCTGAACCTGCTGTTGGAGAAGACGAAGTTTCCATGCGGCTAGTGAGATATATGTCTGAGAGTGCTATGCGGCCCGAGAGGGTTATGCGTCTTAAACGCTTGCCGCATACTAACAACATGCATCCATCTTGTTGGACGTATGACTGCTGATTTACACAAGTGTCCTTGAACGCCTTATGCTTTCACTCGCTGAACGAATGAGAAATTCACTAAGTCCAAGAGAACTCTATGCGACATTTAACCCCATGTGGCACCTACACCCATGTGGCCTGGAGAGCATGCGGATACTATTTTCCTTAGACACATGACTCTGAACCGTTGGCACTTATTTTCTTGGTTTTATTTTTTTTCTCTGACACACTTTATGGCTTGTCACGTCAATCACTTAATGTCACATCATTGAAACTTTATATATTGGCCGTCACTTCAACACTTGTCCTAAGGAGTAGACCTTAATCCTGAGCATGCGGCCAGGACTTGTCATGCGGTCTGACTTCATGCGGCCTGACTTCCCATGCGGCCAGGATCCATATGCGGTCAGGATTCATATACGGCCAGGATTTGCTATGCAGCCTGAACTTTCCATGCGGCCTAGAGACCCATGCGACCTTTTTTATTTTTATTGAGGGTTTTCTTGATTCATGTGACCCATGTATAATTGGTAATTGGATTCGAATACTATATCCATGCTGATACCACTATTGCCTGATAATTGTTCATAATTTAATGTGTGCCGAGGTACGACACATCGTATCACGTGTTAAGTGATTATATTTGGGTTGTGCATCGAGAATGCCTCCAAATTCCTGAATGCGTAATATTATATAAATATATATTATTTCTCCAGCACGGGCATAATAAGCGAGTTAACTACCAAAGCGTGGCTAGGATATTGATTGTCTGAATGTTGCATACACGCTCGGGTGAATCCAGATTTGACTTCCATGGATTCGTATCTAGCGTGCTTGTACTTTGTATAACATCTTAAGGAAAATTTTCATGTGACCACGCCTTGAGATTTCAAACACAACATAGGGCTAATTAGGTAACTAAAAGTAGTAGTAATATTGGAGGGAACAATATCCCGAGATCTTGCCAACGAACCTTTCCATAGAGATTCATTCTAAGTGCGTTATGGGATGACCACCAGAGATACTGTATATCATCTGCCTTAGTGGAGTGCAGTATCTGACTATTATTATGCCGAGCCACTATTTTAACATAGGAACACTGGAACCGCTAATACCGTATTTTTAACGCAGTGGCCTTACGGGCGACTGGTGCATCCTGCAAGTGCCTATTTTATTTATTTGGTTCGGTTAGCTCATGTTCGGTACTGAAATGATCTGAGAATACTTATTATGCATTATTTCTGAGATAACCTCAGACTCCACAAAAATATCAAGCCGTACAAATGATTGACCGACTTAGAAAGAAATAGATTTGGTTGTGATTGTATTATTCAGCTATTAGGCTAAGGAAGTGGACTATCATGATGTGATGGTTCAACCCTTATCCTTGTTTGGTTATAGGTTGAGCCTTAGCGCTAGGATATACCATGGATCTAAGTTACGACACTAAACATATGTATTATATATTTTCCTTAGGTTTTTGTTTCTCTATTTCGTGCTTCCTTTGTGGTACTTGATATTTGGGGTCTAATCCCATTAGTTTTGCATGGCCAGGTTTCGAGCCAGCACCCGAGGATCCAACGTACCTTCCCCAAACTCATGGTGCATACCAGGAATATGGTTGCAGGGGATATCGAGTGGGTTTTCTTCTTTCCTGCTCATCATTGCACATTTACTTCTTTTTGGCGTTTATCCACCGGCACCTGTTAGCCAGCTCATCAGGATATTAGTTTCCTTACATGATTGTATTAAATCAGACTGCAGTTGATCACTGTCATATACTTTTGTTACTCTTCCAGCTTCTTATTTTGTACAGTTGGACTCCAGAATATTTTGAGAAAGCGTTTGGGATGTCTTATTGCTTTATCATATATTCTCTATGCTTACTGTTTCTTATTTGAATGATTGAGACATAAATGTTCTTGACCCTAGGAGACTTGATTGTAGCATGCACCCCCTTATCTTATACAGCCATGACTGTCGTATGACGTATAACACCTTATACGGGGTAGCTGGCCATGTCCGTCTTCATATTCTGGCACTGGGGCGTGACATCACTACTCTTTGCACAGTTATTAATTAAATGAATTCTAGCTACAACTGAAACATAAAATAAATACATGCATAGCGAACAAGTACGCAACAATAATATCGTATAGTAAATTTGGTTTGACAAGCGTAAGTGTTCCAAGTTTACTTCTTATTATCTTGACTCAGTTATTATTATTATGGTATCGTTGATCCAAATGTACAAACGAGTTAAATTGTAGATGGTGAAGACTTGGAAGAAAGGAGCTAATCGAAGGTAAGGCCACTCACAAGTTGGTGAATCGGGAGAGATAAAGGAGAGATCTTCAAGACTCCGCTCACACGTCGCCTACACGATCACCTGCACGCACCAACAGATGATCAATATCTCCTACCACAGTCTCCGAGAGTTCGATACAAATTACGAAAATCAAAGAACAAAGACAATAAAATCCATCAAAACTGTTAGAGAAAATATACGACACAAAACCAACAAGAAATCAATAAAGCGGTATCAAAAATAGTTAAAGAAACCAGTGCAACAGAAAGGCCCCTCGCGACTCTGTCGCCGATTCCTTCCTCGAGGCACGATTCGCTAAATATGGGACTTGATTCCGAAGAAACCAATCCATAATGAGGAAAGGATCTTGATTCAATCTATCCCGATCGAACGATACCAAGTATTTCTTGGTCGTGCTCTTCGAACAGGGGGAACAAGATACTGTAAGAAGGGTCACATCAAGCAAAACTACTTCGCTTGGAAGAGAGAGAAGAAAGACAACAAAGGAAATCATGGTGAGAACACAACAGTCGTTGCCTCAACATATGGAGGTGATATGATTATTGTAGGTTATGAGGTAGTCATGAACCTCGCATGTGATGATAATTCTTGACCATGGACTCAGGTGCTTCAGCCCATGTATCTCACAACATGGCACTATTTGCCACTTACACAACAGACGACTGTGGAGTATTGAAGATGAGCTACGAAGATGTGTCAAAGGCTGTTGCTATTGGAGATGTGCATTTGAGAACCAAGACGAGTGCATTTCTTATTCTCAAGGATGCTCGTCATGTCCCTGGTATTTTTTTAACCTAGTATCGGTTGGAACGTTGGATGATGAGGGATTTTTTTAATCTTTTCGAGAATGGTCAGTAGAAACTTTTCAGAGGTTCGATGGTGATTGCCAGAGGAAGCAAGAAGTTTGGTCTCTACTATATAAAAGGGAGCACAAATAAGGAACATGGGGTGAACGCGATCAGTGATGCGTCTATCAAGTTGTGGCACAGGTAGCTCAGCCATATCAACGAGAAGGGAATGAGCTACTTATTAAAGATAAAGGTGATTCTGGGATTAATTCTGCAAAGTTGGAGAGATGTACACATTATTAAGTGGTAAAGAAAAATATAGTGTCTTTCCAAAGTCACCCAAGTTCAAGGAAGCCGACATTGCTCAAGTTGGTACACTCGGATACTTGCGGTCCTATGAAGACCAAGAATTATGTGTTGTCCACTTTCAAAGAGTTTCAGGCATCTGTTGAAAGGGAGACGGGCAAGAAGTTAATATGTGTTCGGTCCGACTATGGCGATGAATACATTGGTCCCTTTGATGCATATTGTAGAGAGTAAGGGGTACAAAACCAGAAGAGTCCGCCAAAGATATCTTAATTCAATTGTGTAGCAGAGCGTATAAATATGACACTGGTGGAGAGAGTATGGTATTTGCTGTCAGAAGCAAACTTACCGGGTAGTTATTGAGGCGAGGCTCTAAATACTGCTGCTTATGTTATAAATTTATCGCTTAGTGCTCATTTGTAGGGTGATGTGCCTTTCAAGTATGGTATGACAAAGAGCCGTCATATAATCACCTGCGAGTGTTTGGTTGTAAGGACTTCATGCATGTTCCGAAGGATGAGAGATCCAAACTTGAGCCGAAGACGAGGCGGTAGGTCTTTGTCGGCTATGGTCGGGATGAGTTTGGCTATAGAATCTACGACCTGATAGAAAGAAAGCTCTACAAAAGCAGGGATATGGTATTCGTCAAGGATCAAACTATAAACAACACTCAGGATTTTGAGATACCTTATAAGGTTGAGGAATTGTCTGAGTTAGAGTCATTTCGCTTCGAGCTATTTCTAGATGACACTATAGAGGATCCATTTTTGGGGGAGCTAGTACATGGAGATGCTCCCAACCTTGATTATCACCCTGCTGATGATGGTCAGTGTGACCCTTAGGAGGATGAGCATACCGAGGAGGTAGTTCCTGAAGGGAAAGAGGTTGTTAATATTCAGCCAGCACCAGGGGCTCCATTGAGGAGAAGCAAGAGAGATCGTCGACCATCTACTAGATACTCACAATATCAGTATGTGCTACTAATTGACGAGGGAGAGCTCAAAATTTTTGTAGAGGCTAAGGAAGACAAACACAGAAATGAGTAGATGGAGGCCATGCAGGAGGAGATGAGTTCCCTACAGGCTAACTCTACTTATGGGCTGGTATGGTTGCCAAAGGGCAAGAAGGCCGTCAAAAACCGATGGGTGTTAAGAGTGAAGCAGACGGATGATGCTACTCGCCCTCGATGCAAAGCAAGACTGGTAGTTAAAGCCTACGGTCAGCGGAAGGGCGTAGATACGATGAAATCTTTTCTCCAGTCGTCAAACAGTCGTCTATTCGGATGGTACTAGAATTGGCAGCCAGTTTTGACTTGGAGATTGAGCAGATGGACATAAAGACGATGTTCCTCTATGATGATTTAGAGGAGGAGCTGTACATGGAGCAGCTAGAGGAATTTTATGAGAAGGGCAAGTCACACTTGGTCTGCCAGTTGAGAAAGAGTCTGTATGGTCTGAACCAGGCTCTGAGGCAATGGTACAAGAAGTTCAAATCATTTATGGGGGAGCATGGTTATGAAAGGACGACGTCGGATCACTGTGTGTTCGTGAGAAACATTTTTGAGGATAATTTTATCATTTTACTGCTATATGTAGATGATATGCTATTGGTGGGTCGAAATACCACTAGGATAGCGGAGTTGAAACGCCAACTGGGTGCAGCCTTCTCTATAAAGGATTTGGGTGCAATGAAGGCTATTCTTGGGATAGAGATCAGCCGAGAGAGAGAGAGAGAGAGTCTAAGCTGTTTTACTTGTCCCCAAAAAATTATATTCACCAGGTACTTCAATGTTTTGGGATGGACATGTCAAAGAAAGTTAGCAACCCCCTTGCGGCTCATATTAAGCTTATTGCAGAGCATTTTCTATCTATCGAGGACGAAAGGGAAGATATTGAGCGGGTTCCATATGCTTCAGTAGTGGAGAGTCTCATATATGCTACAGTGTATACAAGGCCAGACATCGCTCATGCAGTTGGCATGGTTAGCAGATATCTCTCCAATCCTGAGTGGATACATTAGAGTGAGGTCAAGTAGATTTTGTGGTGCCCTGTTCCCCCAATTCGGGGAGCATGGCTAAGAAATACTTTCGGTATCGTTCGATCGGAATAGCTTGAATCAAGATCTTTTTCTCGTTATGGATTGGCTTCTTCAAAATTGATTCCTATATTCAGTGGACCATGTCCCAAGGACAGAATAAGCAGAAGAGTCAAGAGGGACCGCTCCGCTATAAGTTTTCTTGCCTAGTTTTTGTTGTTGTATTGTTGCTTTCGTGCTTACGAGTTAGTTTTTGAGTTTGTATTTTCTTGAACGATTTTGATGGATTTTATTGCTTTCGTTCATTGAGCTACGCTTTCGTTTCGAGCTTGGAAAGAGGAGTGGAGGTATTGATCATCTGTTTGTGGCAATATAGGTGATCGTGCAGTAGGAGGCGTACGAGCAGAGTCTTGAAGTACCTCTTTCCTTTTCTTTCTCCACCAACTTGTGAGTGACTATACTTCGATTAGTTGATCCTTCTTCCAAGTCTCCATACCAAATAATCTTGCTCTCTTGATTGTTCCGATCAAATAATACCATAATAACTAAAAGATGTCAAGATATAATGGAATATACTTGGATTACTTTATGCTTGTCAATCAACTTATGAACAGTTACCTTATTGCATGCTAGTTCACTTAGAATATTCTTTCATCGCGTTTGAATTCTAGTTAGAACATATTCTTCTATTATTGTGCTATGTATAGAACACACTTGACTATGCAATAAACTGATCAGGAAGACTATACAAAATAGAGAATGCCATGTTACTTGTCTCGTGCTTGTGTTGCCTTGAACTGCATAGTTTGATAACTTACTATTAGACGTTGCTTGGTCATGGACAACTTGTGCACAAGGTTTCAAGGTTCCCGCGGACGGTCGCTGGGGCACTGGCACCAATCCGATCCGGACAAAACTTCACGATAGTCTCACCTACAGGACGGGATGGCATGTAGCGCTTCATGTACCTCACATTACATACCATCCTCATCCGTGACTATAACTCATCCACTATGGAATCATGCTAGTGACCTCCATGTATATTTAAACTGTGCATGCTAACTATGTCTTCGTGGCAGGGAAGGTCATGGTAAGTGTTGTGCAGGTGGTTCAGACGGGCAGGTAAAAGTCACCGAATGGTGGCATGTTCATTTCAGTCAATTTCCATATCCATTGCTTGTTTGTAACTTGAACTAAGGCAAGATAGAAAGACCACATAATAACTTGCATACTTTGCATAAATAACGTATTGATTGGTATAGTTGGGTTAGCTTTCCTTTACCAGTGTATTTTGATGTACTGACCCTCATTGTAACAGGTTCTCAGCGCCAAGGCGATCCTGCAAGGAGTTAAGGTGACTTCCCAATCCAGTCCACCAACCGACACACCCTGTTCGTGCCCTTTTGAAGCGTGTTTGAAGTTTCAGGAGCTCGTGCACATATCCTATGCAGCTCCGTAGCAAGGTGATAGCTTCGCCCGAAGTTGTCTATAGTTTTTGAAGTTTTAGTAAAATAATGTAATGTATCATACGGCTATCTCATTTTGCATCCATTTTTGTAAGCCCGTGCGGCAATCTTTTGTACTTGTTCAAGAGTTGTTAAAAGATGTTCATTATCAATAAAGAGAACTTTTTTTATTCAATATTGTGTTCAATCATCTACGTACTCTGAATTTGTACTCGTTATATCAAATACCATAGCCTTGTGCATTACGCAATTTATGCACGTATGGTATCACGTCCGGTGGGCGGCTATCGATTCCACGAAATTGAGACGTGACATATTGGTATCAGAGCATGACTTCAAGTTCTTTTGGCCCTCGTGTCGAAAAATTTCCTTTAATGATATGTTCCCTATGCGAACTCTTGAACTCGTTTGGCCAAAATGAGATACATTCCAAACAGTGAGTCCATAATACGTTATGAGACTTATGCAAGTTACTTTCTTTTGAAGGAATGACTCAAGCGCAGGCATCAGCGCTAGCCCGGGAAGAGGTATAAGATAAGAAAGTAGTTTCGGTACCTCAAGAATTTTTGGAAGCCAGCGAGCAATGCCCCCTGTTGATCCAATTAAGCAAATGATGCGGATGCTTGAGGTGAGCCAATAGAGGGATGAGGCTCATCATGAGTGAGCCGAGAAGCGGACGAAAAAGCGTCAGAGCAAGTTCGAATGTAATCTTAAAGCCCGATTTGCAGTCTAACAAAAGTAGGTAGAAGTCCTACAACAGATCATTCAGACCTTACCCTCCAACCATTCTACAATGACAGCAACGACACCGGGGGAGCAACCCACGCCTGAAGTCAAAATACCTCAAACTCCAAAGAAGAAGGATGTGACTACCTTCAACTTTGTCGACTTCAAGAAGGTCTATAACACGTCTTTCAGAGGGAATGAAGATCCGGTCGTGGCTTTAGATTAGCTAGCGGAGATTGAGGATTACTTTAAACTTCTTAAGGTACCTGAGAAGAAGCGAGTTGCGTGTGCCCAACTGCAGCTCCATTTGAACGCACACGATTGGTGGAACATACATCGTATATCTCTTTTTACAAATATTGATGATGAGACGATTATGTGGGCTACCTTCCGTAGCACGTTTGAAGAGGATTTCATACCCCCTCAAATTCGTCGGCAAAAGGAGAACGAGTTCGTGCAACTTCGATAAGGCAATATGACAGTGAAGCAATACTCCGCTGAATTCAATTGGCTAGCCAAGTTTGTAAGCTCCTACCTACCTGATACGGCGAGTCATGCAAGATAATTTGAAGGCCACCTGCGACCTTCCATCCATGCGCACATAGTCGTTCCCTAGTACCAAACGATACGAGAAGTTCTCAATTACGCCATTTTCCTCGAACTGCAGTATCCTTCAGGTACTGCCGGCGTTGTGCATACTTCCAATCACAAGTGCTCTAACAACGCGGGAGGAAACAATACTCCAAAGCATCCAAATACAACGGTCATCAAACAAGGAACCCAGGGTCATACTGTAATTTTTGTAAGATGACTGGGCACGCCTTCAACAACTATCGCATAAGAAACGGGTTATGCCTCATTTGTGGTGATCCAAACCATGTTGTTCGTGACTTCCCATGCTACTCTGACTGTCATCCTCAATATCCAAATCATGTTGTAGCGACTCAAGTAAACTGAGTCGTACTGCAATAAGATCGTCGTCAAGCTCAAGGTCGGGTGTTCACTTTGACACGAGAATACGCCCTCGCTTCGGACATCGTTGTATCAGGTATATTATTTTTCAATAATATACCTGCTCACTTGCTATTTGATTTTGGTGCTACGCATAGTTTTATATCTGTATATTTTGTCGTAGAGAACAAGCTAGAAATGACACCGTTATATCTAGACCTTAGTGTTAGTAAACCCACCGGGCACAAAAATACCTGTTCGTTCAGTATGTTAGGGCGGTTATGTCTGTATCGAAGGAAGAAAACTGTCACTCGATGTCTTAGTCCTAGATATTCGTGATTACGACATCATCTTGGGAAAGGATTGGCTCGATGCTTGCTTGTCTACTATTGAATGTACGGAGAAATGGGTCATCTTTCGTCTATCTAGAGAGGCCAAATTCTGCTACTCGAGTGGTTCAGTGACAGAAGCGTCGAAGACCTACATAGTAATTTTTGCGATGTCAGCTCGGCGAATGCTACACTCTAGATGCGAGGGATACTTAGGGTCAGTTCGAGATACGCAACGGGATTGTGAAAACGTTGAGTCTTCTTCCGTTGTGGCATAATTTCTTGATGTGTTCCTGAACGAACTACCTAGCATACCACCCGACAGAGAAATCGAGTTCACCATCGATACCTTCCCAAGGGTTATGCTACAGTTACAACCAAATACTTACAACTCTCTTAGAACCGGCCACATGGTCGAATTCTATTGGGGGAGGGGAGAAGAGGTAGGGCCGGGTGGGACCCGTATAGCATAGGGGTTAGAGGGATGTTGCACCAAGTAGGGCCCATATGTAAGAAGATGAGAGAGAGGTTGTAAGAAGGTTGTAAGAATTTGGTAGTAAACTTAGTATTTTCCCCTTCCCAAATACCCGACCGATTTCCAAAGCTTCGTACCGAATGGTCCCTGATGAACTAAAAGAGTTAAAGTGTCAACTACAGGAGCTGCTTGACCGTGGGTACATCCGTCCAAGCGTGTCTCCTTGGGGCACACCTGTGTTATTTTTGAAGAAGAAAGATGGGATATTGCGGCTCTACATAGACTACCGGGAGCTAAATAAGGTCACCATCCGGAACAAATATTCCATGCCCATGATCGACGACCTCTTTGATCAACTGCAAGGGGCGTCGGTGTTTTTGAAGATAGACCTTCGCTCTGGCTACCACCAATTGAAGATCAAGCCATAGGACGTGCCGAAGTCAGCATTTCGCACCCGTTATGGCCACTATGAGTTTTTTGTCATGCCGTTCAGACTGATAAATTCTTCTGCCTCATTCAAGGATTTGATGAACCTTGTGTTCTGACCATTCTTTGATAAGTTCATAGTGGTATTCATAGACGATATCTTAGTGTACTTGAAGAGTAAAGAAGAAGACACAGGTCAACTGCGGATGGTGCTTCAAACTCTTCGAGACAATCAGTTGTATGTGAAGCTGAGTAAGTATGAATTATGGTTTGATAGCTTATCTTTTATCGGGCACGTCATTTCTGTGGAGGGCATCTC
Organism: Iris macrosiphon; assembly: GCA_036927795.1. NCBI lineage: Eukaryota > Viridiplantae > Streptophyta > Magnoliopsida > Asparagales > Iridaceae > Iris > Iris macrosiphon. The sequence continues at coordinate 168,485,293 of JAYESA010000006.1, read as the reverse complement.
AGTCGATCCACATAAAGTTAAAGCCATCGTAGAGTGGAAGAGACCTGAGCCGGCCAGCGACATTCGAAGCTTTCTTGGTCTAGCAGGCTACTACAAAAGATTCGTCTGATGCTGAATCTGATCTGCCTGTGGCTGAATCTGTGCCACCCTATCCACTGCTGTCATGGCCACCTGGTGGGCGTTCTCAATGCCCAGCCTCATCACATCCACCTGATAGTGCTGCGTGTCCATCATCTCCCTGAAGAACGCAAACAACTGTGCGGCATCTACTGGAGCAGGAAGTGGTGGAGGAACCACCGGAACGACTGGGGTAGTCCTCGGATCGACAGGTGAAGGAGGATCCCCGAAAGAAGCAGATGCTCCCTCAACCGCAGGAGTGGTGAGTGGAGCAGTAGCAGCTGCCTGAATAAGAGCTGGACGAGAGGTAGCAGACCTCTCAGTGGCAACTGCTGGAACGGTACGATGAGATCGTGTCTTCGGAGGCATCCTGAACACAGATCAAAAGAAGTCAATACGGTGCAAGATACAATATCATCAAAGGAGGACAGTAATATTTCAAAAGAAAGCAATTTCAGAATAATTAGATTGGAATTGTTCCTAGTCGTGATTGAGTACACTCTCATCCTAGATCCTAGATCCTATAGCAGGCTCGCAGCAGTACAACTAAGTTGTTGTACCACCACGACAGCGCACTAATTGTGAATCGAGACCTGTATGGGGCCGCCACCAAAAATGTGTCACGACCCGCACCCGGAAAATCGGGCATGAGTCGTGGGTATGTCCAGCCTACGCCGCAGCATCGGCGGTAGAACGCTGTCTAGGTCAACTATCTAGATAATAATCTCACACAAAATCGGCCATGACCTCTCCAAAAGGAGGGCAACCACACAAACAATATAAACCTGTCAAGATCTCAACTCCAAACGGAGGAGCAAATATCTCAAAGATAACCACAATATACTCAATCACGAATCTAAGCACGATAAGATAACACAGAGATCTAACAACTATAAAGTCTAACCAACAACAACTACTACAACAACCCACAACATCAATAGTAATAATACATCAATATCCAAAATAATATACAAACAAGGTCTCAATCTAAAATCGGAGACAAATCCGGTACTAAAAGCTAATAAAAACAACAACAAAGTCCTAGTGATCCCGGCTACCAACCCGAAAATCACCCCTAAACTAGAGGGTCCCTGTCTGCACCATCGACAGGCTCAGGTCCATAAAACGTCGGACACCAATCCTCCGGATACTCTGAAAAATATGTCCAGTCAGGACTGGAGCAAGTACATCTCTAACAGCAGTTCCATTTAAATGATAAAAACTATAAAACAGTTATAGCAAGTAGCAAGAAGAGTGAAGCAAGTATGAAACAAGGAAATATGTATAACTGGTGCATAAAGGTAAAGATGCATGGATATCAGAGCAAGATAGTAATAACTGCAAGATACAAGAAATCTACACTAAGAGTAAGTCTGTGCACATGAACGTGTAGTGAGTCCAGCAAGAAAAACATGTAGTGAGTCAAGTCCAGAACATATAAGTGAGACAAGTCAAGAAATGCATGAGAGTCCAGACTATAAAGAATGAACTCGGTGTCTTTGAAATACTTGTTTCGACATGTAAACGGCTAGGGGTAAGTACGGCTCACCGCGCACTGGGTGCGCGGCTGCTATCATTCCAGATTAGACCAGAGGGAGTGATTCCTGATGATGCCAGATAGGAATATTTACATGTCTACTCGAGTATTTCCCCGCCCCGACTAATACAAGTAGATCCAAGACCCGATACGCAAATCAAGATGAGTCCAGCCTGAACATGAGTGATGCCTGTAGTGATGCCTGTAGGTGATGCCAGTAGTGATTCCAGAATAGAGGCCAGAAACATGAAATGTACGTGTCGCAAGTAAATGAATCCAGAAATACCAGTCAGTGTCCCGTGTTGTGCCAGAATAATCAGATGATACTATACTAGAAGCTGAATCATAATAATCATCAGATAATGAAAACTATCAGAGAATGTACTCGCCTGACGTCCTGAGCAACTGGCGATCCGAACTGGTGTCGCAAGGACCTAATGCGAAAAGCAAAGTTAAACAGGGTTCTAAAGAGTTAAACAGATATAAAATAACTAAAAATAGGCTTCTAGGGTCGTTCTAGGTCAAACGGGTCAAACCGGTGAAATCTGGGTCAAAAAGTCAACTCTTGGTCCAAAAAGTCAACTCTAGGTCAAAACTAGGTCAAAAGTTGACTTTGGCGGTCAACCGAGTCAACTACGGTCAAGTCTGGGTCAAACTAGGGTGCTCCTGAAATTCTAGGTCAAACCGAGCTCATTAAGCTAGAAAACTCACAAACTCGCCTCCTTGAGATACCGGGATACCCTCGGTATCCGATACCTCAACCTAGGCTACGCACCCCGCCTATACCCTCTAAAACCTATGCTAGCACGCGTAAATATATACACATAAGCATATAAAAATTACTCCAATACTATTCCTAGGCTATTGCTCAAAAACCCCGCTTGAAACCCAATACCTTGGATATCTCAAGGTATTGAGATACCTCGGTATCTCAAGGTATTGAGGTTTCGCTCTAAAACCCTCTAACTAGCTACCTAGCTATTAATTATGCACCTAGTTATTAATCTAGGCTAGGTAATATAGATATCTACCATATTTATATATATCTAAGTATGTATATACCTATATATATATATATATATATATATATATATATATATATATCCACACACATATACACAAATACCCTTTACCTTACCCAACTCTTAAAAATATATATATACCTATCAAGATATCTATAGATATATATATATATAAGTATAGGTAAATAGATATCTATCTCCTAGATAGATATATCTAAATATCTAGCTATCTACCTATCTAGTATCTAGCCATCTAACTATCTACCTATTATCTAGGTAACTATCTAACTATCTAATCTATCTAATAACTTATCTAACTAACTATCAATGCATCTATCTAACTACCTATCTAACTATATGTATTTATATCTATACATATAGATATAAATATATATCTAATACCTATCTAGATATCTATATATCTATCTATCTAAGTATCTATCTATCTAAATACCTAGCTATCTAACTATCTATTTATCTTATCTACCTATTTATCTATCTAATGATATATCTATCTATCTAACTTATTATCTATCCATCTATCTATTTAATCTATCTTAGACTTCTATCTATCTATCTATCGCCAACACGCTGCTGCTGCTGCTGCTCTTGCTTGCTGATGCTGCTGCTGCCTGCTGCTGCTATGCTGCTGCTAGAGCTGCTGGTGCAGCTGCTACTGCTGCTCCTTGCTGCTGCACCTGCTGCTGGTGCAGCTGCTGCAGCTCCCTGCTGCTGGTGTGCTGCTGCTGCTGTGCTGGCCTCCCCCTTCCTCTCACAACACACACACACACACACACACTCCTATATATATCTATCACTATATATATACACATACATATACATACATATATATATATATATATATATATATATATAACTCTATAGATATATATATATACATACTAACTAACATATATACTAATACCTATATACCAACACACACTAACATATATATATCTAACACACACACTCAACACAAATCAACACACACACACACATAATTATATACACGTATCTATATATATATATAAACACCATCTATATATATATACACACATATATAACTACACTCATATATCTATATATATATATATACACATACACACTCACACACTCAAACATAAATACATATACCCTCACACACACTCACACTCACACACCCTCACACACACTCTCACACACACACTCTCACAAACACACAACCCCACACACAAACACTCCTACATATATATAAATATATATACATATATACACACTCACTCAAACTCATATATATATATATATAGGTACTCACTCACACTCACCTACGCACTAGCACACACTCACACAAGCACTCACCTACACACATACACTAGCACTCACTAACACACTCACAAACACATAACCACACATATATATATATAAATATATATATATATATATATATATATATATATATATATATATATATATAGGAACACACACACAAATAAATATATATATAGAGACATATACACAAACACAACACTACCACAACGATGCACACAACGCTCACAACGCCCCACCTACGCACGCCCAACGACCCCGACACTCACCAACGCCCTAAAATATATAAAATATAACTCGAGAACTCTAGCACATACTCCCCGATACTAACCCAACGTGCGCACAAGCCCGAAACGAGGAGCCCAAGTCGAAATGGCCGTTCGGTCATTTCGACGAACACGTGGTGCGCGGCTCGGAAAACCTCCTGAAACGCACACCAAATGAACTCGAAATCGGCCCAAAATTTACCCACGCACTCTACACGATGTCTAGATCCTAGAAAATATGCCCCCGTGTCGATTCTAGGTCCGTGGCGGAAACGCACACGCACTTAGAATCGGCGACGACGAAAAGCCCCAATTTCGCCCGAAATGCCCGTTTCTCCGCAACACGGCTTCCCGTGTCCGAACGGAGACACGCACTCACCCTCAAGACATCCGACAACGTCTACCTAGGTCCGTCTAACCTAGGGTATCACCCAAAATTGGGCCAAATTCGGATTTCACCCGAAATTGACATAAAACCTAGTGTTAAAGTCTCCAAACACTACCCAACTAGTTCCAACTTCCTCCCACGGGTAGCCTAAGGGTCTAGGAAGGTTCTAAAATATTAATTACACTATAAAAGAGTAATTACAAGGGGAAATTAGGGTTTACCTCTTGGGAGTTGGAATCCCAAGCCAAAATCTCCAAAATGCTCCAAATCCTCCAAACCAAGCTTCCAAGCTCCCAAATCTAGCTTCAACTCCAAATCTAGGCTCTACCCACCTAGGTTAGGGAAGAATGTAGGGTTAGGGTTCAAACAAATGAAAGAAATGGAAGAAAGAAGGAAGAAAAAATAAGAAAACTTACTTTGGAAGAAGGAAGGAAGAAGAAAGAAGAAGTGGAGAAGAAGAAGAAGTGAAGAAGAAGAGTGGAATGGGAGGTGGCTGTGTTGTGGCTGCTGTTTTGGTCGGGTAGGGGGATGTGGGAACCGGCCATAACATATAAAAGGGCTCCACAAGTTCCAAAATACCCAAAATGCCCCTACAAGACTTGGTTTCGGGTTCCGGGTTCCAAAAGCACTCAAACTAACTCCAAATCTCTCCCACTAACCTTCTAAAATAAAATAAATATTTCTAAGCCCCAAAATAATTCTCACAAGGGTGTGGGCTGGGTCGGACATGGGTCCACTAGGGTCTGACATGGGTCCAGGCTAGCCAAAATCCTAAAACAATCAATAAAAATATAATACAATCATTAATTAATTATAAATATAATTAATTATAAATAATACACAATTAACCCAAATTAAAATAAAAAAAAATATCCGACTCTGGAAATGGGGTGGTGACACGTGGTCAGACAACTGTGAAGCTTCGTTCGTAGAATTAAAGTGATGCCTCTTCTCAGTATCGATTCTTACACTCCCGAGCGGGCACGATAATTTTTAGTTTTATAGCGATGCTTCAGTCAAGGGTTTGGGATGTGTCCTTATGTAGAGGAAAAATGTGATAACCTATGCATCGAGGCAGTTAAAGCCTCACAAGAAAAACTATTCGACACACGATCTGGAACTGGTAGCGGTAGTATTCGTATTGAAGTTATGGCAGCATAACCTCTATGGCGTACTGTGTAAAATTTTCACGGATTATAAAAGCCTCAAGTACCTCTATACTCAAAAGGATCTGAACTTGCGATAATAGCATTGGCTCGAACTCCTTAGCGAATTTGACTTGCTGATCCGATATACACCGCGTAAGGGCAATATTGTAGCCGATGTACTGAGTCGAGTGTTTGCAGGGAGCTTAGCTATCGACAATAGGCTGTAAAGGAATTTGGAGAGTTTGGGCATTATACTTCGAATCAGATAAAAATGATGCAGTCAGCTCAGTTGTGCCTCGAACCAGACCTATTGAAGAAATTCAAGTCCACTCAGAAGGACGACATATTCCTAGAGAAGATACGCAAGCTTATCTCAGCAGAAAAGGTGACCGACTTAGCAGTGAGTAGGATAGAATAATGTGGGTGAAGGAAATATTATGTGTTCCTAACGATACAAACCTCAGAAAAGAGATACTCACTGAAGCTCACTATGCGAGTTATATTTTACACCCAGGAAGCACGAAGATGTATCGAGACCTCCGCACGACATTTCGATGGCATGATATGAAGAGGGACGTGGCGTTATTTGTGTCATAATACATGGCCTGTCAGCGAGTAAAGGCTGAAAACACAAGCCGGGCAGGGAGATGCAAAACCTTGCTATACCGAAGTGGAAATGGGAACACATAACCATGAATTTTATTGTTTGTTTGCCAAAGACGCAATGGAGAAATGATGTCGTCTGGGTCATCGTCGATCGACTTACCAAGTCAGCTCACTTTCTCCCTATCAAAGTTGTTTTGAGTGTCGACCGTCTAGTTCAGATCTACCTCGATGAGATCGTTCAATGTAAACCCCCTCACCCAAAATATGTATTTTGTGTGTATTTTATATTATTATATTTATTATAGATTATTTTAAATATTAAATTTTTTTAGAGTATTCACTTAGTTAATTTAAAAATAAATTTTTTGATATATTTACTTATATAAATATTTATTTAGAATCATTTTTAGGCTATTTTAGATTTTTGGAGATTTTTCTAGAATTTTTTGGGTAATTAAAACATAGAAAACGTAAATTTCTAGAACTTCCAAGATTTACTATGAGACCATACTTGCATGTTGTTTCTACCAAATATTTATTTTAGGTTAAAATATTTAATTATATTTTCTGTAATTTATTTAGAATTTTAAAAATTTTATTTGGATTTTTAAAATTATTTAAGATTTATTTGGTTATATATAGTCTTAATATTAGGTAGATGCTAATTTAGTGTTAATAGATATTAATACGATTATATATAAATTATTTATCTTTAATTCTATTTAAGATTATAAATTATTGAGATAAACTCAAACTCTATTTTAAATTAATTCAAATTCTGAGCCTACTAGGAAAATAACTTCATACATATCCTATCCTTATTTAAACTCATCCTAATCATATCCAAATTAGCAAATCCTTGTCGTATTCAATTAAGTAGTCTCCACAATTATAAATATCTATTAGACTTATAGAATAAACTATCTTTCATAATTTTCTTTCCCAAACTCCTCTCTTTTTCGTCCAAAAATAGTCGAAATTCGTCATAAATTCAGCCTCATTTTCTAGTAGTTATGATGAGTTAAAAAGACGATATTTCCTAGCTCCGGAATCCAAATGTGCTCCAGTTTTTTTTAGAACTATATCAAGGTTAATTTTTTGAATATATAAATTATTTTAATAATTTATGAACCTACTTTTCCAAAAAAAATCTAAAAGTGCCAGCTGTCCGAAATCAGACGCATTTTCGTATTTTCGAGATTTTGGGAGATCCCGAATTCGGAATTACAAACCGTTTGAAGTTTCAAAAAGTTGACATGATGAAATTATATAAAATAATATTTCTAGAATTTAACATATAAGTTTAATTTACTGTAAAATTCGTGCAACGTAGAGGTAAATAGGAAACTACCAAAAATTATCATATGTGCGCCCTTGTGGACATAACTCTTTACCGACTTATGACTTTATGAAACCGTCCATTCCGGTGTTCATGTAGCACTGAAATCTATAGAATTCTATACACAAATCAAGGATTTGAGTTGGTTGACTTTTTGGTCAACTGATTGCTTCGATTTGCGTGTCACAGATCACAAATCCGTAAAGTTGACTTTCTTTGGACCAAAATTAGGGTTTAATAATAAAATTAGATTATAATAAGATTAAAATACTATTTTAGGTTATTTTATTCATAATTAAAATAGATTAAAATGGAGGAACCTATTCACCCACTTTTGTAACCTAACTTGTTTAGTTTATGTGACGGATATATCGGACGACGCCTAGAGTTGCGACTTTATCCCTTTTCAGACCAGGCAAGGTACCTTGCCAAATTACTTACAGTATTTTGCATGCTTATCATATTTTTATATATTCATTACATATATGTTTTTTCAGTCATAATTATATATATATATATATATGTTGACACACAATGACACATAGTATCATGGGAGGGAAGGACAATCAGTAGGCGTATGGGCTATAACCACTCAGGTAAACCATAGTAACTAGCACTCACTATGGTAGTTGTGTCACGCTGGTCGCTACCCTCGAGGTATATCAATTTCTGGTGTCGCGCTGGTCGCTACCCTCGAGGTATGACGACTTCTGATGTTCTTGTCGTGTGTGTGAGTTATGAGATTAGATAGAGTAGCCTACCCATGCCCATACGTCAAAAAGTTATCCTCATTATGCATTTCATATAGATTATCTAGTACAGCGTACTTATATATTTTCTATCTATTATGCATGTTTTACTGTATTCAATTGGCATGCTTCTATGTATCTTGTTACGTTCCTCTGAGGACCTAGTCCCTTTCCAGGTGTAGACGATCATGACTATTGCAGGAGCACGGATCAAGACTTGCTACTCCATTCTCTTTCGAGGAGGTCTCTCTTCGAGTCTCATTGTTCATTAGATATACTTATTTTTGTTCCTCTTATATTCTAGTTGGTAGTGGATTTGTCTCCACCCAACTACTTATTCTTGTCAAGAATTTTATATTTAATTCAGTTATATAGCTGATTGGTTATTTGATTCTGTGGATGAGATCTAGTTATGCCATATGACTTATGATAATATAGATATACCACATGTGAGTTAATATTCATAATACAGCGTGCATGTGTATTATGGTATCCATATATTGGAGTTGCCATATACATACGGCTGGCATGCTTATGTATTCCTAGTCTTACGTATTTTGGGACTGGGGCATGACATGTTTTAGTGGTGGCCCATGCAGGTCGAGAGCATATTGTCTCGGTTATGTTACTGTACCGAGCAAGTCTGCGCATAGGATTACAATATAGGATCGCATCCACTTATTTAATCACCTCCCTTGATTTTATTTTGCATTCTTGTTTGATTGCTTGCATTGCATCTTGCTTGATCCTTTCACAATGTTAATCTTATCTTTTCTTTCGTGCTTGATAGGGGTTAGGAAGATGACTTGTACTAGGTGTATACACTCTATTATTCAATAACACTATTAGTTAAATTCTTGTAAGTTGGGTAGTATGCCTCATAATCTAGTATCACTTAGTCCTTTTGACCCATTAATAAAGTATAATTGAATGACATCCAACTATAGGCTTGCATAAGAGGATAGTGTTTATCCAGACTGTAGAACTTAGAGGCCCATACCCCCATTTGATTGACTATAGACTTAGACAAGAAGTTAGTATGACAACTGTAGAGGCACAACACCGATCTTCTTGGTGAACTTAAATTATTCTGTACCTTCCTCCATCATAATCCAGCGTACTTATATTTTCTGGACTGCCTCCGCTTATGCTGCTCTTTTATAGCCTAGTTTTGTAAGCTTATTCTTTTATCGAGCTTGTTCATGATATATGTGTTATTGGGGATGCCTACTAATACATTGTCTAAATCAGAATCAGAGTATTGCAGTCTAATTAACCTTAATGCACTTGGTTCGCTCTTCGCATGACTACTTTACGTGGATTGAGATATAGTTGACTCAGCATGTTAGACGAATATACTTGCCTTTAGACATGTCCGAGCATATCTTGTCGGTTACATAACTGTACTGATATGAGCATATAAATAGGAATTTATCAAAATAAGATTTCAATCCACAACTACCCTGACAACTCTCTTTTTGAATTCTTTAATCGCCTTGAACCCCGTACTTGTATTCTATCGCCTCCTCCTTGAATTCTTTATTATCGTTTTTTGTCTTTCCCTAATTCGAAAAGACGAAATCTCGTGCTTGGTATAAGTTTGATACACGAATAGTACTATATATACCCCATAGGCCAATCACATTACTGGTGACTATCTTTTGTAATTAAGGGCATAAAATATGTGAGATATTTTATGGATTAAATAACACGATTAAATAATTTGAGAAAGTTTTTCTTAAATGTATAGCCTATGTAATAGATCGATAAATTTTAAGTTGGGTAGAAGTTGCATTGTCAACTTGAGGTAAAAAATTTTAGATTGTAATCAAGTAAGATTAGATTGATAGATTTAAGTCATTTTAATTTTAAGAATTTTTAGAAGAATGATTTAGATTATGATGATTTAACTTTAAAGATAAGAATGCCTTATAGAATAAATTTTAAGATTTTGATATTATGGACCAAATATTTATAATTTGAGCACATGATTTAAATTTTGAATATTGGAGATTAAATTAAAATTTTAAATTTTGAGATAAAAAATATATATATAGAACTCAAAACTTGAACATTGATGGATTAAATTCAAAATTTTATAATTTGATGATTTGAATTAAAAGTTAAATTTTGATTGTCGGATCACCTATTTGAAATGTTGATAATAGAAATTGAATTTAAAATTTGAAGAGTACAAAATTCTTAAGTTGAAAATAGGAATACAATTTGATTAGAGTTGTTTATTATTTAAAATCTAGAAAAAAAATTAATATAGTTGGAAATAATGATTTAAAATTTGATGTGGGTTATTTAAATCTTCAAGATGTCATATAGATTTGAATTGAATTTGGATGTTAATTATTTAAAAATCTAGAAGAAATTATGATAGGTTAAATTTTGATTTAAACAGTTGTTATTTTAATTTTGAAGAGATTGTGACGGATTTGAATAGATTTTGTCATTTAAACTTTTGAGAAGATTGCGGTTGACTTGCTTTAGATGCAAATGTGAAAGATTTAACAAATTATTCCTTATTTTTAATTTCGAGTACGAAATTTTTTTAAGTTGGATAGATTGTAAATCCCCTCACCCAAAATATGTATTTTATGTATATTTTATATTATTATATTTACTAGCATATATGCACGTGCGTTGCACGTATTTATTGTTAGAAAGATTAAAAGACATTTGTATTCAAAATTTGTTCATTTTTCAATGAATGAATGATACAACAAAGTCCATTTTTCAATGCCTCATTTTTAGATAATGCATTTAAGAGTTGTTGTAATTAGGAATACCGAAGGACAACTCTTGTATTTACCTAGATACCTCCTATTAATTTTAATTAATCTTTTTAATTACTAAATATGTTGAAGGGTATTTTTGGAACGAAAATTTTTCACGGTGAAGCCTAGTTTTGGCATTATATAGTAGAATAGATTATAGATTATTTTAAATATTAAATTTCTTTAGAGTATTCACTTAGTTAACTTAAAAATAAATTTCTTGATATAATTTACTTATATAAATATTTATTTAGAATCATTTTTAGGCTATTTTAGATTTTTGGAGATTTTTCTAAAATTTTTTGGGTAATTAAAACATAGAAAACATAAATTTCTAGAACTTCCAAGATTTACTATGAGACTATACTTGCATGTTGTTCCTACCAAATATTTATTTTAGGTTAAAATATTTAATTATATTTTTCTGTAATTTATTTAAAATTTTAAAAAATTTATTTGGATTTTTGAAATTATTTAGGATTTATTTGGTTATATATAGTCTTAATATTAGGTAGATGCTAATTTAGTGTTAATAGATATTAATAAGATTATATATAAATTATATTTATTATCTTTAATTCTATTTAAGATTATAAATTATTGAGATAAACTCAAACTCTATTTTAAATTAATTCAAATCCTGAGCCTACTAGGAAAATAACTTCATGCATATCCTATCCTTATTTAAACGCATCCTAATCATATCCAAATTAGCAAATCCTAGTCGTATTCAATTAAGTAGTCTCCACAATTATAAATATCTATTAGACTTATGGAATAAACTATCTTTCATAATTTTTTCTCCCAAACTCCTCTCTTTTTCGTCCAAAAACAGTCGAAATTCGTCATAAATTCAGCATCATTTTCTAGTAGTTATGATGAGTTAAAAAGACGATATCTCCTAGCTTCGGACTCCAAACGCGCTCCAATTTTTTTTGTTAGAACTATATCAAGGTTCGTTTTCTGAATATATAAATTATTTTAATAATTTATGAACCTATTTTCCAAAAAATTCTAAAAGTGCCAGCTGTCCGAAATCATACGTGTTTCCGTATTTTCAAGATTTTGGGAGATCCCGAATTCGGAATTATGAACCGTTTGAAGTTTCGGAAAGTTGATATGATAAACTTACAAAAACTAATATTTTCATAATTTAACATATAAGTTTAATTTACTGTAAAATTTGTGCAACGTAGAGGTAAATAGGAAACCACCGAAAATTGTCGTCTGTGCGCCCTTGTGGACATAACTCTTTATCGACTTGTAATTTTATGAAATCGTTGATTCTGATGTTCATGTAGCACTAAAATCTATATAATTCTATACACAAATCAAAGATTTGAGTCGGTTGACTATTTGGTTAACGGATTGCCTCGATTTGCGTGTCACGGATCACAAATCCGTAAAGTTGACTTTCTTTGGACCAAAATTAGGGTTTATCAATAAAATTAGATTATAATAAGATTAAAATACTATTTTAGGTTATTTTATTTATAATTAAAATAGATTAAAATGGAGTAACCTATTCACCCACTTTTGTAACCTAACTTGTTTAATTTATGTGACGGGTAGATCGGACGACACCTTGAGTTGCGACTTCATCCCTTTTCAGACCATGCAAGATACCTTGCCAAATTGCTTATAGTACTTTGCATGATTATCATATTTTCATATATTCATTACATATGTGTTTTTTTCAATCATAATTATATACTATATATATATGTTGACACACACTGACACATAGTATCATGGGAGGGAAGGACAATTAGTAGGCGTATGGGCTATAACTACTCTGGTAAACTGTAGTAACTAGTACGCACTACGGTAGTTGTGTCACGCTGGTCGCTACCCTTGAGGTATATCAATTTCTGGTGTCGTGCTGGTCGCTACCCTCGAGGTATGACGGCTTCTGATGTTCCTGCCGTGTGTGTGAGTTATGAGATTAGATAGAGTAGCCTACCCATGCCCATACGTCGAAAAGTTATTCTTATTATGCATTTCATATAGATTGTCTAGTACAGCGTACTTATATATTTTTTTTATCTATTATGCATGTTTTACTGTATTCAATTGGCATGCTTCTATGTATCTTGTTACGTCCCTCTGAGGACCTGGTCACTTTCCAGGTATAGACGATTATGACTATTACAGGAGCACGGATCAAGACTTGCTACTCCATTCTCTTTCGAGGAGGTCTCTCTTCGAGTCTCATTATTCATTAGATATACTTATTTTTGTTCCTCTTATATTCTAGTTGGTAGTGGATTTGTCTCCGCCCAACTACTTGTTCTTGTTAAGAATTTTATACTTGATTCAGTTATATAGTTGATCGGTTATTTGATTCTGTGGATGAGATCTAGTTATGCCATGTGACTTGTGATAATATGATATACCACATGTGAGTTAATATTCATAATACAGCGTACGTGTGTATTATGATATCCATATATTGGAGTTGTCATATACATACGGCTGGCATGCTTACGTATTCCTAGTCCTACGTATTTTAGGATTGGGGCGTGACATTCGACTCCATGGTGTGCCCGTATCCATTGTCTCCGACAGTGATGGATGATTTTTATCACGTTTGTGGGAGAGTCTTCAGTTAGCAACAAGGATAAAGTGGAAGTTCAGCTCTGCCTACCATCCTCAGATAGATGGCCAGACAGCAAAAAAACTAGATCCTCGAAGACATGCTACGACTCTGCGCCTTGGACTTGAAGTCAAGTTGGGACATGCATCTACCGTTAGCCGAATTTGCATACAATAATTGCTATCGATCTAATATTCAAATGGTTCTGTATGATGCTTTGTATGGGCGGATGTATAGATCCCCTATCTGTTGGGATAAAGTTGGCAAACGACAAATTCTTGGCCCAGAACTCTTAGAGCAAACCGTCCAAAAATTTGTTTGATCCGCGAACGGCTGAAGGTAGCACAAAGCCGTCAGAAGAGTTACTCAGACGTGCACCGTCGACCTCTTGAGTTCTTATGAGGCGATTATGTATTTCTCAAAGTCTCATCCATGCGAGAGTTACCAGATTTAGAGCAAAAGGGAAACTAAGTCCGAGATTCGTCGGCCCGTTCAAAATACTCAAGCGAGTCACCCCGATTGTATATCAGATTGTCCTACCACCATTATTATCAGAGGTGCATGATATCTTCCACGTTTTGCAACTTAGGAAGTACGTATACGATCCGAGTCATATGGTAGATTTTGGTCAACTAAAGGCGGACTTGTCATATGTCGAACAACCAGTACAGATCTTGGATCAAAAGGAGAAGTTGCTAAAAAGCCGTTCAATTCCTCTCGTTCGCGTGCTTTGGAGAAATTATTCGATCAAAGAGTCAATGGAGGAGCTTGATTCTGAGATGAATGAAAATTTTCCTTCATTGTTTCATAGTGGTAGGCCATATTCCTAAGTTTCGAGGATGAAACTTCCTATTAGTTTGTTAGGATGTGGTACCCCGTTCCCCTTATTCGGGGAGCATGCCTAAGAAATACTTTCAGTATTGTTCGATTGGGATAGATTGAATCAAGATATTTTTTGCGTTATGGATTAGCTTATTCAAAATTGATTCCTATATTCAGTGGTCCATGTCCCAAAGACAGACTAAGCGGCATAGTCAAGAGGGACCTCTCAACTGTAAGTTTTCTGGATTAGTTTTCGTTGTCGCATTGTTGCTTTCGTACTTTCGAGTTTGCATTTTCTTGGACGGTTTTGATGGATTTTATTGCTTTCATTCATTGAGCTGCACTTTTTTCGATCTTGGAAAGAGGAGTGGCGGTATTGATCATGTGTTTATGGTAATGTAGGTGATCGTGTAGTAGGCAACGCACGAGCGGAGTCTTGAAGCGCCTATTTCCTTTTCTCTTTCCACCAAGTTATGAGTGGCTATACTTCGAGTAGTTGATCCTTCTTTCAAGTATTCACACCAAATAATCTTGCTTTCTTGATTGTTCCGATCAAACGATACAATAATAACTAAAATATGTCAAGATAGAATGGAATAAACTTGAATTACTTTATACTTATCAATCAACTCGTGAACGGTTACCTTGTTGCATGCTAATTCGCTTAGAATGTTCTTTCATTATATTTTAATTATAGTTAGAACATATTCTTCTATTATTGTGATATATATAGAACATACTTGACTATGCAATAAACTGATCCTGAAGACTATGCAAAGTAGATCATGCCATGTTACTTGTCTCGTGCTTGTGTTGCCTTGAATTGCATCGTTTGATAACTTAGTATTAGACGCCGCTTGGTCACGGACAACTTGGGCACAAGGTTTCATGGTTCCTGTAGACGGTCGCTGGGGCACTAGCACCGATCTGATTTGGACGAAACTTCATGATAGTCTCACGTACAGGACGGGATGGCATATAGCGCTCCATGTACTTCGCGTTGCACACCATCCTCGTCCATGACTATAACTCGTCCATTATGGCATCATGACAGTGACCCCCATATATATTTAAACTGTGCAAGCTAACTATGTCTTTGTGGCAGAGAAGGTCATAGTAAGTGTTCTGCAGGTGGTTCTGACGGGCAGATAAAAGTCAGTGAACGGTGGCATATTCATTTCAGTCAATTTTTATATCCATTGCTTGTTTGTAAGTTGAACTAAGGCAAGATAGAAAGACCACATAATAATTTGCATCATTCGCATAAATAACATGTTGATTGGTATAGTTGGGTTAGCTTGCCTTTAGTAGTGCATTTCAATTTACTGACCCTCATTGCAAGAGGCTCTCCACGCCAAGGCGATCTTTCAAGGAGTTAAGGCGACTTTCCAATCCAGTCTACCTACCAGCACACCCTGTTTGTGCCCTTTTGAAGCATGTTTAAATTTCCATGAGCTCGTGCACATATTCTATGCAGCTCCATGGCAAAACGATAGCTTCGCCCTAAGGTGTCTATAGCTTTTGAAGTTTTAGTAAAATAATGTAATGTATCGAACGACTATCTCATTTTGCATCCATTTTTATAAGCCCGTGTGACAACCTTTTGTACTAGTTTAAAAGTTTGTAAAAGATGTTCATTATCGATAAATAAAACTTTTCCTTGTTTAATATTGTGTTCAATCATCTGTGTACTCTGAATTTGTGCTCGTTATATCAAATATCATGGCCTTGTGCTTTGCGCAATTTAGGCACACACGGTATCATGTCTGGGGGACGAATATCGATTCTACGGAATTGAGGCATGACAGATTCTACGGTACCTTTGGGGCACTGCTGATTGGAGGATTTTATTTAGTGGTGACGAGCCAAAACTGGTCGAATATACTAACGCTGATATGGCTGGAGATGTAGAAACGAGGAGACTCCTATTTATTTATTATCTATGTCTGGTCAGATTTTCTATGGCTATAAACTATTCAACGCCTCGAGTTCTGAGCGTTGCATACTATTCTCGGCCAAGACTATAACTCGTCTACTATGGCATCGTGCTAGTGACCCCTCGTATATTTAAACTATGCAAGCTAACTATGTCTTCGTGGCAGGGAAGGACATGGTAAGTTTTGTGCAGGTGGTTCAGACAGGCATGTAAAGTCACCAAGCAGTGGCATGTTTATTTCAGTCAATTTTTATATCTATTGCATGCTTGAAACTTGAACTAAGACAAGATATAAAGACCACATAATAACTTGCATGCTTCATAAATAACTCATTGATTGGTATAGTTGGGTTAGCTCACCTTCACTAGTGTATTTCAATGTACTGATCCTCGTTGCAACAGGTTCTCCGTGCTAAGGCGATCCTGCGAGGAGCCGAGGCAACTTTCCATCCAGTCCACCTACTGACGCGTCCTGTTCGTGCCATCTTGAAGAGTGTTTGAAGTTTTCGGAGCTTGTGCACATACCTTATGCAGCTCCGTGGCAAGCTGAAAGCTTCGCCGAAAGGTGTTTATTATCTTTTAAAATTTTAGTAAAATAATATAATATATTGGACGACTATCTCATTTTACGTCTGCTTTTATAAGCATGTGCGACAACCTTTTGTACTTGTTCAAGAGTTTGTAAATGATGTTCATTATCAATAAAGAGAACTTTTTATTGTTTGAATATTATGTTCAAATATCTACATACTTTGAATATGTGCTCGTTATATAAAATACCATGGCCTTGTGCGTTATGAAACTTATGCACGCATGAGATCACGCTCGGGGGACAACTATCGATTCCACAGAATCGGGATGTGACATATTGGTATCAGAGCTTGGCTTCAGTTCATTTGACCCTCATATTGGAAAAATTTTGTTAAGCAGTTTTTTTTTCTCTATACGAACTCTTGAATTCGTTCGGCCAAAATGAGATGCGTTCGATACAGTGAGTCCATAATACTCTATGAGACTGATGCAAGTTACTTTCTTTTGAGGTACAAGAACAAGAAAGTAGTTTCAACACCTCGGGAAGTTTTGGAAGCCAATGAGCTATGCCCCCTATTGACCTAGTTGAGCAAATGATGGGGATGCTTGAGGTGAGCCAACAGAGGGATAAGGCTCGTCATGAGCGAGCCGAGAAGCGGGCGAAAGAACGTCAGAGCAAGTTTGAAAGCAATCTTGAAGCCCAATTTTTAGTCCAACAGAAGCAGGTAGATGCCCTACAGCAGATTATTCTGACCTTAGCCTCTAACCATTTCGCGATGATAGCAGCAGCACCAGTGGAGCAACCAACGCATGAAATCGAGACGCTTCAAACCCCAAAGAAGAAGAAAGTGGCTATATTTGACTTTGCCGACTTCAAGAAGCTATGCAACACGTCTTTCTGTGGGACTGAAGATCCAGTTGTGGCTCTAGATTGGCTAGCCGAGCTTGAAGATGTAACGACCCGCTCCGCATCAAAACGGAGAGCCGATTCAAAGGGCGCAAGTGTGATGACCCGACCCGCCTTAGTCGGCGAGAAGAATCGCTTGAGGCAAATGATTCAGACTTGGTCCTTCAGAAGTTCAGACTTAGACTTTCAAAGGCGCGTTCGGAGTATCGCTTGACCAGTGTGAATCATCGCTAAGATGGATGGCTATGATGAACCTTTCTTTGCTTAGCCTGCACACATAAAACTTGGACTATACATGCTAGATTGCTAGGCGATAATCCCTTGCATGAAAATAAATGAAAGTAACCCACCTAGCTAAGGAAGTAATCACAATTTATACTTCTTGCATAGAATATAAAAATAAAACTTGTATAAATGTTGGTTCCCCCAAACTAACCCTTATACCCGTGTTAGCGTAAATGCTTATGTTCTAAAGTAGACTGTATCGGACGTCTCCTAATGCTTAAGTTTCAACATTGTTTCAATGCTTGCCTTACATGCTAACTAGTGCTCGCTTATTTTGTTTCAATGCTTGTCACCCTCACTTTTGCAACTAGGGGTAGTTTGGTAATTTGGCATAAATATTTAATTTTAGGATTTAATAATATTATTGTGATGATTGTATTAATTATTTATTTATGTTGAGCTATAATTATTTGTGGCTAGTATTAGTTATTTAATTAGAGACTTGTGTTATTTAGTTTAGTTAGAGAGAGACTGGCACAATATTTAGACTTGACACATATAGACCATTTAGACTTGTCATGACAATTAGTAAGCCCAACTTGGACCCAAGACCATTACTCATTTCCACTAATTAATTAATGAGAATTAGTTTAATTATAATTAGTTAGAGACTTCCAAAATACCCAAACTTAATTATTCCTCATAATTCACCATGTAGGGCTAACTTGGACATTTAATTTTTCTTAGGGAATGGGAGAATAGGACGACCACTATTAGAGGGGGGTTCTTCTCTCTCTCTCTCCTCATTTACATTCATTTTTGATCCAAAATTCTATATCCCCAAATTTTCATATTTCCTCCATTGATTTTCTACTCAATTCACATCAATTTTCTTCTCAAATTAATCACTCTTGGAGCTTTGGAGCTTGGAGAAACAAGGAGCACAAGGAGGAGGAGCTTTGGAGCTAGAGATCGTGTCTGGATCATGTCCAATTGTATTTTTATTGGGAATCAATCTCCCAATTGGTATTTCCTAAAAAATTTCTCTCATTACAACTTCTTAATCATGCATTTGACCATTAGGAATGACCCCATGGCATAGGACTACCTATAGGAGCAATTTCTAGGCTAATTGGTTATGTGTAGTGAGTTCTATGTGGTGATGTATGGGCATGTTGGGAGAATTATGAATTTGACATATCAATCATGTGTCATGAGACCAATTGGATCTAATTAGACTTAGATCGGGATTATGGAACTAGGTACGTGTCCACAAATGGATATGTGTAGGCCGTATCATGGTATTTCGTGATACGGTGCGACACAGGCCCAATTTTGGGGGTTTTGCATAATTAATTCTCAATTTTCCTTGTAGCAAGTTACTTTGGTCATATTATAGGGTGGTTGATGTGTATTAATGATTAGTGTGGATAATTATAGATTTTGGCATTCTTTTGGGTAGGTAGTATAGTGTATCATATCATTGCTTATTAAGTGCTTGCTTAAATGTTCTAATGTATTATATAGACCTATATATATATATATATATATATATATATATATATATATATATATATATATATATATATATATATATATATATATATATATATATATATATATATATATTCACTCATTGTTAATTGTCTTATGCATATATGTGTGTGTGTATTATGAGAGTTGGATGAGTGATGGTGTTATATAGTGCAAATAAGCACTGTGTCAGGCTCGGGTAAAGGGAATACCTAGAGTTGTTGTATATTGGTTGTTAGAGAGGAGTGTGTGCAGTGTATCAGTAGGACTGCAGGGGGTATGCAGTCATGCACTGTGTGTACTGAATATTGTTGTGGTATACAGAAATGACTACTGCCAACTGCTGGTTCAATGTGCATGAAGGTGGGTAAGGGATGTGCGCAGTCCAACTTGTTTGCCTGAGTTCTTGGACTTGTATGCAGTGAATGGAAAGGTGTCTGTAGCTAATAAGGTAGTTAGAGTGGTAGCATTTATTTTGCTCAGCATTGGTGCATAGCAACAACCTATTCTAGTTAATGATCAGTCGTGCACTGTACTAAGCAGTGAAACCGAGTAGACAATGCACCTTGTAGCAAATGTGTGCAGTTTGGACCTACAATTGTAGAGTGTGTGGGTATAGGCATTGGTTACTGGTGTATGCTTAGTAAGGCTCGTGCAAGTGGATAGATGTAGGGAGTGAGATATCAATGTATGTGAAGTTGGTATCTAAGAAGAGGTTGTGCCAGATTATACAGAGTATCATGTGTGTATGCATTAGTGAGGGTTGGCAGTGAAGTGTTGTGTGAGTGTTATAAGGGTTGTAAGTGTCTGTACAGGACCTGCAGGTAAGGAACTCATGACTTAGTACAATCCAAGTATAAGTGGTACATGCTAATAGGTATGTATCAGGTATATGCAGGTAGGTATGTGTCAGGGGTTGTGAAAGGGTGGTGTCTCAGATTTGTAGAGAGTGTGGGTGTATCATTAATATGTAGGATTTGTGTGTGAAGTTATTAGGTAGGTATTCAGTCACAAGTGCTTTGTGCACTTGGAGATAATGTACTAGTATATCTAGTTGAGGTATTGTTTGGATTGTGGGTTAGCATGGGTGATGTAGGGAAGTATAGGTATTAAGGTATAGTGAGAATTAGATATAACTAAGGTATATGATCATAACTAGGATACTAGTTAAAGTATTAAGTGTATAAGTTGGTATCCTAAGATACTTAGCTAATAGCAAGTTACCTTATAATATTGCTAGGTATATGGGTATATATACTTAATACTTAGTATATTAGCTAGTATATCCAATACCTAGTTATGAACCTAAAGTTAGATAAGACCTAGTTTGACCTAGTATGAACCTAGTGAGCTAGAAATGGACTTAGAGAGGCATGTTTAGATCATCTTAGCATTATTCACTTCATTACACAATTTAACATAGAATTTCATATATAGATCTATGTAACACCAGTTTGGACACCGAGACTTGTCACGCCCCAGTCCCAAAATACGTAGGACTAGGAATACGTAACACGCCCAGCCGTATGTATACGAACTTCAATATATGGAAATCATATACACACGTACGCTGTAAATGAATATGCAATCCACTAGTGGTAATATACTATCACAACAAGTCATACACAATCTATATCTCATCCACAGCACAAATAATAAGTTGGAATAAAGAGCTGGAATATAACTAAATATCAAAATGTATATCAAGTCTGATAGTCGGGTGGAAACAAATCCACTACAAAATGACTATTCTGAAATAGCTACAAAATATCAAAACAGTGGGAATAAATCACAGATACTCTGAGGGTAAGACCTCCTCAGTCAGGTACGTAGTGTCAGGTCTAGGTCCATACTCCTGTGGGTACTCCTGCTCGTCCATATCTGAAAAGGGACCAGGTCCTCAGAGGGACGTAACAAGATACATATAACATGCCAATAAAGTACTAAAATATAAACATCCAATGGGTCTCCTAACCATCTATGTGAATATAGTTTGAGAACAACTTTCCAACTGTGGACTATCTGGCCATAAATGTGATTGGCATGGTTCTCTTGGAGAATCAGAGGCCTATAAAGCATGTCGTCTTTTGAACGACAGAGGCTGCCAAGTAGTATTGGGGCATCTCGCGTATCTCCGGTGGAGCATACGGATTACATATAAGGAGAGTGCAAAGGAGCCCAAATGTCTTACTTGTTGTTCTCCCCATCCCATGATCTAAGCATGCCACGTCCATGACACGATAAAATCTCTAAATAACTGCCAGGTCTACTAACATACAAAGTTTCTATCAGCAGGCATCCCTTAATGCACGGCTCATACGTACAGGAGGCCAGACCTGTCACACAGTCCATGATCTATATGAGACTCACAACTCGTGTAACAACTGTGTCACAGCCAATGAAACATAGAATGCCTCATAATAATGGGGTGGTCACATAAAGTAGGTCCAAATTCTACAAAAATAAACATATGGTACGATGACATCGTCGTTGCACCCAAGTTTCCTTGGACGCATAATTTATATAGCAATAATTGAACTAAATAAACAGAAATAAACATGCATGCATCATATGGAATGTAAATTCAGTTCAATGGCAAGGTATACTTGCCGAGCAAAAGTTCTGTATAGCATATCCAAAACAGTGTTAAGTTCAAGTAGTGAGGTTTTAGGGTTTTGGGGTGTATTGCATGGATATATATAAAGAATAAGAGGCGGTGGGGAAACTTAGTGTTTAAGAAAACTAAAACTACTGTCGCTGCTGTTTCTTTCTTTTCATTGGTTTTGGTTTCGGTTGAGGGGTGTTTAGTAATAATATTGTTTAAGGAGTGGTGGAATGAGAAGCTTACACATGTGGAAAAACAAAGCAAAGTAAAATTGGGTTTTGCTTCTGCTATTGATATTTTCTTCTCTGAATGGGTTGTGTTTTGGGTTTTACGCGCGGTGAAAGGAAGAGTTTACGCGGGGTGAACTGCTGCTGCTGAGGAGTTATATACGCGGAGAAAAATATAGGCGGTGGTATTGTTACTGCTGCTGCTGCTGCTGTTTACACGCGGTAAAATATACGCGGGGTGATGAGCTGCTGCTGATTAACTCCTTACTTTACGCGGGAAGGGTGGTTAACGGTTTGCGGGTTTTGGGTTTGATCCAATAGAAAATTCTATTTTCTCTATTTAGCTCATAATTACTATAAATAATAAATTACATAATTAATAATAATATAGAAATACAGTTTTTAGAATTAGGGTTCTTACATTCTATCCAACTTATAAAAATTCCATCCTCGAAATTAAAACTAAGCCATGGTAGAAAGTCAAGATTTGTAAGAGATATAATTTAACAAGTAAATTTATACCTTGGTCAATGAATAGGTTCGGAAAACGTTGGCGCATGTCGTCCTCGCGCCCCCAAGTAGATTTTTTTGGCGTGCCATGCTTCTATGCCACGCGAACTAAGAGAATAGACTGGTTCCTCAATACCTTCTCTCGACGATCGAGGATTCTCACGGGTTGCTCTTGATATGACAAGCTTGGCCCAATGGTGATCTCCGAATGATCTAGAACATGACTGCTGTCTGCCACATATCGCCTGAGTTGTGACACATAGAATACATCATGTACTCCCTCAAGTGAAGGTGGTAGTGCAAGTCGATACGCTACTTCTCCTACTCTCTCTAGCACGTCAAATGGTCCAATATACCTTGGACATAACTTGCCTCGCCCTCCAAATCGAATAGTGCCTCTAGTAGGTGATATCCTTAAGAAGACATGATCGCCCTCTTTAAACTTCAAGGGACGACGATGAAGGTCTGCCCATTGTTTCTGCCTGTCTTGTGCTGCCCGCAAGTGTCTTTGTATCTTCTTAACCGTCTCTACGGTATTGACCACTAACTCTGGTCCTAGAATCTGACGTTCTCCCACGTCACTCCAACATACAGGAGACCTACACTTTCTTCCATACAATGCTTCAAACGGAGCCATCTAGATGCTCGCCTGATAGCTATTATTGTAAAAAAATTCTACAAGGTGTAGGTGGTCCTCCCATGATCCTCCAAAGTCCAACATACAAGCCCTCAACATATCCTCTAATGTTTGGATAGTACGTTCTGATTGCCCATCTGTCTATGGGTGATAAGATGTACTGAACTTTAGACGAGTTCTAAGACTTTCTTGCATGCTCCTCCAAAAATGCGACGTGAAGCGTGAATCCCTGTCTGATACAATGCTAATGGGTATGCCGTGCAATCTCATGATCTGTCTCATATATAAGTCAGCCAAAGCTTCTGCAGATTGGCTAACTCTAAAAGGCAAAAAATTGGCTGACTTGGTGAGTTGGTCCACTATTACCCATACTGCATCTTTCTCATTTGTACTCTTAGGAAAACCTGTGACGAAGTCCATAGTGATGTGCTCCCACTTCCATTCTGGAATCGGGAGTGGTTGCAATAATCTTGTTGTTCTCTGGTGCTCTGCCTTTACTTGCTGACATATTAAATATTTAGCTACAAAGCGAGCTATCTCTCTTTTCATTCCATGCCACCAAAAGTGCTATCGCAAATCACGATACATCTTGGTGCCTCCAAGATGAATAAAATATATCGAACTATGAGCTTCTGTCATCAGCTCTTGTCAAATCTCTCCATTTGGAACATAAAGACGATCACTACATCGTAATGTCCCATCATCATGGATGCGCAGTCTTGTCTGCTCTCCGACCTCTGTTCTTTCCTTTAATCTTCTAAACCTGGCGTCTGTAGGCAATGCTACCTTGATTCTTTCTACTAGTGATGATTGTACTTGCAAGTTGGCTAGTGTTCCGTCTGTTCCGGGTAATATTACTTTGATGCCAAGTTCTTGCAAGTCCTCCAATAATTCTTTCTGTGTTGTCAAGAAGTAAGCTACTGGCTTCTGGCTTAACGCATCTGCTACAACGTTAGCCTTGCCTGGGTGATAATATAGCTCTATCTCAAAATCTTTCATCAACTCGAGCCATCGACGTTGCCTCATATTTAAATCCTTCTGTGTGAAGACATATTTGAGGCTTTTGTGGTCTATATATATTTTTACTCGTTCCCCATATAAGTAGTATCTCCATAACTTTAGCGCAAATACAACAGCTGTAAGTTCTAAGTCATGAGTTGGATAATTCTTCTCATGTACTCGTAACTGTCTAGATGCATATGCAATCACCTTGCCATTATGCATCAATACGCATCCCAAACCTTTTCCTGATACATTACTGTAGATCACATAGCCTCCTGATCCTGATGGAATAGTTAATACTGGTGCTGTTGTCAGTCGCTTCTTTAGTTCCTCGAAAGCGGCTTGACACTCGTTGGTCCATATGAACTCTTGATCTTTGCAAGTCAACCGAGTTATAGGTGTTGCTATCCTTGAGAAGTTCTCCACAAAACGTCGGTAATATCCCGCAAGTCCAAGGAAACTTCTCACCTCTGCTGCTGATTTAGGAATAGGCCATGTCTCGACTGCCGAGATCTTTTCTGGATCAACAAAAATTCTATATCCTGTAATAACATGTCCAAGAAATAAAACTATGTCCAAGAAGAACTCGTATTTACTGAGTTTTGTATATAGCTGCTCTCTCCTCAATGTTTCTAGAATAATCCGTAGGTGCTTCTCGTGCTCCTCGTGGTTTCTTGAATAGACAAGTATATCGTCTATGAAGACGACTACGAACTGGTCCAAATACTGATGGAAAACTCGATTCATTAAGTCCATAAAGATAGTTGGAGCATTGGTCAATCCAAATGGCATGACCAAAAACTCGTAGTGCCCATAACTTGTCCGGAATTCGGTCTTCGGAATGTCCTCCTTCCGTACTTTCACCTGGTGATATCCCGATCTTAAATCTATCTTTGAGAAAATTTTGGCTCCACTAAGCTGATTGAATAGGTCATCAATGCGTGGCAGTAGATATTTATTCTTCACTGTCACTGCATTCAAGGCTCTATAGTCAATGCACATACGTACTGATCCATCCTTCTTTGGTACGAATAACACTGGTGCTCCCCAGGGTGATGCACTTGGTCGGATGAAACCTTTCTCTTCTAGTTCTTTCAATTGTGTCTTCAGCTCATCCATCTCCTTCTTCGCTAGTCTATAAATATGGGATGTTATGGGTGCTGCTCCCGGTGTCAATTCAATTAAGAATTCTACATCTCTATCTGGGGGTAGTCCTGGCAATTCTTCTGGAAAGACGTCTTGGAATTCTAAAATAATGGGGTGATAGACAACATCGTCCATTGCGAGTAGCATACCATCAAGGATTTCTGTGGATCCTCGTGCAAACTCAAGTTCAGGCTGGCCGGGTATCTTAAAAAGAATGCTTCCTCCAAGGCAATCAAAGAAAGCATGGTACTTGCTTAGCCAGTCCATTCCAAGCACAATATCAAAAGTTGGCATAGGAAGGACTAAAAGTCGGGCATTCATCTCTCTGCAACGTATCACTATAGGATATGATCTACAAATTCTACTAATAGGTACAACTCCTCCCCCAGTAAGAATTCTAATACAACTAGGTAAAGGTGTAGAGGCAATGTTGTGTTTGGCAATAAAACTAGATGATATGAATGAGTGGGTGGCTCCCGTATCAAACAATGTCGTAGCAGAAAAAGTAAAAGCAAGAGTGATACCTGCTATAACATCAATCTTCTGATCCATGTCATCCACTTCCATTGCAAAAGCTTGCCCATTCCTCTGCGACTGTCCATGTCTGGCTCTCGCGAACTGTTCCTCCTGTGTAGGTAGAGGTTGTCCTTGCTGAAATTCTCCTATTGCTGGAGGTCGAGGTACTCCTGGTCTAGCCATCTGTTGAGCTGGCTTTGGTGCTGGAAGCGCTAGTCTTTGTACTGGTGGTGGAAGTGTTAATGCTTGTTGCATAGGACAGTCTTTTATCATATGCTGCCCGGAACCACATCTCATACATTGTCCCAGGCGAGTTCGACAGTTCCTCATAATATGTCCATGTTTTCCACAATAATTGCAGTGGGGCTTCCCTGGGATCTGGTATGGTCCTGCTCGGTGCTGGTACTGCTGTTGTTGAGCGAAAGGACGTCTGATAGATCCTCCTTATTGTGTCCTTGTCGGTCCTTGTTGTGTCCTCAGCTGGCCTCCCTTTCCTTTACTAATGGTTTCTTACAATCTGGCTTCTGTCAGTAACTCGGCATAAGAGATCCGGGACTGGGAGCTAGTGTAGTGTTGGAGCTCATGAGTCAGTCCACGATGAAATCTCTTGGCTTTGGCCAAGTCATCTGGTATCAGAGCAGTGCCATATTTACTAAGGTGACTAAACTCAGCATCATATTCGTCCACTGTTCGGTTCCCCTGCTCCAGGTGGAGGAACTGATCATACAATGCATCTCTGACGGTATCCGGAAAGTACTTCCTTTCGAAGCACTCCAGGAACTGTTCCCATGTCTGGTATGTACCCAGCTGGCGCTCCATGGATTCCCACCAGTGATGAGCATTACCATCTAGAAGCGTCCTTACACCCGTCATCCATAGGTCTGCAGGTAGCTGCGACGCTTCTAATAACTTTCGAGTGTGAGTAATCCAGTTGGTAGTTTCCTCCGGACTTTCAATGCCTTTGTATGGCCTCAGACCCATTTGTACAAAGTCCTTTACTGAACCAACTGTCATGACCCGCACCCGGTGTAGGGGTACGAGAGCGTGGATACGTCCAGCCTATGCCGCAGCATCGGTGGTAGAACGCTGTCTGGGTCACAATAACACTAACTAACTAAACACCTGTCAATGATATACATCTCCAAATCTCTCAATGTAACTCAATCACAATAACTATAAGGCACGATAAAAGATAAAAAAAATAACATAGTTAAACACCATGTCTCAAACATAAAGATAACTCACAGTCTAGCTGTCCAACACAAGTCTCCAATTAAACTTAACATAAGTCTAAACATAAACTAAAACATCCTTCATAAGTCTCAAGCATAAAATAAATACTATCTAGGTAGCTGTAGGCAACGCCTTATCTAGAAGCATGGTCTCCTCTAGGATCTCTGGTACATAGTCTGCATCTATACCTGGTCCGTAGTGCATGGTACAGAAATCCTCAAGATTCTCTGGAAAAAATATTCAGTCAGGATTGGAATAAAAATACACCTCTAACAGCAGTTCTATATATATTGATAAAAACTATAATACAGTGTAAAGAAATACAAGACAGAATAAAATACTGACAATGAGAAATACTAGAATAAAGAATGCTGGAATAAAGTACTGGAACATCATCATCAATAGCATCTGACATGGAATAGAACTACAAGTGTATGCAAGTACAAAGAACTGGTATGTAAGTGTATGTAAGAACAACAACTAGAACATGTGGAAATACAAGATCAATCTATCAAGATACATGTCAAGAATCATCTAACTAAGTGTGTGAAACATCAGTATATCATGTGATCGGCTTGGGTTATATGACTCATTACATGGATTAGCGATCATCCCCAACAGGTCAGGCTAACCAGAATGTAACAGCGATGAGGCATGTAAGGGTAAGGCTGCACCGACGTGAAATATGGGTGAGCTAATGCTGCATGTAAGGGGTATGATCACATAACTACTAATACTTCCCCATTTCCCCAGCTAGCACGATGGATTCCAATCACGACTCCTCGTGACAAGTCTCAATGATGCTAACTCGTGTAAGCAACAGTGTCAGAGTCATGTACGCTATACAACAAGAATTATAGAGATAATCAACATAATGGAAACTGTCAGAGAATGTACTCGCCTGTGGTCCTTAGCTGGCAATACCACTGTCCGGGTTCCAAGGTGTCGTCTGGATGATCCAACAGTCCTATAGACATACCATATAATACAATACTTTATCAGACAATACTCTAGCTCACAATCAACATAATGATCTCAACAGACTATGCTAGGGGTGGTCATGTCTGTCATTGCTGTGAATAACAGACAGTCAATGGCACGGTCTTGCCAGTACGTCAGTGTACATTTGGCAGTCTGTTATCACGCTACGGGAAACCTAGTACATGGGCATATAATGCCTAATATTGTTTATCATAAACATCAACACTACTAATTTTAATTTAATAGATATGTGCTTTTAGTTACTTAATATATTTTACCTTATGCATGTTCATATGCGTATATTGATACATACTAATCAATTATACTATGCACATATATACTATCAACTTATACCATGCATACAATTTATTAAGTATATATACTAGGATACTTATAATACATATAGGGCATGTATAGATATTATCTGAGAACCTATAATATCTATATACCCATACGTATGCAACTACGTACATACATGCTCAAACAAGATTAGGTTCACGTCAAACCTGCGCGTGTGGACAGGGTGGTGATGACGAGACGAGCTGATCATCATGCACGGGTGCACAGTCGAAAATGGCTCAGCGAAAATGTTGCTCCGGCGCTCCAGTCGGCTCGGCTTCGGCAGTGGTGCGGCGTTCAGTCCCGGCGCAGGGTGGTCGAGCAGTTGGGTCCAGTTGCTGCTTCCGTCGGCAGCAGCAGCACTCGACGGCTCGATCGGTCTCCGGTTGACGTGGGCTTCAGCAATGGTGGCAGCGGCGCGTGCGGGTCTCCGGCTTCAGCGTTCGTGCTCGGGTGTTGGTCGAAAATGGCTCAGCGGTTAAGGCGAGAGCCCGCGGGTCATGGGGTGAGACTTCCGGCGTTCGGCGGCTCAGGTGTTTGCTCGGCGTGGAGATGGATAAGGGAAGGGGTCGGCTGAGGTTTTAGTTTTTAGGTTAAAAGAAAAGGAAAAGTAATACTATGTATATATATATATATATAGGTAGTAGACTTGGGTTGACCTAGAATTAAGTTTGGTCAAGGCCCTATTGCGATTGGGCTTGCCATGGATAATTTCGATGGTTAGGGTTTCAAATAAATTAAAATGAATTTCTAGAATGTATTGGTTCAAGGGTTTGAAGCTATGGTTTCAAAGGGGTTGCTGTTAAATTACATATTCCCAAGAATCAAGAAATATAATGAAAGGGAAAATGGGTTTAATAAATTTACGGAAATTTGCACGAAATAGGTTGATTGTTTGCTTAAATCTAAATTGGATGCAAGGAGGTGTTCTACAATTCAATAGGAGTACAAGGGCTGGATTTACGTAGGACACGAGCATTAATTAATGGTCCGGCGTATCTAGGGCAAGGGTTCGAATCTGATGGAAGACAAGGCTAGCGTCCT
This sequence comes from Iris macrosiphon, assembly GCA_036927795.1. Taxonomy (NCBI): domain Eukaryota; kingdom Viridiplantae; phylum Streptophyta; class Magnoliopsida; order Asparagales; family Iridaceae; genus Iris; species Iris macrosiphon. Next base: position 168,455,240 of record JAYESA010000006.1, on the reverse strand, counting down.
AGTTATTGAATAATGATAAAGTGCACAATCAATTAAGGTCACTGTAAATTAAAGAAAATTGATTATCATGCAATTATTTACTCATTAATTACGAAAAGACGAAAATACCCCTAAACCCAAAAAGTGGGGGTGACACTAACTCTAGCTTGAGGTTCTGGAGCTAATGCTTGAACTGGTACAGTAGTCCTTGCAGTCATCCTTTCAAGTGCTGCTAGGAACTCTTGTCTTTGTTCTGCTGCTTGCTGTCTCTGTTCCTGTATCATCATCTGGAATAACTGGAACAGTTGTGCCTGGCCATCTTGCGGTGTCGATGAGACTGGAAGGTGGTTCCCATTAGGTAGAATGGGAATATCAGATGGAACTGGATTATGAATCTGTCCATCTGATCCCGAAAATCTAGGAGTTGGTGAGGTCTCTCCTTGAGTCTGACCATTAACTCCAGGAGTTGTATCATCATCTATGACAGTACATTCCTTCTGCATATCTATCTCTCTGCAGGTGATGTACAACGTTTAAAAGGAGTACAAGAATGATGCAAGCATTAGATAGATTGTAGAAGCATAAAATATGCAGGGGAATTGTATGTGTATTTTACAGTCAAAAACTTGCAACATACATGAAGCCTCTCCTGTGTAAAATAGGGCTTCAAGGTGGTTGGCGTAAACAGGTTAATAAGCTTCCTGCGTGAAGCAGAGCTTCAAGATAGTTTGGCGTAAAGTAGAGATTCAGAGCTGTCTGCGTAAAGCAGAGAGTTGAGGTAATTTGGCGTAAAGTAAGATTTCAAAATTATCTGGGTAAAAGTCTGCATAAAGGGTTCCGTGCGTAAAGTTGGTGCATAAAAGATCGGCTGCGTAAAGATATGCTGCATAAAATCTGTCTTTCTAAAAGTTCTGTGTGCGTAAATTCTGCGCATAAAGTCTTGCTACACTTTCTGCGTAAGGCTCGCAGGAAAGGTCTGCGCGTAAAAGTTGATACATAAAATCTGTGTGTAAAAATCTAACATACGTTGTGGCGTAAGGTTTGCACGAGTAACTCATTATGAGTTGGTCAGTCAAATCAGTAAACCTGACATCTGACAAAAGCACTGCATGACAATCGAGAGGACGGTTGTGATAATGATTTGTACAGAGACCCAGGTTGTCATTTAGTGGTATATTGATACAAGTCGCTTTTACGCATCCAAAGGAAGATAATGGAGCCTATGGACAGAAATAAGTTTTTACGCTCAAGACTGAGGTAAGTTTTTACGCATCAAAACAGAACAAAATCAGATGCCACGTCAAAAGTTATTTCTTTACACAGGGCTCGAGGCATATCTCTGCATTTAATGCAAGAGATTTGGTTCTAACTAGTCATGACTGGGAAAACTAAGATTGTGACAAATACGCTCACATCATATCCTTACATTTTACGCTTAATCAGATTATTCTACGCTGGTTACCTATTGTACATGAATCGTCAAGTTTTACGCAGGGGCAGTTATCTACGTGGTTTGCTTGATGTGTCATACGCAGGATTTAGAAGTCTAAGGAAACGTGGGTAGCAATTATCATAACTGCAGCGTAAAGGAGACTATCTTCTGTATAGTTTGGCTTTTATGCCAATAAATTAGTTACTCTACATAAATTAGAGGTCCCTGGTCTCAGCGAAAAGGGTTCCTGGAGTAAAACTTAAGGAAGAATGAGGTTTCAGTCAAGTATGGATGAGATCCTTATACTTTATTCCTATACGCAGGCTTGCTTAGTACAGTTACGTAACCAAGACAATATATTCAGGACCTGCATGGGCCACCACTAAAAATATGTCATGTCCCAGTCCCAAAATACGTAGAACTAGGAATACGTAACACGCCCAGCTGTATATATACGAACTTCAATATATGGAAATCATATACACACGTATGCTGTAAATGAATATGCAATCCACTAGTGGTAATATACTGTCACAACAAGTCATAAACAATCTATATCTCATCCACAGCACAAATAATAAGTAGGAATAAAGAGCTGGAATATAACTAAATATCAAGATGTGTATCAAGTCTGATAGTCGGGTGAAAATAAATCCACTACAAAACGACTATTCTGAAATAGCTACAAAATATCAAAACAGTATATTACTCCACCGAAATGAATCGTGCCTCGTGTCGGAGAAATCCTCAAAAACACCAAACCACCAACCTAGAATAAAACATAACCTTAAGAACTTAATCTATAACAAACAACCAATATCAAGCACAAAACAAAAATCTAAAACTATACCTCAAACTCCAAAGGTCTCCGGTGGCTATTGGCCCAATGTCGTTGTCTATCCTGCGCCACTCGAAGTCTGTCTCTGATCAGCTTAACCTTCTCCGCTGCATCCACAACCATCTCTGGCCTAGAAAAGCTCCCTCTCCAATATTGTCCCATGACAAGGGAGTACGACATCTCCGACCATACAGAGCCTTAAATTGTGACATCTCTATACTAGCCTGGTAGTTGTTGTTGTAAGCAAACTCTAACAAATGGCGATGGTCCTCCCAAGATCCCCCAAAATCTAGTACACAGGTATGCAGTATATCCTCAAGAGTCTGAATAGTCCTCTCTGACTGTCCATCTGTCTGGGGGTGATATGCAGTACTGAACTTGAGCTGGGTGCCCAAACTCGCCTACAAACTCCTCCAGAAATAAGAAGTAAAATAATTATCCCGATCCGAGACTATGCTGACGGAAACCCCATGTATCCTGACAATCTGCCTCACATACATCTCTGCCAGTTTCTCCGTAGACAAATCCACCTTGAAAGGCAAAAAGTGGGCCGACTTGGTCAACCTGTCAACGATGACCCAAATCGCGTCTTTCCCTCATGGAGATCATGGAAGTCCGAACACAAAATCCATAGTAATGTGCTCCCACTTCCACTCTGGAATGGGTAATGGCTGAAGTAAACCGCCTGGCCTCTGCCTCTCGGCTTTCATCTGCTCGCACACTAAGCATCTGGATACAAACCGTGCAACTTTTCTCTTCATGCCATACCACCACATACACTCTTGTATATCCCAATATATCTTATTGGCACCTGGATGTATGGAATACTGAGAGTGATGTGCTTCCTATAATACCTTCTCATGCAGCTCCCCACTAGGCACATACATTCTAACACCATACCGCAAAGAACCATCCTCAACAATGGTAAAATCATTCTCCAATCCTGCTCTCACCTGAGCTCTGATGCTCCTCAGAGATATATCTCCATACTGGGCTGCCTTGATCCTATCCATCAACTCTGAGTGTATCTGCAACCCCCACATATGTATAGCAAAACTAGGAACTATCACCTCAATACCCAAGCTCTCCAAGTCCTCCAACAAATATTGATCTTGTGTCAATAATATAGCTACCGGATACCTACTCAAGGCATCGACAACTACATTGGCTTTCCCATGATGATACTGCAAAGATATGTCAAAATCCTTCATCAGTTTCAGCCACCGACGCTGCCTCATGTTCAACTCCTTTTGAGTGAAAACGTACTTCAAGCTCTTATGGTCTGTAAAGATCTCCACACGCTCTCTGTACAAATAGTATTTTCACAACTTCAGGGCAAAGATGACTATTGCCAACTCCAAATTATGGGTAGGATAGTTCTTCTCATGAGACACAATTGACTGAAAGCATAGGCAATCACTTTCCTATTCTGCTGAAGAACACAACCCAAACATTTCCCCGATGCATCACTATAAATAGTGAAACCTCCAGACCCTGATGGTAACGTCAAAATAAGAGCAGACGTCAACCTCTTCTTTAATTCCTTAATAGCAACATGTCACTCCTCTGTCCAAACAAACTCTGCATCCTTCCTGGTGAGTCTGGTCATCGGCTCGACAATCCTAGAAAAATCTTGCACAAACTTCCTATAGTAGCCTGCCAAACCCAAGAAACTCCTGATCTCTGCTACTAAACTCGGGGTCTTCCAAGACTCCACTACTGTGATCTTCTTAGGATCCACTGAAATTCTATCACCAGTCATAACATGTCCTAAGAACTCCACCTTGTCCAGAAAGAACTCACACTTGGACAGCTTTCTATACAACTTCTCCTTCCTCAGCACATCCAACATAATCTGTAAATGCTCCTCGTGCTCCTCCGACGTCTTCGAGTATATGAGTATGTCATCAATGAACACCACCACAAACTTGTCAAGGTACTGATGGAATACCTTGTTCATCAAATTCATAAATACCGCCAGGGCATTAGTCAACCCAAACGGCATCACCATAAACTCATACTGGCCATACCGAGTACGAAAAGCAGTCTTCGGAATGTCCTCCGGCTTCACTTTTACCTGGCGGTAGTCTGATCTTAAGTCTATCTTAAAAAATACCTTGGTGCCACTCAACTGATCGAACAGGTCACCAATCCGTGGTAACGGGTATTTATTCTTGATAGTGAGATTATTCAATGCCCTGTAATCAATACACATGCGCACTAATCCATCCTTCTTCGGTACAAACAATATTGGGGCTCCCCACGGAGAAGAACTGGATCTGATAAACCCCTTATCCTGCAACTCATCCATCTGCTTCTTCAGTTCGACCAGCTCGCTATTGTTTACTCTATAGACATGTTATGAAATTGGTTCTGCACCTGGAACCTGTAAACCCCCTGATTTTTCAAGAATTTTAAATTTGGATTTTATACAATTTTCTGGAATTTTCTGAGAATTTTTTGTAATTAAAAATAGAATTTTAATTATTAAATGATTTTTGAATGATAATAAATGATATTAAAATATTATGAAAATAATATTTTTGGGTGTAAAATAAAAAACTGGACTTAGGATAATTTTTTTGGAATTTATCGGGCCCCGGACCTATTTTTAATCACCTAAAAACATTTATTTAATATTTTAATAATTTAATTATCTATTTAATTAGATTTTTATTTTATTTTTAAAACCTAAACCTTAATAGCCCGACCCATTCCCTCGGCCCACAGGCCGGCCCAGCCCGCTCCCCTATCGGGTCGGGTCGGGTGCCCGACCCGACCCGCCGTATCCGACCCGGCAGACCCGTCTCCCCCACGAATGGCTCGAGCCCGCTTCCCGCGTCGCCCCGCCCGGCCGTCGCCTCCGCCTTTCTCGCCCCACGACCCCTCTCCCCTCCGCCTCCTCCGCCCCGCTCGAGCTCCCCCCAGCCCTATTTAAACCCCTCACCGACTTTCCCCTCTCCGGTCACCCGTCCCTCGCCACCGTCAGCCCGCCTCCGCCCTAGCAGCGCCGCCGCCACCGCTTCCCAGCCGCCTCGCCACCACCCTGCCCAGCCCGTCCTCCTCCTTCCTCCCCTCCTCTTCGTCTCCACCGACGACGAACAGCAGCAGCAGCACAGCAGCAACGTCGGCAGCTCCGGCCAACCCGCGCCACCAGCGCCGCCTCCGCCGGCCAGCACCCGAGTCCAGCGCGCCCCCGGACCCTCCGCCTCAGCTCGGCCGCCCCCGTCGGAGCTCGACCAGCAAGCCCTAGCCCTAACCCTAATTTCTTTGTATCCGACACGTGTCGGACACGGTGAAACCCGGTTTTCGAGGACCCTGTTCAGGTACTCATATCTTCTTGCTCGAAGCTCTGATTTCGATTCCGTAAATTGCGTTGCGAAGCCTGTATGACCCTCTCGGTGCCCGGATAAACCGCTCGGGGCATCGCGTCCTGTAGTGATCGCACACCGCGACCCAAAAACAGGAAAAATAACGCCCCGATTCACCCCGGAACTGGGTACGCCCCGCCAAACGGGACGACTTGGTCGCGCGCGATCTTCACAGATACGTGCGCATCGTTGATACGGATGTGTGGGATTTCGCAGAAGTCGATTCGGGTGTGCGTGCACACCGGGATCAACGCGTATCCGCGGACATCGCCCCGTATTCGACTTTTCTGCATTTCATCCTAACTTTGTGTACACACGTCAGATCGAAACAAAACTTGCATCATCGGACTCGTAGAGATACGCTGGTCCTGTGACCCAAGTTTGGTTTGATTCTGAGAACGTTGACAAAATCGTGTGTCGTGGGCCCCGTAGGCCCCGCTCGACGGGCGATTTTGTGATCGGCTCATCGGAATCCAATTCTAGAAATTCCGTTGGGTTCGTATCATCGTTCCTGACTTGTTGACACTAAGTTTGGTAAATTTGGAGACCTTTGACCCTGACACATTTTTCGGTGCAAAGCGGGCCCACATGTGGACCCCGTTTTGACCCGAAATTGCCATTTTTGCCCTTGTCTCCAAATTGGACTCAAGGACAGGCGTTTCTAGCTGATTGATATTTTTTGGATCTGATGGTGATATTTATTTCAGCAAACGGATTACCGCCTGCAAATCCAACTGAAGTCAGAGCAGCAATTGGAACCAGAACCACAGGCAAGTGTACCTCGCCAAAACTTGCAGTCTTTGCTAAATATTCCTTGGCTTAGTTATACATCAGAGGGCAAGTATACCTTGCCAAATTTACAGTCTTGTTGCATATTTCCTTTTTTTATTTATAACTGTTGTACATGCATAACCTAGGACCGTGTGGCGTACTTAGCGTCCGATTATCAGTCGGGTGCCAACCCCGTACGCGGTGTTGGGTACGTCACCTAGAGATGGACATTTCGGACCCTTTACTTTCTCGTACTTGTCTTATCAAGTATATTATAACCCAGGACACTTGACACTATTCATGGACAGGATCTTTCTGAGATATTCGTGGTGATTCTGTATAGGATACAGGACTTGACATTGACATATGTTCCTAGATACTATATGACTGGTTGCATTAGATATGATCTTACGTGACATGGACATGGGGCCACATGGACATGAGACGTATGATTACATTGGGTGGGAAGAGACACACAGGCTACAGATTGATTTTATATCATTCCGGCGTCTCAGTCTTCCGCTGAGCTAGACGACCACATGATACCACTGCTACCGGCTCCCCGACACAGAGCTTGTAGTAGTTTCAGCCTGAGTTCTTGTGCTGCTCTCATCTTGCATATCACTTAGCTGGTTATTTAGTGTTTCCCTATTGTACCATTTATTGCTGGAGAGACACACAGGCTACAGGTTAACTATATTATGCCGGCGTCTCAGTCTCTCTCCGAGCTAGACAACTACATGATATCGCTGCTACCGGCTCCCCTACACAGAGCTTGTAGTAGTCTCAGCCTGAGTACTGGTGATGTTCTCACCTGCATTTCACATAGATGGTTACATATTTACCCTGTTTATTTTATTGACTATGTCACTGCATTAGTATGGCTTGTATTTTCTGTACCTTGCTGTCCCCTGAGGACCTGGATCCGGATTATGTCCCCAGGTATAGCCGAAGAGATCCATCCAGAGATACACCGTATAGGAGCACTTCCAGGAGCTGTACCAGGACCTGAGGACGAGATCGCACCAGAGGACTTCTCCTGAGCATTGGCTGTATATAGTCAGTTATTTCTATTTCTATTTCTATTTTCAGTTCCTTTATTTCCTGTCTAATTGCTTGATGTATCAGACTTGTTCTCGGATTGTTCACCGAGACACTTTTTTTAAGATTGTTAGTTTATATTATTTGTATTTATTCTGGCATTTAATCTGTGATTATCTGTTGTGGATGAGATTAGAATAACCTGGGACTTGTAATAATTGTTCTATTTTTTGTTAGTCTACAGCTTAAGCATGCCCTGATGGATCCATTAAATTGGGTTGTCCATCGGTGCGTGCTGCTGGCCATTGCCACGTGTCCAGTCTCTCGGCATTTTGGGACTGGGGCGTGACAGAACCAAGTCTATAGAGAATTCAATATCTCGATCTAGCGACAATCCTGGCAATTCCTCAGGAAATACATCCAAGAACTCTGCTATCAACGGATGTGGCAACTCCTTGTCTTCTACCATAGCTCCACAGATAATGCCTTCTCCCTGCTCTGCAGCTCCTCTAGCAAACTCAAACTCTGGATCTCCTAGCGGGATAAACAAAACTCTACCTTATCTATAATCTATACTAGCACGGTGCCTACTCAACCAATTTATCCCGAGTACAATATTGTAGCTCGGAAGTGGCATTACAAGTAGACATGCACTCATCCCCTGGCCTCCCAGAGTAACTCTCTGATCCTTACAAATATCATTAATCATGATAATGCCTCCCTAGGTTATGATCTTGCAAGTCCTAAGCAAAGACTCAGCTACCAAACGATGCTTCAGAGCAAAACAAAAGATACAAAACTATGGGAAGCACCACTATCAAACAAAGCTAAAGCTGGAATGGAATCAAGAAGAACAGAACCTGCAATAACATCTTCGGTGGGCTCGACCTCCTCGACTGTCATAGCAAACGCTCGTCCCTGACGTGCATCTCCCCGATGCTGGTGCTGGGTATAACGCTGCTGCTAGGTCGGAAGCGGCGGTCCCCTCGGATGCTTAGCAGCCACTGTGCTGCTATTAGCCCCCAGAAAATAATCGCGATATCTCTTGGGCTTCAAACCCAGCTCCCGCTCAACCATGCGTGCCTCCGCAAGTATCTCCGAATAGGTCTCATAGAAAGACGGAATGAGGATCTTCTGTAAACTCCCTCGACCAGATTTCAGTAATTTAGGATTAATTTTGACTAATTAGAATTAGTGCAACTTTTTAAATTTTTATTTATTATATATTATATTGATTGTGCACCTGTTCATTACATAATTAATTAGGGCATCACACTAGCTGTTAACCCTAAATAAATTTCACATCCCTGCCCTAGACTTGCTAGACTACTTTTTCTGTATTTTGTGCAACTTTTAGAAACCTCATCTGGTGCTTCGTTTTAGTCGCACAAATATCGTTACAAACGTATGTATTTATTTCCTATTTAATTTTCTGCTCTTTATCCATCACTGTACCCTTAGAGATTTGAGGACCAGTAGGCACCTGATTGCCCAACCAAAAATACGATAATATTTTACTCTAATTATACTTCAATTATCGTTTTGACACCATAGAGAAATTATGACTCTAATAGCCTCTAAATAATTAGTGAACACCGTGCGCAGTATTTATTAAATAATAAATACGATGACTGTATCACCTGCAATATCAGACCCTGCACCTGCCCAGAATCACCCCACTGTCCAAACCATTTTTCTCCAGCTATTTCCCTCATTTTTGTACAATTCAGAATTACGGGAAATCAGTATTTGAAATTTGGTAAACTGCAAAATTACGCAAAATATAAATTTTATGCAATTATGCAATTATTGAAAAGTTAGGGGTTTATATGCAAATTGCATGCTAGGTGGCCAAATCCTATTGGCTAGACCATAGGTGGGTGGGACCCACCATAAAATCCAGAAATTTCTGCTGGAAAATATCTCCAAAATACAAATTTACCTAAATACCCCTGAACTTCTAGGTATTTACACAAATGCCATTGCCTATAACCTATATAAACCCTAGCCATTCCTTCATTCAAACCCATCCCACCACCGCCACGGCCACCCTCCGCCCACCGGACCACCACCGAACCCGTCGCCACTCCCCTCCCCTCACCTCCGACCACTGCCACCCACCGCCGGCCGGCTGCTCCGCCGTGGCCAGCTTCTGCAGACCTTTCCCGACTTCACACTCACAGCACCACCACCACTCCCATTCACTTCCCCCGCCGCCTCCGGCCGTCGCCGACCACCGCCAACCTACCCAACCGCTTCGCCTCGACCTCCCCTACCTGCCACCACCACCTCTCCACTCCACGACGCCGCCTCCGGCCGTCCTAGCCCCCGCAGCAGCCACCCTCTCCTAACCGTAGCTGCTGCTACTCCTCTCCCCGACGCCTCTAGCCTCCACCACCACCGCCGTGCACCTCCACCACCACCACCAAACTCACCGCCGTCCTCCCCTCTCCCGAACCCGCCGCCTGCCCGGCCACCTCCGCCGCTCCTCCGCCGGCCAGCGCCCCCGCAAGCCGTTGCTACTGCTGCTGCTGCCAGTGGCCACTGCCACTGCTGCTGCTCCTCCGGCCGCCTCCGGCCAGCTCCGCCGCCGTCCTCCCGCCGGCGACACCGCGTGGGACCCCCCCTGCCACCTGTAAGGTATAAATATACTATACTATACAGAAATACGTATATAAGCTATAATACATGAGTATATGTATATAATATATGTATATATATGTATATATATATGTATATATATATGTATAAATACTATGTATATTTATATATATATCTATATATATATTATGTTATATATACTATTATTATACAGTATATATTATATTATATATTATACTTTATATACTTATGTATATATATATTATACTATACATATATAATTATATATATATATGTATATGTATTATGTATATATTATATCATAATTACTATTATGTAAATATTTAATTCTGTTAAATATATAAATATATGTGTATACATATATTTATATAATTTGTATATAACATATATATTATACTATGCATTTATTTATTTTTCTGCATTTAAATTCCTGCACCTATATATATATATATCTATATATATATATATATATATTATGTATATATATTAAATATCAGCTGGATAATACAGCTTTATTATATATAATATATTTTAATTCCTGCAAATGTCATTTCAATTATACAGTGGTCACATATAGACCCTGCTACTACTTATATTATATTTCTGAATAAATACAGCATTTATATACATATTAAATTCTTGCACTATACTATATGCTATAATACATATATTATATATATGTATTTAATTACTGTCCTGTCAATTCAATTTATTTATATTATATATATATATCAGAGGATACACCCTGATAAATACTATATTTATCGCAGTGGATATATCCTGCTACTATATATTATTGCCTGCATTTATCTGTTCTATATATATATACTATTATGTATATTATATCTATGCCTACTATATATATATATCTATACTTTATATATGTATATATATATGCTTGATATTACAACTACGATATTCACAAACCTGTCTGTGTTAACAGAAATCAACTTCAGCTGGCCAGTGACACGTGGCCTAGTTCCTGACATTTTTGGGACTGGGGCGTGACATGGTTTTAGTGGTGGCCCATGCAGGTCCAGTTTTATTTGCTAGTGGTATGATAACATGCCCAGCAATGCCTGCAATAGGATAGAAATATTAGGTCTCATCCACACTGACACCATCCTTACAAATTCTATTATTGCATCTTGCTTGATTATCATTATTTATCTCCTTTGTGTTTTCTAATTATCCTATTTTCCTCAGAAATATGGACATACCCGGGAAACTTGCGAATAATGGGGCTGACCAAGCAACAGACCCTTCGCCAAGTACCCAAGGAACTCCGTCCAATCACCAGAATTCTAGCCAAGAGACGATACCAACTCCACATGCAGAGACACCTTTGTCTCCACCTCCAGCCTTGCCTATCCAGATGCCACAACTTGAGGGTCAACCTCAAATATTACAGTTTCTCCAGACTATGTTGCAGAACCAGTGACAACAAACTGAGGCCCTGAGACAGTCTCAGTGGCAGCAAACTGAAGCTCTGCGACAGACGTTGATGACGGCCTTGGAGAGAACTACTACTCCGACACCAGTACCTGTCCTACCAGCGGGCACAGTTCGAGGCTTCCGTCAAATGAGCCCGAGGGATTTCAAAGGCAACGAGACTCCTGAAGAGATCTCCGATTGGATCTCCAACACCGAAATGCTGCTAGAAGGATCGCAACTCACTCCCGACCTATGGATGACCGCTGTGAGGGGCCAACTTCTTGGCAACGCCCATCACTGGTGGGAATCCATAGAGCGCAGCGTCGGCAAAGACCAAACTTGGCAACAATTCTTGGAACATTTCAACGCCAAGTACTTTCCAGCGACAGTCCAGAATGCCCTATACTCCCAGTTCCTGCACCTGGAGCAAGGAAACATGACGGTAGATGCCTACGACGCGGAGTTTAGCAGACTAAGTCGTTTCGGTGCTGATCTGATCCCGAACGAGCTGAAGAAGGCTAAAAGATTCCACCATGGCCTTAACCACGAGCTCCAGAGGTATACAACAACGCAGTCGAGAATCTCCTACAACGAGGTTCTTACCGAAGCCAGGGAGCAAGAAGCCATTGGCCGTGGAGCCAGACGCTCAAATCCAACCTTCTCGGCCAAGAATCAGCATGGAGCAGGAGGACCTATACGTCGTCCCCAATATCAGACGCAGCAGACGACGGGGCCTTACCAGAAGAGGGAGCTCCCGACTTGTCACTTTTGTGGCAAGAAGGGGCATTTTGCCAATGACTGTAGAAAGAAGCTAGGATTATGCCTGCTATGTGGAGCTAGAAATCATATGGCCAAAGACTGCCCACAACGCAGAGATGCCGCACCTCAGCAAGGGCAGAAGCCAGGAGCCCAAGCTCAGAAGATGCTTCCCTCCACATCAGGAGGATATCAGAGAGGAGCACCTCTGCCTACTCAGGAGGCCCAGTTTAAGGCCAGACAACAAGACGGAGGACAAAGGTGCGGACAAGCCTTTGCATTAGCTGCCGTTGCAGAAGAGCCTGAAAGGGAAACCATAACAGGTACCATTTTAGTTGCATCATTACCTGCAACTATATTATTCGATTCTGGGGCTACTTTGTCTTTCATATCCAGTAGATTTGTAGCCATGCACAAACTATCTACTTCGCCGCTACCCAAGTGTTGGAAAATACTTACTGGAGGAGGTATTGTTCCAGTTACCAACATTATCGAAACCTGCCCAGTAGTTGTTTGTAGTCGAGGACTAAGAGCGTGATTTTTGGTACTCCCAATGCCAAATTTCGACGTTGTCTTAGGCATGGACTGGCTAAGCCAGAACGATGCTATCCTAGACTGCCGAAAGGGTAGTGTTATCTTTAGACCCCCAGATCACCCAGAGTTCGAATATGTTCGTGGAACCATCGAGCAAGGAGTAGGCCAGACTCCTAGAGCTTACATGGCAATGGAGACAGCATTTCCCTCAATTGTAGCAGAGTTCGAGGACGTATTTCCAGAAGAATTGCCAGGCCTACCGCCTGACAGAGAAGTGGAGTTCATTATTGAGTTGATACCCGGAGCTGCACCAGTATCCTCCAATGTATACCGACTGGCGAAGAAGGAGCTTGACGAGCTGAAGCTTCAACTGGAGGAACTACAGATCAAGGGATTTGTTCGTCCTAGTGCATCACCCTGGGGAGCACCAGTATTGTTTGTACCAAAGAAGGACGGAACATATCGCATGTGCATTAATTACAGAGCCCTCAACGCTCTGACAATCAAAAACAAGTATCCCTTGCCGAGAATTGACGACCTGTTCGATCAACTAACAGGAGCCGTAGTATTCTCGAATATAGACTTGAGATCAGGCTATCATCAGGTCAAGGTACGGAGGGAAAATATTCCAAAGACAGCATTCAGGACTCGTTATGGTCATTACGAGTTCCTGGTGATGCCTTTTGGACTAACTAATGCACCTGCCGTATTCATGAACCTGATGAACAGAGTCTTCCACCAATATCTGGACCAGTTCGTGGTAGTCTTCATCGACGACATTCTGGTGTATTCAAAAAGCCACGAGGAGCATGAAGAGCACTTAAGACTGGTACTAGAGACGCTGAGACGGGAGAGCTTTTATGCCAAGATGAGCAAGTGTGAATTCTTCCTGGACCGTGTCGCATTTCTTGGACACGTTATCACAGGAGAAGGCATCTCGGTAGACCCAGCAAAGATCTCATCTGTTGAGACGTGGCCAACCCCGACCAACGTCTCAGAGGTGAGAAGCTTTCTAGGACTTGCCGGATATTACCGGAGGTTCGTAGAAAACTTTGCAAGAATCGCGGAGCCGATTACCCGTCTTACTCGCAAGGAGCAGGAGTTCATATGGACTGAAGATTGCCAGACAGCTTTTGATGACTTGAAGAAGCGTCTGACTACAGCTCCCATTTTGACTATACCATCTGGATCCGGAGGTTTCGTCATATATAGCGATGCATCCGAAAAAGAATTTGGTTGTGTCTTAATGCAACATGGAAAAGTGGTAGCTTATGCCTCAAGACAGTTGAGGACTCATGAGAAGAATTATCCCACTCACGATCTGGAGCTTGCCGCAGTCATCTTCGCCCTGAAGCTATGGAGACACTATCTATATGGCGAAAGAGTGGAGATATTCACCGATCATAAAAGTTTGAAGTACGTCTACACCCAGAAGGACCTAAATCTGAGACAAAGACGATGGCTCGAAGTGATGGCGGATTTCGAAATTGATCTACAGTACCATCCAGGGAAAGCTAATATGGTGGCAGATGCTCTAAGCAGAAGACCCTTGGCATTCTTTATGATCACCCAACCAGGTCTTCTGAGAGATCTAGAAAATTTGGGAATAGAGGTCATTATGCCAGGACTTGACGGCCAATTATCAAACTATTCAGCTGCAATCAACTTTGGTAGAAAGAATCAAAACTACTCTACCAACAGATGCAAGATTTCAGAGGCTTCGACAAAGAACAGAGGCAGGAATTCAGACAGGATGTCGCATACACGAAGATGGGACTCTAAGATGTGGTGATCGTCTTTATGTTCCAAATGGAGAACTTCGTAATGAGCTGATGTCAGAAGCTCATAGCTCAACATACTCTATACATCCAGGAGGCACAAAGATGTACAGAGATCTGCGACAATATTACTGGTGGCATGGAATGAAGCGGGAGATAGCACGCTTTGTGGCCAAATGCCTGGTGTGTCAGCAAGTCAAGGCTGAGCATCAGAGATCTGCCGGTCTACTTCAACCCCTCCCAATACCCGAGTGGAAATGGGAACACATTACGATGGACTTTGTTACGGGCTTCCCAAGAAGTCCTAATGGTCGTAATGCTGTATGGGTAATCGTAGATAGACTCACAAAGGCTGCTCATTTCCTACCTTTTAGAGTTGGACAATCTACAGAAGTCTTGGCGGACATGTACATGAAGGAGATAGTGCGTCTGCATGGAGTGCCAGTCAGCATAGTATCTGACAGAGATACAAGATTTACATCTTACTTTTGGTGAAGTATGAAAGAAAGTCTTGGTACCCGCCTCAAGTTCAGCACCTCGTATCACCCACAAACAGATGGCCAATCAGAACGCACCATCCAGACACTTGAAGATATGCTGAGAGCCTGCATGCTTGATTTCAGCGGATCATGGGAAGATCATCTACACCTGGTGGAATTTTCCTACAACAACAGCTATCAAGCGAGCATTCAAATGGCTCCCTTTGAAGCTTTGTATGGAAGGAAATGCCGTTCCCCAGTATGCTGGAGTGATGTTGGCGAGAGACAGATCTTGGGACCAGAACTGATTATTCGTACGGTGGAGAAAGTAAAGAAGATCCAGGGACACCTACGAGCTGCACAAGACAGGCAGAAGCACTGGGCCAACATTCATCGCCGACCTTTAGAGTTCCAAGTAGGGGAACATGTGTTCTTGAAGATCTCACCTACTCGAGGAACTATCAGATTTGGAGGAAGAGGGAAGCTAAGTCCAAGGTACATTGGACCCTTCGATGTACTAGATCGCGTCGGAGAAGTGGCTTACAGACTAGCTCTACCTCAGACTTTGGAGGGAGTACATGACGTCTTCCACGTATCTCAGCTGAGGAGGTACATTCCAGACCCGAGTCATGTGCTAGACTACTCAGAGATCACCATCGGGCCAAGCTTATCTTATCAAGAGGAGCCTGTAGAGATTCTGGACCGTAGCGAGAAAGTGTTGCGAGGCCAGACTATTCCTCTCGTTCGTGTTGCATGGAGACATCATGCACCAGGTGAATCCAACTGGGAACGAGAAGAGGATATTCGTCAGCGTTATCCCCACCTATTTCCAAACCAGGGTATGTCCAATATTTCAAATTCAATCTTTCTTAATCATCATATATTTTTTTTTCATTCTCATTATATGGTTGTTTTTATTTCGAGGACGAAATATTCTAAGGAGGGTAGATTGTAAACTCCCTCGACCAGATTTCAGTAATTTAGGATTAATAGAATTAGTGCAACTTTTTAAATTTTTATTTATTATATATTATATTGATTGTGCACCTGTTCATTACATAATTAATTAGGGCATCACACTAGCTGTTAACCCTAAATAAATTTCACATCCCTGCCCTAGACTTGCTAGACTACTTTTTTTGTATTTTGTGCAACTTCCAGAAACCTCATCTGGTGCTTCGTTTTAGTCGCACAAATATCGTTACAAACGTATGTATTTATTTCCTATTTAATTTTTTGCTCTTTATCCATCACTGTACCCTTAGAGATTTGAGGACCAGTAGGCACCTGATTGCCCAACCAAAAATACGATAATATTCTACTCTAATTATACTTCAATTATCGTTTTGACACCGTAGAGAAATTATGACTCTAATAGCCTCTAAATAATTAGTGAACACCGTGCGCAGTATTTATTAAATAATAAATACGATGACTGTATCACCTGCAATATCAGACCCTGCACCTGCCCAGAATCACCCCACTGTCCAAACCATTTTTCCCCAGCTATTTCCCTTATTTTTGTATAATTCAGAATTACGGAAAATCAGTATTTGAAATTTGGTAAATTACGAAATTACGCAAAATACAAATTTTATGCAATTATGCAATTATTGAAAAGTTAGGGGTTTATATGCAAATTGCATGCTAGGTGGCCAAATCCTATTGGCTAGACCATAGGTGGGTGGGACCCACCATAAAATCCAGAAATTTCTGCTGGAAAATATCTCCAAAATACAAATTTACCTAAATACCCCTGAACTTCTAGGTATTTACACAAATGCCATTGCCTATAACCTATATAAACCCTAGCCATTCCTTCATTCAAACCCATCCCACCACCGCCACGGCCACCCTCCGCCCACCGGACCACCACCGAACCCGTCGCCACTTCCCTCCCCTCACCTCCGACCACTGCCACCCACCGCCGGCCGGCTGCTCCGCCGTGGCCAGCTTCTGCAGACCCTTCCCGACTTCACACTCACAGCACCACCACCACTCCCATTCACTTCCCCCGCCGCCTCCGGCCGTCGCCGACCACCGCCACCCTACCCAACCGCTTCGCCTCGACCTCCCCTACCTGCCACCACCACCTCTCCACTCCACGACGCCGCCTCCGGCCGCCCTAGCCCCCGCAGCAGCCACCCTCTCCTAACCGTAGCTGCTGCTACTCCTCTCCCCGACGCCTCTAGCCTCCACCACCACCGCCGTGCACCTCCACCACCACCACCAAACTCACCGCCGTCCTCCCCTCTCCCGAACCCGCCGCCTGCCCGGCCACCTCCGCCGCTCCTCCGCCGGCCAGCGCCCCCGCAAGCCGCTGCTACTGCTGCTGCTGCCAGTGGCCACTGCCACTGCTGCTGCTCCTCCGGCCGCCTCCGGCCAGCTCCGCCGCCGTCCTCCCGCCGGCGACACCGCGTGGGACCCCCCCTGCCACCTGTAAGGTATAAATATACTATACTATACAGAAATACGTATATAAGCTATAATACATGAGTATATGTATATAATATATGTATATATATGTATATATATATGTATATATATATGTATATATATATGTATAAATACTATGTATATTTATATATATATCTATATATATATTATGTTATATATACTATTATTATACAGTATATATTATATTATATATTATACTTTATATACTTATGTATATATATATTATACTATACATATATAATTATATATATATATGTATATGTATTATGTATATATTATATCATAATTACTATTATGTAAATATTTAATTCTGTTAAATATATAAATATATGTGTATACATATATTTATATAATTTGTATATAACATATATATTATACTATGCATTTATTTATTTTTCTGCATTTAAATTCCTGCACCTATATATATATATATATATATATATATATATATATATATATATATATATATATATATATATATATATATATATATATATATATATATATATATATATATATATATATATATTATGTATATATATTAAATATCAGCTGGATAATACAGCTTAATTATATATAATATATTTTAATTCCTGCAAATGTCATTTCAATTATACAGTGGTCACATATAGACCCTGCTACTACTTATATTATATTTCTGAATAAATACAGCATTTATATACATATTAAATTCTTGCACTATACTATATGCTATAATACATATATTATATATATGTATTTAATTACTGTCCTGTCAATTCAATTTATTTATATTATATATATATATCAGAGGATACACCCTGATAAATACTATATTTATCGCAGTGGATATACCCTGCTACTATATATTATTGCCTGCATTTATCTGTTCTATATATATATACTATTATGTATATTATATCTATGCCTACTATATATATATATCTATACTTTATATATGTATATATATATGCTTGATATTACAAGTACGATATTCACAAACCTGTCTGTGTTAACAGAAATCAACTTCAGCTGGCCAGTGACACGTGGCCTAGTTCCTGACATTTTTGGGACTGGGGCGTGACATCTTCACTTCCCAGTTCAGACCCCCGTGAAAACGAATAGCTCGAACCTCCGGCTCCCTCACCAACTACTCCACAAATTGTCCCAGCCTACCAAACTCTGCGGCGTATTCCTCCACAGACATGCTCCCCTGAATAAAGATCTCAAACTGCCTCCCTAAGTATAACATGTCTACCCGAGCAAAGAACTTACTCTTGAAGAGGTCCTTGAATACCTCCCAAGACTGCCCCGCATCAGCAAGAAGTGGCTCATTCCTGAACCAAGTACGGGCGATATCGAACAACTGAAGTCCTACTGCCTCAACCTTCAGAACCTCAGAAAGACGGGACACCCTCATGAGACCCTCAATATCCTCGTGCCAATCATCAGCATAGACGATGCCCCCCATCCCCTTGAAGACCCTAGGTTCCAGCTTCTTGAAGTCCTGGATGTTGCCTGGCCGAAGCTGGGCAACCTGCAGAGCAACCTGTTGCTGGACCGGAACTCCTCTCTCTACTACGGCAAGGACAAGCTGATGAGCACTCTCAATGCCCTGCCGCAACACGTCGGTCTTCCTCTGGTGTGCCTCGGACTGAGCCCTATGTGCCTCCAATATCTCGCAAAATAGTATGAACATCTGAGTCGCATATGTCGACGCAGAAGGTGGAGGTGGAAGTCCCTCAGATACAGCCGGAACAGTCCTCTGAGTTGGAGGTAGACCCTCGAATGCAGCTTATACGCCAATCACGGAGAAGTGACTGGTGCAGGCTCTTAGAAAGTCGTAGATCTCTCAGAAGCGGCTACTCCCTGCTGTAATCTAGTCATAGGCGGCATCCTGAGGCAAAGCGAAAGGAAAGAATCAATATGGCACATGATATAAGGCATTCAAAGAAGGACAGTTAAAGATCAATTATCAATATCAAGGAAGAACAGTTGAACTGAATCAAAAGAGTTTTTTCTATATGTGATTGAGTATTCTCAACCTATAGCCTATATCCTATACCCTGAAATAGGCTCGTAATAGCACTCAGTTCAGAGCACCACTATAAATCGCACTAGTTGCGACCTCGAAGACCTACATGGGCCACTACTAAAAATGTGTCATGACCCACATCCGGTGTAGGGATGCAAGTAGTGAACAACGTCCAGCCTACGCCGCAGTATCGACGGTAGAACGTTGTTTGGGTAAACTATCTATCTAATATAAATATGCCACCAAATATACTCAATCACAGATCTATAAGATAGAATAAACACGAATATGATAAAAGAATAGAAGAGTCATAAATACAACTCATGAGACAAAATAATATCCAATGAGTCAAGAAATACTAATAACAATGCTGGAGACAAATCCAGTACAAAAGGAAACTAACTAAGAAGCTACGAGTCATGGGTCATCTGTCTCAGTCGGGATGAGACCCTCCTGAGCCAAGGTCTCTGGCTCTAGGCCTACCACGTCCTAAGGCCCATAGTGAGTGGGGTACCACTCCTCAGTGTCATCTGGGAAAAATATATTCAGTCAGGGAAGGAGCAGAGTACATCTCTAACAGCAGTTCTAATAAATGATATAAACTATGTAACAATAAATATGTGTGAATATACAAGATGCAATATACAGATACAAGAGATATGCAATAAGGAAAATACTAAAAATAAATACAAGAATAAGCAATATAGAAATGAACAAAATACTAATGACTAAGTAAGTGAGTACCAGCTTTAACATGTGATCGGCTTGGGAACTTGCACAAGGATTATGGCCTGGTTAATCATATGTGCGGTATATGATTAATACTCACAAGGAACAAGACATGCACAAGGAGGGTATGATCGCATATCCACACTAAATACTCCCCGCCCCCGACTGGTATAGTGGATCCAACCATGGTATATTATGACACGGGTTTCCACAAGAAGGGCGCTACTCTTCTCATGAACCAATGTCTGTATTTATACAAGAAGAACAAGAAAACAAGGCTTGCACAAGATACACTGTAAATACCAAGGAATAACATCTCATGACGAGATCCGGATATACTAATCCGTGTAACCATTGTGTCAAAAAATCAAGGATATCTAACTAGATACAAGAGACAGAGGATATCATAAATAAGAAACTATAAGAGAATGTACTCGCCTGAAATCCGGTGAACAGTACCACAGATGTCCGGTATGGTGCCTCGAAGACCTAAATATGGAATATTATATCAATACAAGGTTTCGGAATAAAAATAAGTTAAACTAGTCAACCTCTAGGTCATAAAGCCATTTCTAAGTCAAAATAGTCAAACTAGGTCAACTCTAGGTTAAACTTGGTCAAACTATCTATTTCTAGGTTGCATGAGTCTAACTCTAGGATATTGGGTCCATACATTATGTAACTAGGACACACTAGCTATACTAGGATACTAGGAAATCAATAGGATACCGTATCGTAAGATACGCAAGTTAAAGATATGAAAATATCATAATATGTATATACAATTCCTAACTAAAATAATCCTAACTAGATACCTTGGCTTTGAACCAAAGCGGTATCGCACCACTATACCCCCATCTTGATACTCAAACCCAAATACCTTGATATCCATCCAATACCTTGACATTACCTTGGTATCACAAGGTAATGTGATTCCTAATATATACTAACTACCCAAAACTAAACTATAAAGTAACATGTATTTATTAATACAAATACTACTAGCTATACTAACTACCAATACATATCAATACATATATGCATACATACATACATACATACATACATACATACATACATACATACATAACACTAACTAGAGATACATAAGTATATATTTATATATATCTACTAATAACAATAGGTAACTATATATATATATATATATATATATATATATATATATATATATATATATATATATATATATATATATATAACCATAAACCAAAGTACTAACTACTAAACTCTAACTAATTAACTACAAAACTAAACTATCAATAGGCTAACTAACTAACTACTACTACTACCTAACAATATCTCTAGTGTTATATACATATCTCTAACTACATATATATAACTAATGACAAGTGACTAACTAGCCAACTACACCTCAAGCTAACTAAACTATCTACTAACTATTAATTAAACTATCAACTAACTAACTGCTCTAGCTGCTGCTAAAGTTGCTGTTGGATGATGATGTTGTTGTGGCATGCTGCTCAAGCTTGCTGATACACTACTGCTACTGAATGTTGCAGGCCTGCTGCCTTTCCATGCTGCTACTGGCTGCTTGCTCAAGTTGCTGCTGGTCCTCGTGCAGTTGTTGCTGCTGCAGCTATGTGTGATGCTAACTGCTGCAGCTGCTCACTGGTTCACTGATCCAGTGCTGTAGTGCCCTGCCCGATACACTGCTTGCTTGTTTTGCTTCAGTTGCACTGCTCGATGCTTCTGCTGATACACACACTGCCCGACCCCCTCTATCAACACACACACACAACTACACACGTAAACACTGATCCACACCTATATACATATCAATAAAGATATACATACATATAAACATAACACTTATAGATACATATCTATATATATATATATACACATGCATATGTACATATATATAACATACACACATACATATATACCACTCTCTATGTATATATATTTATAAACACCACCAACATATATATATCTATGTATATATATAACCATAAACTCATATATATATATATATATATATATATATATATATATATATATATATATATATAAACATGCATCTATACATATGAACAACATAATATATATATATATATATATATATATATATATATATATATATATATATAAACATGCATCTATACATATGAACAACATAATATATATATATCCATGAAATTATATATCACTAATAGCTATAAACAATTATTAAAATACAAGGAAACAAACACGTGGAGTGCATCATACCCGTATCACACTAGATCTATGATACGCTTACGATACGAGTCCACCACACCACCAAACGTACCTCGAAGGCCACGAGCAAGTCTAAAATAATAATTATGAATAATACGAAGAATTAATTACACATCTACGTGTCTATGTTAAAATATGACATGCACAAATCCCCGTGTCGGAAGAAACCCCCCAAATCAACTCGTATCTCCAAATTGTTGGGATACGACCTACACATATCTAATTGTGGATACGACACTAGCCATGCATAATCAAACACGTGTTAATTTGGTCTAATTGACCAATTGACAAACATAAAATGTGTCAATCTCGGAATTCTCCCAAAATTGACATAAAATAAGCCATAACTTTCTCCATAGGCCTCCTATGAACCTAATTTCAATTCCTATGGGTAGCCTTATTATATGGGATAGTTCCTAATGATTAAAACATAGATTTAGATTCTAATTAAAGAGAAAAAACTGAATTGTACCTATTGGGAGATGGATTCCCAATGAAACTTTCAAATTGGGTGAAATGGACCTTTAACTTGTAGATCCTTGCTCCTTCTTGTAGATCATTGCTTCCTCCTTGTAGATCCCTGCTCTACTAGCCTCTAATGATAATTTGGGAAGGAATTAAAATGAAATTTGGGTAGAATTTGATGTGGGAATGAAGAAATTGGGAAAAAAATCTAGATCTAGATTTGAATGAAAATGAGGAGAGAGAAATTTCTCCCTCCTATAATATATGGTTGGCCACCTTAGCCCCCTCCCTAAGATACTATGCAATGTCTAAAATACCCTTTGGGGCCTCTCATGAAGAAATAATTAAGGAGAAAAGGTTCTAGTCTAATGGGTTTAATTTAATTAATCCTCCTCCTAATGAATGGGCTTATTATTTGGCTCAATTCTAACTAGATTTAAATGTTGGTCCATGGATCTAATCTTAACTAGTTAGGTCCACTAACACAAGTCTAAAATAATAAACTAACATCTAACTATAATTAAATAATATAAATAAATAATTATTCATCATGCACAATATTTAATTAATTATAAAATAACCAAAATATCCTTTCCTAGAAAATATGGTAGTGACACCGTACGAGCCTGGGGTTGCGCTCACATAAGGCAACATCGTTCAAGTTGTGGCTATCATCGAACCGATCAAGTATGCAATGGAGGGACAGTGCTACAAACAGTAATCCATCTGAGTATACGGGACAATGGTCAAGGCACGAGGTTCTCTGAATACAATGGCATCATTCTATACATTATGTTCCTATATACAAAAGCAGCTCAAAATATCATGACATCGACACCAGATTTTTGGGTCCTTGGAATTAGGCATGGCTATCGCTTATTCGGACGATCCAGCACCTGCAAACAAGCAAAGTATTGGTAGATCAGCACTTTGGAAAAAGTACTGGTGAGTATAAAATCAACGAACAGAAGCAACAATCACTAAACCAACACTAAGTAATTATGTTATAAAATATTACTAGTGATCTTTCTAGTTTTACCTAGGTTAGTTACATACAGTACAAGAGCAGAGTCATATTATACTTCCTTGAAAAACATCTTTGAAAGCCATGTTTCATATTCAAAATACAAGCAAGCATGCAAGGCAAGCAGTTCATGCCCGATATACATGTTCATTTACTAACTCTGGTGCGCAGCGTGTCTCATGAGCTATATTCATTTCTTTAAAGACTCTAGCATGCATCTAGTGGACTATCTTCTTATCATCTCTCTTTCTCTCTCTCTCTCTTATCAACAATTATCATCTTATCGTGTGAAAGATATAGAAGCATATACAAAAATAAGACTTCTCTATAAAAGCGGTTAATACAAGAGCGTATGTTTGATAGCATGTGTATCACTTATTCGGTGATTCTTACCCTTCGTCGAACGGTTATCCCTGCAACAAACATACAAATTAGCAACAATTTATATAAGCACATATGTTTTATTCTCTGTCTGTCTCTACATTAAACAGTTGGGTAAGCAAGAAGGTTGAATCCTAGCATGCGACCTAACTATATGATGGCCCATGAGTCTACTTCATCGTGATTAGTAGTGGTGTTATCATGGCCCAGCACTGCACTAACATACTCGCTCATATACTAGCTGCTTTGATGCATGAACCAGCTATATAATAGACATGAATACCCTCCTGATCGCGAGGACTTCTTTGCCTCAGGGTATTCTCTCTTATCCCCCTAGGGAGAACGGTCCCCGGTGCCCTAGGAACTGGTCGTAGGATTATTCTTTTGCACAAGTTATCTAAAGTCCAATGCATTAATACAACTCTATCAGATAAACTCTATATAGATGCAATAGTTTAATAAATAAGCATATAATCAATCTCTTCTCTATGCGGACAGGCCGCCATCTCTATCTCTATGCGGACTGGTCGCCATCTCTCTGATACCGTTCAAGCATTTTAAATAGTTCTATCTTTACAGCATCATAAAGAAAACATGTAACAGTCTCTATTTAAGCAAGCATGGAAGCAGTTATCTATCTCTTTTAACTAAGCATGCACTTCTACTCTTTTTTTAGCATACGATAGAAACATATGAACATTTTTTTACTCTTGTTTATTAGCATGGCAGCGGTTCATTTGATAACTGTGTTCGTGTAACTAAGCATGCAATCTTTTTTTCTTAACTTAGCATGACAATGGTTATATCTTTTTTAGACAAGCATAAAAGTTCTCTAGTTAAGCATGCAGGTTCTCGTTCTATCATTCTCAAGTTAACATTAATCTTCTTAGCAACAAGCATTATAAAAACCCAGATTCATTATTAAAGTGTTCAAGAATCAGAGAATGAAGTTCTGCCGACTCACCTAAATCAGTCATCTTCTGGTTCAACAAAGAGCTCTTCAAGAATATTTTCTTTTTGAGTCAACAAACCGATATCTCTTGTATATAATGCCAATACGGAGCGGGACACTACATACTTACCCACCAAGAAAAAGTTTCGTCCTCGAAACTTCAAGGAGAAACTTTTGATATCCAGAGCAACGATAGTCCTCACCCCTCACCATCCTCAATCAAAAACTCTAGCAATCAAGAAGCACGAAATCACAACTCTTAAGCAATAAATCAAATCCAGAAAACTTTTTGTTAACATCTTTGAGAATATTTATGGACTTATTGTATGGAACGCTCAACTCAGCAATGATATCAATGGACAAGGAATCATCATATAGGAACTTGCAGCGAAAGGGCGTAAGGCCAGAGGATTGAGTGGCTTTGATACCATTCTGTCATGCCCCGATCCTGAAGGTCCCGACAATGCTCCCGCCGGACGTGAATCACCGCACATTGGCGCTCCTGCGGGACGTATATCGTTTGGCATCGAGGTATGATGTCGTGTGAGCCTGGGGTTGCGCTCGCACAAGGCAACATCGTTAAAGTTATGGCTATCATCAAACCGATCAAGTATGCAGCGGAGGAACAATGTTACAAATAGTAATCCATCTGAGTATACGAGACAGGGGTCAAGGCACGAGGTTCTCTGAATACAATGGCATAGTTCCATACATTATGTTTCTCTATACAAAAGCAGCTCAAAATATCACGATATGGCTCAAGGCATCGACACCAGATTTTTTGGTCCTAGGGATGAGGCATGGCTATCGCTTCTTTAGACGATCCAACACCTGCGAACAAGCAAACTTTTGGTGGGTCAGTACTTTGAAAAAAGTACCGGTGAGTATAAAATCAATGAATAGAAGCAACATTCACTAAAACCAATATTAAGTAATTATGTTATAAAATATTACATTACTAGTGATCTTTCTAGTTTTACCTAGGTTCGTTACATGCAGTACATGAGCAGAGTCATATTACACTTCTTTGAAAAATATCTTTGAAGTCATGTTTCATATTTGAAATACAAGCAAGCATGCAAGGCAAGCAGTTCATAATACAAGCAAGCATGCAAGGCAAGCAGTTCATACACGATATGCAAGTTCATTTACTAACTCTGGTATGCAGCGTGTCTCGTGAGCCATATTCATTTCTTTAAAGACTCTAGCATGCATCTAATAGACTATCTTCTTATCATCTCTCCCTCTCTCTCTTTCTCTCTCTCTCTCTCTCTCTCTCTTATCAATAATTATCATCTTATCGTGTGAATGAGATAGAAGCATATATAAAAATAAGACTTCTCTATAAAAGTGGTTAATACAAGAGCGCATGTTCGATAACATGTATATCACTTATTCAATAATTCTTACCCTTCATCGAACGGTTATCCCTACAACGGACATACAAGTTAGCAACAATTTACATAGCACATATGTTCTATTCTTTGTTCGTCTTTGCATCAAATAGTTAAGTAAGCAAGAAGGCTAAATCCTAGCATGCGATCTAACTATATGATGGCCCATGAGTCTACTTCCTTATGATTAGTAGCGGTGTTATCACGGTCCAGCACTGCACTAATATACTTGCTCATATACTAGCTGCTTTGACGCATGAACCAGCTATCTAATAGACATGAATACCCCTCCTGATCGCGAGGACTTCTTTGCCTCAGTGTATTCTCTCTGATCCCCCCTAGGACGAACGGTCCCCAGTACCCCAGGAACCGGTCGTAGGATTATCCTTGTCACGCCCCAGTCCCAAAATACATGGAACTAGGCCACATGGCAATAGCCAGCTGACACGTCTCTGAGGGTATCCCAATTTAATGGATCCTAACGAAGAGTGCTACGCTGTCCTAAAATACTAACATGTCCCATAACAATGAATCAACAGGTAACTAATCTCATCCACAATATAAAGAGCAAGAAGTACTAAATAAACTGCAGGAAGATAAACACCAGTCTCAAATATCACAGTACAACCAATAATGTCAGTGGGAACAAACCTACTACTATGACGAAATAAAGTAATGAAATGATGTATAAAAGATAATGACTAGGGCATCGACTGACTGGATAATGATGCACCCAATCTAAGCGGAAGGTCTACCAAGTGATCACGGAAACTCTGACGGTAGGACCTCTAGCTCCTCTGCGGTAGCGAATCTCGTCTCCTGTCCTGGGCCGTATACTGTGGGGTAGTAAGCCTCGTCCAAATCTGGAAGGGAACCAGGTCCTCAGAGAGACGTAACAAGATACATAGAGATATGCCATATATAAATACTGAATAAAATAAATACAATAAAGGTGTGCTAGCCATCTAAGTAAATGCAATATGAAGACAACTTTGGTACGTATGGGTAGGCGTAGGCATAACGTCCAACACCCCGAAGAGCGTGGCAGCAGTACAGTATATCGTCCATATCGCTCCGAAGAACGTGGCAGCAGTACAGTATATCGTCCATATCGCTCCAAAGAACGTGGCAGCAGTGTAAAGGGAGTCATTAGATCCGTGG
Organism: Iris macrosiphon; assembly: GCA_036927795.1. NCBI lineage: Eukaryota > Viridiplantae > Streptophyta > Magnoliopsida > Asparagales > Iridaceae > Iris > Iris macrosiphon. The sequence continues at coordinate 168,427,369 of JAYESA010000006.1, read as the reverse complement.
TTCCTCTGGATACTACGGAATCCAATAGGTGTATCCCATAAGCCTACTAATGTCCTCCCCGCCCAATGTAGATACGCAAGTCGACTACTCGACGTGCATACCACGTAACTATATGTCAGTCTCTAACACTAAAATCTAACATGAACTACGTACTAACCGTGATGTAGGTTACACGTAACGATAGCTAGTCGAGTACGCAAACCCGCATCCCAATATGAATATGTCTCAGTGAACGTGTAAGGTATCAGGTCTCAGACGATAACAGGGTATCATCCAATGGGTGAGTCTGCTAATGACTAGGCCAGTATACAAATTATCGACGTGTCCGTCGAATGCACCCGAACAATCTCGGACGCACACAGTTGTATAAAGTAAAAGCAACAAGAATACAATACAATATATGCAATAATTAAATTAGACAGTAAATATGGCAAGGTATCTTGCCTGGGTCCTGAAGCTGTGAATGCCAGAAGCCGGTTCCTGCAGTATCTCCTGGCTGATCCAAAGGTCCTAAACACAAATATAATATAACAATCTAATATCAGACACTAAACATTAAATGTATACGACTACAACGCGACGCTTGAATATTATCGCAAGTTCACGTATGTTCGAACACAGCGTCACATGTGCGCGTAGCTAAGGTGCACACGTATTCTGTGCTCGATCATCCTGGCCCTTAAGACAATAATTTCAAGTTATGGTTTGACCACGATCTCTGTTCCGTGCGAACACAGGTTCCTTGGTTTCTATGTTCATTGCACGTAGTTTATGTACCGGTTTTAGAGTAAAAATGCTAGTCCTTGGTGTTATGTCTCACGATTAAGGGTTTGCTAGTAATTACACTAATTCTAGATTTTATTAGTTATTAATCAAATATGTACAATATTAGGGTTGTGTCCGATATCAATATTTCTCGACACGTCGATACGACGCTACGATATTAACATGGAGAAGCGGGGGTTTTATGTGGTTACCTCTACGTGGCTTGCTCGGACAGGGTATGCTCTCGTCGAGGCGTACTCCGGCGCGGCGGCGGCAGCGGCACTGCAGTAGGCGCGGCAGCGGCAGCAATGGCAGCAGCGCACAGGGGGGTCGGGTTGGCGCCGACAGTTTGTCGTACGGCTGAAGGGGCGATTGAAGGGGGCAGCGACTGATGAAGGTGTCACGCCCCAGTCCCAAAATACCAAGGGACTAGATACGTGGCAATGACCAGCAGCACGCACCGATGGACAAACCCAATTTAATGGATCTATCGGGGCATACTTAAGCTGTAAATATAGGTCTACAACAATAAGTCTAAACTAATCTCATCCACACACAAATAATAAGAACAACAGCAAATAAAGAAAGTACATTAATGTCCAGTCTCAGCAAAGTATGTCGGAGAATAACCCGATAAAAGTCTAAAATACTGGTTCAACAGACCAGAACAAAGGAGTCCAAAATAAAGTATCTGATGAGTACAAAATAACATAAACTCAAGAAAAGTCTTCAGCCATCACCTCTGCTTCTAATTTTGGTTCAGCTTCAGCAACAGCTTCTGGTACAGCTTCAGCTCCTGTCCCATAAACCTCGGGATAATGCTCTTCTGCTAAACCTGGGGACATCATCCAGATCCAGGTCCTCAGGGGACATAGCAAGGTACAGATAATACAAGCCAAATAAATGCAGTAAAATAGTAAATAGCATAAGCAGGGTATCTACATAACCATCTATGTGAAAATGCAACTGAGAGCATCACTAGTACTCAGGCTGAGACTACTACAAGCTCGGTGTCGGGGAGCCGGTAGCAGTAATAACAAGTAATGGGTCTAGCTCTGCTCGAGAGTCTACAACCTCACAATAGTAGTAGATATATATAGAACAAGTAATGGGCCTGTAGCCTGTGTGTCTCTCCCCACCCAATGTAACCATACGTCTCATGTCCATAATGTCTCATGTCCATGTCACGTGAGATCATAGCTAATGCAACAAGTCATAATCTCTAGGAATATAATATCTATGTCCATCCTGTATCTTGCACATAATTACCATGAATATCTCAGGAAGATTCTGTCATATGTTTGGTGTCAAGTGTCCTAGGTTATTGTACTTGATACAACAAGTATTAGAATGTAAAGGGTCACGAATGTCCATCTCTAAATGACGTACACAACTCCGCGTACGGGGTTGGCACCCGACTATAATCGGACGCTTAGTAGGTCATACGGCCCTAGGTTTAAGCATAATGAATAATATAAATAAGCAAGGAAATAATTATCAAAACTACATAATTTGGCAAGGTACACTTGCCTGGGGTTGGAATACCAGTAGCGATCCATATATCCGTGGGTTCAGCAAATACTCCTCCAAAAGCTGAAATGAACATTACCAACAGTCTCAGAACATAAGAAATAGCTAAAAACGCCTGTCCTTAAGTCCAGTTTGGACACAAGGGCAAAAACGACATTTTTAATTCAAAGCGGGGTCCAAATGTGGGCCGCTTTGCACTGAAAAATACGTCAGGGTCAAAGGTCTCCAAATCAGTTCAACTTAGTGTCAACAGGTCAGGAACGATGATACGAACCCAATGGAACTTCCAGAATTAGATTCCGATGAGCCGTTCTCAAAATCGCCCGTCAAGTAGAGCCTGTGGGGCCCACGACACGCGATTTTTCCAACGTTCTCAGAATCGAACCAAACTTGACTCACAGGACCAGCGTATTGCTACGAGTCCGATGGCACAAGTTTTGTCTCGATTCGACGTGTATTCACTAAGTTACAGTGAAATACAGAAAAGTCGGATACGGGGCATTGTCCGCGGATACGCACTGATTCCGGTGTGCACGCACATCCGAATCAGCTTCTGTGAAATCCCGCACGTCCGTATCAACGACGCACACGTATCGGTGAAGACCGCACGTGACCAAGTCATCCCGTTTGGCGGGGCGTACTCAGTTCCGGGGTAAAATAGGGCATTAGTTTTTTTTGTTTTTGGATCGCGGTTCGCGATCACCACAGTTCGCGATGCACCGAGCGGTTTACACGGACACCGAGGGGGTCATGCAGGCTACGCGATGCAACAAACGGAATTGAAAATGGGGCAGCGAGGAGAAAGTTACGAGTACCTGAACAGGGCTCCGGGAAATTGCGTTTCTCGTATCCAACACGTGTCCGCGTTGCATCTAGGGTTAAGTTGTGTCTGTGTCATCCCTAGGGCATCTGTTTGCTGGTGTCACCGGAGTTGGCTGGCCACGGCGGGGCGAGCTGCTCGGCGAGGGCTCGGGGACGCCTCGGGGACGCCGGGTGGCTGGGCACGGGGAGGGGAGATCCAGCGAAGGTCGTCCGGTTCTTGGCGGAGTCGGGGAGGTCAGCAGCTAGGGGAGAGATGCTGGAGCTGGACGGAGGGGAGGTCCGACGCTCGGGGGAGGCGATAGCCGGGTCTGGGCGGAGCTCTGAAGGAGAGGCGGAGGACGACTCACGGCGGAGGGCTGGAGGGTTGGCCGGGAACAACGATCAAAGGGGGTTAGGTCACCAGCAGGGGGCGGATTTATAGGGGGACCAAGGGAGAGGGGGAGGCGGCCGGTGCGGGGAAGTGGGAGGTGGAGCGATCGGGGGTTCGGGGAGACGAAGGGAAATGTCGCCGGCGGCCGTGGGGAGGTGAACGGAAGAGGCGACGGGTTCGTCGGTTACACAGCGGAGGAGAAAGGTTGTCGGGTCGGGTCGGGTTCTGGCGGGTCGGGTCTGACCCGGATCCGACCCGTTAAGGGTTTGGGCAGGTTCGGTCAGACCGGCCGGTCCGGTCCGGTTCAGACTTTGGGTTCGATTTGGTTTATATTTTATTGGTTTAATTAATTAGTTAAATTAAATAATAGTTTTTAATGCTTTAAAAATTCATCCGGGATCCAATAAATTCTCGAAAAATTATCCCATGTTCGGTTTTTAATTTTACACTAAAAATATAATTTTTATCACATTTTAATATTATTTAATATCTTTTAAAAATTCATTTTAAATCAGACTACCTTATTTTATTTGTTTAAAAATACAGAAAAATACTGATCAAATTCAGAAAATTAAATTTAAAATTCTTAAAAATTTTAGGTGATTACAGAAGGGGGCGGTGGTGATGGTTGGGTGCAAGGGAGAGGGGGAGTATTCGGCTAGGGTTAGGGTTTGGTGAGGCTTTGATGGTTTAGGGTTTTATATGGAGGAAGTTATGTATTTATATAGGGGATGGGCTTCGGGGTTGGTCTCGGGGTTTGGGCCGGCCAGGGTTCAAGGATATGGTTCGGTCTGGTCCAGCTGAGGTGAGATTAGCCATGAATTAATTAACTAGATTAATAATTAGCTGCGCAAGGTGACGTTAATTCACATTGTATAGCTACGATTGTACTATGGTCAGAGGGTACCTACGATCGTCTCACGAAATTTCAATTATCTCAGTTTGTCCCTAGTCTCAGTTTTTAAAATTATAAATAATCCCTAAATTAGTTGAGAGGGTTTACAATCTACCCTCCTTAGAGCATTTCGTCCTCGAAATTAAACGTACGCGTAACAAGAATTCCTAACTGAAAAAATGCTAATACGTACCTAGTCCTTCGAAGAGGTAGGGATAGCGCTGTCTAATGTCCTCCTCGCGTTCCCAAGTCGATTCGCCTGGTGCATGATGTCTCCATGCGATGCGGACTAAGAGAATAGTCTGACCTCGCAGTACCTTCTCACTTCTGTCCAGAATCTCAACAGGCTCCTCCTGGTATGATAAGCTCGGGCCGACTGTGATCTCTGAATGGTCAAGTACATGACTCGGATCCGATATGTACCTCCTCAGCTGAGATACATGAAAGACGTCATGGACTTCTTCCAAAGTCTGCGACAAGGCTAATCTGTAAGCAACCTCTCTGACACGTTCTAATATGTCGAATGGTCCAATGTACCTTGGGCTCAGCTTTCCTCTACCTTCGAATCTGATAGTCCCTCGAGTAGGCGAGATCTTTAGAAATACGTGATCTCCAACCTGAAATTCTAAGGGTCATCGATGCGCATTCGCCCAATGCTTCTGTCTGTCCTATACTGCTCGCAGGTGTCCTTGGATCTTCTTCACCTTCTCTACTGTGCGAACAACCAACTCTGGTCCGAGAATCTGTTGTTCGCCTATATCGCTCCAACATACTGGGGAACGATATTTCCTTCTGTATAATGCTTCACAAGGAGCCATCTGGATGCTCGCTTGATAGATGTTGTTGTAGGAAAACTTGACCAGATGCAAATGGTCCTCCCACGATCCTCCGAAATCTAGCATGCATGCTTTCAACATGTCTTCTAACGTCTGAATGGTGCATTATGACTGGCCATCTGTCTGTGGGTGATACGTTGTGCTAAACTTCAGGCGAGTACCAAGACTCTCTTGTATACTTCGCCAAAAGTAAGACGTAAACCTCGTATCCCTGTCAGACACGATGCTAACTGGCACTCCATGTAGGCGCACAATCTCCCTCATGTACATATCTACTAAAGCCTCCGTCGATTGCCCAACTCTAAAGGGTAAAAAGTGTGCGAACTTGGTGAGTCTATCCACAATTACCCATACTGCATTACGACCACTAGGACTCCTCGGAAAGCCCGTAACAAAGTCCATGGTGATGTGCTCCCATTTCCACTCTGGTATAGGGAGTGGTTGAAGCAATCCTGCAGATCTCTGATGCTCAGCCTTGACTTGATGACACACCAGGCACTTGGCCATAAAGCGTGCTATCTCTCTCTTCATTCCGTGCCACCAGTAGTACTGTCTCAAGTCCCTGTACATCTTCGTGCCTCCTGGATGAATAGAATAGGTTGAACTATGTGCTTCTGCCATCAACTCCTGACGAAGTTCTCCATTTGGAACATAGAGACGATCTTCGCATCTCAAAGTCCCATCTTTATGTATTCTCAGTCCTGTCTATAATCCAGCCTCCGTCCTCTGTCTAAGCCTCTGAAATCTGGCGTCTGTCGGCAAGGCAGCCTTGATCCTCTCCACTAATGTCGATTGTAACTGAAAACTCGACAACTGTTCGTCTATTCCAGGCATAACAACCTCTATACCCATCTGCTCTAACTCTCTCAACAGATGTTGTTGGGTAGTCATGAAGAATGCCATGGGTCTTCTGCTCAACGCGTCAGCTACTACGTTGGCCTTTCCCAGATGGTACTGTAGCTCGATCTCGAAGTCTGTCATTACCTCGAGCCAACGTCTCAGTCTCTGGTTCAGCTCCTTCTGGGTGTAGACGTATTTTAGGCTCTTATGATCAGTAAATATCTCTACTCTTTCTCCATATAAATAGTGCCTCCAAAGCTTCAAAGCAAAAATCATCGCGGCAAGCTCCAAGTCGTGGGTGGGATAGTTCTTCTCATGCGTCCTCAACTATCTAGAAGCATAAGCTACAACCCTTCTGTGCTGCATCAAGACACATCCTAATCCTTTCCCGGATGCATCGCTATAAATCACGAATCCTTCGGGTCCAGATGGTATGGTCAAGATAGGTACTGTAGTCAAGCGCTTCTTCAGCTCATCGAATGCCTTATGATACTCCTCGGTCCAGGTGAACTCCTGCTCCTTTCGGGTCTCATCGGCTCTGCAATCTTCGCGAAGTTCTCTATGAACCTCCGGTAATATCCGACAAGTCCTAGAAAGCTCCTCACTTCTGAGACATTGGTAGGGGTTGGCCATGTCTCTACAGATGAAATCTTCACTGGATCTACTGAGATTCCATCTCCTGAGATGACGTGTCCAAGGAAAGCGATACGATCTAGGAGAAACTCGCACTTGCTCAGCTTAGCATAAAGCCTCTCTCTCCTCAGCGTCTCTAACACTAGTCTCAAGTGCTCCTCGTGGCTCTTTGAATACACCAAGATGTCGTCGATAAAGACTACCACAAACTGGTCTAAGTATTGGTGGAATACTCTGTTCATCAAGTTCATAAATACAGCAGGTGCATTTGTTAGTCCAAAAGGCATTACTAAGAACTCGTAGTGACCGTAACGAGTCTTAAATGATGTCTTTTGAATGTCTTCTCTTCGCACCTTCACTTGATGATAACCCGATCTCAAGTCGATCTTGGTGAACACCACTGCTCCTGTCAACTGGTCGAATAAATCATCAATCCGCGGCAGGGGGTACTTGTTCTTGATAGTCAAAGCATTAAGGGCTCTGTAATCAATACACATCCGTACTGTTCCATCCTTCTTAGGTACAAACAATACTAGTGCTCCCCATAGTGATGCACTAGGACGGATAAATCCCCTGCTCTGCAACTCCTCTAATTTTAGCTTCAGCTCATCTAACTCCTTTGCCAATCGGTATACATTGGAAGATACATGTGCTGCTCCGGGTACTAGCTCGATGGTGAACTCCACGTCTCTATCTAGCGGTAAGCCTGGCAGTTCTTGGGGAAAAATATCCTCAAATTCTGCAACTATTGGTGGGGGTACAATCTCCATAGTCATGCAGGTTCCCGCTATCTGTCCTACTCCTTGTTCGACGGTCCCTCGTATGTACTCGAACTCCGATTGACCTGGTGGTCTAAAAGTGACGCTACCCTTCCGGCAGTTCAGTACGGCGTTATAATGGCTTAACCAGTCCATGCCTAACACAACGTCAACGTACGGCATGGGCAATACCAAGAATCGTGCTCTCATCTCCCTACCACATACAATTACTGAGCACGTTCTGATAGTGCTGGTAACCGGCACGATACCTCCTCCGGTAAGAATTTTCCAACTCTTAGGTAAGGAAGAAGTAGCTACTCTATGCATTGCTAAGAATCTACTAGATATAAAGGATAATGTAGCTCCAGAATCAAATAATACAGTTGCAGGTAATGATGCAACCAAAATGGTACCTGTAATAGCTTTTCCTTCTGTCTTCTCCTTTGTAGCTGCTAGTGCAAAGGCTTGTCCGTGCCTCTGCCCTCCGGTCTGTTGTCGAGCTCGGTCAAACTATGCCTCCTGTGGGGCCAAGGGTGGTCCCCTCTGAAATCCTCCGAGTACTGGCGGACGTTGACCTCCTGGCGGTGGTAGTATCCTCAGAACTGGTGTTGTTGGCCTTTGTCCGGCCGGCGGTGCTCTCTCTGCGTTGTGGACAGTCTCGAACTTGGTGCTGGTCTGACCCACAAATCAGACATGTCCTCAGTCTCCTTTTGTAGTCCTTCTCGTAATGTCCTCTCTTACCACAGTGGTAGCAAGTCGGAAGCTCCTTTTGCTGGTATGGCGTTGTCCTCTACTGTGTCTGTGCTCCGGGATATCGGATCGGTCCTTCTGCTTCGGGCTATGCTCTGGCTGGTATAGTCGTGCTGGAACGTCTAGCTCTTCTGACGATGGCCTCCTGGATTCTCGCCTCCGCCAGAACCTCTTCATAAGAAATCCTCGCCTGCGCGGTGGTATACCTTTGTAGCTCGAAGGTGAGGCCGTGATGAAATCTCTGGGCCTTTTCTAGATCATTGGGTATCAGGACGGCACCAAATCTGCTAAGGCGGCTGAACTATGTGTCATAGGCGTCAACAGTCATGTTTTCCTGTTCTAGGTGTAGGAACTGGGAGTACAGGGTATTTCTGACTGTAGCTGGGAAATATTTTGCATGGAAGTATTCTAGGAACTGTTCCCAAGTCTGGTTCTTGCCTACACTGCGCTCAATAGAATCCCACCAGTGATGGGCGTTGCCTTTTAGTTGGGCCCTCACTGCGGTCATCCAAAGGTCTAGATGCAGTTGTGAAGCCTCTAGTAACATCTCCGTATTAGTGACCCAATCGGAGATTTGTTCTACAGTCTTATTTCCTGAGAAAGTAACTGGTCCCATCTGTCGAAACCATCTAACAGTGCTACCTGCCTGGGCTGGTGGAGGTGCTGGTACTGGTGTTGTGACAGGTGTCCTCTCTAGCACTGCCATCAGACTCTGTCTCAACGTCTCTGTCTGCTGCCACTGTCCTTGCATCATTGCCTGGAAGAACTGGAGCATCTGTGGCTGGCCATCTAGCTGTGGCATCTGGGGTGGATAAGGTGGAGGCGGTGGTAGTGGAATCTCTAGCTGGGCAGTAGGCATCTCCTCAGATGTCGGCCTCTCGGTCTGTGGCATCGGGGTAGCTCCTGAAGTCTGTCCCTCAAAAGGCTGCATGGGAATCGTCTGGGAAGTTTGTCCCTCAGGCTGCGGCGCAGGATCGCCCTGCGATATCTTGTGCCAATGTATCGGCGGGGTCTGTAGCGGGGGTTGCCCTTGGGGTACCTCCTCTCCTTGAGTGGTGTTATCTGGCACCGTGGCACTGGGTGCCCCTCGTCCACTGCGCAAATTTATTTTGCTACAAGAGATAGGACTTCATTAAAAGAGTACGGAATTAAACAAACAGGATGCAGACATTTTGAAGCTGTATGAAGGAAGTTCAAAGGCGAATCAAAAGTGGATGAGACCTAGTAACTTCTATCCTATTGCAGGCTCGCTGGGCATGTTACCATACCACAAGCGAAAAAAAAGAGTCAAAGACCTGCATGGACCACCACTAAAACCATGTCACGCCCCAGTCCCAAAATACATGGAACTAGGCCACATGGCAATAGCCAGCTGACACATATCCGAGAGTATCCTAATTTAATGGATCCTAACGAAGAGTGCTACGCTGTCCTAAAATACTAACATGTCCCATAATAATGAATCAACAGGTAACTAATCTCATACACAATATAAAGAGCAAGAAGTACTAAATAAACTGCTGGAAGATAAACGCCAGTCTCAAATATCACAGTACAACCAATAATGTCAGGTGGGAACAAACCTACTACTATGACAAAATAAAGTACTGAAATGATGTATAAAAGATAATGACTAGGGCATCGGCTGACTGGATAATGATGCACCCAATCTAAGCGGAAGGTCTACCAAGTGATCACAGAAACTCTGACGGTAGGACCTCTAGCTCCTCTGCGGTAGCGAATCTCGTCTCTTGTCCTGGGCCATATACTGTGGGGTAGTAAGCCTCGTCCAAATCTGGAAGAGAACCAGGTCCTCAGAGGGACGTAACAAGATACATAGAAACATGCCATATATAAATACTGAATAAAATAAATACAATAAAGGTGTGCTAGCCATCTAAGTGAATGCAATATGAGGACAACTTTGGTACGTATGGGTAGGCGCAGGCATAACGTCCAACACCCCGAATAGCGTGACAGTAGTACAGTATATCGTCCATATCGCTCTGAAGAACGTGGCAGCAGTACAGTATATCGTCCATATCGCTCCGAAGAATGTGGCAGCAGTACAAAGGGAGTCATTGGATCCATGGCTCCTCTGGATAATACGGAATCCAATGGGTGTATCCCATACACCTACTAATGTCCTTCCCGCCCAATGTAGATATGCAAGTCTACTACTCGACGTGCATACCACGTAACTATATGTCAGTCTCTAACACTAAAATCTAACCTGAACTACGTACTAACCGTGATGTAGGTTACACGTAACGATAGCTAGTCGAGTACGCAAACCCGTATCCCAATATGAATATGTCTCAGTGAACATGTAAGGTGTCAGGTCTCAGACGATAACAGGGTATCATCCAATGGGTGAGTCTGCTAATGACTAGGCCAGTATACAAATCATCGACGTGTCTGTCGAATGCACCCGAATAATCTCGGACGCGCACAGTTGTATAAAGTAAAAGCAACAAGAATACAATACAACATATGCAATATTTAAATTAGACAGTAAATATGGCAAGGTATCTTGCCTGGGTCCTGAAGCTGTGAATGCCAGAAGCCAGTTCCTGCAGTATCTCCTGGCTGATCCAAAGGTCCTAAACACAAATATAATATAACAATCTAATATTAGACGCTAAACATTAAATGTATACGACTACAACGCGACGCTTGAATATTATCGCAAGTTCACATATGTTCGAACATAGCGTCACATGTGCGCGTAGCTAAGGTGCACACGTGTTCTGTGCTCGATCATCCTGGCCCTTGAGACAATAATTTCAAGTTATGGTTTGACCACGATCTCTGTTCCATGCGAACACATGTTCCTTGGTTTCTATGTTCATTGCACGTGGTTTATGTACCGATTTTAGAGTGAAAACGCTAGTCCTTGGTGTTATGTCTCACGATTAAGGGTTTGCTAGTAATTACACCAATTCTAGATTTTATTAGTCATTAATCCAATATGTACAATATTAGGGTTGTGTCCGATATCAACATTTCTTGACACGTCGATACGATGCTACGATATTAACATGGAGAAGCGGGGGTTTTATGTGGTTATCTCTACGTGGCTTGCTCGGACAGGGTCTGCTCTCGTCGAGGCGTACTCCGACGAGGTGGCAGCCGCGGCGGCGGCACTGCAGTAGGCGCGGCAGCGGCAACAATGGCAGCAGCGCACAGGGGGGTCGAGTTGGTGCCGACAGTTTGTCGTGCGGCTGAAGGGGCGGTTGAAGGGGGCAGCGACTGATGAAGGAGGCGGTGGTGATGGTTGGGTGCAAGGGAGAGGGGGAGTATTCGGCTAGGGTTAGGGTTTGGTGAGGCTTTGATGGTTTAAGGTTTTATATGGAGGAAGTTATGTATTTATATAGGGGATGGGCTTCGGGGTTGGTCTCGGGGTTTGGGCCGGCCAGGGTTCAAGGATATGGTTCGGTCAGGTCCAGCTGAGGTGAGATTAGCCATGAATTAATTAACTAGATTAATAATTAGCTGCGCAAGGTGACGTTAATTCACATTGTATAGCTACGGTTGCACTATGGTCAGAGGGTACCTACGATCGTCTCACGAAATTTCAATTATCTCGGTTTGTCCCTAGTCTCAGTTTTTAAAATTGTAAATAATCCCTAAATTGGTTGAGGGGGTTTACAATCCTTGTGCACAAGTTGTCTAAATACCAAAGCATTAATGCAACTCTATCAGATAAACTCTGTATGGATGCAACAGTTCAATAAACAAGCATATAATCAATCTCTTCTATGTGAGGACAAGCCGTCATCTCTATCTCTATGCGGACTGGCCGCCATCTCTCTGATATCGTTCAAGCATTTCAAACAGTTCTATCTTTACAACATCATAAAGAAAATTTGTAACAGTCTCTATTTAAGCAAGCGCGGAAGCAGTTCTCTATCTCTTTTAACTAAGCATGTAGTTATACTAATTCTTTAGCATACGATGAAAACATATGAACATTCTTTTACTCTTATTTATTAGCATGGCATCGGTTCATTTGATAGCGGTGTCCGTGTAACTAAGCATTCAATATTTCTTTCTTGACTTAGCATGGCAATGGTTCTATCTCTTTTAGACAAGCATAAAAGTTCTCTAGTTAAGCATGCAGGTTCTCGTTCTATCATTCTCAAGTTAACATTAATTTTCTTAGAAACAATCATTACAAAAACTCATATTCATTATTAAAGCGTGCAAGAATTACAGAATGAAGTTCTGCCCACTCACCTAGATCAGTCATCTTCTGGTTCAACAAGGAGCTCTTCAAGAAGGTTTTCTTTTTGAGTCAGTAAACCGATATCTCTTGTACATAGTACCAAAGCGGAGTGGGGTACTACATTAGTGGAGGCGGTTTAGACTCCAATGTCCCGTGGTTTTTTTCGCAAGAATTTTTTATGTCAAAAATTACTGTGTCTACGTTTGGCTTTCTTTGTGATTTTGGCAATTTGGTTTTGTGCGTTTTTATTATTTGGTTCTTTCGCGGTCTCTTTGGTTTGGGAAACAGTTTTCGCGTTTCATTCCCAACAAAATCAAAAGTGACATATTCAAAAAGAAATAAACTATGATTGAGTTATATTCCATGAATGCCTCATAGTCCAATCGTAAGTACTATGTATATCATGAAATTATCAATTTATATATTACATGGGATCTATATGATTTTTCTATGATGTATTATCTTATGAATTTAAGAAATTATGAATTTTGCACATTGTCTTTCTGTCATAACTAACAAAAATATTATTTAATCGAGATTATTAATTTATCAAGGATTAAATTATCGAGTTTTTAGTATGGATGAGTTGGAAGCAAACAATTAGAATGAAAGTAAATAGAGAACATAAAATATAAATGTTAATTCATCTTTATTACTGCCAACTCAGTATATTAGAATTTGGACACGAGTACAATAATATTTCTATTTTTTATATACCACCAATCCAACTTCGATCTTAGTTTTTCTGAATGAATAACGTAGAGCTTAGTGCTCATTTCAATCAGCACATGACATATCTTTCCTCTTCGAAGACTTGTATAGACATTTCTCTCAACTCAACCAATTTGTTTGTTTTATTGTTGGAATAGTCTAAAGTCCAAATCTGAAAAAGTTATTTATTTTCATCTGAATAAAACCTCTAATATACTGTAAAAATAAGTTATTTGTTTGCATGTTTTATATTTAAACACCCAAAAAAATATTATTTAGACAATTATACCCTTATATTTTATTAAAAAAATTAAGGAAAAATGAGAAAGATATTATGATATAATTTGAATTTTTTTTTATCATATGTTAAATTTCAAGGGATGTTTTACCCTTGAATGTTTTAGAGACAAAATTCAAACATTGTTTCTTAATTTGTTGACAACCAAATAATATATGATGTCTATGAAGTTTGAAAATTTCTTCTATTCAGACTCTGAATGTGCAAACAAACATCGCCTTAGTCAAATCTCTTTGTAGAGGACTTCGATGTGAAGCTCATATGGTTAGGTCCGGTCTAAATTAAAATGGTTATTTAGTCTTAGGGTATCGAATAATAGTAAAAATTTGTCTTTAGGTCTCCATATTGTTCAGAAGACGATTTGGATCTCATCTTAACGGTTGCATTGGGTCAATTTTCCAAAATGGATAACTGAACGCAAAAAATGAATATTATACGAGACCCTAAAACTAAACGAAAATATGTGACGGTTGTGTGACTAAGGTTATTTAGTTTTGCATTGTGGAGTTTGCGTGACTTGGGTTATATAGTTTTGAAATGACTAATCAATAATGAGACTTGTGACATGATTATTTTTCTTTTATCATGATCTTAGCAAACACACAACTCTCATTGCGACATTCTCAATGGAAACGACTTCATGGGTATCGTGTATCATCAGATGTTTCTCGTCCCGCTTGCATTGTTGAATGCTTGCAACTCAAGAGTCCCGGATGGTTGTGTGGTTGCTGAGATCAAGATAGAAGCAAATAATAGTATCGCAAGTCTCATTCTTGATGGGTCATAAACAAATTTAAATAACACAAGTCATACAATCATTACCATGCAAAACTAAATAATCTAAATCACACAACCCTCACATATTTACGTTTAGTTTTAGATCTTTGGTATAATAATTAAAGTTTGTGTGTAGATCTAATTTTGGACGGTTAATTCTAATCAACCGTTAAGACGAAATACAAATTCTCTTTTGCACACTATGGAGACATAAAATGATAAATTTTTAATACAATATAGACTAAAAAACTAAATAACCCAAATCAAAAATAGCAAACGGACCCAATAACAGCCCAAAATAGAATTTGATATATACAGATCGGACGGCCAGGATTGTCCGCTGAGCTCCCACTCCAAACTCGCGAACAGCATATAAAGCTTCGGTTTTCTTTCACACCAACGAAAAAGAATTTAGGTTTAGGGTTTCGGCGGCTGTTGCGATCCAAAGCTAGGGCTTCCTTCTTCCTCGTCGAGCTCGCGAAGAATGGGTCACGCCAACGTCTGGAACTCACATCCCAAGAGCTACGGTCCTGGATCCAGGACCTGGTAAATTTCCATTTTTTTCACTCCTAATTTTACATAAATTCCTCAAATTTGTTCAGCTTATTCGTTGTTTAGTAAATATCATTATTTTCTTTGTACAAGAATATGTTATTCGGTTTAGTTGTCAAATTAGCCATCGGTAATAAGAAATATTACACATTTATCATGTAATCTTGGTTCTTTATTATTTGAATAGAAAGGAACTTTTATCTGGAATGTATGGTTGATATCATCGAGTTGATCGTGCAATCTGTGTTCCGGTGAATGCGATTTCAGTATTAGCAACATTTTAGTTAGTTATGTTCGTTGTAGTTGATTATTTGTTGGAAGATGAAGATGCTGGCACATGCAACAATCTTTGGGTTTGATGCAACATTTTTGTTAGTTGTATTCGATGTAATTGCCTATATACTATTTATTTATAGGCAATAATAAATAGAAGGGATTTAAGTAGATTTGTTGATTTTCTCTTTGGGGTTGGTGCACAGTTTTGCTCAATGATTAGATTGTTTATTGTTTGAATTTCGAAGTTGGTATAAGAAAAGTTGTCGTCTGTATAGTCGACCGTGCGGTTGCCTTGTTTAGTTTCTCAAACTAGGTGTTGAATGCCACGACTGGGTCTCCTAATCAGACTTTGATTCTATTATTTTTTATTTCGGTTGGGCCTATATAAGGGCCTCTTAGGGTGTCTTGTGTAGAGTCGAGGGAGATCGTAGGTTTCAAGAAATTGGTCTTGGTCTCAGATTGTGCAAACCTTTTCATATCAAGTACTTGTATTTAGTGCAATCATCAAGGTTAATGATTGTAATTAAGTGAAGACTGTTTGGGCTCTTTTTTGTTTGTTTTACTCCTATAATTTCTCTCTCGAAGATATTGTTGCGAATTTTATTATATGTTTCTACATTTTTAAAAATAAATTTAAATAAGTGTGAGTCTTGCTTCATTGTGTGCTTCACCATGTACGCCTTGCCACCTTGTGCCCCCTTGATATGAACCTTGTTCCTCGCTTGCACCTAGCGCCACGACGAACTGATACCAATTGAATTAGGAATCTAGGATTTTATATCTCTACTATTATAAAAAAGTTTGGAAACGGCTCAAAATGCACCTTCTAAGTTGTATGTATATCCTCACATAATTCAAAATTAAGAAGAAGAAAAAAATCCTAACTCATGGCTTAACTACATGATATTATCTAATTACCTGCACCTATATCTATGACAAATACTAATTAAAATATAAAATATCTATAACGAAATCCTAATTAAAATATATTCAAATCATATCTATAACAAATTCTAATTTAAACTAGTTTTTCAACAATCTCAGAGGAAATATTTTTTTTACGTGCAATGCACGTGCAGTGTCTAGTAAAAATCGTAAACCCATCCTAAGTGTGTTCTATGCTTAGTTGCTAGCACTTACACATGCAATTTATGTATTAAGAAGTTAAACCAATCAAATATTAAGTGGGTAGTTTAAATTAATTGGACCCCACAATAGTATTACTAATATTCACCTAGGTAATTTAAACCCATTTTGGGGAAAGATTCCCCTTTTACCTCAGTTGTGTGATTTTGCTTTCAGTTTCCTAGTCTTTTTGTTGTTTCCTTTTTCATACTCCAACTCAATGGACAGATTCTTCTGTTTCCACTCTCGTCATTGTGGTGTTTCCCCCCTCTTTTGCATGTGGGTATTAAGCAAATAGGCTCTAAAAATACGAGTCAAACAGCTGGTACCAAACGAACTTCATGGTGCTTGACTGCCGCATAGAGCCTAAATCTGATTGCCAGAAGAAGATTGCTTTGGATACTCTTTACTCCAAAAGCAACAATATGTGGCTACATTCTTGATTATAATAAAAAATGACATGTTTTCTTTTGTTGTTTAGCTGAGAAAAATAAGGGTGGCCCAAGTCAACTTATAGAGCTACCCATATATATGCCTTTTATATATTTATATTTTTGGTAACATCCCAGTTATTCCAAGTGGTCAACTCTGTAATTAGGTCTGTGGGATGTGAGCAGTAGCATTCTTTGATGTCCATTTGTTGACTACAGTGACTGTTTGATAGATGGATAGAAAAAAGGGATAGTTGTATTTAGTAGCCAACATGCCAATGCTAAGGGACTAAAGTAGATTTGTTGATTTACTCTTAGGTGTGGGTGCGGCTCTCATGTGCGACCCACTACCATGGAGAACAATAGTTATGGTGCACAATGATGGTTAATGATTTAGATTGTTTCTGGTTTGAATATCAAAGTTGGTATAAGAAAAGTGTCCGTTTACGTAGTCGATTGTGCTGTTTTGTTTATTTTATGGAAACTAGCAGTCGGCCACAGATTGGGCCTATATAAGGGTTTCTTAGGGTTTCTTGAGTCAAGGGGGATGGAGGTTTCATGAAAATTGGTCCTGGTCTTGGTCTTGATCTTGGATTGTGCAAACTTTTCATGTCAAATGATTGGATTTGGTGCAATCATCAACGTGAATGATTGTAATTAAGTGAGAGACTCTTTGATCTTTTGTTTGGCTTTGTTTTACTCTTGTAATTTCTCTTTCAAAAATGAAAAATATTATTGTTGATTTTATTATATATTTCTACAGTTAAAATAAATAGAAATGTGAGTCTCGCTAGTCGCTTGATTGTGTGCTTCACCACCTCATGCCTTGCTAACGCACCTTGCTCTTTCTATGCACCTAGCGCCATGACAAACTGATACCAGTTGAATTAGAATTTATTTAACAATCTTAAACCCATCCTAAGTGGTTTCTATGCCAAGTTGCTAGCATTCTACACATGCAATGCACCCTCATACTTGATGTTTTAATACGGCATAAGCAATCAAATATTAAGTATTTAGTCTAAATAACTGGACCCAGCAGATAACTACAATAAAACTAATATTCACTCAGATAATTTAAATCCATCCTCTGGAGATATTCCCTTTTTACCTCTGTTGTGTAATTTTGCTTCTAGTTTTCCAGTCTCTTTGTTGTTTCCTTTTTTATACTCCGACTCAATGGACAGATGTTCTGTTTCCAGTATTTTCATTGTGGTGTTTCCCTCTTTTTTGCTTCTGGGGTATAATTGTGGGTTGAAGCAAATAGTCTCTAAAAATACGAGTCAAACAGCTGGTGCCAATCTAACTTCATGGTGCTTGACTGCCACATAGACCCTAAATCAGATTGCCAGAAGAAGATTGCTTTGGATTTTTTTTTTTTTCAAAAAGCAACAATATTTGGCTACATTCATGATTATGATAAACAGATAAAAAAATGACATGTTTTCTTTTGTTAATTGGCTGAGAAAATTAAAGGTGACCGTCATGCCCCGCTCCTGGATTACAATGAGCTGAGTTCGTAACTGAAATTCCAGGTTACATGACATAGAAATACATGAGTACCTGCATTCATGATTGTCGCATGTAAGGTTCTAGGATAGGTTTTGCAAAAATTATCCATAAGACTAAAAAAACACTTATTGTAACTAAAAAATGCTTCTAAGTATACATAATCTGAAAATCTCGTTACACTACTAGTTGCAAGCTACTAACCCAAAATACATTTTAACATACAAATACAAAATAAAAGGAGAAATCCTCGAAATGTAAGCCTTTAGCTCCAACATTCCATTAGTATTATGCATTCTCCACCAGGTTGTACCAGGAGTAGCCTCCTTGGTATCATCTTCTATACCTAGTAAGCAAATACTAAGTTGTCAAACGACATGCAAGCCCCAACCAAAGAATGTTCGGGATAAATAAAGTATGGATGAGAACCGTTTGAAGAAATCGATTGAGGTGAACTGATTCGGTAGATAAGGAAGTGGTATAAATCGTCATACCGTTAAAGTCTGTAATTCCTTGCACTCTAATATACATTGCAAAAGGAGTCAATCAATCCTAACTATTAAAGTCTACAAGTCCTTAGCATTATAATCACAAACACATACAACATAACTTCTTTATGAAATGCAGTTTGAAGAACACTATGGGTCACACATGCCTATTTTTTTAGCATTAATTTCATTTTTCATCAGATTGTTGCTAAGGTTTGACATAGTGCTATGGTTGGTCCCACATAGGCTGTGAACACATTTCATATTAATTAATTAAACTTAATTGATACTCAATCGAGTTAAGTATCTTAACCGATGCACGATTAAGTTAAGAACAATATACTCAGATTGAATACCGATAAGGACTGCAACAAATACAACCTGGGCAAGTCGCAAGAAGCCGCTTTTAGAAGGTTTGGACCAATCGCAATTCATCACCATCTTACCCGCTTCCAATTATAGAAAGTGAGCTAAGTCTCACTCTCTCTCTTCGCAAGGCCTTACGGAGGACTAGTGATCAACTTTCGTTATTGCAAAGATTTTGTCCCATGTGAGCCTAATGTTCTCTCTCTCCCCATGTTGCAACCTAGCAACCATAAACAACCAATCAACAAATCTAAACTTATTATCTTGCAAGTGTAAGAGTGTGTTCCAATCCGTGTGCGCAGAAAGGCACAAACCGATACAAGGACATAATGCAATGAAGGGCCTTGCTACGAATGAGCAGCCTTGCAAAGGTATATAAAATTGAACATATGTTCTCTTGTTGAGTGGTAGTATTTTGTACAGCGGGGTGAGGAGACCTTTTGTTGTTTCTCTCCACAAATTTTGTTTTCCTTTCCTTAGCAATGAATATTTAAACCAGCCTCCTACTTCCTACCAAGGTTAATTTTACTATATTGAGCTGTGTTTTCCAAAACATATATTCTGTATGTTCTCCAAGAGCAGAGCATAATAAAAGGTTATGTATGACTTTGTATTATAAGTTTTGGGTATTCTGGCCAAATTCTTAATCAAGAAAAGGGGATGTATCAAATACCATCTTCCCTCTTTCCTTTTTAAAAAACCATATTCTCATGCTAGTTAAGACAAGTTGTTGGCACCCTCGTGGTACATCGTTCCTTAGAACCAATAAAACTCCAAACTGTATTAAATAATAAGAAAAACAAAACAAGTAGCCATGCCTAGGTGTCCGAAATTTATTTGACACCACCAAACTTGGGTTGGGTCTGGTTGAGTCCGGGGAAAGCCTACATGTTTGGCGGATCGGGGTTCTTTCGGCTAGATGCGGGGTTCGAGTCTAGTACGGATGAAACGGGGTGGAGGCAGGACTCGGTTCAAAACAATAACCCTACTTGTGACATACATCAAACTGTACGGTGAAGCTACACTGAAATGGAGACTTACACAAACTCCATGAGATGCTATAAGCAACGTGCTCTCTCTAGTGATGGAAGTAACCTCAGTTGCTAGAAGGTAAACAGAGAGGAGAACAAGTTGGCTTGACCAGACTGTACAAACTAAACATATACACCGGAAAAAGTACAAGCTAGGTACAAATGTGAATAATGTACTACCAACCATATTGTGCACTTTTTTTAGCAGTTTGGTGTACAAACCATAAGCCAGCGAGAATGGAGGTCCTGAAGAAGATTACTTCCATTGTTGGTGCTGAATTTGCGTGGGTTTGTTATATAATGCTGTCTGCGTTCTTTGAGCAAACCATGAGCCCTATAAATAGTAGTAGCACTGGCAACCAACTGTTATAAAATAGTAGTAATCGAAACAGCAGGACACTTGCATTCACAGGACAAACATGCATGCCTATTAAAGAAATTAGTACTAGTTTTAAAGTTTATTAAGATTGGAAAACTTAAATTTACAATTTGGATCAGTAATGTTTGATTAGAACAGCCCAAATGCCATTACATACTTAAGAGGAAGATATCCAAAGCCTAAATTTACAGCCTCACAGAGGATAAAATGAATATTAACCACCACTTGGATATTTCTAACAGTAGAAAGAAACAAAGAAACATAATAGTATAAAATAAAATAAATATAGGTTCTAATTGATCCCGAACTAATGTATGACGTTTACTAAAATTAAAGTAATAACTTGATCTTAAATATAAATATAATGTTGCTAATTTTTGTAGAATTACTTCACTAAACACATTTCGGATACCCGATGTCAATCGCAATTCGCAAACCCAAAAAGTTATTATCAATTATAGTTGAAGCCGAAACATCTATTTAACATTATTAAAACAAAAATTAACCCAAAATTAAACTTTGTACAATGGTTAATCAATAGTATCATAGGTTATATGATGGTTGGGTACGTCTAGGAATCATAAATCGAAATGTATGTCGAGACCATAATCATTTTTGCGTTTTCACTTGCACACTCAAGCCAATACACTTGGAATTGATATTCAAAACTAGATCGGGAAACTAAACTATACTTCTAACTACAATTCAAACATGAATGATAAAATCGAATGGGTCCTTGGATACAAATTACTACTACAAATCAATAAAAAACAATCAAATTAAAATTAGCGCAAGTAGGACACAAAAAATACAAATTTGATCATTGATTCAAGGAAAATTCAATAAAAAAAATGAAAAGAAGGATCTCGGATAGAAGAAGAACATGGGTGGTGACTTGCCTTCGGAAGTTAGTGTGGACGATTGGGCTCCTCCCTTCCCTTTTTTCCTTGATCTACTGTTACGATTGTTGTGGCTTGGGCTGCCGTCGGTCATCGCCACTTGCGCCACCAACCCCTCTCACTCCCCTTTGCTTATGTTCACGTGCCACCCACATCAACGCCTGCACGGCTGCACCAGCTCCTCTCTTTCTCTCATGGTGCTCTACGGACAGGAACAAAAAGAGAAGAAGAAAAATGAAAGAATAAAGAGAGAGGGAGAGAGAGGAGGTTAGTTTGATCCAGTGGTGGTTAGGTCTTGACAAATAAGGTGCTTTATGTGTCCCAAGTTAAGGTAAGTTTGGCACCTCAGTTAGGGGTTAGCTATGGATGACAAATCAGAGAATGAATGAATGTTGCTAGAAATATAAGTGAAAATATTTAGGAATTATGGAAATAATTAGGGGAATTAACATGTAGTGGATTTGGGATGAATAAATTATCAAGGCTGAGGTAAAGGATATACGTGATCAGATAATGAAGACCATTTAATGAGATGCGACACCGATATCGAGGACAACATACAAATGACTTCCGATAAGGAGACTCGTCTATGATTCAAGATACTGATACACAAAACCTTTGTACGATACGAAAAATAAAAAAATAACTATTAGTAAAAAAAATCCTACGATATGGATACTCCAAGACAGTAACAAATACGGAATGGAATACGATATCAAATTAAAATTATACAATACAGTGTACTATACATCATAGAAAAATAATATTATCATTATTAAAGTATGTCGTCTGATTTATGTCTATGGCATTACCCAAGTAACAAGTCAACTTATAGAGCTACAAGTCTTCACGCCTTCTATAATTTGGCAACATGCAAGTTATTCAAACTGCGCAACTCTGTAATTAGGTCTATGGATGTAAGTAGTTGCATTCTTAGATGTCTACTTATATAGCTACACGTCTTCAGGCCTTTTATTATTTTTGGCAACTTGCAAGTTATCCAAACTGGGCGACTCTGTAATTATGTCTGTGTAGGGGTGAGCAACGTTTCAGTTTGGTTCAAACCAAAAACCGAATTTTGTAAAACCGAAACCGAACCGTATTAATAAAAATCGAACCAAACCTAACCGAATTACAACAAATCGGTTTTCTGTCGGTTCGGTTGCACCTAATCTTAAGCACAGAAAAAAAATCACTTCTTTGATAACCCTTTGACAACTCTTTGATAAAATATAGCCTTTGGCTAATATTATTAAATATGTGCTTATATTTAAAAAATGGACTAAAACATAATATAAAAAATTGGAGATCTATCAGGAGAGATGTATTGATGTACATAATCTTAAAGAATCGATTATATATACATAATCAACTAAAACATAATATTAAAAAAATTGACAAATTCCTTCTTTCAACAAAATTCTAAGCACATATATATTCCAATAATAATTCCTGAAATAAGAAAAAAAAGGTTTGGAGATCAATAACCTCTAAAATAGGGTTCCCCTCGTCGTCATCCGTTGTTCCTGTCATCATCGTCTCCGTCTCCACCCTTGCTCATCTCCCGTCCTTCTCCTCCTTCGTTGTTCTTGTCATCATCGTCTCCTTCTCAGCCACGAGAGGAGAGAAATTATGTTGGGGTTTTGAAGAAAATTGAGGGTTTGGAGAAGAACCCTAAGCGCTGCTACTTTGGGTGAAAACAAAAGTTTGGAACTGAGAGGAGGAGGAGGAGGGGGGGGGGGGGAGACTTAGGTTTCTTTTTCTTTTTCTTTTTGGGTTATTTACACTATCCCTATATTTTTGGTTTATAACACGGGGTATAACCACCCTACTTTTTTGGTTTATTATACGGGGTACCCTTATTTTAAGATAAAAGTAAAAAAGTTATAACACTAACTACCCCTATTTCTATTTTATTTTTCTAAAGGGAGGGGTGAACAGTGCAATTTGTTCAAAAGCAGGGGTACCCCGTGTTATAAACAAAAAACATAGGGGTAGTTAGTGTAAATAACCCTTTCTTTTTTTATATATGAAAGCGGGGGGTAGAATGGGGTAGAAGTGTAATAATACTATACAAATTTGGTTTTCGGTTCGGGTCTGGAATCGATGCTGGAAACTGCGACTCGAACCCAATATTAACGGTTTTTGGTTTTTAAAACCGAAAACCGAGCCGTTTAATCTACAACCAACCTGAACTGCTATTTCGGGTTGGCTTGGATCGGTTTTGGTTCAAACCCGATAATTGCTCACCCCTAGGTCTGTGGATGTATGCAGTTGCATTCTTAGATGTCTCTATTTGTATAGCTACCCGTCTTCAAGCCTTTTATAATTTTTGGCAACATGCAATTATTCAAACTGTGCAACTCTGTAATTAGGTCTATTGATGTAAGAAGTTGCATTCTTAGATGTCTATTTGATGACTACAATGGCTTTTGACAAAAGAGAGCTTCATGAGGGGTTAGTCTCTTGATCTTGGTTCTCAACTTCCTGCAGTGCTTTCCTTTCTATATTATGGGGATGTTTGGTTTGCCTTTATATGGAACTAGTAACGTGCACGTGCAAAAAAAATTTAAAAATAAAATTATTATAAATACTGCCGTTCCTAGGAATCGAACTCAAGCAACCAAGAAAAATACCTCTCACCTTAACCACTTGAGTTAGAAGTGTTTAGAAAATAATATTAGGTAGTTAAATACTTGGTTATTGTTTTAATAAAATAGTTAGGAATTACAAACGGCTTAGACGGCTCAATTTTGAGCTGTTTTCAAGCCTCATTATAAGAGTAGAGATGTCATGCAACATTTGTTGCATGCATCATTTTTGTTGCAAGTGGTATTGGAAATACATTGTTCGGTTGCATGTAAACAATTTTGCAGGATTTGCAAATTCATTTGTTTGGATTGATTTAATTAGGATGCTTGAGTGTAACTTCTGTTGCTGGAAATACAAAATCATTGTTTGATCACAAAGTATTTGAGAAAGTGATGTAAATATTTGGCTACATTGATTGTTTGATTGTCTTTATGACATCGAACGAAGAAAGAATTTGATAAAGTCATTTCTATATTACTACAGTGACTTTTTAGAAATTTATTTAATTAGGATGCTTGGCTACTTTTTATTCTTAAATTTGTCCCTTTAATCTTAAAGATAAATAAAGAATCTGTTAAGGAAACCAGTCCAAAAATGTAGATCGAAATTGTCGAGGAGCCCTGCAATGTGAACCTAAATTTTTTTTATATTCATTTTCTTTTTTGGGTTTTATATTGTAGTTTTTCTTTTGAGAAAATTGTGATTTAAGATCTCATTAGATTCTACACTGATTTCTTTCAAATCAATGGGCCTACGGTTTGGACCTTTTGACATTACTACCTGGTCTGCTGTAATTTATTTTTATGGTATACATTGTCGCTCTCATTGTGTATCGTAGATATGTCTTGGATACTTGAACTAGAGACCACATTATGGACCTTTTAATGTATAACATAGGTGTACAATGTACTGTAACTGAAGGTATACTTTAGACGTTGATTCTGCTAAAGACTGATTAGCCTGATGGTGTATTATGTCATCCGCCCACTTACTTTTTTTAGGTATCACAACTCATTTTGAAGGTTTTTTTTTTTAATCCTTGTGTGACTACACAGATAATCTGATCATTTCTGTGCTAGCCAATTTTCTTTTCTTTTCCTGTCCCTGCCTTTTGAAGCTTTACATATATCATGCCATCAATTTATTTCCCTCAATGTTCTGATTTCCATTTGATAATTTCTTTCAGTCGGGTGTGTGGCAACCCACATGGGTTGATTCGGAAGTATGGTCTAATGTGCTGCAGGCAGTGTTTCCGCAGCAATGCCAAGGAGATCGGCTTCATCAAGGTATTTAGACCGAGTGATTTTTCAATGGTTTGAAATCTCAGTAAATTATCACCTACTTGCTCTCTATGTACACATGACAATGCACCATTCATGCCCAGTTCTATTTTGTTGTTTGCTTTATTGTTATGGAGTGTCTAATATAGTTTGTTTATCGTGTTTCAGTACCGCTAGAGGATGCAGTTCTTATTTCAAGGTAGTTGGCAGGATTTGGAGAAGATTTGCAGCGATTATGTAATGCTTGAATTGTCTTTGCGAAAGTACTTCTGAATTTTGCATTTCCTTTTATCTGAAGTTTATGAAGAACAATATGTAATTTGTTAGGAAGAACCTTCTGGTTGTTGGTAATGAGTTTTAGTTTATTTGTCCTTGGAAGATTGTACCAGGATAATGCTAATTTAAATGTGCTAGCTGCATCATGTAGCTTGCGATGATTTATCCAGCTTAAACTTGGCACCATCTGTCTTGGACAATCCTTTTTTGGAGCAATTTTTATTGCCATCTTAACTTTTAAATTTTGGTGGTGGTAGTTGTAAGATTCTCTACATTTTGGTGGGTTTTGTTTTTAGGACCTTGATGGTTGTTTTGATGGCTTTTCGAATAATTATTGTTCAGTTAATTCATTTTCATCAAAGCTACATGATGCAGCCAAATGGCCATAACTTGTTCTGTGACTGTGCAGTACAAATGGGTATGCTGTAAAATATATATGTTCTGTGACAACATATGTATGCAAATATATGTCAAATTTCAATGTATTGTATTATTATACAACAACATTCTGAAGATTTGTAGTCGGCAATAAAGGGGCGAAAAGAGTTTGACGTCAGAAAAAAAAGTTATCAGTGAGATTGGATTAATAAGATCTAAATCTGTGACTGTGACTGTGACTGTGACTGTGACTGTGCAGTACAAATGGGTATGTTGTCTCCTCTTTGTTATCTAGGGAAAAGTTTCCTTCTCTAAATGGTTGCTGACATTAGTTGTTCGGAATGTTGTTGATGTACGCATT
The DNA here is from genome assembly GCA_036927795.1 of Iris macrosiphon. Classification (NCBI taxonomy): domain Eukaryota; kingdom Viridiplantae; phylum Streptophyta; class Magnoliopsida; order Asparagales; family Iridaceae; genus Iris; species Iris macrosiphon. Next base: position 168,401,213 of record JAYESA010000006.1, on the reverse strand, counting down.
ATAGGATTCTCAGCTAGGTTAAAATGAACAAACATACATTACATATTGATCTAGGTGGTACGGACACTCCAAAAATGTGTTCATGTTGTGTGTCGGACACGAAATGCTCTTACCATGGACACTCCAAAATATACCAAGACACTCCAAAGTAGGTGTGTTTTTGTTGCTGTGTTTGTATCGTATCCGTGCCCACAACATAGATACTGACATTCTTCTGTTATTCTCTTTAAAGTTTTATTATTTAGTACCCAACTTTGTACATTAATCATGATATGTAAACGTGTTCAGTATGACTCTTTGGATTTTATGTTCCCACCAAAACAAAGGCAATTCTAAACTTCAACCTTCACCCTTTATGTAGCCTCTTTCTTTGTCAAGGTACGTTTGGAAGGTTGCTCCTAGTGTGAAATTAAAATCCAGGCCCCATACTTTGCTAGCCAGTCTTCTATGCCTTTTGAGAGGCCCATTCCTGCTTATAACTGCCCAAGTAAGGAACGCCTATCAACTCATAAGGTTGAGAGACCAGGTTTGATTAGTAGGTGCAAGAAGTAGATCACTCTACATCACTACATGTGTCCATTACGTAACGGATAGGTATAGGATACAGACAGCGGATAACCTGGACTCTAAAGTACTTTTATGTAAAATTGTTTGAGCATTAGGTGTCGAAAAACGAACGCATTTCGGTGTTTTCGCGATTACAGAAGCTTCCAGACACGAAAACGTGATCCGTTTGAAGTTTCGGAAAGCTGATACGAAAGAATACGACGTACTTTAACCCCGGAGAGAAGTATGGAAATATACGATCGAATGGAAATATATGATCGATAAGCTGCTGTAGACCTTTCCCCTTTGACTACTAGGAAAACCGTTATGGGGGATTTTCCTAGATCTGTGATTTGGTTCTCATGACTGCAGAAAATCTTGCATCCTCCCTCTCTAGTGTATGAACTTAAAAAAGTTTGTACCTGGATAGTAGATTTGCCATGACATATAACACTAACAGATCTAGGTTTTAGGTCTAGCCATGCCCGTCCTTTCCTTATTTAGGAATTCTGCACCGCCCCAAGAGGGTTGGCATCAATAAATTGAAAAACTTCTCAATCGCTCGTTAGAGCCTTTATAGAAGTGCTCCATTACCACTATGTATCTTACCTAAACATAAAGCTTTACATATGAGATGGTGGTGGTTCTCAAACTCTTTAAAGATGCTAAGCAATTAGTAGGGCAGGATTGGCCTCTCTTCAGACCAAAGGTTCTGCTGTCACCTTATCGAAGATATGGAAGTCCTAACTTCCTATCTCCAAGCCGCCTTTATGTGCAATATCAGGTTATATATACTCCAAGCCACCTCTATGTGCAAGAAGTCATCTAGAAATTACTTTGTATAGTGGCATGCACATTCTGTTTGACCACATCTTAATTGTAGTTCTACTACTTTCTGTGTGCAGCTGACAATCTTGGTGTGGATGCCATCTTTGTGTACACCACGCACGGTCACATGGCATCTCTTGTGTCACAGTCACCGTCCGAATCCTCCTATTTTCGCTTTCACTCACAGTGCTGGTGCCAGCAACTCCATGCATTTGCTTTGGGGGTGTCATCCCAATTGAAATTCCGTCTTTATCCGAGGACATGGAAGCTAATATCAAGGGCACGATCATCCTTATGAAGGGCAGGGGTTCGGTGAGATCAGGAGAGGTGGTTTTGGTTGTATGCTCTTCTGCTGCTGCTGCTGCTGCTGCTTTCCAGTCAAGAATGTTGCTTAGAAGTAGGGTTCGCACTATCGGTTTCGGACCCTTCCTATGAGTATCGGGATCTCGACAATTTTTTATTTTTTGTACCGGATATTAAAATTTGAGAAAAATATTTTATATCTTTTAGGCATAATTTTAAGATTTCATGTGTTGTTTCTTAGTAATTTTGGAATCGGATTTTTTTAAATAAAGTAATATATTTATATATAATTGTAAGAAAAGGAAAAAGTTTGGTAAAATTACAGAGAAGGGGATAACTCGCCAACTCAGTTGGCGAGTTGTTGGGGCCCACCAACTAACCGCCAACTGAGTTGGCGGGTGGGACCGCCAACTGAGTTGGCGGTGAGAGTTATATATATAATATATATTAGATAATATATATACAACTGAATTTCAGATATACAATTATCTAATATATATAGATAATATATATTAGATAACAGATAATTTGACTTTTTTGTTTAACAGATAATATTAGATAATTGTATACAGATAATATAGATTCTAAATATATACAAATATCTATATACAATTATCTATGGCGACATGGTGATACATCTTCTCTCTTCTTTGTTATTGTTGTGTTGGGTATCCCTCTGTTACTATGGCGACATAAGGTCTGCAATGCTTGATTTCATCTTGCTCTTTACCCAACACAACATTATAGATAGATAATTGTATATAGATATTTGTATATATTTAGAATCTATATTATCTGTATACAATTATCTAATATTATCTGTTAAACAAAAAAGTCAAATTATCTGTTATCTAATATATATTATCTATATATATTAGATAATTGTATATCTGAAATTCAGTTGTATATATATTATCTAATATATATTATACATATAACTCCCACCCGCCAACTGAGTTGACGAGTTATCCCCTTCTCTGTAATTTTACCAAACTTCTCCCTTTTCTTACAATTATATATAAATATATTACTTTATTTAAAAAAATCCGTTTTGAAATTAAATGAAATAGTCAATCGTTGCTTATTGGTTTTACTTTTTTTTTTTTTTTATATGCTTTCGCAACTTTACTATGTTTTTGCACCCTTGTTGATTGGTCTTTTTCGTTCAATTTTCTTTGTTGAATTGAGTGAAAAAGCGACTCCATTGTCGATGTCGGATCGGAACATGCCAAATCGTTTCGGTAGCGGCCGTATCGGGTTGCTATCAGCTGATACTACCCATGAATGTATATTTCTGTCTCAGGATTACTTGTGGTTTGCTTAAAGTGAGTTTGCTAGGACTTCTAATGCTTTGAGGTGTTTAGGATGTACTCTGCTTTGTTAAAAGGAGATCTCGAATGTGCCCTTTTTTTTTTTTTACTTTATCCTTTCTTTGCTTCAGGAATAAAGTATCATAATACGAGTTGTAAATACGGGTTTGTGTGCTTTTTCCTACGAAAAAATGTGTGACAGCTTTTGCTTTTATCTGAAGATTTTGAACTCATATTTCTTTTTTATCGGTTATTTTTGTTTCGCACTATTTAGTCTGTTACTTTATGTTTCTAATTCATTGAGAACCTTTATTTCCAGGATAATATAAGTTCCAGAGAGGTGCAAGGAAAGACTAATTCAAGGTTGTCCGGGATAAATTTCAGAAACTTTTGGACCTTCTATGGATATTGAGAAAATTAATTTGGTTGTGAAATTTTTCATCAATTTTAGTGTTTGATAGCTTATATTTTTCATGAAATGATTTTCCAAAAAATATCATTTCTTATATTTTTCTCAAAAATAGTGGAAAATAAAATCTGTCCAACCCATAGGAAAATATCATTCTCCATAAAAAATATTATTTTTCGTAAAAAAATAATGGCAATCAAATACCAAATTAAGTTTTTCATAAAAAAAATTCAAATTTTCATGATTTTTTTTTTCCAGAAAAATAATTTTATGGAATTAATCTTTTTTCCATATATTTTTTCTGTTGTATATCGGATTGTATCATACCGCATATCTCGACACATAAGAGAAACCGGTCCAACCCGGCACGAGAGAAACTGTCAAGAAAATATCATGCTGGTGTGGATATAGTACAGAAAGAATGTGAGGAATAATATAATCATATTTCTGAAACTAGCATTATATGTTGCAGGTCTAATATCAGACTTGCACAAATATTGAGCTAAATAAGTACTTCTTTCCTTGTAGGTACATATATAATGGTAGGGCTTCTTGCACAAATATCTTGGACGCCTGACAATATTCTATACTTTCAGGTGGAAGATTTCCAAGAACTCATCAAACAAAACTGTATATTGTACACATATACAAATGAATATGAGGACTAAGATAAAAATAAATATATGAATATCATGGCATTGATCAAGTCCGGCAAGATCCGGTCCGGTCTGAACTGTATCGTGGACCACGTGTCGAGATGGACTTAGATTTCTACCTTTAAGCCTGTTCCAATCCTTTATAGTGCATGGTCATGAAAGGTTCGATCTGATCTGGTCCATCCCACCCAAATTAGGGTCAAGCCGGTCTGATCTGGCCTAGTTGACATCTCTAATGTGAACAAAGATATTTAGTTTATATCATAGGTTATGGACATTCGTTTGCAAAAAAAAAAAAAAAAAAAATCTTCCATCTATTTTTTAATTTAGACTCACGAAGCCTTCTAAATAGCATTAAACATGCATACACCAATATTAAATAGGGTTGTTTTCTAAGTGGTTGGTTCGGAACCTTTTCTAGACCCACCAAATCATGGGTTTATTGATTTTGATAGCGTAAGCATTGTCAAATTTGGTTCGATTTTTATGCCAACTTCAACTGTTGTTTTTTAAAATTAAAAACCAAACCATACCGACTGTCACTACCACATCCTAAAATAGGGATAATTTTGTCATTTTATTTATTATGAGTATTGTGTGTATTTATTTTAAAAAATTGCATGATATATATATATATATATATATATATATATATATATATATATATATATATATATATATATATATATATATATATATATATATATAGTGTTCTTTAATGCATGAGTTAGTAGACTAGACCTAGAAGCCTACTAGATGAACCCCTGACCAAATATAGGATTATGGATTTTAATTAGTATTATTCAGGATTAAATATTGAGGATTATAATATATTATTGTGATTTTATTTAATTATTGTACCTTACCGTTGCTTCGATATTTGGAGCGCTACACTAGCTTTTGCCTTCGAACAAATTTTACATCCTTGTCCTAGACGTGCCAACCTATCATTCTGACCTTTGTGTAACTTATAAATATGCTCTCTTGTGCTTCATTTTAGTTGCACAATCTTCGTCGCGGACGTTTATTTTTAATTCCAATAAATCCAACTTTGCATCTTTGTGCGTTCCAATAGAAATTGGAGACACAATCTTGACCCATTTTGTGCAACCCAAATTATGACAATATTCTATTCTGAGAGTCTTCTACGTCCATGACACTTGTGTCCCACCTAATTTTAACCCTATGTACTTCCAATTAATCTTATAACACCATTTATATTAATTTTAATTAAATTGGTGTAAAGATCCAACTTAACCCAAAACTAGATCCAACACCAAACCAAACCCCCATTCATACCCTCAAGACTCATACTAAACACCACACACCCTTTTTAACCATTACATCACACCAAACATGATATTTTCCCTCATCCAATTTCAATTTTTACTTTTTGTGCAATTTTCCAATTTTTGGGGACTTTTATGCAAAAGTGCAATGAGGTGTCACCATCCTATTGGCCAAAGCCAATGAAGAAACAAACCCCTCCCTCTTTGATCGGTCTAACTCTCTCTCTCTCTCTCTCTCTTTCTCTCTCTCTCTCTCCCCTTTTTGTTTGTACACTCCCCTTCATGTTAAATCTTGGCCCTTCATTCAAAATGAAGCACCATCCTCACCACACACACACCCTCCTATATAATCTCTCATACTAACCCCTTTTCTAATGAGCCAACCCCATCCCAAGGAACATGGCCTGCCCTAATCCCTAGGTTGTCATCAACTTCTCCTCCCTCATGCAAAAAACCATCATCCTCCCTATTGTTTTTTTTATCACCATCACCAACATCAAGCATCAAACCAAAACCCTAAAGCTAACCCTAAACTTTATCCCGTTCTCCTCCTCCGTTATCTTCTCCCTGAGCAACTCCACCATCCCCATCACCATTAACACCATCTCCGATCCCGACCGCTGACTTCACAGCGACTTCAATCCACGACCGCCTCCATTAGTCACCTTCCCGACCGACTTCTCCCCCACGACCTCCTTCCATCTCCGTCAACCCCGACCGCTGGTCCCTGACCCCCGCTTACAACAGCCATCTCGTCGGACGGCCATGACCCCGACTGCCATCACGAATCCATCTCCTCCTCCTCGACTGATCTCCTTAGTCAGAGCCAATATCACCCAACCACCATCGAGCAGCAGCCACCGCCTCTATCCCGACTTCACAGCACCCCTCACTGTCGGAGCACCGCCCTCCTCACCGTCTCAACTACACCCACGTCATCATCATCATCATCTGATCATTACCATCATCATCACCATCATCATCATCATCATCACCATCATCATAATCATCATCATCACCATCACCATCGTCGCCACCACCTTCAAGACCCCTCGACTTCACCTCCATCAGCATGTCAACATGTGCACAGCCCGACTATACATTGCCAGCACGATGACCCCGACTCCCCTCGTTCTCGTTCTCCTCGACGACACAGCAGAAACCCCGACCACGCCATCACTCGACCCATCACCTCGCCTGAACTCCACCGCCGCCAGCACGTCTCGACGCCGGACTCTTCGACCCACAGCAGCGACTATACCCCGCCAATCAGTCCTCTCGCCGTCGTGACAGCACCACCACCTCGTTGACACAATTAGCAGCCCGTCGACACCCTTTAGCCTCGTCGGAGATAACCCACAATGACCTCCCTCGACGTAGACTATACCCTCGACCTCGTGCACGTGCACGCTAACACGCAGGTTCGACCTTGTCTTCCTTTTATGTTGTGTGTATGTGCATGTGCAAATGGTATTAGGGATTAGCATATCGTTTCATGATGGTTTAGTTGGTTGATTTCAAGACCCTGTGTTGGTGAACCTAGTAACCAGTTGCGTGTGCGTGCGTGTGTGTATAATAACTAATTGGTATATATATATATATATATATATATATATATATATATATATATTGTGTGTGGAAATTGATTGCTAGTACTAGGTATGACTATAATATATATATATATATATATATATATATATGCTGTATGACCCTAGGTATTAACTGTGGATATCCTATGTGTTTGCATATGACTATACGACCCTGAGTATTAGTGAGTTGACTGCCTTGTGTACACCAACGTACTGGCTTAGACATGTGTTGGTGTTACACGAGATTTAGATCCTTAGACATGTGTTAGTGAGTTGATTGTCTGATTATGCATAGCATTTGAGACATGACACCCGTGCATTTAGACTTATACTTGACCCTGCTAGATGACCAGTATCACCCCTAGTGCAGTTCTGAGTTCAGTATAATCATGTTTGTGTGTGTGCTAGTGTAACGACTGATGTTATATTGTATTATATTATATATATATATATATATATATATATATATATATATATATATATATATATAGGACCATTGGATCATTCTGCGAGACTTCGGGAGTAGGCTATTGGTATTGCCCGCTCAGGATCCCAAGCGAGTACATTCTTTGACAGTTTTTATTATATTGATCATCTCTATGATTCTAGTTGTATAACGTACATGATTCTGACACTATGTATACACGAGTTAGCATCATCGAGACCTGTCACGAGGAGTCATGATTGGAATCTATCGTGCTAGCTGGGGACGGGAAAATATTAGTAGATTATGTGATCATACCCCACTCTACATGAATCATAGCTTACCCCACACCTCACGTCGGGTGCAGCCTGACCATTACATGCCTCATAGCCTGTTATATATGATTAGTCTGACTGTTGCTCGCATCATAGCTAGCCGGATGGTTAGCCTGACCTTACATGAATCATAGCTAATCATATATAGCAAGCATGATCTGTCCCAAGTCGATCACATGATAGACTGATGTTTTACACACTTAGCTAGATATTTATTCATGTATTTCCAGTTCATTGTTCTAGCATGCACTTGTATTTTTGTTCATTGCTAGTTGCACTATTGATGATGATATATTCTCCAGCATCTCTTATTTTCGGTATTTCATACTCACCAATATCTCTTATTTCTAGTATTATATCCATCTTGTATTTCTTTACACTGTGTTATAATTTTTGTCAATATACATGGAACTGTTGTTGGTGCTTGTACTTTGCTCCATCCTGACTGGAAATATTTTTCCAGACTACGACTTAGAGGACTTGTTTCCGGCATACTTGGAGATTTGGATGTTATTGTTTGCAGGTTAGACTATTTTTGTTATTTAGACTTGTGTTGTATTTTGTTTATTTTCTCTGATATCTTATCGTGCTTTAGTTTTGTGATTGAGTATTTTTCATATTATATTGTGATATCTGGTCTCCTTATGGAGTTGGATATTCGTGTGAGATTGTTTAGATAGTATTGTGACCTAGATATCGTTCTACCGCCGATGCTGCGGCGTAGGCTGGACGTACCCATGCACTCGTGCCCCTATATCGGGTGCGGGTTGTGACACCGATTGATCTTAAAATTGAACCAAATCTAATCTATCCATTTGTTATTTTCGAAGTCAGATCAAAGTAGAGGAGGTCTACAAAGTAGGAACTCACTGAAGAATTTGTCTCTACAAAAGTTGGTGTACTGAGATTCACTCGCAAGCGTCTCTACAGTGACATATACTTTACAGCATCACTCCACGAACAAGTTACAAACTGACAAAAGAGAAAAAGGAAAATACAACAACAATTAAAAAACCGTTCTTCTCTTTATTTTCGCAGACGCTACAATGAGAAAAAATAAAAAATAAGAAGAACAACATCAGATAAAGGAACTCCTTGCTGGGGTGATCAAAACCGGTGCACAAGGCAAGATTCGCCCTACACGACGATCTGCCCTCAGGATCCAGCAAGTTCGCAAATGAACTTCTAGAACACTCTTGGTCACCTTCGGATCACTCAGAAATCACTATGTGGGAGGGGCGCTGGCTAGGCCGCATATGAGATCAGGTGCTCTCAGTTTTCTTCATGAAGTCTGAATTCTCTCTCCTTAAATGGAAGAGGAGCCCCAATATAAATAGATAAAATTAGCACATATACGGCCTGAGAAAGTTTATGCCGCATATACGCTATCCGACACCAGACCGGATGCTTAGCCATAATCGCATGCGACATCGGGGCCGCATGCTACGTCAAAGTCGCATGCATCGCCACCGCCATCGTTGGTCACGCTGCACAGAGAAGCACCACCAAACGCCGCCAATCGCTGAAAGCAGCTACCACTGTGCATGGACACCCCCGTGCTGCATGCACCGCATAATCCGGATGGCACGGATAACCATGTGCCGCATACACCGCCAATAGCCGAACATGTCCCCTCCACATGCGACTCACTCATGCAAATTCGTAGGCCACATGGCCCCTGACCGCATAGCTCCAGGCGGCATAGCGATACGACGCATGCGACCGAGCTAGCAATCGTGCATGCAATTCGCGCATAAAATGAGCGCATGTGCGCCAACAAAGCGCCACTTTGCGCCCTTGAGCCCGAGTCCGAGTCCGAGTCGCTAAGCCCCTTCGGGGCTTAGCTCATAAAGGAAGCATCCCAAAGGTGGTGACAAAATAAAGATTGCCATAAAGGTGTTTACACTTAATCCCTCTAGGAAAGTCAACCCACATGGGCCACCACACCATGTGCATATACCAATAGTAAGAAAAGCTATATATTGAGATATACACATTGGTGGTTTTCCAATGTGGGACTAAAACTCCTATAGCAAAGTGGAAAACACCAACAATTCCCTACATATATCATAATATATGGTCGAGCGTTCCTCACAGTGACTGTCTATCATGCATTAGGATAGATGTCGCTCATGACTTGAATCTTCCCGCATGGGTCAAACAACAATACGATACAAGAATGGACTACGCCTTGAAGTCTGAATCATAGTTATTGTTCTTCCCACTCGCACAATAACATCAACTGTGCCTCTGGTCGCACATTAAAGGCCATGTGCTGACCTGATTTTAGTGTATGTATCTTGGGTGTCTACAAGTTTACCCTCAAGAGACTGCCTATATCTCTGTCCATACACTTAGGTGAGTTCCTTTTAAAAGAGTTTAATATTACCCATCATGAAGCATTGTGCTTCCGTGCGGTGCTACGCCGCTGTGACATGGTTCACAGTCGAGGTTAACTACCTCTTGTGGTGTCACCCATAGTAGCATGAGGTCACTATCCTCTTAGTAGTGTTATACTACATCCCAGCATGAAGCCTTGTTCTTCCGTACGGTGCTACACCGCTGTGACATGGCTCGTATCCGAGGTTAACTACCTCATGTGGCGTCACCCACTATAGCATGAGGTCACCGGCCTCTCAGTAGTGTTGTGCTATAACTCTCTACCTTTTCAGCATTAGACTACATGCCTATTTGTGGTGCTACTATCGTTGTGACAAGGCCCGAGGTCGAGGCTTTACATCTTTTACCTCATCGTGGTGTCACGCCACTATAGCATGGGATAGAAGTCCCTTGTAGTGCTGAACTAGTCGTGTTTCCTGCAACGCATGCCGGACATTTACTCTACCCGAGAACTCATTAAGGCGTCGAAGCCACCCTTACACAGGATTCGTTCCATATATATATATAATTATAATTATAATTATAAAGAATAAATAGTAGACCACAGTGGTTCTAGGTACGTATCCCATCATGTTCCGAAAGACTACCTACTGTACCTGATATTTTCCTAGTCAATGATCCCTTGAACCAAAAGCTAGATGCCTAGTAGATTTCTCTTTAAACTAATAACATAAAACTTAATGGTAGGATTACAAAGACACAATGTCAGAGGTCCTTCAAGCCCATTTTACCTGATGTGTCTTCGACTAGATGGCGCTTGAGGCCTTTAGTGAACGGATCTGCCAAGTTCTCCTGACTCCGAACATCCACCACTGTAATGACACCAGTCTTGATGAGATTGTTCAGTTCTCTGTGACGAAGCTGCACAGTCCTCTTCTTACCATTGAAGAGATTATTATATGCCACTATTGCAACTGCCTGGATGTCGTACAATATCGGTATAGCCAGAATCTGCACACCAACTATTGGAAGATCGTACATGAGCTCCCGAAACCACTCTGCTTTATTTACTACAGCTACAAGTGCATAGAACTCAGACTCCATTGACGAGTGTGAGAGCATTGTCTGCTTCTTCGACTTTCAGGATATGGCAGCTCCACCTATTAAAAAAAAAATCCTCCGGTGGATCTCTTGCTCTCTTCTTCTGAGCACCAACTAGCATCACTGAAGTCTTCTACCACTGTTGGATCTCTGTTGTAGTAAAGTGCAAACTTATGAGTCTTCTTGAGGTATCTCATCACCCTCTTCACAACTTTCCAGTGTTCAACACCTGGGTTACTCGTGAAACTACTCAGCATCTCCACGGCAAAAGCAATGTCAGGCCTAGTGGCATTCATAGCATACATCAAACTTCCGATGATACTAGAGTACTCTAACTGTCTGACACTTTTTTTGGGTTAGGCTTCAGCTTCTTGTCACATCTATATGGAGAATCGATCCCAGGAAGATCCTAATATCCATATCGTGAGAGCATCTTCTCCACGTAATGAGATTGTGATAGAGCAAGCCCAGCTTTCGTCCGAATTATCTTAATCCCAAGGATGACATCCGCATCTCCCATGTCCTTCATGCTGAATTTGGACGAGAGGAACATCTTTGTTCTAGTGACACATTCTACATCCGTACCTAGGATTATCATGTCGTCCACATAGAGACAAATGATGACACCTCTATCACCAGTGAACTTCGTGTACACACACTTATCAATTTTGCTGACCTTGTAGCCATTTGATCTGATAACTTTGTCAAACTTCTCATACCACAATTTGGGAGCTTGCTTCAGACCATACAAAGATTTTACCAACTTAAATACTTTGTCTTCAAGATCTTTGATGACAAACCCTTCTGGATGTTGCATGTAAATCTCCTCGGACAGTTCACCATTAAGAAATGGTGTCTTGACGTCCATCTGATCAATCACCATTTTGTGAATAGCACCTAGAGCAATCAGCATCTAGTCATACGTGCAACGGGAGCATAGGTGTCAAAGTAGTCAACCCCTTGTATCTGAGAAAACTCCTTGACCACTAGCCTGGCCTTGAACTTATCAACATTTTTGTCTGTTTTTATCTTCTTCTTAAAGATCCACTTGCATCCGATGGGTTTAGCTCCTTCAGCCAGATCGACTAGATTTCAAGTATTATTAGAAGTTATCGAGTCAAACTCGTCATGGATAGCATTTTTTCAGAAAATAGCATCTCTGGTCTTCATTGCCTCATCATAGGTAAGCGGATCAGACTTCACATGATAGGTAACAAAGTCTTCTCCGAAGTCCTTCGGCCTCCTCACTCGCTTTGCTCTCGGCTCAGCGGGTTATGGTTCAAATATTGTCTCATCAACAATAATTTTTTCTTGGACTACTTCTTTCTGAGAGGTACTTGCCTCATCTGTTCTAGCAACATTCTCCGGGATATCCGCGAGAACAACATTCTTGTGCCTAGCAAACTTGTCTTCAAAGAATTCTGCATAGCGAGATTCTATGATATGATTAGATTCGATATCAAGAAACCTCCGAGTATCACTCTTATCAGCATAGCCCAAAAATATGGTCTTCGTAGTTTTTGTTCCCAGCTTTTGAACCTTGAGGTCTGGAAGCTTCACATACGCCAGACACCCCCACACTCGAATGTTATTCAAGTTGGGTCTGAGCTTGAACCATAGTTCATGAGGAGTAATGTCAGAAGTTGCGAATGGTACTCTGTTCAGAATAAACGTAGCCGTAAGCGCTGCTTCTCCCCAAAAGCACTTTAGAAGTCCTGTTGTCAGCAACACAGAGTTTATCATCTCTGTAAGTGTCGTGTTCTTCCTTTCTGCTATAATATTAGATTGGGGAGAATACGGAGCAGTAGTTTTGTTGACAATTCTATGTTCTTTACAAAATGGTGCGAATTCCAAGGAACGATACTCTCCGCCTCGATCGCTTCCGAGTCTTTTGAGTTATTGATTGGTTTGACGTTCTGCTTCAGCCTTGAAGTCTTTGAACTTCTCGAACGCTTCGTCTTTCAATTTAAGAAGATATACAAACACATATTTCGAGAAATCGTCGATGAAAGTGATAAAGTATTTTATCCCGGACTTTGTGGAGAATTGCTTGAAGTCACAGATATCTGAGTGTACCAACTCCAGAAGATTTGTTCTCCGGTTCACCCTTCTGAACGGCTTCATGACGATCTTCGTCTGCGCACATACTTCACATTTCTCTACCTCCTTACCTCCATATTTGAAGATAAGGCATATATAGTGCCCTGCTCTGCGTTGGCATTATGTACAAGAGATATCGGTTTGCTGACTCGAATGGAAGTCTTCTCGGAGAATTTTCGATCGAAACACAAGATGATTGATCTAGGTGAGTGGACAGAAATCTATTTTCTGATTCTTGCACGCCTTAATAATGAATCTGAGTTTTTGAAATACTTATTTGCTTAATAAGATAACGATCACATGATAATGATATAACGAGAACCTGCTTGCTTAACTAGAGAACTTGAATGCTTGTCTAAAAGAGATAGAACCATTGCTATGATAAGTTTAAGAAATGAATATTGCATGCTTAGTTATACGGACATCGCTATCGAACGAACCGCTGCCATGCTAATAGACAAGAGTAAAAAAATATTCATATATTTTTATCGTATGCTAAACAAGAGTAGAATTACATTCTTAGCTAAAGAGATAGAAGAATTGTGCCACGTTTTACTTGTCATTGATGCTTGAAAGATAGAACAGTTTGAATAACCTGTATAGTATGTTATTGAATATATCGATTGATTAAAAGAAAGAAGATTGAACCTATCGAAATGATTGAACTATCGAATTGATTGAACTAATCGAACCTATCGACTTGATTAAAAGAAGAGAACTGAGGGCTCTGGCTCTACCGTTTGATATCACATATAGTCTTTATCTGATTGAATCGCATTTATCATATCGGTCTTTGGACAACTTATGCACAAGGTACTGTCTCTCGAGCATTTCTTGGGGCACTGAGAATCGTTCGTCCTGGAGAGATAATCGAAACATCCTGAGGCTTATAGTCCTCGCGATTAGAGGGGTATCCTGTCTAATAGTTAGTCTGGGCTTGTACTTCCAGCTACTATTCATGGGTTTTTCGTGGACCATCATATAGTTAGGGCACATGCTAGGTTAGCCTTCTTGCATACCTAACTGTTTGATGCAGAAACAGATAGGGAAAGAGAACCTTGTTCATATATGCATATGTTGCTAACGTGTATGTCTGCTGCAGGGATAACCGCTCGACAAAAAGGGGTAAGAATCACTATATAAGTGATATATTTTGCATATTGTCTTGTATCATAGTTAGATTTGCATGCTTGCTTGAATAAGATGATCGCCTTGAATAGTATAATTAAGATAGTCTACTAGATGCATGCTAGAGTCTTGAAAGAAATTGATATGACTCACGAGACACGCTGCGCACCAGCGATAGTAATCGAACTTGTTTATCGTACATGAACTGCTTGCCTGCTTGCTTGTCTATCGAATATGAACTCTTATTTCAAAAATGTTTTCAAAAGAAGTAATATGACTCTGTTCCTGTACTGCATGTAACGAACCTAGGTAAAACTAGAAAGATCACTAGTAATATAATATTTTATAACATAATTACTTAGTGTTGGTTTTAGTGAATGTTGCTTCTGTTCGTTAATTTTATACTCACCAGTACTTTCTCCAAAGTGCTGACCCACCAACAGTTTGCTTGTTTGCAGGTGTTGGATCGACCAAGGAAGCGATAGCCGTGCCTCATCCCCATAACCCAGAAATCTGGTTTCAATGCCTTAAGTCGTATCGATGTTTTGAGCTGTTTTGTATAGAGGGACATAATGTACGAAACGATGCCATTTTATTCAGAGAACCTCGTGCCTTGATCTTTGTCCCGTATACTCAGATAAATTATTGTTTGCAACACTATCCCTCCGCTGCATACTCAATCGACTCGATGATAGCCATAACTTTAACGATGTTGCCTTATGCGGGCGTAACCCTAGGCTCGGACGACATCACGTCCCGATGGAAATGATCGTCCCGCGAGAGGGCTGGCGCGGTGATTCGTGCCCGGCGGGGACGGCCGATTCCTGCGGGAGATCGGGGCATGACAACCTAGACTAGACATCTTGTTAATGCGTTTATAATGCACATGTCCTAGTCTATTATGCCACAACTCAAGAGAATAACCAGAAGTAGAGACTGCATTGATACAAACAGAAGGAGTTACAAGCTACAGTTTAAATATTCCTTCGATACATAAAGCTTTTTCGAAGTATGTTTCCTTGTAGGACATTACCATATGACCGGCATTAATGTCCATCCTCAGGCCCGCCCTGCACAACAGACTTCCAGAAACCAGATTCTTGGAAATTATTGGTACGTGCTTTACATTCTCTAGTGTAAGTGACTTTCCAGAGGTCATCTTTAGCACTACCATCCCGATCCCCAGTACTGCAACTTAAGACTTATCCGTCATCGAGACTTTCTCAGAGGTAGGCTCGTACTTGGCGAACAACTCCTTCTTAGAGCACACGTGGCAAGATGCACCAGTGTCCACCCACCAGTCAGTGTCCACGCCATGTGACTCAACCTGTACAATCATAGCAACGAGGTTAAGCTCACCTTGCTATTTCGGTTTAGACTTTGATTTGTAGTCACTCTTGTAGTGACCCTTCTTGCCACAATTGTAGCATGTCACATCAGTCTTTGGCTTTGGCTTGAACTGAGCTGACTTCACTTTCAGCTGGTTGAAGTCATTCTTCTTCTTCTTGTAGGAAAATTTTTACTTCCCTTTAGAGTCACTAGCATGTACCATATTGGGCTTAGCCAACTGCTTGGACAAGGAGTCCAACTTCAGTTGCCCCCTGGCTTCATCTTCAATATAAATCCAGTGAAGAAGATCTTCGAGCTGGATCTCCATCTTTTTATGGTACATGTCAGTCTTGAACCTGATCTAGCCTGGAGGAAGTTTGGTGACGATACCCCCCACCATAAATTTGTCCTCTTGCTTCATGCCCTCTTCCTCTAGTTTCTGCTGCATCTTCAGGAGTTCCTTGACTTGTGGTAACATCACATTCTCGTCATCAAATTGCAAAGTGAAAAACTTCTCGACGAGATAGATTTTAGACATTTTTTCATCAGTTTTGTAGTACTTCTCAAGCGATTCCTAGATATCTCTTGCCTTCTCCTTCTTGCTGTAGGACTCTGCCATCGAGTCGTCCATAACATTGAGAATCAACAACCTGCAGAGGTCGTTGTCTTTCTTCCACTTGGAGTGCGCGTCCTGTGCCACATCAACTGCAAGATCTCCTCTATCTTCGGGAATGGTAGGCTCAGGATCAACCAACACATAAGCAACTTTGACAAGACGAATATTCAAGAAGATCTTTCTCTTCCAAATTTTGTAGTGTTTGCCATCAAACTTTTTAAGCTTGTGAAAGCTAGTATCTAGAAGGTTTGAGCGGTTGTCCATTCTAACTCGGATCTTTCCTTAAGATTGTTATCCCGAAGTCAGATCGAAGTAGAGGAGGTCCACAAAGTAGAGACTTACTGAAGAATTTATCTCTATAAAAGTTGGTGTACTGAGATCCACTCACAAGTGTCTCTACAGTGACACACAACTTCACAGCGGTACTAAACAACGAACATGTTACAAACTGACAAAAGAGAAAAAGAAAAATACAACAACAATCAGAAAATTGTTCTTCTTTTTACGTTCGCAGACGCTACAATGAGAAAGAACGGAAAACAAGAAGAACAACACTATAGAAAGGAACTCCTTGCCGGGGTAATCAAAACCACCGGATGTAACGACCCGTTCCGTTCAAACGGACTGTCGATTCAAACGACAAAAGTGGAACGACCCAACCCGCTTTGCTCAGCGAGAAGACTCGTTTGGGGCAAAAAGATTTTTCGACTTGGCCCTTCAGGATTTTTGGCTTAGGCTTTCAAAGGCTTGCTCGGAGTATCCCTCAACCGAGGCGAATCATCGCTAAGGTGGGTGGATACGATGAACTTGTCTTTGCTTAGCTAGCACACTTAAAATATGGACGATACATGCTAGTCGCTAGGTGAATCACCCCCTGCATGCTAATAAGAATACAGCGCACCTAGCTAAGAGAATAATCCCAACTTGTATTGCTTGTGTTAGAACATGGAAATAAAACTTTGCTTATATATAGACCCTCGTATGCTCCCTTTGCCTTATGCAACTAGACCCCGCTATGCCTCAAGTAGAACGATATACGTATACTCTGTAGTGCACTGTTCACTTGCTACAATGCACGACCCTAGATTATGTCGCTCGGTATGTTCCTGTACGGTTTTACTCATCGGCTTACCCTTAGGCCTGAGCCAACGTAAATGCTTATATTTTCATAAATATGCATGCTTTCCTGCTTATATGTTAACTTGTAATGTTGCCTCGATCCAATACTTTCCACAATGAAACTTATGCCACAATCAAGTATCACTATCGCGTATCGTGAATGCATCTTGTTAGCCAGAAGACTATCAAATAATCCTTCTGTGCAATATGAACCTGCAAGTATCCGAGACCGTTAGGTCGCCAAGGCAATTCCCGAACCAGGAGAATGCATCAAGGCAAGTTGTACACTAAACGAGAATCATGTCAAACAAATCAAGTAACACAGCTCGTGGAGCAATACTCGTTCAGAGCAAGAATCAAGATTCAAATATCTCGTGTATCTCGTGCATCTCGTGAATCTGGAATGACGCAAGACTTGCATGGTTACGGACAACTCGTGCACGAGGTATCTTATTCCTCGGACGATCACCGGGGCACCGGGATCGTACCGGCCTAGGAGGAATGCTTGGTGTATTGCGAGCGCCAAAGATGGGTCCAGTATGCTACCCCGTCTTTGTGGGTGGCAATACACGGTATTCGGCCATGGTAAATCATATTACCTTGGACTCTCTATCTACCCAATAGTCGCATGTTCTAGAGGGATGGCGTGCAATGGCTCTTCTGTATCACCCATTCGCCCTGAATTGCTTGTCTTGTACAAAGTGTTGCACCCCGTTCCGTAATTGAGACTATACAAAGCCTGGTCCATTATGGCTATGCTAGTGACCTCATGTTCATATAGATAAGTCATCCTCGCTTAGCGGCAATCCGCGTGCGAGTTATTGTATCACATCTAATAAACTAAAACACTTGAATATCCTCTGCAACACTTCTGGATAACCTGTATGCTCGTGCACCCGGAATAGAATCTTGCTCACAACACTTGTGTTTGCTTATGCAATTGCCCTGGATTCTATTATGTATATGCTCGTGCTTGATTTAACTTGGTTTGCCTTAGACAGGAAATGATAAATAGTAAGTTGGTAAGTCTCACCGTGTTTCTTTATATCGCAGGGCGCACTGCCACACGAGTTAGGATTTTCATAAATGCCATAAAACTAATCCTAAGGAAAGATTAGAAAGATAACTTAATAGATGGTGCACAGAACCTATATAACATGTTTGGATTTGTCGAGCGGGCGAAAAACTTGTCCACCAGTGCATTCATGTACTGATAACCCGCCAGATTGCTTGCAGGGTGCGGGAGAACCTCGTTCGGTATGGATGCCTCCTTCGTACGTGCTAAGGCGTGGAGTTCACTCTGGAGCCTTGGAGCGTTGCGTCCGGAACTAAAGCACATATACATGACATAATATTGGAATATCGCCTATGTATTATTCCACAAATGTAGCCATTTGGCACGCCTTTACTGTTCAGAGAGAGAGAGAGAGAGGCTTGAGCGACTTGTAATCTCGACCTAGTGCCGCATGTAACACTTGTTCAATATCAATACAGAGCTTGTTTTATTTCTATACTTATGTTATTCAATGCTTCCACTATCGACGACTCTGTAAACTTGTTACCAATCGCATGTGCGTTTATTATTCTACTGCACTCGGACAATCTATGCGACTATGTGGCTTAGACCTCTTATCGCCTACATGGACCACGGCCTTGCATGGACGTGGCTTACGCTCGTGTGGTATCACGCCCAGATGGGTCAAGCGATCGTCCCGCAGGGGCGCTGGCACGGTGATTCGTACCTAGCGGGGATGGCCGATTGCCTGCGGAAGATCGGGACGTGACATATTGGTATCAGAGCATGGCTTTACGCCTTTGGACTTTGTTTCGATTTTCTCAGCTTTGAAAGCTCGTTTGTGGGTTATGTGCATACGCTCTCTCTCAGTGTCCCATCGGAATATTCCAAACAATAAGTATAAATACTTTCAAAAGTGCATGTGAAAGATATGATTGCTTGTACGAAATTGTGATACTACGGCCTTTGTGCCAACCTGTGCTAGACTTTCTTAGAGTAGACTCGTACTAGAAATTACAAGTTGTGTGCAAACCCGAATGCCTATACGTGATTACCCAGCTGGTTAGTGTGCAGAATAGAATATCGTCCAAACGGTTAGCTATGCACACAGCCTTTCGACTAAGTTGTGTCGAGTATCGTGCGCCAAGATCCTTTGGTGCAAGCTAAGTTGTAACAAGATTGGGATATCGTTCAGATAAGAAACAAGTCAGACTTAGAATGGCAACCGATATAAATATTTTTAGATTTATCGCTTAGGCGAATATTGAGAATCATGCTTAGATTTTGGGAAATAGATCGAACAGTATTTCGTGTTGGAAGAAACAAATCGAATATGGTTTAATTGGATGGCTATCAATGAAATATATATATACAAGACTAAGAATTATCAGGCGATGCTTAAGTATCGTGCATAAGTTCTAAGGAATGACTTGATGAATATGCTAGTGATTGATGCGAATACGATTGAGGATTTGATTGGGTGACTCGATTCCGAGTGGTGTATGGATCATTTAGAAATGTCCAAACGGATTCATAGGTCTCGTGCGATAATTGGATTGAACGATTTAAGAATATTTTGAATAAGTGATAAGGCTTATACCGAATAGGGATCCATGGAAATGGAAATCGATATCTTGGTTAAAGTAACTTGTTGGAAACTTGGAGTATCATGCGAGCAATTTTGGATTGAAACAAATAGACTGAACTTGAATACAATATCGCTCGAATAGAAGTTAGCCTGAGAAATAAATAGTGTGGTTCGATGAAAGAGATAAGCGATAACGGATTTGACTTAGAGTTTGGAAAAACGATCTTAAAATCTAGTTCAAAAAGATAACCTTCGAAATCAGTCCCAACGAGAACGATTATCCTGCGGGAGCGCCGGCGTGGTGATTCACGCATGGCGGGGATGATCGAATTCACGGAAACATGTTTAGTGATTATTCAAAATGAACTCGATGAATAGAACATATCAAAAATATAATATACTTAGGTTTGAATATTTGAAACTTAGTTGATTGAGGAATGCCATATTTACATGAATTTACCGAACGGTAACATTGAAGTTGGATGATTTTGTTAGACGAATTATAATTACTGCATGAACAAAATTGACTTGATGGATTTTATATATAAATTGGATGGAGCAAAGAGTAAGGATAAGGTGTCTCGATCATTTCGAAGATAACCATAACATTCAAACGTTATTGTCTTGTGCGAGCGTAGCTCTATGCTCGTACATGTGTCACGTCCGGATTTGGACGATTATCCATCGGAAGCGTTGGCCTCACGTCCAACGAGGGTAATCGAACTTACGGGAGACCGAAGCATGACAACTAATGGATCATCTTGACTTGTGGTTCGACACGATAAGGCGAGTTTGGGAATGCAAGTGAATCGAAAGTATTTGATTGATAAGTTAGCCTAGAACCTAGAATAAATCATGCTTGATGGTTTCGTGAACGGATACGTGAATCTTGTTGGACGACTTGTAGTTATAAACAAAGAGTAAGTGCTAGAGCGACACAGAGTAAGCGAATGTTGAGTTGCGATCGACAGGATCATCCTAGAATAAGTCGGTTTGGAATAGGCGTTCGTCGACATAGAGTAAGCGCAAGAGCGACTCTATTTCCAAGTGGTATATGATGCAATAGAATTTGACTCAGGTATTCTTCGATACATTAGACTTGAGAAATCAAGAACGGACTTGTGCAAATGGAAGTATCGTTGGACTTGAGTAATGAACGAGAACGGAAACAAGCAATGGAAAGAGTGTTTAGAATTTGAAGGATAGATGCGGACCAAGTATTGGAAATAAGTTGAGATCGAGCAGATGGAAAACTGAATATTAGAGTTCGCTTACACGATTTGGAAGTTCGGTGGAGCATTCATGAATGCAGAGAGAGAGAGTTGAGCATAAGGAACGAACAGTTGGGATACGCTTGAGCGAGCGATGGGTGAATCGAAGGATAGCGAGCACGGACTATGAATTTTGGCAACACATTGGAGCTGTTGGTTGAGTATTGAAACACGATCTGGTTTGGAGGGGCAATACGATGGATTCACACAAACTTAAAGGATTTTGGATATTGGTGCTCGAAAAGTTTGACTCAGGTTTAGCGAAAGTAAAATTTGGTAAAATGGTGCAACGATGGTAAACGGATTCTTCGAAAGACGTGAACGGATATGGAGCAAGTCTAGTACTAGAACGGTTTGAGGCAACAAGTAAAGGCAATATGGATTTGAGATTTATTTTGGAACTGATGCATGAGTCTTTGAGAGTGTGTGGACTAATCGGAACATAGAGAAAACCAAGACGGATAGACTTTTGAAGATAGCTAAATGAGAGAGCAACGTTGGAGCATATTATTGTGCCACTTGGAGCAAGTTGGACGTGCATTGTGAAACATGGCGTACAGATAAGAATTGGAGCAAGTCTTTGGTTTCGAGAATCGTTACAATTGGTAGTGCGAGAAGTCGAACATGGCAGTTCAAAAAATTTAATGGATTCAGGACAGAACGACGGATTGATGGAAGACGATTTCAACGAGCACAGTTCTCGAATTGTGGCTTGAATAGATGGTAAGACTAGGTGGTTAAGCGACATTTGGTTGACAGATCGTCAAAGGTAGTGAATAAAGTTTTCGGAGTCAGAAGTTCGTTCGGATGGAATGGTTGGATTATGGCTCAGATTTACAGAGGATATATAACATGGTTCATAATAACTGTCCATCATGATAACTTACAATTATCGAGTGTAGCTTCGGGACAGCTGACCCTAGTGACTCGATCGCCAAATCAGAGATGAATATTGTAGACCCATAGAACGACCCTTGCGATGGCGTATTTGGGAATGCGTCAAGGGCGGATGTGAGTAGTGTGTATTGGAGATTGGCCTAAGTGATCGAGTGTTGGATTTGAGAGATCCTTAGGATAGCCTTCAGCTGAAGATGCAGCCGGAAGATCGAAGCGATGGTAAAAATAGCCTAAGTCAACTGATGAGATTCAGAGTTGCAGATTTTTAAAGATGGCATCGCCTCTGACTCGTCGTATCCCGGAAGGGAATAATATTCATATGAATTGATGACTGTGAAACTAGCTTGTGAAGTTAAAGCAACGGCTCGTTCAGATCAAATTCTTGCAATACTGGAAGGGACAAATGTGCCTCAGATCTACAAGATACATCGAAACATAGTCTGGGATGCGTGTTCGTACAGAAGGCGAAGGTGATATCCTGTGCTTCGAGGCAGTGGAAACAGTGCAAAGAACTATTCCATGCGCGACCTAAAAATTGTGGCGAGTGTGTCCACGTTGAAATCGTGGCGACACTATCCCTATGGCATGGCAGCAAAATCTTCATGGATCACATGAACCTCAATATAGATGTTCACCCAGTGAGGTATTGAGATTGAGGAAGAGGTGTTGGGTTGAGCTAATTTAAGAGCATACTTTGATATTTGGGTAAGTCACCTAACTGGGGTAGTATCAGTTATGATGATCGTTCGGAGCAAGAGATGATAGTTGGAGATAGTGCATGCAAAATATTGTGCGATTGGAGTTATGTTAGAGTTTTGCTAGTTGAGTTTGGATGGTGCTAGTGTGGATTCAAAAATAGTTGGATGGATTGAGTTGGAACACGAACTGATTCGAGTCAGGTGGGAAGATAGTTAGTGGAAATTATCGTATTTGAGAATAGTACTTGTGCGAATGAGTTATGGAATGAACGTCGGGATTGGTTCAATTGGGAGTAAAGTGAATGCATGCCTCAGACATAAAGATACCCTTGTAACTTATCCAAAATCGTTATCGCTAAACTCGGCTGAAATGCATGTATTTCAGGAACGCCTTAAATATGTGTATGATCCAAAACTAAGCGATATGAGGAATTCGTACTGCAAGGAGGATGTGGAAATATGGAATTTGTGCGAGCGTTCAACGCGAGCGAGATGCTGAGTCTGGATCAAGAGAATATGAGTTACATGGAATAGAGTTATGAATTGGACAAGCGGCATGCGACAAGGAATAGATACTAGTATGGTTCGAGGATGAACCTGATTCTAAGTGGTATATTATGTAATGTCCCGCAACCGCACGGTACATTACGCTGAGTCGGATTGAATGAGATAATAGCTGATTATATTTTGATTTGTCGGATTTGGAAACAAGTATTGATTGAGTTGGTTTCATGTGCAAATTTGCTAGCGGAGTTCGATGGAATCAGATGTTCGTTCAGAGCAGTACTGGGACCACAGGGATAGTAGGATTGGAGCGATAATGCCATATTTTTTAGTCCGATCGATCAGATAATTTGGAGAGCACGACCTGCTCGTACGGTCATACCAATTAAGTAGATCGTGCTTTGCATCGGACCACGGGTTCAAGGGATCGGCCGTATCGGCAAGGCAGGGTGCTTAACGGAATCAGACTTGGTGAGTGGGCTCTGTCCCTTCTCCTCTACTCCTTCATGCCTAATAATATGGAACACACATAATAGCTTGAACACTTGGACTGGAACTTGGAAATTACTACACTGTGGCGTGCATAGAGTGTACGTCGTTTGCTTGGATAGATTTGTGGCTTGAATTGGTTTTCGCGTTGGACAGTTGGAGCTAGAGTTGGATTATATTTGGGGTAGTTAGAGAAACAATTAGAATTATGCATGGATAGTTGGAATATCTTGGTTGGAACACATCGGACATTTCGGGCAGGCGAGCGTGCATCCGTGCACGAGTATCACTTGGGCGCTTTGTCAATCAAAGTGTGCAGTTGTGGTTCAAAACCGGACAACTACATCGGTGAGGACATTGTGCCACTATTAGGGTATTGTGCCACGGGACTTTTTGAGCGAGGGGTGTTGCACCAATTGGAGCATTGTGTCGAAGCGGCATAGTGCCTATTGGAATAACTTAAGATGGTCCCTTGGGCTATGTTGGAGGATGAATTATGGATAGTTGGTTGGTTTGAGTCTAGGATCGTTTGGTGGGACGAGAATGCTTGATTATCTCGTCATGCCTACTTGGTGTTTGCATCGGTCACGGACAACCTGTTGCGCACAAGGTTTGGTTTTCTCGAACGGGAAGGCTCCGGGGCACCGGAACCGTTCGACCATGGAGAAAACAAATTGGTAATGTGCCTTGGGCGCGGTGCCAGCAGTTCTATGCGACCCGACGGGCTAGCTACTCAGTGCTGGATCGGGTAGAACTGCAGTTGATCAGTCCTTTATGGCTTGGCCAATGACTTCATATAGATAAGAGTTGGTTTATTTTGCTTTGATTTGCTTTGGTTTATGCTTTTCGTGTAGGCGGCGGCCACCTTGCCTCGGCAAGAGTGTGCATATCGATGATAGAAATAATAAGGCTTGGATTGTGGCATCGTTTGAGGATGGATATTGAGGCTTGGATGATGGTTCGATAGGTTCTCGTGTTGCTTGGGTTTGAGTAGGACGGTTTGCATGCTAGTTTTCTTTTGAGTTGGATATATTTGCTTATATATTGGCTTGAGTTGAATGCTTGCATGCTTAACCTGTTTTACAGTTTTTCTTAACATGTCATACCTCTGCCGTAAAATGAATCTAGGATTCAAGTAGAAAGATCACCATATAACTATTTGCATTCACTATCTACTTAGTATCGGCTTAGACGAGTGGGTTACCCCGCTCACCAGTACGGCTGTGTACTGACCCACGTTTGTGGGCATTATTTCAGGTACACAGGTGTAGTGGCGCTGCTTGGATATACGGGACATGATGTATGAACGATAAGTACCTTTGTGGGCTAGAAAAAGAGCAAGAGTATTATATCGCCTTTGTGGCAATCTCCTTTGTGGCAATTTTATTTGGACCCTATCGAGAGCTTTGCTGCGTATACTCTGATGTGTGCTTGGCACACAATACTTGACTTTTGTTGCAACTTGGTCGTTCGATGAGAATGATTATCCTGCGGGAGCGCTGCAACGTGGTGATTCACATTCGGCCGGGATGATTGAGCTTGCGGGAGATTGGGGCATGACAGAATGCATATGTTTGAGGGACGCCTTGAACATGTGCACGATCTAAGACTCAATGATATGTGAAACTCGAGTGCACAGACTTTGCTATCGCTGAGTTGGTTGGCATGCATATGTTTAAGGGTCACTTCGAATATGTGCACGATCCAGACTCGCGATATGCTGATCTCGAATGCTAGTGCAAGTAAATATATTAGACCCGCATGGACAAGTATAACGACTTGTATAAGTTTGCCTCAACCTTAGATCATTATTTACGATGGATTATAATGTACCCCGCATTAAGTGATATATGTTCCATGTTAAGGCATAAATGAGACCGACTCAGCATACACGCGATACGGCGTAAGGAAAGAGTAAGAAATTGTGTTCGAACGGATCTAGTGGTACCGATTGATACGCTTGGAATAGATTCGAGAGTGCGATAGAACGGCCTGCACTCAGGAAGTCTCAAGGACGAGAATTTTTCTGAGTGGTGTATAATGTAACGACCCATTCCGTTCAAGCGGACTGCCGATTCAAACGACAAAAGTGGAACGACCCGACCCGCTTTGCTCAGCGAGAAGACTCGTTTGTGGCAAAAGAAATTTTCGACTTGGCCCTTCAGGAGTTCCGGCTTAGAATTTCAGAGGCTCGCTCGGAGTATCCCTCGACCGAGGCAAATTATCACTAAGGTGGGTGGCTACGATGAACTTGTCTTTGCTTAGCCAGTACACTTAAATATGGATGATACATGCTAGTCGCTAGGTGAATTGTCACTACCACATTTTTTAGGAAAGAATATTTTAGTAATTTTATAATTTATTAAATATTGTGCTTGATAAATAATTATTGTTGTATTATTTAATTATTGTTAGATATTATTTATTTATTTTGGACTTGTGTTAGTGGACCTAACTAGTTTAGTTTAGACTCATGGACCAACATGTATTAATTGTTAGAATTGAGCCCATGTAGAAAGCCCATTGATCAGGAGGATGATTAATTTAATTAAACCATTAGACTAGAAGCTTACATCCTTAATTATTTCTTCATAAGAGGCCCCAAGGGGTATAATGGACATTACATAGTGACTTGAGGAAGGGGTAAGGGGCCTGCCTATTAAAGAGGGGAGAAATGTTTCTCTCTCCGCTTTTCATTTCAAATCTAGATCTAGAATTTCTCTCAACCAAATTTCTTCATTTCTATATCATTTTTCTACCAAATTTTATCCTAATTCCTTCCTAAATCACCACTAGAGGCTAGTGGAGCAAGGATCTAGAAGGAGGAAGCAAGGATCTATAAAGAGGAGCAAGGATCTACAAGTTTGAGGTCAATTTTATCATATTTGGAGGTTGTATTGGAAATCCATCTTCCAATAGGTACAATTTAGTTTTTCTCCTTAAATTAGGTTCTAAATCTGATATTTAATCATGAAAAATTAACCCATATGCATAGGCTACCCATAGGATTTGGTTTTGTGTTCATAGGAGGCCTATTGAAAAAGTTATGGTACTTTTTGTGTCAATTTTGGAGAAACTCCGAGATTGACATTTATTGTGTGTGTAAATTGGTCATATAGATCAATTTGGCATGTTCTTGTGTGTTTGGGGCTAGTGTCGTGTCCATAATTGGGTACGTATAGGTTGTATCCCAATAATTTGGTGATACGTGTTGATTTGGGGGTTTTTCCTCCGACACGGGACTTTGAGTATGTCACATTGTGACACAGACATGTAGATTTGTGTTTGACTCTTCGTATTATTCATAAATAATATATTAGACTTGCTCGTGTCCTTCGGGGTACGTTTGGATGTGTGGTGGACTCGTGTCGCAAGCGTATCCTAGATCTAGTGGGATACGGGTGTGATACGTTCCATGTGTTTGTGCAATTATTTTCTAAGATCTATTTCTAAATTGTTCTTAGTCATGGTGATATATATATATATATATATATATATATATATATATATATATATGTGTGTGTGTGTGTGTGTGTGTGTGTGTGTGTGTGTGTGTGTATATTGTGGTGTATATATATATTTATGTATTAATGTGTCTTAGATCTATGTATCTATTATATCTATGTGTATATATTTTTATGTAGCTATTCTTCTACATATGTAAGAGCTATTTAATGTTGTTGTGTGTATATATATATATATATATATATATATATATATATAGTGTATATGTTATGTATAAATATATATATATGTTGTTATATATATATGTACATATATATGTATGTAGAGGTGTATGTATGTACATATATCTTATATAGTTGTAATTATGTTTATATGATACTATATTGTATATGTATTATTGTGTACATATATATATGTATGTGTGTATACATAGTTATATATTAAGAGTTATATATATTAGTATATATATTATGTGTTATATTATATATATATATATATTATGTTATATATATATAAGAGGAAAAGAATGGGAGATACAATCAGCAGCAATAGTGACAGCAGCAGCAATAGTGACAACAGCGTCACCAAAAACAGCAGCAGCAATAGCACACAGCTGCAGCAAAGCAACAGTAGCGGCAGCAATAACGACAGCAACGCAGCTATAGCGACAGCAGCGCAACAATCAACAATAGCAGCGGCAGCAGTTTTAGTGACAGCGGCATAAAACTGTCACAAAAACAACAGTGGTATCAGCAATATCAGTACCTTTCAGCGATAGTTGGTAGGTTTTTATGACAGTTCTGCGGTTTATATTAGATATTATGTGTTTATGTATTATATATATATATATATATATATATATATATATATATATATATATATATATATATATATATATATATATATATATATATATATGGTATTAATATATACGTATATATTTTCCTAATTGCTAATTGTGTTTTAGTATACTATATTATAATATTTAGTTGTTAGCATATATTTATTATTGGATAGTTAGTATAAACAAGGTATTGGATATTACCTTGAGATACCAAGGTAAGTATCAAGGTATTTTAGGATACCCAAGGTATTGGGTTTGGGTATCGAGATTATGGTTTAGTATTGTAATACCAAGTTGGTTCAAAACCAAGGTATCCATTTAATGTTATAATTAGGATTTTATATAATTAATATTTGTTTGATATGTATATGTCATGCTTTACCTATTGTTTTACGTATCCTGAGATACGGTATCCTAGTATCCTAAGATATAGCTTTTATGACCTAGACTCTAGTATTTGAAACCAATATCTTTGAGATAGACTCTTGCAACCTAGAAATATGTATTTTGACATATTTGACCATATTTTGACCATAGTTGACCATAGTTTGACTTTTGACTTATAGATGGCTTGTTGACCTAGAAGTTGACTAGTTTAACTTATTTTCTTTCCGAAATCTTGTATTGATGTTATATTCCATATCTAGGTCTTCGAGGCACCGTATCAGACATCTGTGAGACTATTCTTTGGACTTCAGGTGAGTACATTCTTTGATAGTTTCTCATTTATGATATCCTCTATGTTCATTGTATCTAGTGTAGATATCCATATTTTTTGACATGATGGTTACACGAATTGGTATATTCAGATCTCGTCATGAGATGTTATTCTTTGGTATATGGTGTATCTTGTGCAAGCCTTGTTTCATTGATTATCTTGTACATGTACAGACACTGATTCTCGGGAAGAGTCGCTATCTTCTTGGGGAATCCCGTGCCATAGCGTACCATGGTTGGATCTATTATACCAGTCGAGGGTGGGGAGTATTTTAGTGTAGATATGTGATAATACCCTCCTTGTATCAAGTCTTGCTCTTGAATAGTGTTAATCATACACCGCACGCATGATTAGCCAGGCCATAAATCTTGTATCATGTTCCCAAGCCGATCATATGTTAAAGCTAGTACTCACACACTTAGTCATTAGTATTCTTGTTCATTGTCATATTGCTCATTATTGTATTATTCCAGTATTTTCTTATTGTATATCTTTTGTATCTATTGTGCATCCTGTATATTCACATCTATTTACTGTTACATAGTTTTTATTATTGATTATAACTGCTATTAGAGATGTACTCTGCTCCTTTCCTAACTGGATATATTTTTCCCAGATGACACTGAGGACTGGTACCCTATACATTATGGACCTCAGGATGTTGTGGGTTTAGAGTCAGAGACCCTGGCTCAGGAGGGACTTATTCCAACTGAGACAGATGACCCAGGTTTAGAAGCTTCTTAGTATTCTTGTACTAGATTTGTCTCCAGCTTATTTTTGTAGTATTCTTTCAGACTCATTGATGTTATTATTTTAGACTCATGAGTTGTATGTAACTATTCTATTCCTTATCATATTCGTGCTTATTTCCATCTTAGATCTGTGATTGAGTATATTATTATTGTTGGTGGCTCATTATATTGCTAGATAGATTACCCAGGCAACGTTCTACTGCCGATTCTGCGGCGTAGGCTGGGCGTTATTTCTGACTTGCATCCCTACATCGGATGCGGGTCATGACATGAATCACCCCCTGTATGCTAATAAGAATACAATGCACCTAGCTAAGGGAATAATCCCAACTTGTATTGCTTGTGTTAGAACATGAAAATAAAACTTTGCTTATATATGGACCCTCGCATGCTCCTTTTGCCTTGTGCAACTAGACCCCGCTATGCATCGAGTAGAACGATATACGTATACTCTGTAGTATACTGTTTACTTGCTACACTACATGACCCTAGATTATGTCGCTCGGTATGTCCCTTTACGGTTTCACTCATCGGCTTACCCTTAGGCCCGAGCCAACGTAAATGCTTATATTTTTATAAAAATGCATGCTTGCCTGCTTATATGTTAACTTGTAATGTTGCCTCGATCCAATACTTGCCACAATGAAACTTATGCCATAATTATGTAACACTATCGCGTATCATGCATGCATCTTGTTAGCCAGAAGACTATCAAATAGTCCTTCTGTGCAATATGAACCTACAAGTATCCGGGATCGTTAGGTCGTCAAGGCAATCTCCGAACCAGGGGAATGCATCAAGGCAAGTTATACACTAAAAGAGAATCATGTCAAGCAAATCAAGTGTAAACCCCCTGATTTTCAAGAATTTTTAATTTAGATTTTTCACAATTTTCTAGAATTTTTCTGGGATTTTCTGTAATTAAACTAAGGTATTTTAATTATTAAATGATTTTTAAATGATATTAAATAATATTAAAATATTATAAAAATAATATTTTCTGGTGTAAAATGAAAAACTAGACATAGGGTAATTTTTCAGAAATTTATTGGACCCCGGAAGCATTTTAAAAGCCCTAAAAACTAATTATTTAATTAAACCAAAATGAACCGGGTTTATTTTAAATAAACCAAACCAAACCAAACCGAAGCAACTTCTGAACCGGACCGGACCGCCCACCCTAACGGGTCAGATCTTGCCTACCTACCCGACCCAAACCCGCCTACCCGACCCACACTTAATCTTTAGCGGATCGGGTCGGATCCTTAATAGCCCGACCCGACCCGGGTGAACAGTGCACCCCCAAACCCGATCTCCCCTGACCCCTCGTTTCCTCCGGCGGCTGAACCGCCGTGGCGCTTCGCCTCCCCGGTGCCGCTCTGGCTTTCCGTACCCGCCGCCTCATCACCTCCCGCACCGGCCGCCGCTTCACTGTCCCGACCCATCGCTCCGCCTCCCGCATCGGCTGACCCTCCGCCTCTTCTCTGCCCTATAAAACCCTCACCTCTCCGCCTCCGTCCGCCCTTCTTCCTCCACGACGACCTCGCCGGCCAGAACCCCGCAGCCGCCTCGAGCCTCCACCGTACAGTCGGCCACCCAGAACCCCTCCGCCCTCTTCGACTTCTTCCTCCGCCTCCAGTGAGCCACCGTCCCCGCCCGAGACCAGCCCGCAGAGCCCGACCCCAGCCGCTGCTCTTCTCCCCTCCGCCACGACGAAGCGCCGCCCCGCTGACCGGCTCCCCTCTCCGCCAGTGCCCTCGATCCCCGCTGCAACTTCGACGAAGCTTCGGCCTGCTCCGGTGGTCGAATCCCTAACCCTAACCCTAGAACTGAACAGTGACAGGACACAGTTCGTGTCGAGACACGCGGACACGAAAATTCTCGATTTTTGGAACCCTGTTCAGGTACCCATTTCTCTCTCCTTGTTGCCCCATTTTCTGTTCCTTCTGTTGTAACGCGTAAACTACATGACCCTCTCGATGCCCGTGTAACCCGTTCGGTGCATCGCGTCCTGTGGTGATCGCGAACCGCGATCCAAAAACAGAAAAACCAACGCCCTGTTTCACCCCGGAACTGAGTACGCCCCGCCAAACGGGACAACTTGGTCACGTGCGGTCTTCACCGATACGTGCGCGCCGTCGTTACGGACGTACGGAATTTCGCCGAAGTTGATTTGGATGTGCGTGCACACCGGAATCAACGCATATCCGCCGACAACGCCCCGTATCCGTCCTTTCTGAATCTCGTTGTAACTTAGTGTACACACGTCAGATCGAAACAAAACTTGCCCCATCGGACTCGTAGCAATACGCTGGTCCTGTGACCCAAGTTTGGTTCGATCCTGAGAACGTTGACAAAATCGCGTATCGTGGGCCCCACAGGCTCAATTTGACGGACAATTTTGTGAACGGCTTATCGGAATCCATTTCTGAAAGTTCCGTTGGGTTCGTATCATCGTTCCTGACCTGTTGACACTAAGTTTGACAGATTTGGAGACCTTTGATTTTGACACATTTTTCGGTGCAAAGTGGCCCACATATGGACCCCGCTTTGACTTAAAAATATCATTTTTGCCCTTGTGTCCAAATTGGACTCAAGGATAGGCGTTTCTCGCTGATTGATATTATCTGGATCTGATGGTGATGTCTATTTCAGCAACCGGAGTACTGCCTACAAATCCTGCTGCTGCCAGAGCTACAATTGGAGCCGGAACCCCAGGCAAGTGTACCTTGCCAAAATTTTGCAGTATTGTTACTTATTTACTTTATTTAATTAACTGTTGTACATGCTTAAACCTAGGATCGTGTGACTTACTTAGCTTCCGATTAATAGTCGGGTGCCAACACCGTACGCGGGGTTGTGTAAGGTCAACTAGAGATGGATATCGTGACATTTACATTCTCGTACTTGCCATATCAAGTACGTTATACCCAGGACACTTGACACGAATCATGAGACAGAATCTTCCTGAAATATTCAAGGTAATTCTGTATAGGATACAGGTTTATGACATATGCATCTTTACATGCTTAGACTTGTTGTATTAGTTTTGGTCTTGCGTAACATGGACATGTACATCGTGAACTGTGACGTGAGATTACATTGGGTGGGGAGAGTATTAACATATCAAGGCTGATTATATTATAATTATTGTCATCTGGAGGTGTCACACCCCGATCTCCCGCAGGCTATTTCGGCCGTTCCCGCTAGGCGGGAATCACCCTCGCCAGCGCTCCCGCGGAACGATCACTTTGACCCATCCGGGAGTGATGCCGCATGAGCGTGATCCACGCCCTTGCAAGGCCATGGTTCATTGGCTGGCGGTAAGAGTTCTAAGCCACAGAGTCGCACAGATTGTCTGAGTGCAGCGGAGTCATGAACGCATAGGCGATCGGTAACGGGTTCACTGAGTTGACAAATATAGCGGAAGCATTGAAACACAAGTTTGAAGTAAAGCAACTCTTTATTGATATAAACATGTGTTACAGGCGGCGTATAGCAGAGATTACAAGTCGCTCAAGCCTCTCTCTCTGAAACAGTAAAAGCGTGCCAAGTGGCTACAATTGTAGATTGATTGTACAAGCGATGATCAGGCGATGTTCACAACATTATGTCTTGTATATGTGCTTTTGATTCCGGACGCACCATTGCAAGGCTTCAGAGGAAACTCCTGGCCTTAGCACGTACGAAGGAGACATCCGCACTGAACGAGGTTCTCCCGCACCCTGCATACAAACTGGTGGATTATCAGTACATTGAATGCACTGGTGGGGAAGCTACTCGCCCGCTCGACAAATCCAAACACGTAATACAGGTTCCGTGCACCAACTATTAAGTTATCTTTTTAGTTTCCTTAGGATCAGTTTCATGCAAATATTGAATAGCCTAGTTCGTGTGGCAGTGCGCCGTGCGATATGAGAGAAAACACGGCGAGACTTACCCTTTGGCCTTCCCTGTCCAAGGCAAACATTGTTAATTTAAGCACGGGCAAGTATAAGCATTCAGGAGCATAGCATATGCAACATGCAAACACGAGAGTCATTGAACGGGATAATAGTTGGTGTGCTCAGTTGTTCTTTGATGCGATATAATGACTCGCACGCGGATAGCCGCTAAGCGAGGATGACTTATCTATATGAACATGAGTCGCTGGCAAAGCCATAAAGGACTAATCCCAGAGAGTGGAACGCAACGAGAGCACACGATGCGCTACAAACCATCTCGCCCGTACACGATGGATTGCATATGTAGTCCAAGCCAAGATGGAATGCAACCAAGTACACGATATGCTGCAACCCATCTCGCCAGCACACGATAGACTACACATGATGTGGTCCTAGGCCAAGTGGAATGCAACCTAGTACGTGATATGCTGCAAACCACTCGCCTGCACACGATGGACCACACTTAAAGTTCCATCCGGACCGGAGCGGCCCCAGTGCCCCGGTGACCGTCCGTGGAACTATGTCTCATTTTCGAGTTGTCCGCGACATGCAAGTCAGGGTTAAACCAATATCAGGCAACACGATTTATTTGACCAATCTCAGGCAACATGATTTATTTGACCAATCTCAGGCAACACGAATACACGATATACTTGAACCATGATTCTACGTTCAGTGAGTGACTTGCCTTGATGCATTCCCCTGGTTCGGGGCTGCCTTGGTGACCTAACGGTCCCGGATACTTGCAGGTTCATTCAGGCACAGAACGACTACGTAGTAGTCTTCCGGGGTTTGGATGAAAACATGGCAACATTACAAGCAGACAAGCATGCATTTCTAAGGAACATAATCAGCACGTTTGCTCGGGCCCGAAGGTAAGCCGAGAGTTAGATCGTTAAGGGACTTAGCATGCGAGGGTCTGAATACAAGCAGTATTTCAATTTCTATGTTCTAGCATAAGCAATACGAGTTGGGATTATTCCCTTAGCTAGGTGCGTTGGATTTATTAGCATGCAGGGGGTGAATCGCCTAGCGACTAGCATGAATATTCCAGATTTTATGTGTGCTGGCTAAGCAAAGACAAGTTCACCGTAGCCACCCACCTTAGCGATGATTCGCCTCGGTAGAGCGATACGCCGAGCGAGCCTTTGAAAGCCAAAGTTGATTTCTTGTAGGGACAAGTCTGGATATCCTTTGCTTCTCTTTTTGAGGCAAAGCGGGTCGGGACAGTTGCACTATTGCCGTTTAAAACGACAGTCCGCTTGAGCGGAACGGGGTGTTACAGGAGGTGTCTTAGTCTCTGATACAGAGCTTTGGCGCAAGTTCTGGCCCTTCGAGAGAATACTGCTATGGGTTTCACCGACACCGATCCTGTAGTAGTCTCAGCCTGAGTATGACTAAAACTCTCACTTGCATATCACTTAGCTGGTTTATTTATTTACCCTATTGTTTCATTTATTGCTGTACTGCATTATTTTGGCTTGAGTTATTTTGTACCTTGCTATGTCCCCTGAGGACCTGGATCTGGATTATGTCCCTAGGATTAGCAGAGGATATCTATCCTGAGGTGTACGGAACAGGAGCACTTCTCAGAACAGTACCAGACCCTGAGGACGAGGTGATCGCTGAGGACTTTTCATGAACATCTGCTTCCCTATGATCAGTTTTATGGCAATTAAACTCTTTTATTCCTGTTTAAATGAACATTTGTAACAGACTTAATATCGGATTGTTCCCCAATTTTATTTACTTGTGACTGGTTAATGTTTATTTCTTTTTATTGATATTGATGTGTTTATTCTGTGGATGAGATTAGTAAACCCTGATCATTGTAATACAGCTTAAGTATGCCCCGATGGATCCATTAAATTGGATTTGTCCATCGGTGTGTGCTGCTGGCCATTGCCACGTGTCTAGTCCCTCAATATTTTGGGACTGGGGCGTGACATGGTTTTTGTGGTGGCCCATGCAGGTCAACGACTAAATTATTCAGTTTCAACTTAGGGACCAAACATGCCTGCAATAAGAATAGGATAAGTTTTTAGGATCTCATCCACTTGCTTGAATCGTTCTTGATATCTATATCGTATTCGAACTAATTTTTGACTTGCATCTTGCCTTGATTCCTGTGCGCCTCTTATAGTTTATTTTTGATACAGAGTAATGGATTCACGAGCAAACGACGGAACTCCAGCAAGAACACCAATAGGTGTTGTAGCCACCTACGGAGAAGATGAAGTGACGCCATTGAGTGGAGATCCCTCTACTCAGCGAAGTAGCCAAGCAGATCAGCAAGCTTCTAGATTCCGGCGTGATGACATTCTGCCGCCTCCGCAGTTCGTTCCACCAATGCCCGTATTCCCACAAGGGTAACCTATAGACGGGCAACAGATATTCCAAATGATCTACGCAATGATGCAAGCCCAGCAACAAGTCCAACACGAGGCTCAGCGTCGCGAGGCTGATTACTTAAGGAACAGCATAGTAACTGCACTGGAGCAGGTCAACCTACCAGCTCGATGGCCAATGACGGGCTCTATCACCGATTTCTGCCAGCTGAAGCCCCGTACCTTTTCTGGCAAGGAGGGACCAACAGAAGTTCATGAATGGCTCACCAACATTCGGCATCAATTAGAGGCAGCTGAGCTTCCACGGGAACGTTGGATGACTGCCGTCAGAATGCAATTGACGGACAATGCTCATCACTGGTGGCTATCCGAGAGGACACGGCTCAGACCAGACCGAGTCACTTGGAAAGAGTTCTCCAGACTCTTTCAGGAGATGTACATTCCGGCTATCGCTCGATCAGAACTTCGGGACAAGTTCAATCGCCTCACTCAGGATACTATGACGGTGGAAGAGTACAACGCAGAATTCATTCATCTAAGTTGCTTCGCCCCAACATTGATCCCGACAGAAGAAGAGAAGGCCGAGAAGTTTTTTGAAGGACTCAACTTCGAGTTACAGAAACTAATTGGATCCGTTGCACCTACTTCATACTCGGACGTCCTTGCTGCAGCCAGACGTATGGAGCGCGTCACCAGGAGAGAGACTAGTCTGAAGCGGCCTTCCCCATCAACAACAGCTAGAGCACCACAAGAAGAAGCTGCAAAGAGACCTCACCTACACCAACAGCAGAAAATATCTACACCACAAGTAATAGTCCTTACTACTTGTCACTACTGTGGCAAAGCAGGCCATCTCGCCAAGGAATGCCGACGCAGATTAGGATTGTGTTTAGCATGCGGATCCCGTCAGCATTCGGTAAGGGATTGCCCTGAACGTGGAGAAGGAGCACCAAGGGCAAACCAACAAGCTCTACCAGCACCAGGAGGACATCAACCAAGGCCACCCTTGGCACTTCAAGCAGCACCCTACCAGCAAGCCCAGCAACAGCAGAGGGCACCACCTCAAGGACGCGGACAAGCTTTCGCAATGACTGTGGGAGACGCACAGAATCATGGAGTAGCTAATGCGCGTAAGTTTTTGTAGTTCTGTTTCTAGTATTGCTTTAGTTCGTGCCCGTTGGTTCGTGACCCTAGACTTAACCTGATAGTTTTAACTTGCTAATAATTGATAACCTAGTGATAACCTAGAATTGTTAATCTAATATGTTTTAAAGGATAACCTGGTTTTCTAAAAACTATAATTTTCTAGATTTTCTACATTTGGGAAATTGTATAACTTCCATTGCTTAGGGAAATAATTTTTCCTATGTGTTTAAACCCTCAACCTTGACTTTTCTTCATCGCGTTGTGCTTCAAATAAATTTTGCAACCGTGTCATCTCTGTTGATCGGTTATTCTTTGATTGCGAGGACGCAATCCTCTTAAGGGGGTAGATTGTAAACCCCCTGATTTTGAAGAATTTTTAATTTGGATTTTTCACAATTTTCTGGAATTTTTCTGGGATTTTCTGTAATTAAACTAAGGTATTTTAATTATTAAATAATTTTAAAATAATATTAAATAATATTAAAATATTATAAAAATAATATTTTCTGGTGTAAAATGAAAAACTAGACATAGGATAATTTTTTAAAAATTTATTGGACCCCGGAAGCATTTTAAAAGCCCTAAAAACTAATTATTTAATTAAACCAAAATGAACCGAGTTTATTTTAAATAAACCAAACCAAACCGAACCAACTTCTGAACCGGACCGGACCGGACCGCCCACCCTAACGGGTCGGATCTTGCCTACCTACCCGACCCAAACCCGTCTACCCGACCCGCACTTAATCTTTAGCGGATCGGGTCGGATCCCCAATAGCCCGACCTGACCCGACCCGACCCGACCCGGGTGAACAGTGCACCCCCAAACCCGATCTCCCTCGACCCCTCGTTTCCTCCGGCGGCTGAACCGCCATGGCGCTTCGCCTCCCCGGCGCCGCTCCGGCTTCCCGCCGCCTCATCACCTCCCGCACCGGCCGTCGCTTCACTGCCCCGACCCAACGCTCCGCCTCCCGCACCGGCTGACCCTCCGCCTCCTCTCCGCCCTATAAAACCCTCACCTCTCCGCCTCCGTCCGCCCTCCTTCCTCCACGACGACCTCGCCGGCCAGAACCCCGCAGCCGCCTCAAGCCTCCATCGTACAGTCGGCCACCCAGAACCCCTCCTCCCTCTTCGACTTCTTCCTCCGCCTCCAATGAGCCGTCGTCCCCGCCCGAGACCAGCCCGCAGAGCCCAACCCCAGCCGTTGCTCTTCTCCCCTCCGCCACGACGAAGCGCCGCCCCGCTGACCGGCTCCCCTCTCCGCCAGTGCCCTCGGTCCCCGCTGTAACTCCGACGAAGCTCCGGCCTGCTCCGGTGGTCGAATCCCTAACCCTAACCCTAGAACTGAACAGTGACAGGACATAGTTCGTGTCGAGACACGCGGACACGAGAATTCTCGGTTTTTGGAACCCTGTTCAGGTACCCATTTCTCTCTCCTCGCTGCTCCATTTTTTGTTCCGTCTGTTGCAACGCGTAGACTGCATGACCCTCTCGATGCCCGTGCAACCCGCTCGGTGTATCGCGTCCTGTGGTGATCGCGAACCGCGATCCAAAAACAGGAAAACCAACGCCCTGTTTTACCCCGGAACTGAGTATGCCCCACCAAACGGGACAACTTGGTCGCGTGCGGTCTTCACCGATACGTGCGCACCGTCGATACGGACGTGCGAGATTTCGCCAAAGTTGATTTGGATGTGCGTACACATCGGAATCAACGCGTATCGGCCGACAACGTCCCGTATCCGTCCTTTCTGAATCTTGCTGTAACTTAGTGTACACATGTCGGATCGAAATGAAACTTGCGTCATTGGACTCGTAGCAATACGCTGGTC
Organism: Iris macrosiphon; assembly: GCA_036927795.1. Lineage (NCBI taxonomy): Eukaryota > Viridiplantae > Streptophyta > Magnoliopsida > Asparagales > Iridaceae > Iris > Iris macrosiphon. The sequence goes on along the minus strand of JAYESA010000006.1, from coordinate 168,362,280 downwards.
CTGTGACCCAAGTTTGGTTCGATTCTGAGAACGTTGACAAAATCGCGTATCGTGGGCCCCATAGGCTCCACTTGACGGGTGATTTTGTGAACGGCTCATCAAAATCCATTTCTGGAAGTTTCGTTGGGTTCGTATCATCGTTCCTGACCTGTTGATACTAAGTTTGACAGATTTGGAGACCTTTGATTCTGACACATTTTTTGGTGCAAAGCGGCCCACATATGGACCCCGCTTTGACTTGAAAATATCATTTTTGCCCTTGTGTCCAAATTGGACTCAAGGACAGGCGTTTCTAGCTGATTGATATTTTCTGGATCTGATGGTGATGTCTATTTCAGCAACCAGAGTACTGTCTACAAATCCCGCTGCTGCCAGAGCTACAATTGGAGCCGGAATCCCAGGCAAGTGTACCTTGCCAAAATCCTGCAGTATTGTTACTTATTTACTTTATTTAATTAATTGTTGTACATGCTTAAACCTAGGATCGTGTGACTTACTTAGCTTTCAATTAATAGTCGGGTGACAACACCGTACGCGGGGTTGTGTAAGGTCAACTAGAGATGGATATCGTGACATTTACATTCTCGTACTTGCCATATCAAGTACGTTATACCCAGGACACTTGACACGAATCATGAGACAAAATCTTCCTGAAATATTCAAGGTGATTCTGTATAGGATACAGGTTTATGACATATACATCTTTACATGCTTAGACTTGTTGCATTAGTTTTGGTCTTGCGTGACATGGACATGTACATCGTGAACTGTGACGTAAGATTACATTGGGTGGGGAGAGTATTACCATATCAAGGCTGATTATATTATAATTATTGCCATCTGGAGGTGTCTTAGTCTCTGATACAGAGCTTTGGCGCAAGTTCTGGCCCTTCGAGAGAATACTGCTATGGGTTTCACCGACACCGATCCTGTAGTAGTCTCAGCCTGAGTATGACTAAAACTCTCACTTGCATATCACTTAGCTGGTTTATTTATTTACCCTATTATTTTATTTATTGCTGCACTGCATTATTTTGGCTTGAGTTATTTTGTACCTTGCTATGTCCCCTGAGGACCTGGATCTGGATTATGTCCCCAGGATTAGCAGAGGATATCTATCCTGAGGTGTACGAAACATGAGCACTTCTCGGAACAGTACCAGACCCTGAGGACGAGGTGATCGCTGATGACTTTTAATGAACATCTGCTTCCCTATGATCAGTTTTATGGCAATTAAACTCTTTTATTCCTGTTTAAATGAACATTTATAATAGACTTAATATCGGGTTGTTCCCCGATTTTATTTACTTGTGACTGGTTAATGTTTATTTCTTTTTATTGATATTGATGTGTTTATTATGTGGATGAGATTAGTAAACCCTGATTATTGTAATACAGCTTAAGTATGCCCCGATGGATCCATTAAATTGGGTTTGTCCATCGGTGTGTGCTGCTAGCCTTTGCCACGTGTCTAGTCCCTCGATATTTTGGGATTGGGGCGTGACATCAAGTAACAAAGCTCGTGGACCAATACTCGTTCAGAGCAATAATCAAGATTCAAATATCTCGTGAATCTGGAATGACCCAAGACTTGCATGGTCACGGACAACTCGTGCACGAGGTATCTCATTCCTCGGACGATCACCAGGGCACCGGGATCGTACCAGCCTAGGAGAAATGCTTGGTGTATTGCGAGCGCCAAAGATGGGTCCAGTATGCTATCCCGTCTTTGTGGGTTGGCAATACACGGTATTCGGCCTTGGTAAATCATATTACCTTGGACTCTCCGTCTACCCAATAGTCGCATGTTCTGGCGGGATGGCATACAATGGCTCTTCTGTATCACCCGTTCCCCTGAATTGCTTGTCTTGTACAAAGCGTTGCACCCTATTCCGCAATTGAGACTATACAAAGCCTGGTCCTTTATGGCTATGTCAGTGACCTCATATTCATATAGATAAGTCATCCTCGTTTAGCGGCAATCTGCGTGCAAGTCATTGTATCGCATCCAATAAACTAAAATACTTGAACATCCTCTGCAACACTTCTGGATAACATGTATGCTCATACACTTGGAATAGAATCTCGCTCACAACACTTGTGTTTGCTTATGCAATTGTCCCTGGATTCCATTATGTATATGCTCGTGCTTGATTTAACTTGGTTTGTCTTGGATATGGAAGGACAAATGATAAGTTGGTAAGTCTCGTCGTGTTTCCTTTATATCGCACGACGCACTACCACACGAGTTAGGCTTTTCATAAATGCCATGAAACTGATCCTAAGGCAAGATTAGAAAGATAACTTAATAGATGGTGCACAGAACCTATATAACGTGTTTGGATTTGTCGAGCGGGCGATAAGCCTCCCCACCAGTGCATTCATGTACTGATAACTCACCAGATTGCTTGTAGGGTGCGGGAGAACCTCGTTCGGTGCGGATGCCTCCTTCGTACGTGTTAAGACGTGGAGTTCACTCTGGGGCCTTGGAGCGCTGCGTCCGGAACTGAAGCACATATATATGACATAATATTGGAACATCGCCTATGTATCATTCCACAAATGTAGCCATTTGGTACGCCTTTACTGTTCAGAGAGAGAGAGAGAGGCTTGACCGACTTGTAATCTCGGCCTAACACCGCCTGTAACACTTGTTTAATATCAATAAATAGCTTTTTTTTATTTCAAAACTTGTGTTATTCAATGCTTCCGCTATCGACGACTCTGTGAACTTGTTACCAATCGCTTGTGCATTTATTATTCTGCTGCACTTGGACAATCTGTGCGACTCTGTGGCTTAGACCTCTTACCGCCTACATGGACCACGACCTTGCACGGGCGCGACTTACGCTCGTGCGATATCACGCCCAGATGGGTCAAGCAATCGTCCCACGGGAGCGTTGACGCGGTAATTCGTGCCTAGCGGGGACGGCCGATTGCCTGCGGGAGATCGGGGCGTGACACCGGTGCTCAAGGCAAGATTCGCCCTACACGACGATCTGCCCCCAGGATCCAGCAAGTTCGCAAACGAACTTCTGGAACGCTCTTGGTCACCTTCGGATCACTCAGAAATCACTATGTGGGAGGGGCGTTGGCTAGGCTGCATACGAGCTCAGGTGCTCTCGATTTTCTTGGTGAAGTCTGAATTTTCTCTCCTCAAATGGAAGAGGAGCCCCTATATAACTTGAGGAAATCAGCATATATGAGGCTTGAGAAAGCTCATGCCGCATATGCGCCATCCGACACCAGACCGCATGCTTAGCCTTAGCCGCATGCGACGCCGGGGCCGCATGCTACGCCGAAGCCGCATGCGTCACCGCCGCCGCCGTCGGTTACGCTGCACAGAGCAGAGCCGCCAAACGCTGTCAAGCGCCGAAAGCAATTACCACTATGCACGGACACCCCCACGTCGCTTGTGCCGCATAATCTGGATGGCACAGATAACCATGCGGCGCATACGCCGCCAACAGCCGAACCTGTCCTCTCCACATGCAACTCGCTTATGCAAATTCGCAGGCCGCATAGTTCCTTGGATGCATAGCGCCTTGGCCGCATAGCTCCAGGCTGCATAGCGACATGACGCATGCGACCGAGCTAGCAATTGTGCATAAAATGAGCGCATGTGCACGATGCGACGATGCAAAGTGCGCCAACAAAGTACCACTTTGCGCCCTTGAGTCCGAGTTGCTAGGGCTTAGCTCATAAGGGAAGTATCCCAAAGGTGGTGACAAAATAAAAATTGCCATAAAGGTGTTTACACTTAATATCTCTAGGAAAGTCAACCCACATGGGCCACCACACCATGTGCATATACCAATACTAAGCAAAGCTATATATTGAGATATACACATTGATGGTTTTTCAATGTGGGACTAAAACTCCCAAAGCAAAGTGGAAGACACCAACACCATTTTGATTTGGTTTGATTCTTTTACTTGGCTCAACACACTAAACAAATCTGGCTAAAATCTATCGAACAAAATTCACAAGTATTTAAATACTTAAATAGCAAACATATCATAAATTTGTTCAGAAACATTATAATCCACTAACAATTTAGTTTAAAACTTCATAAATGATCAATCAAAATTTAATTTCCATAAGGTTATTTGAGTACATTTTTTTTTTAATTTTTGACATAATGTTTAGAGTCCGACGTAACGCTCGAAACTTTAGATTATTTGAGTACGTCGGTCGAGTTTGATTCCACATGGATTTAATAGTTTATCAATCTAGAACTGGACTAAAAAAAAAAATTGGAACGGAAGGACAAAAGAACCAATCAAACTGAAGCTGCCAATTTTTTTGGGTTTGGTTTGGTTTGGTTTGGTTCTTTTCTTGCACACCCCACATTTTTTTCTTTCTATTTGACCAATCTGACCCTTTTGGAACCTACGGGTCTGAAAATTAAACCAGGATCTGACCCGTTAGGTGACAATTTAATCATATATAATTGGGCATCCAGTCATTTCAGTGAAATACTGAAACCCCATGTAGGAGAGAGAGTGAGAAAGAAAGAAAGAACAAAATTAGGGTTAGGGTTTTTGCCTACGCCGGCTGGTCGTCGACCTCGTCGATCGGATCCCCAAACCGCCAACGTCGATCTATCCGATAGGTACTTCCTCCTCCTCCTTTTTTTCTATGTTTTCTTTGTCATGTCAATGTTTGATGATAATGATGATCATGATGAGTTGTTTTGGTAGTTTCTACGAGAAGCTCTTCTCATTTTCGATAAAGTTTCTTTTTTTTTGGGTAATTTTGGGAATCTCCTCTTAATGCTAAAAAAAAAAATGCAAATTTCGCTCCATTCTATCATGAACGTTTCTTTCTGTCATACAGCTTGAAGTCTTCTATGGATGGTCTATAATTGCTGTCGCAGTTATAGCTTGCTAGTCCCCTACATAGTGGTGGATCTTGAAACACGTTTTTGGAGGGGCCAATTACAATTTACAAGTATATAGGAAAATACGTATATCAGTGTTTAAAAAAGCCTGTAGGACTCGTGGTTAGGCGCCTCCCGAGGCTCAACCTTGCGCCTCATTTTCTACGATACAAGGATCCTTATTTCCTTAGGATATGAAGGAAGGGAGAAGCACAAAAAACTGTAGCTTTCTGTCGATCCTTAGCTCCAACTTGCGTCAGGTCCTTCCTTCGGACGCCTTACTCTGTTGGATTGAAAGCGGATGAAAATCCACCTAGGTGCGCCGAGGCACGTGCCTTGTGCGCACCAAACTTGCTTCTGTGGCCCGCCTCGTGTGCCTCACCACTTCTTCCGAGGGACACCTGACAGATGAGGCTCATTATCGTGATTTTTTTTTAAATATCTGTTTTCTTTCTTTCTTGTAATAGATATCGTTTAATATTTTAATGTTTATAGAATAATTCAACTGATCTTTCTAAGGTAATTAATAGGTTTTCTACCATGACTTTTGATGTTATCAAGTCAACCAAGAAAATATTTTGTTGAAAATATTGTTAACGACTGGATCGTAAGGACATAAACACTATGAAATGTATCAAATCAGTAAACTAATCTTTCAATTGCAATTAATAGGTTTTGTAATGATGGAGGAAGACGATGATAAAATGTACACATCAGTTGGTGATATTTGTGATAGAAATAATAATATGCATGATGACAATTTTTAGGGTTTTGACAACTTCCCATTGTTATAAACTTGTGGTAGTTTCTTTTCCCATTTTTTTTAACAATGATTAAACATTAGTTTTTATGTCTATAATTTTATGTATTCCACTTGTTACTATCTTAATGTTGTTTTGAATTGATTAGATATAATATGAGTTTGATTATTTGAAACTATATTATTAAAAAATTCTAAAAATCTTAGTATTGCTTCACTAAAGCCAGCGCCTTGCCATGCCTTGGCTTGAGAGGACCATTGCGCATCAAGTGTGCCTAACATTTTTAAAACATTGCATACAAATGGCAATTTTGCAATATACCATTTTTATATGCAAAGGATGTACATACAAAAATTCGTAAAACTAAGTAAAAGGAAAAACCTAGACAAAAGGAAAAAAAAGTTGTATCAATTTTAAGATTTTTCGGACATTCTTTGAAGTATTGTGTTCATTAGATGTTCTCTAAAGTCTTGCATTCACTAGTAACCAAATAAAAACTAAGGGTCCGTTTGGATAGTTTTTCTGAAATTTGTTCTGAAAACAGTTTTCTGAAAGTAAGTTATAAAGTTTTCTGAGTATAGAGATTCTGAGTTTACGTTTGGTTAATTTCATCTTAAAAATAATTTTAAAACATAAAAGTTAAAAATTGTCTCGTGAAAAAGTTTTAGAAAATAATTTTGTTAGCTGTGTCTATACGTGTCCACCTGCCCCCCTCTCAAACGTGTCCATCTTTGTGTCAACGTCGAGCAACAGTCCTCCGATATCGTCCAGGGCATCCACGGCCACTTCATCCGCCGCCCCTAGGACGTCGGCTCCGGCGACCAAGGCCACATGTTTGGCTACGCCACCGACGATACCCCTGAGTTCATGCCTCACTCCCACGTCCTTGCCACCAAGCTCGGCGCCAGGCTCACCGAGGTTCGCAAGGACGGCACCAGCGGCGACGGCAAGATATTAGCCGACGAGCTCGCCGCCATCTTCGCCACACTCATCGACGACTATCCCCTCATCGATGAGGAGCTGCGGCGGATGATGGCGGAGGCTGACCCGACGACAACGACTTCATCAGCCTCGACGATGCGGTCGAAGAAGCTCCGACGCGCAGGCCAGATGTCGGTGTAGATGACGAGGTTGAAGCTGAAGTCGGACTCGGAGAGGAGGGCTGATTTGGATCTGGTGCTCAACTGTTTGAGGGCTCTGGTCGTGGTGGCTCCGGTCCTCGTCGTCGGATGGGGCTCCGGTCCTCGTCGTCGGCTAGGGCTCTGGTCCTCGTTGTCGTCGTGGTTGAGTCATCTAGGGCTCCGGTCGTGGTCAAGTCTCGTCGTCGTGGTGGCTCCGGTCGTGGTCGTTGTGGTTGAATCCGACGTTAAGGGCTCTGACGTCTAGGCTCCGGCCATCTCAGAAAAAAGAGAGGGAGGAGCACAGACTCCATACATCTTTCTGTATGGAGGAGAGAGAAAGAGGGAGAGAGGAGAGAGTTGGGGGGGGGGGTTGGTTGGGGGTGGGGTCCGCCAACAGTACGAGAGAGACTTCTGAGAAAGCAATATTTTCTCTCTTTCTGAAAGTCGATTTTAAACTTTACTTTTGGGAAAAAAATTCCTAAAACAATGCTTCAAAAAACTGCATCCAAACGTTATTTTAGTTTACTGTAGTATTCTTACTCCCAAAACCACGTTTAAAACAATATCCAAACACTACCTAAAGCTCTAAGATATTTCCCTTTCAATATGGACATCCAGAAACTTGTCTCCCATCTTATTTGGAACTCTTTTTTTGACAATTTTCATTGCAGAAAAAGCTCATTTTGTAGTGGATGTGAAAGGCTGGAAGAGTTAAAATGAGATAAAAGAGTCTATAAACTCTTGTTTCAGCAAGTCTCCACATTTGTCTTATCTGCTTACATAAATCATCGAAATAATTCAGATTGAATTGATGTGGTTTTTAAATCTAGATGATTAGGAACACCTCAAACACAATGTTACAACTTAAACTTCAAATCTATTTTCTGTTGCTCACTGAAATCATTAGGTTAACATTTCTCAGCAATAGTAAAATCTCCATTACGCTTAAATGCTTTATGGACATTCTTAGGCTAGTATTTCTCAACAGAACTACAAATAATTCTTGGGAAGCGGACCAATGTCAAGAGTTTTTATGATGTTGGGGAGCGGGGAGGGTGACATAACCACAAGTCTCCATGTAAATGAAGTGGGGTGGGGGTGGGTAGCAGGTCTCCTTGAAGCTCCTCACTGGTCCTACTTATTCTTATTGTACTTTTAGTTGCTGTAAATAATTGAACATAGTTATATACTTGTTGGGGAGCGGGGAGGGTGACATAACCACAAATCTCCATGCAAGTACATATAATTTTATATGAAGTGGGGTGGGGTGGGGGAGCAGGTCTCCTTGAAGCTCCTCACTGGTCATACTTATTCCTATTATACTTTTAGTTGCTGTAAATAATTGAACATAGTTATATTCTTGTTAAATATAAAGCAATAAATTATAATGTTGATTTTGACTTGAGAGTTTAAAGTGAGCAATTACTAGTAAGATACGTAGGGGGTAAAAGTATAGCATGTGCATGACTGGTTAGTTCTTGATTACCTTTCTGACAGTTATTGTCTTAGTGGCAGCTTTAGCGCCTAGATGCCTGCTTAAGCAATTGGCTAGCTTGCCATCTTGCTTTACTACCTGCTTTTGTGACTCTTGGTTACAGTATATGAACTATGTTGAACGGACATGTATATGTATTGGCACCACTAAGATGAGGCCAAGTGGGTTCAACATAACTTTTGGTGCTGTACTCTTGTATATTTTTGTAAGCCCATGCATTTACTTGGTACTACATAATGATTGTTAAAGACAAAATTGCAGTTGCTCGTTCATCGCCGCATTGCTTTTATAGCACGGGATAAAGTTTTATAACTACGTTATTGGACATGATATGATATGATGCGGATGGCAATATCAAGACATCATTGCTTTTTGGTGTATCCTTTGTTTCATTTTTGTGCTTCCTTATAAGTATCTTTGAAAATTTCAATTAGATCCCTGTTTTAGTAACATTATTAAAATAGTAAGTGCTATATCCTTTTGCGATGTTATTGTTTCTCCATATATGGGTGCAACGCTGCTATATAATGATTGTTAAAGACAAAATTGCAGTTGCTCGTACATCGTCGCATTGCTTTTATAGCACGGGCTAAAGTTTTATAACTACGTTATTGGACATGATATGATATGATGCGGATGACAATATCAAGACATCATTGCTTTTTGGTGTATCCTTTGTTTCATTTTTGTGCTTCCTTATAAGTATCTTTGAAAATTTCAATGAGATCCCAGTTTTAGTAACATTATTAAAATAGTAACTGCTATATCCTTTTGCGATGTTATTGTTTCTCCATATATGGGTGCAACACTGCTAGGTTCGTTCAAGACCCAATTAAGCAGGAGTCATTATAAGTTAACCTTTTTGGACGTGCAACACAGACCAATAGATGCTCTCGTAAGGAGGAGGAGCAATAATATAGTAGTTAATGGAGCTGCTAGGACTAGATCATATTGTAAGGAGGAGCATTAGTATAGTAGTTAATGGAGTTGCTAGGACTAGAGGTGGGACTAGATGAACATGATTTGAAGTATTGAAGAAGGATACATGTTTTGTTATCGTTACAGAGGGCATGACCCTTACGAATGGAAGAAGAGGATTTCAAACACCGACCCAAGATTTTGGGATAAAGGCTTTGTTGTTGTTGTAATTGTTTCTCCAATTCTTTCCAGGTGTCATTTTTATGACACATGATTGGTTCATGATAAAGTCAGAAAGTAGGAACCTAGAAGAATGTGAAGTTATGTAGTATATTAATGTACTAGAACTTTTTCGTTCTAATACATTTTATGAATGAACCAATGTATTAGAATTGAATATGTATTGATACATTAAACATTAAACGAAAAAAATAGCAAACTACAACTAATAATAAATTGGTGAATAGGAGAAGACTATCGGTGACAATTTAAGAAAGACATTTTTCCTATCTTTGGTCTCTCATCCCCTCCCTTAATACCTCCATTATTGTTCTCTGTATCTGAACATTTAATCTGATCGATCCTATCATCCTAGGAAATAAAACAAAAAATATTCACTTTTGCATCTTAAGCGCATGTACATTTTTATGTGAGCTTAAATCTCTACTCATAATGGCATGGGATGATGGCACCATTTTGTCAGTGTTAGTGTTGTAGGAAGGTTAACTTTGAGAAGGGTTGTGGGAGGGAGGGAGGGAGGGAGGGGAGTCCAGCAGATGTGCAATGATGCATGACTGGTTAGTTCTTGATTACCTTTCTGACAGTTATTGTCTTAGTGGCAGCTTTAGCGCCTAGATGCCTGCTTAAGCAATTGGCTAGCTTGCCATCTTGCTTTACTACCTGCTTTTGTGACTCTTGGTTACAGTATATGAACTATGTTGAACGGACATGTATATGTATTGGCACCACTAAGATGAGGCCAAGTGGGTTCAACATTAACTTTTGGTGCTGTACTCCTTGTATATTTTTGTAAGCCCATGCATTTACTTGGTACCACATATGTATTGGCACCACTAAGATGAGGCCAAGTGGGTTCAACATAACTTTTGGTGCTGTACTCCTTGTATATTTTTGTAAGCCCATGCATTTACTTGGTACCACATAATGATTGTTAAAGACAAAATTGCAGTTGCTCGTTCATCGCCGCATTGCTTTTATAGCACCGGATAAAGTTTTATAACTACGTTATTGGACATGATATGATATGATGCGGATGGCAATATCAAGACATCATTGCTTTTTGGTGTATCCTTTGTTTCATTTTTGTGCTTCCTTATAAGTATCTTTGAAAATTTCAATGAGATCCCAATTTTAGTAACATTATTAAAATAGTAAGTGCTATATTCTTTTGCGAAGTTATTGTTTCTCCACATATGGGTGCAACGTTGCTAGGTTCGCTCAAGACCCAATTAAGCAGGTGTTAATAAGTTATCCTTTTTTGGACGTGCAACACAGACCAATAGATGCTCTCATAAGGAGGAGGAGCAATAATATAGTAGTTAATGGAGCTGCTAGGACTAGATCATATTGTAAGGAGGAGCATTAGTATAGTAGTTAACGGAGTTGCTAGGACTAGAGGTGGGACTAGACGAACATGATTTGAAGTGTTGAAGAAGGATACATGTTTTGTTATCGTTACAGAGGGCATGACCCTTACGAATGGAAGAAAAGGATTTCAAACACCGACCCAAGATTTTGGGATAAAGGCTTTGTTGTTGTTGTTGTTGTTGTAATAGTTTCTCCAATTCTTTCCGGGGTGTCATTTTTATGACACATGATTGGTTCATGATAAAGTCAGAAAGTAGGAACCTAGAAGAATGTGAAGTTATGTAGTGTATTAATGTACTAGAACTTTTTCGTTCTAATACATTTTATGAATGAACAAATGTTTTAGAACTGAATATGTATTGATACATTAAACATTAAACCAAAAAAAATAGCAAACTACAACTAATAATAAATTGGTGAATAGGAGAAGACTATCGGTGACAATTTAAGAAAGACATTTTTCCTATCTTTGGTCTCTCATCCCCTCTCTTAATACCTCCATTATTGTTCTCTGTATCTGAACATTTAATCTGATCGATCCTTATCATCCTAGGAAATAAAACAAAAAATATTCACTTTTGCATCTTAAGCGCATGTACATTTTTATGTGGAGCTTAAATCTCTACTCATAATGGCATTGGATGATGGCACCATTTTGTCAGTGTTAGCGTTGTAGGAAGGTTAACTTTGAGAAGGGTTGTGGGAGGGAGGGAGGGGAGTCCAGCAGATGTGCAATGATGCATGACTGGTTAGTTCTTGATTACCTTTCTGACAGTTATTGTCTTAGTGGCAGTTTTAGCGCCTAGATGCCTGCTTAAGCAATTGGCTAGCTTGCCATCTTGCTTTACTACCTGCTTTTGTGACTCTTGTTTTACAGTATATGAACTATGTTGAACGGACATGTATATGCATTGGTACCACTAAGATGAGGACAAGTGGGTTCAACATAACTTTCGGTGCTGTACTCCTTGTATATTTTTGTAAGCCCATGCATTTACTTGGTACCACATAATGATTGTTAAAGACAAAATTGCAGTTGCTCGTTCATCGCCACATTGCTTTTATAGCACCGGATAAAGTTTTATAACTACGTTATTGGACATGATATGATATGATATGATGCGGATGGCAATATCAAGACATCATTGCTTTTTGGTGTATCTTTTGTTTCATTTTTGTGCTTCCTTATAAGTATCTTTGAAAATTTCAATGAGATTCCAGTTTTAGTAACATTATTAAAATAGCAAGTGCTATATCCTTTTGCGATGCTATTGTTTCTCCATATATGGGTGTAACGTTGCTAGGTTCGCTCAAGACCCAATTAAGCAGGAGTCATTATAAGTTATCATTTTTTGGACGTGCAACATAGACCAATAGATGCCCTCGTAAGGAGGAGGAGCAATAATATAGTAGTTAATGGAGCTGCTAGGACTAGATCCTATTGTAAGGAGGAGAATTAGTATAGTAGTTAATGGAGTTGTTAGGACTAGAGGTGGGACTAGACTAACATGATTTTAAGTGTTGAAGAAGGATACATGTTTTGTTATCGTTAGAGAGGGCATGACCCTTACGAATGGAAGAAGAGGATTTCAAACACCGACCAAAGATGTTGGGATAAAGGCTTTGTTGTTGTTGTAATTGTTTCTCCAATTCTTTCCGGATGTCATTTTTATGACACATGATTGGTTCATGATAAAGTCAGAAAGTAGGAACCTAGAAGAATGTGAAGTTATGTAGTGTATTAATGTACTTGAAGTTTTTCGTTCTAATACATTTTATGAATGAACAAATGTTTTAGAACTGAATATGTATTGATACATTAAACATTAAACGAAAAAAAATAGCAAACTACAACTAATAATAAATTGGTGAATAGGAGAAGACTATCGGTGACAATTTAAGAAAGACATTTTTCCTATCTTTGGTCTCTCATCCCCTCTCTTAATACCTCCATTATTGTTCTCTGTATCTGAACATTTAATCTGATCGATCCTTATCATCCTAGGAAATAAAACAAAAAATATTCACTTTTTCATCTTAAGCGCATGTACATTTTTATGTGGAGCTTAAATCTCTACTCATAATGGCATGGGATGATGGCACCATTTTGTCAGTGTTAGCGTTGTAGGAAGGTTAACTTTGAGAAGGGTTGTGGGAGGGAGGGAGGGGAGTCCAGCAGATGTGCAATGATGCATGACTGGTTAGTTCTTGATTACCTTTCTGACAGTTATTGTCTTAGTGGCAGCTTTAGCGCCTAGATGCCTGCTTAAGCAATTGGCTAGCTTGCCATCTTGCTTTACTACCTGCTTTTGTGACTCTTGGTTACAGTATATGAACTATGTTTAACGGACGTGTATATGTATTGGCACCACGTAGATGAGGCCAAGTGGGTTCAACGAAACTTTTGGTGCTGTACTCCTTGTATATTTTTGTAAGCCCATGCATTTACTTGGTACTACATAATGATTGTTAAAGGCAAAATTGCAGTTGCTCGTTCATCACCGCATTGCTTTTATAGCACCGGATAAAGTTTTATAACTACGTTATTGGACATGATATGATATGATGCGGATGGCAATATCAAGACATCATTGCTTTTTGGTGTATCTTTTGTTTCATTTTTGTGCTTCCTTATAAGTATTTTTGAAAATTTCAATGAGATCACAGTTTTAGTAACATTATTAAAATAGTAAGTGCTATATCCTTTTGCGATGCTATTGTTTCTCCATATATGGGTGCAACGCTGCTAGGTTCGTTCAAGACCCAATTAAGCAGGAGTCATTATAAGTTATCCTTTTTTGGACGTGCAACACAGACCAATAGATGCCTTCGTAAGGAGGAGGAGCAATAATATAGTAGTTAATGGAGCTGCTAGGACTAGATCCTATTGTAAGGAGGAGAATTAGTATAGTAGTTAATGGAGTTGTTAGGACTAGAGGTGGGACTAGACGAACATGATTTTAAGTGTTGAAGAAGGATACATGTTTTGTTATCGTTACAGAGGGCATGACCCTTACGTTTTGTTATCGTTACAGAGGGCATGACCCTTACGAATGGAAGAAGAGGATTTCATACACCGACCCACGATTTTGGGATAAAGGCTTTGTTGTTGTTGTAATTGTTTCTCCAATTCTTTCCGGGTGTCATTTTTATGACCCATGATTGGTTCATGATAAAGTCAGAAAGTAGGAACCTCGAAGAATGTGAAGTTATGTAGTGTATTAATGTACTAGAAGTTTTTCGTTCTAATACATTTTATGAATGAACAAATGTTTTAGAACTGAATATGTATTGATACATTAAACATTAAACGAAAAAAATAGCAAACTACAACTAATAATAAATTGGTGAATAGGAGAAGACTATCGGTGACAATTTAAGAATGACATTTTTCCTATCTTTGGTCTCTCATCCCCTCTCTTAATACCTCCATTATTGTTCTCTGTATCTGAACATTTAATCTGATCGATCCTTATCATCCTAGGAAATAAAACAAAAAATATTCACTTTTGCATCTTAAGCGCATGTACATTTTTATGTGAGCTTAAATCTCTACTCATAATGGCATGGGATGATGGCACCATTTTGTCAGTGTTAGCGTTGTAGGAAGGTTAACTTTGAGAAGGGTTGTGGGAGGGAGGGAGGGAGGGGAGTCCAGCAGATGTGCAATGATGCATGACTGGTTAGTTCTTGATTACCTTTCTGACAGTTATTGTCCTAGTGGCAGCTTTATCGCCTAGATGCCTGCTTAAGCAATTGGCTAGCTTGCCATCTTGCTTTACTACCTGCTTTTGTGACTCTTGGTTACAGTATATGAACTATGTTGAACGGACATGTATATGTATTGGCACCACGTAGATGAGGCCAAGTGGGTTCAACAAAACTTTTGGTGCTGTACTCCTTGTATATTTTTGTAAGCCCATGCATTTACTTGGTACTACATAATTATTGTTAAAGACAAAATTGCAGTTGCTCGTTCATCGCCGCATTGCTTTTATAGCACCAGATAAAGTTTTATAACTACGTTATTGGACATGATATGATATGATGCGAATGGCAATATGAAGACATCATTGCTTTTTGGTGTATCCTTTGTTTCATTTTTGTGCTTCCTTATATGTATCTTTGAAAATTTCAATGAGATCCCAGTTTTAGTAACATTATTAAAATAGTAAGTGCTATATCCTTTTGCGATGTTATTGTTTCTCCATATATGGGTGCAACGCTGCTAGGTTCGCTCAAGATCCAATTAAGCAGAGTCATTATAAGTTATCTTTTTTTGGACGTGCAACACAGACCAATAGATGCTCTCGTAAGGAGGAAGAGCAATAATATAGTAGTTAATGGAGCTGCTAGGACTAGATCCTATTGTAAGGAGGAGCATTAGTATAGTAGTTAATGGAGTTGCTAGGACTAGAGGTGGAACTAGACGAACATGATTTGAAGTGTTGAAGAAGGATACATGTTTTGTTATCGTTACAGAGGGCATGACCCTTACGAATGGAAGAAGAGG
Source organism: Iris macrosiphon (assembly GCA_036927795.1). Classification (NCBI taxonomy): domain Eukaryota; kingdom Viridiplantae; phylum Streptophyta; class Magnoliopsida; order Asparagales; family Iridaceae; genus Iris; species Iris macrosiphon. The sequence goes on along the minus strand of JAYESA010000006.1, from coordinate 168,346,982 downwards.
ATTTTAAACACCGACCCAAGATTTTGGGATAAAGGCTTTGTTGTTGTTATTGTTGTTGTTGTAATTGTAATTGTTTCTCCAATTCTTTCCGGGTGTCATTTTTATGACACATGATTGGTTCATGATAAAGTCAGAAAGTAGGAACCTAGAAGAATGTGAAGTTATGTAGTGTATTAATGTACTAGAACTTTTTCGTTCTAATACATTTTATGAATGAACAAATGTTTTAGAACTGAATATGTATTTGATACATTAAATTAAAAAAAATAGCAAACTACAACTAATAATAAATTGGTGAATAGGAGAAGCCTATCGTTGACAATTTAAGAAAGACATTTTTCCTATCTTTGGTCTCTCATCCCCTCTCTTAATACCTCCATTATTGTTCTCTGTATCTGAACATTTAATCTGATCGATCCTTATCATCCTAGGAAATAAAACAAAAAATATTCACTTTTGCATCTTAAGCGCATGTACATTTTTATGTGAGCTTAAATCTCTACTCATAATGGCATGGGATGATGGCACCATTTTGTCAGTGTTAGTGTTGTAGGAAGGTTAACTTTGAGAAGGGTTGTGGGGGGAGGGAGGGGAGTCCAGCAGAAGTGCAATGAAGCATGACTGGTTAGTTCTTGATTACCTTTCTGACAGTTATTCTCTTAGTGGCAGCTTTAGCGCCGAGATGCCTGCTTAAGCAATTGGCTAGCTTGCCATCTTGCTTTACTACCTGCTTTTGTGACTCTTGGTTACAGTATATGAACTCTGTTGAACGGACATGTATATGTATTGGCACCACGTAGATGAGGCCAATACATATACATGCATTTACTTGGTACTACATAATGATTGTTAAAGACAAAATTGCAGTTGCTCGTTCATCACCGCATTGCTTTTATAGCACCGGATAAAGTTTTATAACTACGTTATTAGACATGATATGATATGATGAGGATGGCAATATCAAGACATCATTGCTTTTTGGTGTATCCTTTGTTTCATTTTTGTGCTTCCTTAAAAAGTATCTTTGCAAATTTCAATGAGATCCCAGTTTTAGTAACATTATTAAAATAGTAAGTGCTATATCCTTTTGCGATGCTATTGTTTCTCCATATATGGGTGCAACGCTGCTAGGTTCGCTCAAGACCCAATTAAGCAGGAGTCATTATAAGTTATCCTTTTTTGGACGTGCAACACAGACCAATAGATGCCCTCGTAAGGAGGAAGAGCAATAATATAGTAGTTAATGTAGCTGCTAGGACTAGATCCTATTGTAAGGAGGAGCATTAGGATAGTAGTTAATGGAGTTGCTAGGACTAGAGGTGGGACTAGACGAACATGATTTGAAGTGTTGAAGAAGGATACATGTTTTGTTATCGTTACAGAGGGCATGACCCTTACGAATGGAAGAAGAGGATTTCAAACACCGACCCAAGATTTTGGGATAAAGGCTTTGTTGTTGTTGTTGTTGTAATTGTTTCTCCAATTCTTTCCGAGTGTCATTTTTATGACACATGATTGGTTCATGATAAAGTCAGAAAGTAGGAACCTAGAAGAATGTGAAGTTATGTAGTGTATTAATGTACTAGAAGTTTTTCGTTCTAATACATTTTATGAATGAACAAATGTTTTAGAACTGAATATGTATTGATACATTAAACATTAAATGAAAAAAAAATAGCAAACTACAACTAATAATAAATTGGTGAATAGGAGAAGACTATCGGTGACAATTTAAGAAAGACATTTTTCCTATCTTTGGTCTCTTATCCCCTCTCTTAATACCTCCATTATTGTTCTCTGTATCTGAACATTTAATCTGATCGATCCTTATCATCCTAGGAAATAAAACAAAAAATATTCACTTTTGCATCTTAAGCGCATGTACATTTTTATGTGAGCTTAAATCTCTACTCATAATGGCATGGGATGATGGCACCATTTTGTCAGTGTTAGCGTTGTAGGAAGGTTAATTTTGAGAAGGGTTGTGGGAGGGAGTGGAATCCAGCAGATGTGCAATGATGCAATTTTTCTGCTGTAGGAAGTTCCCTTGTCATCATCTTTTTACGCTGGAATAGAAAAAAGTGCAAGTTTCCATAGATTCTCCATTATCCTGTACGTACGTTTCATTAGCGATATTTAGTGAAACAGACATCCAAGCAAGAAGCTAAAAGGAACATTTTTCATTATTTAATAATTTCCCTTGAACTAATAAATGCTTGAAGAGTTCGTATTATTCATTGGAAAAATATATTGTTTTTCAGGTAACAGTTTTCCTAAAATATATTCGTTGAGTTGAAAGATTTTTTTTTTTTTAAATGGAAACCATGATCATCTCTTTGCAAATTTTTTTTTTGGGAAGAGGTTAGCTTGTCAACCAATATAAGAACCATCTCTCTTTTCTTAATCATTGTTTAATTTGTCCATGACAAACATGAAAAAGAAATTGATTATCCCAAATGAACCATTCCTGGTATAGATAGTGCTTAGTTGTTAGTTGGATCCCGCTGGGATACCTCATACCTGTGCAAATGAATCATTACCTATGTTGTTAGTTTTCTACGATACAATATACTATCATTTCATTACATATCGGTTGATCATACGATACATACTACATATAGGTTGATAGGTAGTATCGATTTTTTTACCTGACCGAGTAATGTATACTTAAAAATCATGGTTTCTGGAACCCGCTAGACCTGTAAAGATGAAACAAAAAATTATATTAAATCATATTCCTATATGGATTTAGAAGTATAGACCTAATTTCCTAGAGTTACTATATCATATGATATGCGATACACGAAACTTTACACATCAAATCGATACGTGATACATATCGCGAGTTGACAACGTAGATAATTGCTATAACTGATCTTTTAGTGTATGATGACGACACTCTCTACGAACCTTACGGTTGACATCTTAATAGCTTCTAAATGCTATATTACATGGATACTTGAAACATTAAATGGAGGTGTGGATACTTATATATGTATTATGTATCCCACCATTTGTATCTTTATAATATCCCATGCCTTTATTTTTGTAATCATTTGAATACAACAATTTCTTATGAATAATCTTTATTTATTTAGAAATATTTGTTTGTAGTACAATTTTATTATATATATATATATCTTACTTGATTTTCTTAAATTAAAACCTTAAATCTTTATTTTATCCTTACATTATGTTACCCTTGCAACTAATACTAGGAAATGTTGTTATTATAATTTGTTTGAGTTGTTTCTTGTGACCATCTCGTGTTGTTTTAGTATGAAGATTGGTTTCAGGAAATGACAATCCTAGTTTTGAAAATTTTCTTCACTGTATCAATATCTTCTTGTATATCATTATTGTACTCTTATCCATGCAACATAGCTTTGAGCCTTTGATTGCCTTACTATGATTATTATATTCTCCCCGTGCAGACAACATTGCAAGCACCATATAGTTGAATCCTGCTAGGTTGTTCATGCAAGTTATTTATTAATCAGATTGATATTTTTAATTTTTTAGCTTGTGATGTTTCTCTTTGTCAATCTTCTGCTTATTATCTTGATAGTTTCTCATTTACTGTACAATTACTATTTTGTTCCATGTGCAGACGACATTAAAATTTCATTAGATTTTAGCAAAGACATGGCTTTTCCATTCACACCTTCTAAGAGGCCCTTCGAGCCAAATCCTTCAGAATCCAATGGAAGGGGCAAGTGGCGGAAAACTGCACCAAAATCCCAACAGGCTACTTTAAAGTTACCCCCGGGGGCTGTTGTTTACCGCATACTTTGTCCTGCCACACAGTGTGGAAGTGTGATTGGTAAAGGAGGTGGCATTGTGACAAGGATACGTCAAGAAACTGGTGCAAAGGTCAAACTTGAGGAATCCGTCCCTGGCTGCGAAGAAAGGGTGGTTATTATTATAGGATCTCATAAAGATGCTGTAGCAAGCATTGGGGAGCATGAAAAGGAAGGGAATGAGGAAAAAGGTGGTATTGATGGTGCTGAGGATGATAAGGCTAATGCTGAAAACAATGAAGAAAAAGATGAACCCTCTGTGTCAGAAGTTCCAAAGCCAGAAAAGGCAATACCATCAGCGCAAAAGGCTCTTCTTCTTGTTTTTGAGAGAATTATAGCTGATGATCCAGAAAAAGCTGCCGGTGATGAAGAGTCAGATGTAACTGCGAGATTGCTCATTTTTTCTAGTCAAGTTGGCTGCCTTCTTGGGAAAGGTGGAAGTGTAATCAAGCAAATGTCATCTGATAGCGGGGCCCAAATTCGAATACTTGCGAAGGATGATCGCCCTTTGTGCGCATCACCACAAGATGATGTTGTCCAGGTAAAGTATTGTTCTTTATATCCCAATATATTAGAGTTATCCCAAAAACTAAGTAAGATTTGGATTGCATGGATGGTTTCAATTCTCAATCTTTGCAAATGTTGGGCTGCTACTATGTTCTGATTTAACTTATTAAATAGAGGCACTTTTTTAGTCCTTTCTTGTGTTATTTTTTAATGATGAACATAATCTTTTTTAGTTTTCATCTCCTTCCTGCAGATTGCTGGAACAGTTGATTCAGCAAAGAAAGCTCTTCAGTCAGTTTCTCAGCTCCTTTTGGAGAACCCTCCTAGTGATTCGTATCCTGCATTTCCTGCAGCTAACCCTCCTGGGCCATCATCTCAGCCATTTGCTTCAATTCCTCGACCGGATGTTATTTCGTCAGTTAATCTTGTTCCTCTAAAGGGACCACCATTTGCCAATAGACATTACGAAGGTTCTGACATTCCTCCACCTTTCTCGAATTTCCACGAAAGTGTTGCGCCTGGCCAGATTTCTGGCCCTCCAGAGCAACTCATTTTTCGGCTCTTGTGTTCCAGTGATAAGGTTGGAAGTGTGATAGGAAAGGGTGGGAGCATTGTCAAAAAGCTTCAGCATGAAACAGGTTGTGAGTTTAAAATTCTTGAGATCACTCCTGAATCAGATGATCGCATGATTGTCATTTCTGCTCCTGCGGTAATACTTTAACTGTTCCTTCTTTTATATATCTATTATTTGATTTGGTTAACTTTTCTATGGTTCCTTCTTATTTTCTTCCATTTCCTTGTACATGCAATGCACTTGAGTCCGGACAAAAATATATCTTGGGAGGAACTAGAAACTTATTTGGGTTAATTTAGTTATCAGGTTATTGGTAATCATTGTCGTCCTCTCTGCGCCAGTGAAACACATTCTTGTTGATTAATTCATTAAACTAAGTAGTTATTGGATTTGTTATCTTCATTTGGTTTACATCTATTATGTGATTCAGATCCCGGAGGGGATACAATCTTATGTGTAGAATAGAATATTATGTAAAATGTTACTTAAAAACTAATCAACCCACACTTGTTATGAACTGTTTTCAAAGCACTTTTCAAGTGCTAGTTGGCCATATCTTGGATCAAGTGAGCAGTTGATGTAATCTCCGACTATATTGATGTGGTATTGGGCATTCAATATAATTTTGCAGCTAAATTTGCATATTTTTTTACATCAATATCATGCAAAACAGAGGACTGATCCATTTCCCAGTCCCCACCCCTCCCAAAAAAAAATTCTTTATGTTTATCTGTCTCTTCCTTTATCTGTTAGCCTGACTTCATACTTTTTGCCCTCTTTTTTGTCGTTTCAGATGCCTTTTTGCACACCTCCATCTGTCCTTTCACTGCATTGGTAATAATAGGTTATATCTCAGTCAATTTTGTGTCCTATCTGTATTTTACCATAATCTTGTCCATATTTGTGTAACATGGATCTCAATCAAATGGTATCCTTTTTGTAAAATATTATGTTTCATAAATTGTGTATACTCGAGAAAACATATTGATTTGAAGAGTTTTGATCCATACTTTCAGATTAATACTTACCTAGACACATATTGTAATAAAATATATGCAGTTTTAGTTTAAGGTCATTAAAAAAATTTGTCACTAGACAGTCCAAAGTCCAATACAGGACAACTTTTACCTTTAATAAACTACAAAAAATAACATTTATATAAAATATCTGTACATGCATGGGAAAGTTGAGGTTCGCTCTGCCGAGAACTTAATTGCCTTCCTGTAGTTTGGTTAGCAACAGCTGAGGTGACCCATTCTATATGTTTCCTTCCTAGGTCTCTATGTGACTTAGAAGACTTCTTCCTGATATCCTTCCATCACAGTTTTCCAACTCTTCTGGTAGTTAGTCTCCCCGTAGCACCTGTTTTTATCTCAAATCACTGAATTGCAACCCCCACCCCACCCCACCAAACCCCCAACTCCCGAAGTTGATCTCTTTTTCTATCCAACTATGGATGCAAAATTGCCTTCTACTTCTATGTAGTATATGACGTGTGCCTTTTGAGTGTATGGGCTGTTAGCCCTTCTGGTGGAGTTATATGCTGGGCTATGACGAAGAGAGAGATAAAACTAGTGGATACGGACCTTGCCCCTTTCGGTAGACGGGGGTTGGTAAGAACATTTTAATTTGTACATGTATCAGAACTTCAATCCTAGAAATTACCTCAATATGTACATGCAACTATATTGTCTTATATTTAATGTTAAAACATACTTCCTGATGAAATTAGTTAATGTCTGTAGCTCCCAGGTGAACGGATTTCTCCAGCGCAGGATGGTGTCTTGCGTGCTCAGCATAGGATTGTGATGGCTGTACCTGAAAATAAAGAGGGCGTTATTGTATCTAGGCTTCTTGTCCCTTCCCACCAAATTGGCTGCCTTCTTGGTAAAGGTGGTGCTGTTATAGCAGAAATGAGGAAGCTATCTGGAGCTAATATTCGTATATCGAGTAAAGATCAGATACCAAAGAATATGCCAGAAAGTGATGAAGTGGTTCAGGTTTGATATGTAAAATGTCTTCTTGCAGGGTTCTGGTTTTCATGCTTACCATTTAAAATCCCCTCTCCTTTTTAAATCCCCTCTCCTTTTTATGAGAAAAATATTGTTTTGGCCATTATTAGCTTTAATATCTGCTTGTTTTTATTATTATTTAATGTATAGCTCCAAACACCCCCCCCCCCCCCCCCCCCCCCCCCCCCTTTTCCTCCTCTCTTTTCCTTGTACTCAAAGCAGATGTTTTGTTCTTTCCTCTCTAGATAACTGGTGATTTTGCGGCAGTTCAAGAGGCACTATTGCAGATAACAGGTAGGCTTAAGAGTCACCTTTTTCGTGATAAGATTCCTGCTATGAGCCATGCTGGACACCCTGCTTTTGTTGATCAAATGCATCCATTTGGTCCATTCATGGGAAGAAGGGAACCATCGCCCCCAAGAATGTTTGCCAATTTGCCTCCATTTCAGAGAGATATCGGTGGTCGTCTCCATGATGAAAGATCTGCATTTGCTCATGCATTTCATAGTTCAGGTGTTCCTCATGGGGCTGAAAGATTACCACCTGCACCTTGGGAGGTGTGCTATTTATTTCCTTCTCAACAAGACTAATTATATTCATATTGTTCATCACGTTCTAATATGATGTGCTTGACTTATTTATGCAATTTTATCATTCCCAAAAGTATCTGTAGCAACTTTTTAGCATGAATTAGACGTTGTCTAACGAACGGGTTCAGAAACATGCATTCTGAAGGATAGGGAACCCATACATGTGGTTCCTCATAAGGATGTATTAATCGCCGATTGCAGTGGTAGCTTAAAACATCGTTTATCCTAGTAGCATATAAAATGCAATGATTTTTGTGGGTTGATTCAACATGTTGGACTGTTTTCTACAAAAAACTATAAGATACTAGTTCTTCTAAGCTGATTCTACTATGAGTCAACATTTTATTTGGGTTGAGTGGTGAATGCCCTTCCTCTGCCCTCCCCCTTTGTTGTTCATGTTTTTTTTTAACTCGGTTATCAATATCTAATAATTATACATGTGTGCATGTCATGTGGGCATGGCATAGACTAAAATATGGAAACCTGCAATGCCCACAATTTCAGCTAAGGCATCATTGCTTTTAGTTGTTACATGTCTTACGTGCTATGCTTTCTTTTTGTTGATAAGAGCACCATATTGCAGCTGGATTTTATTCTACATCCCATTTGAGTATGGAAACCCTCTAGTTGTTAATACTTTGGATCAGAGAGGATATTCAACTAAATGTTTAGTTTGCACTTTCTGAAAGACACATTTTAAATGAGGCTATTAACATAAAACTTTTGGGGGAAGTCATGGGATGGAAGTCTGCAAATTGAGTCACTGTCTTGCCCTTCTTTTTTGTGCTTGTTTGCATGAACACCCCATGATAATAAATAAGTTTATTTTAAAATTTCATATCACTAGTAAATGAATATTAAGTGTCAGTTTTGTTACACAAAGACTGTTGTTCGACTTGCTACAGGGCATGAGGGAAGGTGCTGGTTCCATGCCTATTTCTGAATATGGAGGGGGCATCCCGCAGAGAAGAATCGGATTTGCAGGGTAAGAATTCCTTTTCCTCCATCATATATGGTTTCTTTTTGTTCTTTTTTAACTTTACCCTCTCAGTGATTACCTTTTTTCTTTGTGATTTTTTACAGTGGAAATCATCCTGCCATTATAACTAATATAACTGTAGATGTTGTTGTTCCTCGAGCTCTTGTACCAGCAATATATGGAGAGGATGGATATTGCTTGAGGCGGATCCGTGAGGTTGTATCTGATGCTGTTGATTTTGCATTAAGTGTGATGCTGTTGATTTTGCATTAATTGCAGCCCTGGATAATAATATTGACACATACTTAACTTTTAGATTTCTGAAGCAAAAATTACAATAACTGAGCCTAGACCCGAAGCTACAGAGACCGTCATTATAATATCTGGAACTCCTGAGCAGGCTCATGCTGCACAAAGTCTTCTACAAGCGTTTGTGTTAAGTGAGACTGGTGGCTCTTGATTTTCTTTTCTGAGAGGTACCTTCCATTCTTTTCTTGTATACCGTTACCTTCATTGTTATTGTGGACGTTTTTGCTTGCAGGATAGATAAATCTCGTTTATGTTAAATTTTTACGGCAGCTACTAGTGTGATCATTTTATTAGTCAATTCAATTGTTTTCTAAATCATTGGTTTTCTAATTCTGTGGGTTCTGATATATTGCTTCCTCTTATGACATCCTTCAGCGATGGCTATGAAGCTTGATGCAAGCATGAATAGAGTTTCGCAGGTTAGGAACTGTAAGGTTCAGTTACAAGTTGGACATTGCTAGGTCAATTTAGATTTGCAGATATCAGGTCTGTCATGGAGGGAATCAAATATGTATTTGACATGACGTTCAAGTAATTAAATGTATCTGATATGAAACTTGCCAAACAAGGGAAGCTGAGATCTTGAAAACTTTTAGATAAGAAAAGAGCTGAAGTTTGGTTGTATTAAACACTTATCTTCTCGTGAAAACTATTTGCATGTTTATTTTGGATATTGCATGAACTGATTTACTATCCTCCCATTGCATGCTGGTCATGAAGCCCATGCTTGCAATCAAGGTTTCAAAAAGTGTGAAGCACTTGAAGCGCAAGGGTCCTCTGAAGCCTAGGCGCGAGACACATGGTGAGGTGCAGGCTTCAACAAAGCGAAGCGTGCACTGTTACAAAATTACGCAAATAATATGGTTTCATATATGTATTCAAATAAATAAACTCGTAACATCATCAGAGTAGCAAAATAAAAAGTATATATAGTCATAAAACAAAAAGTATATATAGTCATAAAGATAACTACTACCTAGATTAGATATTTTACATGTTTACAATAGAATTAGTACTGATACGGTACCACAACAAATATAACCTAGATTAGATATTAGATAAAAAAGAAAATAAATTAAAAAACAATCAGCAAAAAAGAAGAAGCATAAAACAGCCAAATAAATAGACTGAAACAGAGAAATAACAAAATTAAAAAACAAAAGGAAAATACAAGAAATGACATGAATTTGGAAAAAAATAAATGCAAGCACACCTTAGCCGGAAGCTTGGGAGGCTGATGGCCAGTGTGCTGCAGCTCGGACAGAAGGATAAGAGCAGAGAGGGATGAGAGAAGGCTGAGGGATGAGAATTTGTGAGAGGGAATTTGATCAGGTTAGGACTTTTTTCACTTAAAAATTGGGTGGGTTCGATACACGCGGTTGGCCTCCATTGAACTGATGCGTGCTCCTCTTGGGCTTTTTCTGCACCCAAGGGAAGGGACTGCACCTCTTGGTTTGGGGGCGCAAGGCGTGCCTTTCAAAATACTGCTTGTACTATATTTCTATTGGAGTTCCTTTCTGCTTTTTTTTTTATTTATTAGATGTCTGGTTTAACGTTCGAAATTTTGTGCATGCTGCTTTGCATGTCTTTTGGGTATACTATCACAAACTCCCACCATTTTTTATAAATGGAAGAAAGAATATGTCCCCTAAGCTCGATCGACCGATCTTCCGCCACCCAGTCAGAGCTCTTATGCCTCTTCCGGTAACCACAAGGGTCACTCAAGTTCGCTAAAGTTAACAAATTGCACTTTAGAGAGCCAATGGTAGATCTTGTCATTGATACAACTTGATTTTTGTTTTATTGCTTAGTTTTGTGGTTGCATTATAGACCCATATTGTCACTTGATTGCATGTAGAGGTAACACTAAGTGTCAATGTACGCCTATGACAATGCGAAATAGCTTTGGAGAAATGTTCTCTATATGAAGTTTATTACAATATCAGGCACTATATGCAGGCAAGCTCAAATGTCATTTTTTGTTAAGAATGTTGGAAAATTTATCCCAAATTTAGGGGTTCTCATCTAATGTCTTTTTATTTTTAGGCATCGAATTTTTTGTTTGTATTCGTCATACACTTCTGTATTATAATTAATGCACCACTTACTAAATTGTGTGGCGCTGCTGCACATAAGAGAGTTCAAGGCCTATCCCTCATGTGTACATGAGGGACAATGTACTTACTATTGAATCTTTCTATTTATGTGAGGAATAGGGTTAACACTTTCCTTGCTTCATTACTAAAAAAGCACGGGTCTCTACTTGGCAACTGACCTTCCATGTTAATTCGCCCCAATCTAATCAATTAGAAGAATATTTTCTTTTTGCAAGAATATTGCAATAACTAAGCTGAAGCTGTTTGCTAAGATCAATTTATTTGTTAAGCTAGTTCTTTTTGGGGCAATTTTTGGAAGGAGACTGCTTCCAGAATCTGCTTTTGCTTTTTGAAAGCAATACCAATCGATGATTAAGAGGGCTGTGTCGAAGGGATAGTTATAAATTTTCTATGGTGTGAACAATCTTAATGTATGTTGTTAATAGTCAGCTGCATATTAGCATATAGCTGGTGAGACGTTATTGGTGGTCACTCCTTTCAGTTGAGGTTTCTGATAATTATTGAGATAATAGCATAAAACTAGATGCTATAGAATTCTTTTAATATGATACAGGAGTTTGCTACTGGCGTCGCTCCCTTTTACAAGCTCTCACTCGGCGAGGCCTCGCACCACCCATATCCCCTTTCTCAATCGGCGAAGCCTCAAACCACCCCCTTCTCAATTGGCGAAGCCTCACAACAACGACATCTTTTAAACCTAATTGTTCGTTCTCAATCGGTGATGCCTCACAACACCGACACTGAACCATCCATTGTATTTGAAACTTGCTAGTAAATTTATTGTATGCCTATTGTTGAGTTCCTTCAGTTTCATGAGCTTCTTTATGGCTATAGTAGGGTCATAGACCACTATGTCATTGCGGAAATTTGATGGTTCTCGATTCTCGACATCTTTTCAAGATTTTCAACTCATTATCTCCTGCTTGCTCCATCTTGAATTATGTGATAGCAAAATACTATAGAAAAATTGCACGGACCAAAGAGGCCGACTTCAGCACCCTCTCTTCCTACCGCTTAGGAGTGGAATAAATTGTGTGGCTGTCACACAGTGCAAGTGGGAGGTTGTTCCTTGTTTTCAGTATTTTTCCATATCTAGCCCCAATTCTCATAGTTCAGCAGTCGCTTGAACAATAAAGACCACATAACTGCATTTTTAACATGTCAGGGAAGGAGGCGGTGGTACGCAGCAGATAATGGATTCAATCAGGAGCGAACGCAACTTTTTCCATGGAGCAGTGGTACATCCAACCATATATTACAAAGACATCACCTACCTCTTTCAGGTACTCAAGAGAATGAAGCAGCACAAAGTACATCCAACCATATCTTTACTCTTATAAATAAGGAGGTTTGATAACGTTACTCATCTAAGCTGATGTAGATCTTTAATAATTAAAAATTAAAATAAATTATAACTAATTGTTTACCTACCTAATCTTATCTAATTATAGCCAAATCCTCTAACCCCCATTTGGTCAATACTCAATTGTTCGCAGCAACATCAGCAATATTTGGCAATGTACATCTCGATGAAAAATTACAGTGTGGTTTAGGAGGGGAAGGCTCCTATCAGACCCAAGAAGTGGTTCACGCGAAGTTTGCTGTCCTCCAAATGAGGTTAAGTTGCCGTTAAGAAAACATTCTTAGGCCAGTGATTATGGATGCAGCCCAAAATGAACCAGAATTGGAGGAGAAATCTAGGTTACAACTCTTTAATACTAACATTTTTTGTGGATGGCAAATGAAAACTTGATGGAGTTTATGATGATTGATCTTTGGTGGTTGAGGAAATTTAAAAGTTCAAAGAGATGGCTTTGAATGAAAGGGGTCAAATCCTTAAATACAAACTCACAGAGACAAGACAATAGATGCACAAAATTTTCTGCGGATAGTATACTGTACTGTACTGTACCAGTAACGACGATAAATCTATCGGTTGGACGTATTTAATGCAAAAAAAAGAAAATCTGACCATTGGATGCAATTAAGGGGCTGGAAGAAATATAATCTGTATACCGTCGGTACAAACCAGTGTACCATAAGTATGTCGGTCCAACGACAGAGAGCACAAGTTTATATGAAAACGGTATCTCGTCGGTATGACCCAATGTACCGTCGGTATGTCGATCAAACGACAGAGAGCTCAAGTTTATATAAAAACGATATACCATCGGTACGAACCATTGTACTGTCGATATGCCGATTAAACGACAGAGAGTTCAAGTTTATATAAAAACGGTATACCGTCGGTATGAACCAGTGTACCATAAGTATATCGGTTCAACGACAGAGAACTCAGATGTATATATAATCGATATAATGCCGGTACGAATTAAGATACCGTCGGTATGCTGGTCACAGAGTAAAAACTGGACTGAGAGTTTTCGGGTCTAGCTATCAATTTTGCCAACCATTGTTAGTGCTTACAAGTTTTCTAAAACTCTATAAAGGACTTTACCATCAACAAGAATGTCTGGAATCTTGAGTCTTATGGATGCATCATCGCGAAGTGTTTAGTGATTTGTGTTTTTCTGAATCCATTTGTTTCTGCAATTTACTTAGACTAAACACGTACAGATAGTCAGTAACAAATATTTGTCAAAATTAATGTGCCAACAAAAGAAAGTTTGATCATCGCTCGATTACTGTGCTCCGGTGATCGATTACCGTGCTCCGGTGATGATTTGAACTGAGTTGTGGGACTCTTGGAAGAAGAATCCCTATATTACTCTCTGTAGTATAGAATTGGCTCTCTTGGAATCCCAGCAAAATAGCCCAAGCACATGCTATTTATAGCTTTTTAGGGGAATTCTCCTTGGCAGTTCGCAAGACTACTCACTTGCCCTGCGGTCGTGACAAACAAAAGTAGCTCACGTTTTTCGTTGCTACCGCATTGACTTGGTCACGTAGGCCACATTTGCAGTGCAATTTCTCAAGTCATTTCATATTTTGCTTAAGGGCTGTCTTATTTTATTTTTCTGTCACTAAAATATTTTGTTCGAGTACAGTCCATATTTTGATATAAAAGTCAATAAAAAAATAGATTTCAACCTCTCTTCTTTCTATGTTCTCTTCTTCTTATGCTCCCTTCTTCCGAATTCTACTTTCTACCAATTCTCAAAACCCTATACACTTAAGTGAAGATTGGAGATCAAAATAATAGTCCCACTATACAAAAAGTTACAATATTCAACCGTTATTTGGTATGTCATCGATTAACTATGACGATTACATTTTTCAAACATTAGGTCCACATATAAATATTGAATTTTATGTGTTTAATGTTAGAAAAATTGTCGTTTTCTTATTGAAAATTTTGTGAATAAAAAATAAAAATAGACTGATGTTACCGGCCTCTAGGGAAGTCGTGCACGAAGCACTGCCCTAAGAGTTGATTCAGAATCTGTGTGCAGACGTTTCCCAAAGCTCCTAGTGGTAAACCCCCCGCATTACCGGTATCTCGTAGCCGCACACGACTCGGAGAGAACGACCAGGACTTAGCTCTGCCCAGAGCTTGGAGACGAGTGAAACGATGAAGATTGGACAGAACAGAATGTTGGCAGCAATTGTTTGGAGGAAAAAATTTCTGATAATGTTTACAAAAAAAATCATTCATATATATAATACTCCATCCAATATGTAACGGTCTGAATTAATTTTTCTATTAATTCAGCCGTTACACAGGAGAAGGAGAGAATGAACCTGGACACAAAATATATTAACGGTTCAAAAATAATTAGTAACGGACAAAATTAATTTTTCAACGTTCAGAAAATTAAACGAAATAATGAAGAGGAGCAAAAAGAATTTTAGGGTCTCAGCCCGAACCTGAAGAGGAAATCGAATCGGCATTCGGCGCCCGCAGATGTGGGTGCGTACCCGCACCCGTTACGCGCGCCGAACCAAACCGAGCCGAGCCGGGCCGGGATGCAGCGCGCGTGTGTGGCCCAAGGGGTTCCCCACACAATAACTTTAAGAAAGCAAAGAAGAGGAACTAATATATGTACACAAGAAGGGGTTGGCCCATCCGATGTGGGACCAAAGAAAAGAAGGAAATTGAGCTTTTGCTCAAGCAAGGCTAACAATCCCCCCTCAAAAGGTCAAGTTCCGAAACAGAGATAAGTGTGAAGTAAATAGAGAGAGAGAGAGAGAGAGAGAGAGAGAGAGAGAGCATCTGGGCAGTAAAATACTATGCATAGATGAGATGGACTACAGCCTTGAATCTCACGTAGTGACTATTGCCTTAATCTGAAGAAGTGCTTGATGGACTATGCCTTGAATCAGACTTCTTGAACCAGATTTAGAAAAATAGCACACATAGTATGCTAGAGGTCCTTGGTCTATCGGGTGGCGCTTTTAAATGGCCATGCGCACTTTTCCACATTCATGAGAGTTGTCTGGGATCGTCCTGTCCCATAGTCGCGGCCTTCACGACCTCTCATATAGGTAAGTCCTTAATGGTTGGTGATATGAATCAACCCATAATTACAGCTTGGACCTATTAAGAGTTTAACCTCATCCTAACCATATCACACAGGAACACTGTCACCATAGGGATGGGGAGTCATTGTACACATGTACAACCGCTTGGGCTTTATTTTAATGAGACTTTAATCTCGAGTCAGTGTTCCATAAAGTCACCTAAGTTCAGCTTGTTTCTACCCATTGAACCGGCTTCTTGGGATCTCCAGTCAGACTCGGTTGGGTTGCCACTGCTGGTGACTAACTTATGGGCTTAACCCCATCCCCCTCGATGATTCTAGGATCAAAGTCCTAGACAGACCCTTCGTCAAGTGATCTGCAAGGTTCTTTTCTGACTTTATATAGTCAAGAACCACATATTTGTCTAGTAGGCTTTTTATTGACTTGAAGCGCAGCTGCAGGTGCCTGTTCATCTTAGCATTCACAGAATCATGCTTTAGTAGTTCAATAACAGATTTATTATCACAGTTTATAGAAATTGCAGGAACATGACTAAGAGAAACAAGTATATGCATAATAAGATTTTTAAGCCATTCAGCTTCTGTGCAAGTTGTATCTAAAGCTATCATTTCGGAGTCCATTGTACTCCTAGCTATGATAGTTTGCTTACAAGAGCCCCAGGAGATTGCAGCTCCTCTTAGAGTAAATACATATCCAGTAGTAGACTTTATATCATGTGAGTCAGTTGTCCAGTTTGCATCTAAATAACCTTCTATGATATCAGGGTGCCTAGTAAAATAAAGTTTGTAATCTAGGGTGCCCTTGAGATATCTAAATACCCTATCCAAGGCAGTCCAATGTGACTGATTTGGGTTACTGGTATATCTACTTAGTCTCCCAATAGCAAATGCAATATCAGGTCTTGTCCTGTTTGTTATATACATAAGGGAGCCTATCATCTGTGAATATTTATGTTGTTCCAAAGGCGACCCTTCATTCTTTTTTAGTACAATATTGCTGTCATAAGGAGTAAGGATATGTTTCTTATCAAATAACTCAAACATTTTTAGCATTTTTTCAATTGAATGTGCTAAAGATAGAGTATAACCCTCTTTGCCTTTGCTCACTTGCATTCCTAAAATTAAGTTGGCTTCTCCTAGGTCTTTCATATCAAACTGGCTAGATAAATAGTTCTTTGTAATATTTATCAATTCCAGTGATGAACCTAGGATAATGATGTCATCTACATACAAGCATAAAATGACACAACTTTTACATGTACCTTTAGAGTATATACATTTGTCATACTCATTTGACAAGAAACCATATTCACAAATTACTTTGTCAAATTTATTATGACATTGTTTGGGAGCTTGTTTCAAGCCATGGAGGGATTTTACTAGTCTGCAGACTTTCTTTTCTTGACCTTTAGCAATGAAACCTTCAGGTTGGTCCATATAAAGTTCTTCCTCTAGATCTCCATTCAAAAATATTGTCTTTACATCCATTTGATGGATTAGCATATCATGAATGGATGCTAAGGCCAAGAGAGTTCTAATGGATGTGATCCTAGCTACAGGAGAGTAGGTATCAAAATAATCTAACCCTTTCTTCTGGGTAAAATCCTTAGCAACTAATCTAGCTTTGTATTTCTCTATAGTACCATCGGCTCTGAGTTTCTTCTTGAAAATCCACTTACAACCTATTGGTTTATTGCCTAAAGGTAGATCTGTTAGAAACCAAGTGTTATTCTCCATGATGGAGTTGTATTCACTGTTAATGGCTTCTTTCTAGAAGGGAGCATCAGGAGACGACATTGCTTCTTCATAAGTTGAGGGATCACCCTCTATCAAAAAGGTGAAGAATCCTTCTCCTAATTTTTTTTTAATACTATTCCTTTTACTCCGTCTAGGTTCTAAGTCTTGTTCAGATTGTGAGCTCGGTATTAGGACATGAGAACTAGTAGAGGGTATGGAGGAAGAGATTGGACTTCTATCCTTAAAAGGAAATATGTTTTCAAAGTAAACTGCATCTCTTGATTCTATAATGGTATTGTTAGAGATTTTATTTACTTCTGAGTGAGTCACTAGAAATCGATTGGCATAGCTGTCTAAGGCATATCCTATGAAAACATCGTCTACAGTCTTGGGACCAATCTTCCTCTTTTTAGGTTCGGGAATTTCGACTTTAGCAAGGCATCCCCAAACTCTAAAGTAATTAATCCTAGGAGCTCTACCTTTTCACAGCTCATAGGGAGTCTTATCTTTTGTCTTACTAGAAATCCTATTAAGAATATAACAGGCAGTTAAAAGGGCTTCTTCCCATAATTTATCAGGAGCACCAGAGCCGAGAAGCATGGCATTCACCATATCTAACAGAGTGCGGTTCTTGCGTTCAGCAACTCCGTTAGACTGAGGTGAATATGGAGCAGTTACCTCATGAATTATTCCATGTTCTTCACAGAAGTTAATCATTTCGTTTGAGGTATATTCTCCACCACGATCAGATCTAAGGATCTTAATCTTTCTTTCTAATTGATTCTCAGCTTCAGATTTGTAGACCTTAAATTTATCTAGAACTTCATCTTTGGTTTTGAGAAGGTAGATATAACAATACTTTGAATAATCATCTATAAACGTAACAAAATATTTTCTACCGCCTCTGGTCAAAATCCTATTTGAGTCACATACATCACTATGGATAAGTTCTAGAAGGTCAGAATTTCTTTCTACAGATTTGAAAGGTAATTTAGTGTGTTTGGCTTGAACACAAATCTCACATTTGTGTTTATCATCTATTGGAGTCTTGGGAATAAGATCTAAAGTCATCATTCTTTTAATAGAACCTAGGTTCACATGACCTAGTCTGCCATGCCAAACATTTGAAGATTCTATATTAGAGACAATGAGAGAACAATCAAAAATTTTATTCATTGTGCTTAAAATAAAAAGATCGTCTTTTATAAAGCATTTTCCTATAAAGGAGTCATGCTTAGAAAATACTACTTTATTTGCCTCCATTACAATTTTGTATCCTAAGGCTACAAGAAGGGATCCACTAACTAGGTTTCTCCTGACAAACGGCACATGAAGAACATCATGAAGAGTTGAGATTTTTCCTGATGTCATCTTCAGGTCAACTTTTCCTCTTCCAATAATTTGTGCCATTGAGCCATCTCCTAGGGTCACACCTCCTCCACTTGATTCCTGATAGTTTGAAAAACAGGAGTGATCAAACGAAACGTGAACATTAGCTCCAGAATCCAACCACCGATCATCAGAATGGTAAGAGAGGTTAATAAAGGGTTGAAAGCTTACAGACCTGAAGGAACTCGAAGAACCTTTGTGAAGCATGTTCGCTTCTGGTCTAACTGAGCCCTTTCCTTTGTAGGAGGTTTGGACAGCTTCCTTCTTCCTATGGTAGCAGTTGGTTGCCATATGGTTTGTTTTACCACACTCATCACAAATGATTCTGATGATACTGAGTCTGACATAGGAGTGTCCACCTCCTCGAAACCAAAAACACCGAAAGAGATAGAATTCCACTGCTTTTATAGAATTCTAAGCGCATTATCTGAATCCTTGTATGATATATTTTTTGAATACAAGAGCGCCAAAGAACTTTGGAAAGCCTTGGAAGATGAATACGGCTGTGATGATGCAGAAATATAAAGGTTTAATTCTTCAACCTTTAATAGGTATTTTATGGTAGATAACAAGCTAATGAATGACCAGCTCCATGAATTCCAAGAATACCTTAGGCATATTCAAGCCAAAGGCACATCTTTTTCCAATGAGCATAAAATAGCATGCCTAATAGACAAGTTACCTCCCTTTTCAATAAGAAAACGATAATTTTTCTAACAATCTAAGAGTTGATTCAGAATCTGTGTGCAGACGTTTCCCAAAGCTCCTAGTGGTAAAACTCCCGCACTACCGGTATCTCGTAGCCGCACACGACTCGGAGAGAACGACCAGGACTTAGCTCTGCCCAGAGCTTGGAGACGAGTGAAACGACGAAGATTGGACAGAACAGAATGTTGGCAGCAATTGTTTGGAGGAAAAATTTTCTGATAATATTTACAAAGAAAACCATTTATATATATAATACTCCATCCAATATGTAACGGTCTGAATTAATTTTTCTATTAATTCAGCCGTTACACAGGAGAATGAGAGAATGAACCTGGACACTAAATATATTAACGGTTTAAAAATAATTAGTAACGGATAAAATTAATTTTCCAACGTTCAAAAAATTAAACGAAATAATGAAGAGAAGCAAAAAGAATTTTAGGGTCTCAGCCCGAACCTGAAGAGGAAATCGAATCGGCATTCGGCGCCCGCAGATGTGGGCGCGTGCGTACCCGCACCCATTACGCGCGCCGAACCGAGCCGAGCCGGACGGCGGTGGCGGCGCGCGCGTGTGGCCCAAGGGGTTTCCCACACAACAACTTTAAGAAAGCAAAGAAGAGGAACTAATATATGTACACAAGAAGGAGTTGGCCCATCCGATGTGGGACTAAAGAAAAGAAGGAAATTGAACTTTTGCTCAAGCAAGGCTAACATTTAATATAGGAGAGATGCATCTCGAAGAAATCGGGTCATCTAATACACTTAATCCTCTCTCCGCTAAGGCCGAAGAACTCCTCGGTTCTTTCGAAGCACCCTCGGTAATGAATTTGACAATTTATTGTCAAAAGTTTTGGTAGTAGGACTGTCAAACAACTGACTGTCCTATAAATAATTAGGACTGTCAAACAACTTACAATCCTTTCTTTTTTTAGGACTGTAAGTAAATTTACAGTCCTGGAAAATAATAGGACTGTCACATTCCCTACAGTCCTAGTTATTTTAAGAACTGACCTAATTTTCTGCAGTCTTAATTTCCTGCAGTCACTTCAATTTTAAACAGTTTTATTAACTTTAATTTCTTTTGTAGGGGTTATCGTCTTCCGATATTGTGGTACCTCCTCTAATTGCCGTTGATGTAGGCAATTTATTCTTGACCAATATTTGCTTTGAATCAGACGAACAAACGTTATATTGGTGTAGAGAAGTTGGTCGAAAAAATAATATAGTCATTGTGATATGAAGAACGGTCCGAAACCGTCCGGGACGCAAAACTATAGAGCTTGGATGTGAAAGAGGTGGTTTGTTCAGGTCTCATGGAAAGAAAGATATAGTTCCCCAAAGAAAAATTTCAAACATAAGCGTTGGTACGAGAAAATGCGGTTGTCCATTCAAGATCTCTATTGTAAACATAGAAGATGTGAAGTGGATAATCCAAGTGAAGAATATAATCCACAATCATGATATTGCCGAAACACTTACGGGTCATCCCTATGTCGGACGGTTGAACAATGTTGAGCGGAAGATAGTTGAAGATTTGTCCAGTTCAGGAGTTGCACCTAGACAAATTTATTCTGCCATACGACACGAAGACGAGAATAACAAGTCAACAATGAAGTCAATCTATAACTCAATAGCGAAATCAAACGCCAATAGTAAGAAAAAAAGAATGGCGATGCCGCAAGTATTGAAGTTGCTTGCCGATAATCATTATGTGGAGTACCAAGAAGACATCGACAGAGTAATGAAGTTCTTTCAATATTTTGGGCTCATCCCGATTGCACACATTTGGCTCAGTCATTCGGTGACATATTGGTTCTTGATTGTACATATAAGACAAATAAGTTCAAGATGCCTCTCTTTCACGTTGTTGGCTTCACCTCTACCGGAAAAATATTTTTAGTTGCTTTTTGCTTCATGAAGAGTGAGAAACTCGAGGACTACACATGGTCGTTGAAAAAACTAAAAATACTTTACACCGGACACTAAGAGCCTTCTATTTTTGTTACTGACAGAGAATATGCCCTAATTAATGCTATAATTATCGTCTTTTCTCACGCGAATACACTACTATGCACTTGGCATATCAATCGCAATATCCAATCACAATATAAGTTGAAGTTCGAAAAGGTGGATGGTAAAATTGATAATGACATTTTCGAGAAATTTTACAGTGATTGAAATCATGTATGGCGAGCCAGTACGAAAGACAGTTATGACGCGGCATGGTACTTGTTCAAAGAAAAGTGGGAGACGAGGGAGCCGACATGTATTTTTTATATCAAAGATACGTGGCTAGAACCGCATAAAGAACACTTTGTCTTAGCATAGACGAATAAGGTGAAGCTGTAAACACTCTGATTTTTTTAAAATTAAAATTTATAATTACTGAGTTTAAGGGGGAATTTTATGTAATTTTTTTAGCCATTTATAATATATAATATTCATAGATTTATAATTATGTGTATTTAATTAATTATTAATATAGTGCAGATTATATATTTTTGGGTGTAAAACTTTTAATAGAGTATTATAATTTTTCTGGAATTTATTGAGGTCCAAAACTATTTTTAGATGGGCATATATATATATATATATATATATATATATATATATATATATATATATATATTATTAAATCAACCCAAACCTAACCAACCCAAACAAAACTAAACCAACCGAATTCGAACCCATAACCTGATAACCTAGACCCGCTCACCCGAACCCGCAACCTGCTGCTAAAGTAACCCTTCCCCTCCCTGTAACTCCCCGTAGCCCCGACCCCTTCCTCTTCCAAAATCGACGCCGCACCCGCTCACTTCCTTCCTTGTAACCCCCTGTACACCCCTATTTATACAACACATAGCAAAGCACCACCACCACCAGCATCTCCTCTACCACCCCGATCAACGCCGACCGCCGCCTCCGTCGGACCGCCGCCGCACGTCGCCGCGAAAACAGTCCGCTCCGACATCCCGAGCAACAGCACACATGAGGTACTCTACTTCTCACCCTTGTATCTTCCTGCACAGTAATCCAAATAATGACATGTCGAATCCTATACAAAGACCATATGACCCCCTTGAACCTTGTATAATTTGTTTAACCTATCGTGTCCTGTGTCGGTCGTAATTCGCGACGCAAAACAGGGAAAAAATAACCCAGTTTATAGATCAGAAAATGTTCCAAGTACGCGTATTTGAGTCCCATTATCTTCATAACGACACACGATACTAAAATTCTGCTTGAACAGTAATTTAGACAACATAAATAAGATTTAATCTCTGTAATTAGTTTATTTTAATTCGTTGTTTGTTGTGATTTATTCGCTGTTGAATTTGAACGAAAACTTGGTTTTCTAAACCCGATTTTTTTTGAAACGGGGTGCGTCCTGCTAAACGAGGCGACTTCGTCATGTGCGAATTGCACCGAAAGGCATGTATCATCAACGCGGACGTGTGAGATTTTACAAAAGTTAATTTGGATGTGCGTGCACACCGAAATCAACGCGTATCCATCAAAAAGTCCCGTATCGATCTGTTCTGATACTCACCATAATTTTGTGTGTGCTCGTCGTTTTACAACGAAACTTGCGCCATTGGATTCACAGCATTACGCTGGACCTGTGACCCAAGTTTGGTTCGATTCTGAGAACATTGACGAAACACCATTTCGTGGGCCCAACGGTTCCACTTGACGGACGATTTCGTGACCGGCTCATAGGAATCCAGTTCTGGATGATCCGTTGGATTTGTGCTAACGTTCTTGACTCGTAGACACTAAGTTTGATAAATTTGGAGAACTTTTTCTTTGGCACATTTTTTGGTGCGAAGTGGGCCACATGTGGATCTCGCTTTGACGAGAAACTATCAATTCTATCCTTGTGTCCAAATTGGACTTATGGGTAGTCAATTTTAGCTACTTCAAGTATTCTAAGAGCAATGGTGATGTTTGTTTCAGCATCCGGATGCATACATGGAGATTCCACTGTTACATGAATAATTGACGGAACTCAGAACCCAGGCAAGTGTACCTTGCCAACTTGCAGTAGATCCTGTGATATTATTTGCTTGTATTCTTTCTATATACTTCTATGATGTACCTGTTCAACGTAGGACCGTGAGACGTTGCTTAGCGTCTGAACACGATTTGGGTGTCGACGCCATACGCGGAGTCGTGTAACGTCACTTAGAAAGTTGATTCCACGATCATATTATTTGCATGCTTGATTTACCAAGTACGTCATACCATAGGACACTTGATACTATTCATGTGATATAATCTTTCTTGAGTTATTCATGGTGATTCTGTATAGGCTTACAAGATTTGTGACATAAGACTTGCATATACATAGATATCATTATGACTCATTGTACTAGATATAGGTCATGATCTTGCGTGTTATGGACATGAGACATGAGGTTACATTGGGCGGGGAGAGTCGCACCATACTATAGGCTGATTATATATATATTATGTTACTAGAGAGTGACCTTGTCTCTGTATCAGAGCTTTGGCACATGTATTGGCCTTTCGAGATACTACTTGCCGCTATGGGTTTCCCGACACCGAACCTGTAGTGGTCTCAGCCTGAGTACTAGTGATGCTCTCATTTGTATTTCACATAGCTGGTTACATAGTTTGCCTGAGGATCTACTTTTTATATACTGCATTTTATTTGGCTTGAGTGTTTATTGTACCTTGCTATGTCCCCTGAGGACCTGGATCCGGATTATGTCTCCAGGTACAGCAGATGAGGAGTACCCCGAGGTTTACGGGACATGAGCTGACGTTGGAGCAGTACTGGTGTCACGCCCCGATCTCCCGCAGGCTATTTCGGCCGTTCCCGCTAGGCGGGAATCACCCTCGCCAGCGCTCCCGCGGAACGATCGCTTTGACCCATCCGGGCGTGATGCCGCACGAGCGTGATCCACGCCCGTGCAAGGCCATGGTTCATTGGCTGGCGGTAAGAGTTCTAAGTCACAGAGTCGCACAGATTGTCCGAGTGCAGCGGAGTCATGAACGCATAGGCGATCGATAACAGGTTCACTGAGTTGACAAATATAGCGGAAGCATTGAAACACAAGTTTGAAGTAAAGCAACTCTTTTTATTGATATGAACAAGTGTTACAGGCGGCGTATAGCCGAGATTACAAGTCGCTCAAGCCTCTCTCTCTGAAACAGTAAAGGCGTGCCAAGTGGCTACAACTGTGGAATGATTGTAGAGGCGATGTTCAGGCGAGTTCGGGCTATGTTCCAACATTATGTCTTGTATATGTGCTTCTGTTCCGGACGCACCGTTGCAAGGCTTCAGAGGGAACTCCTGGCCTTAGCACGCACGAAGGAGGCATCCGCACTGAACGAGGTTCTCCCGCACCCTGCATACAGACTGGTGGATTATCAGTACATTGAATGCACTGGTGGAGAAGCTACCCGCCCACTCGACAAATCCAAACACGTAATACATGTTCCGTGCTCAACTATTAAGTTGTCTTTCTAGTTGCCTTAGGATCAGTTTCATGAAAATATTGAATAGCCTAACGTGTCGGGCAGTGCGCCGTGCAACATGAGAGGAAACACGGCGAGACTTACCAACTTACCATCTCCTTCCCTGTCCAAGGCAAACATTGAGGCAAATATTGTTAATTCAAGCACGGGCAAGTATAACATTCAGGAGGCATAGCATATGCAAACACGAGGGTAGTTTTATAACATGATCGTTCAGGTGTTTAGTTGATGCGATGCAATGACTCGCACGCGGGTAGCCGCTAAGCGAGGATGACTTATCTATATGAACACGGTCGCTGGCAAAGCCATTATGGACGTAGTCGAGGACAAGGATAGCTTGCTACAAGAGTACACGATGCACTGCAAGCTACCCAGTCCCGAACACGACGACTACACACGAGTTCCATCCGGATCGGATCGGCCCCGGTGCCCCGGTGACCATCCGTGGAACAATACCTCGGGTCCGAGTTGTCCGCGACATACAAGTCATTGGGTCTTTCCAATTATCACAAGATACACGAGAACACGAGAACACGCGTGCACTAGAACACGATAACACGAGAACACGAGTGCACGGGAACACGAGTACACGAGTACACGGGATACTTGAATCATGATTCTGTACAGTGAATATCTTGCCTTGATGCATTCCCCTGGTTCTGGGCTGCCTGGTGACCTAACGGTCCCGGATACTTACAGGGTCAATCATGCACAGAACGACTACTTAGTAGTCTCCCGGAGTTTGGATGAAAACAAGGCAACATTCTAGCAGACAAGCATGCATTTCTAAGGAACGTAAGCAGGCACGTTGCTCGGACCCGAAGGTAAGCCGAGGGATAAAACCGTTAAGGGACTTAGCATGCAAGGGTCTGAACATATATAAGCAGTATTTTATTTCCATGTTCTAGCAAGCAATACAAGTTGAGATTATTCCCTTAGCTAGGTGCGTTGGATTTATTAGCATGCAGGGGGTGAATCACCTAGCGACTAGCATGAATATTCCAGATTTTATGTATGCTGGCTAAGCAAAGACAAGTTCACCGTAGCCACCCACCTTAGCGATGATTCGCCTCGGTAGAGCGATACGTCAAGCGAGCCTCTGAAAGCCTAAACCGGATTCCTGTAGGGACAAGTCTGGATATCCTTTGCATTCTCTTTGAGACAAAGCGGGTCGGGACAGCTGCACTATTGTCGATTGAGTCGGCAGTCCGCTTGAGCGGAACGGGGTGTTACAACTGGCACCTGAAGACGAGGTTGCGCCAGAGGATTTCTCCTGAGTATTTCAGTTTTATACTCAGTTATTTATGCTCATTGTTATTTCATATTTGGACATACGTATTGGTGATATTCTCCTTCCTTTATTGTGTCGGGTTGTTCCCCGAGACACTATGGACTTATTGATGGACTATTTCCTTTATCTATTATCTTGACTGGTTTATCATATTGACTTGTATTTACTTTCTGTGGATGAGATTAGAATTATACTATGATAGATGATATAGACTATTGTATATTTTTTACAGTTTAGGTGCACTCTAACGGGTCTATTAAATTGGGTTTGTCCATTGGAGTTGTGCTGCTGGCCATTGCCACGTGGCTAGTCCCTCGGTATTTTAGGACTGGGACGTGACATAATTTTTGTGGTGGCCCATGCAGGTCTACGACTTTATTACTTCTGTTTCAACTAAGGAGCCGAGCAAGCCTGCGATTAGGATATGATGAATTTATGGGATCTCATCCACATATTGACACATTCTTGACCTCTATATCGACTTTAAAATAATTTCTTGACTTGTATCCTGCCTTGATTCCTCTGTGCGCCTCTCATAGTTTACTTTGTATGCATAGTAATGGATCCACGAGCCGGCGACAAAACTCCCGTGGGTATACCACAATGTGCTGTGGTCACCTACAACGACGAGGTGACACCATTGGGTGGAGATCCCTCCACTCAAGAAAGCAATCAAGCAGATCAGCACGCCTTGAGGTTCCGGCGAGACGATATTCCACCACCGCCGTAGTTTACTCCATCGATACCCATTTTTCCAACAGGACAGCCTATGGACGGACAACATATGTTCCAAATATTCTAGGCAGTAATGCAAGCCCAACAACATGTTCATCAAGAGGCTCAACGTCATGAGGCAGAGAACCTGAGAAACAGTATAGTGACCGTACTGGAGCAGACGAACCCACCAGCTAGACATCCATCGACGGGATCTATCACTGATTTCCGCCAAATGAAGCCCCATAACTTTTCAAGCAAGGAGGAGCCCACTAAAGTTCATGAGTGGCTCACAAACACTCAACACCAATTAGAAGCAGCTGAGCTTCCGAGGGACCGTTGGATGACTGCCGTCAGGATGCAGTTGACGGGCAATGCACATCACTGGTGGCTATCTGAGGAGAGACGGATCGGACCGAGTTACTTGGAAGGAGTTCTCTAGACTCTTTCAGGAGATGTACATTCCATATATTGCTCGATCGAAACTTCGGGACAAGTTTAATCACTTCACTCAGGGCAATATGACAGTGGAAGAGTACAATGCGGAGTTCATCCGTTTGAGCCGCTTCGTACCTACACTAATTCTGACAGAAGAAGAGAAGGCTGAGAATTTTTTTGACGGACTAAAATTTGAGCTATAGAGACAGATTGACTTTGTCGCACCTACTTCTTATACGGACGTCCTTGCTGCAGTCTGACGCATGAAATGCGTCATCAAGAGAGAATCCAACCAGAAGCGGCCGCATGCACTAGCACCGGACGAGCGCAGTAGGGAGGAGATGCAAAGCGACCACAGATGAATCCATTACATAAAGCATTTACACCACTAGAACTAGTCCTTCCTACTTGTTACTACTGTGGCAAGGTAGGCCATGTTGAGAAGGAATGCAGATGCAAATAGGAATTATGTTTAGCTTACGGATCCAACCAGCATTCAACCATAGATTGCTCTGAGTGTCGAGAAGGAGCACCGATGGTACACCGACATGCTTTACCAGCACCGAGACCAGTCCAGCAGCCACATCGACCAGATTATCCAGCACTAGGAGCACCACAGACGAAAGTTGGAGGAGTCAGACCACCAGCACCGGGAGGATATCAACCGAGGCCACCCTTGGTACCACATGCAGCACACTTCTAGCAGGTCCAACAACAGCAGATGGCACCACCACAGGGACGTGGACATGCTTTTGCAATGACAGTGGAGGAGGCACAAACTCGAGGAGTAGCGAATATGAGTAAGTTTTAGCTAATATTCCTAGTAATACTTTAGCATGTGCCTGTTAGTTCCATTTTCTAGCATATACCTAGTATTATGTTAGCATGAACTCGTTGGTCTAGAGTAGTAGTATGTAAGTGGTACCCAAATTTTCAGAAGTTGTAGTTGATCCTCGCTCTAACCAGGCTCCTTTACTCTTGAGTTACTTATCTCTCATTGTGTAGGAAAAAGTTTTTATTTCTTTCCTACTTGTTCTGCTTGAACAAAACCTTCACCATTCCTCTCGATTTTTTCTTGTTCATGGCCCCTTATCATTTGTGTCGTACTTTAACAAACATGTCTTGCAACTGCGTCATCTCTTCTGGAGCAAACCTTCCTGACCGGTTATGTTTCATTTTCTTAATTGCGAGAACACAATTCTTTTAAGGTGGGTAGATTGTAAATACCCTAATTTTTTTAAGATTAAATTTTATAATTATTGAGTTAAAGGAAGAATTTTCTGTAAATTTTTTTAGCCATTTATAATATATAATATTCATGAATTTATAATTATGTGTATTTAATTAATTATTAATATAGTGCAAAAAATATTTTTTGGGTGTAAAACGATTAATAGAGTATTGTTTAATTTTTCTAGAATTTATTGAGGTCATATATATATATATATATATATATTGATTATTATTAAACCAACCCAAAACAAACCAACCCAAACCAAACTAAACCAACCGGATTTGAACCCATAACCCGATAACCCAGACCCGCAATCCGCTGCTACAGTAACCCCTTCCCCTCCCTGTAATTCCCCGCAGCCCCGACCCCTTCCTCTTCCAAAACTGACGCCGCACCCCCTCACTTCCTCTCCTTGTAACCCCCTGTACACCCCTATTTATACGACACATAGCAGACTACCGCCACCACCAGCATCTCCTCTACCACCCCTACCAATGCCGACTGCCGCCAACGCCGGACCGCCGTCTCACGCCGCCGCGAAGACAGCCCACTCCGACATCCCGAGCAACAGCACACATGAGGTACTCTACTTCTCGCCCTTGTATCTCCCTGCACAGTAATCCAAACAATGACCTGTCGAATCCTATACAAAGAACACATGACCCCCTTGAACCCTGTGTAATTAGTTTAACCTATCGTGTCCTGTGTCTACCGCAATTTGCGACGCAAAACATAAAAAAATAATCCAGTTTGTAGATCATAAATTGTTCCAAGTACGCATGTTTGAGTCCCGTTATCTTCATAACGACATACGATACTAAAATTCTGCTTGAAGATTAATTTAGACAATATAAACAAGATTTAATCTCTTCAATTAGTTTATTTTAATTCGTTGTATGCTGTGATTTATTCGCTGTTGAATTTGACCAAAAACTTGGTTTTTTAAACCCAAATTTTCTCAAAACGGGGTACGTTCCGCTAAACGAGGTAACTTCGTCATGTGCGAATTGCACCAAAAGGCACGTATCGTCAACGCAAATATGTAGGATTTTATAGAAGTTGATTTGGATGTGTG
The DNA here is from genome assembly GCA_036927795.1 of Iris macrosiphon. Lineage (NCBI taxonomy): Eukaryota > Viridiplantae > Streptophyta > Magnoliopsida > Asparagales > Iridaceae > Iris > Iris macrosiphon. Next base: position 168,317,561 of record JAYESA010000006.1, on the reverse strand, counting down.
TGCACACCGGAATCAACGCGTATCCGTCGAAAAGTCTCGTATTGACCTGTTCTGACACTCGTAATAATTTCATGTGTGCTTGTCATTTCGCAATGAAACTTGCGACATCGGATTCGCAACGTTACACTGGACCTGTGACCCAAGTTTGGTTCGATTCTGAGAACGTTGACGAAACACCGTTTCGTGGGCCCCACGGTTCCACTTGACGGACGATTTCGTGACCGGCTCATCGGAATCCAGTTCTGGTCGTTCCGTTGGGTTCTTGCTAACGTTCTGGACTCGTAGACACTAAGTTTGATAAATTTGAAAAACTTTATCTTTGGCACATTTTTCGATACGAAGTGGGCCACATGTGGACTCCGCTTTGATCAGAAATTATCAATTCTGCCCCTGTGACCAAATTGGACTTATGGGTAGTCAATCCTAGCTATTTTAAGTATTCTAAGAATAATTGTGATGTTTGTTTCAGCATCCGGAGGCGTACATGGAGATTCCACTGTTACATGAGTAATTGACGGAACTCAGAAACCAGACAAATGTACCTTACCAACTTGCAGTAGATCATGTGATATTATTTGCTTGTATTCTTTCTATATACTTCTGTGATGTACCTGTTCAACCTAGGACCGTGAGACGTTGATTGGTGTCCAAACAAGATTCGGATGTCGACGCTATACGCGGAGTCGTGTAACGTCACTTAGAGAGTTGATTCCACGATCCTATTCTTTGCGTGCTTGATTTACCAAGTATGTCATACCATAGTACACTTGATACTATTCATGTGACATAATCTTTCCTGAGTTATTCATGGTGATTCTGTATAGACTTACAAGATTTGTGACATAAGACTTGCATATACATAGATATCATTATGACTCGTTGTACTAGCTAGAAGTCATGATCTTGCGTGTTATGGACATGAGACATGAGGTTACATTGGGAGGGGAGAGTCACACCATACTACAGGCTGATTATATATATATATATATATATATATATATATATATATATAATGTTACTGGAGAGTGCCTTAGTCTCTGTACCAGAGCTTTGGCACATGTACTGGCCCTTCGAGATACTACTTGCCGCTATGGGTTCCCCGACACAGAGCCTGTAGTGGTCTTAGCCTGAGTACTAGTGATGCTCTCATTTGTATTTCACATAGCTGATTACATAGTATAGCGCCCCGTTCCTTCTATTCGAGGAGCGAGGTTAAGAAACACAAGATGGTATCGTTCGATCGGGATAGATTGAAACAAGAACTCGTCCTCGTTATGGATTTGCTTCTTCGGAATCGATTCCCATATTCAGTGGACCGTGTAACGCCCCGCAACCGCTCGGAGCGTTACGCTGAGTCGGATCGAATAAATCAAATGCTGGTTACATTTGAAATGTCGGATTTTGGGAAGAAGGATTAATCGAGTTGGTTTCAATGTGCAGATGGCTAGCGGGTTCGATGGAAATCAGGTGTTCGTTCAGAACAGTACTGAATAGCTGGATGGAAACGATAATGCCGTCTTCCTTAATCCGATCGGTCGGATGATTTGGAGAGCACGGCCTGCTCGCACGGTCATACCAGTTGAGTAGATCACGCTTGCATCGGACCACGGGTTCAAGGGATTGGCCGTATCGGCAGGACAGGATGCCTAACGGATTCAAACAATGTGAGTGGGCTCTTTCCCTTCTCCTCTACTCCTTCATGCCTAATAATATGGAAAACACGTAATGACTTGTACACTTGGGCTGAAATATCGGGAAGCACTACACTGAGGCGTGCATAGAGTGTGCGTCGTTGGCTTGGTAGGATTGTGGCTTGAATGGTTTTACGCGTTGGATAGTTGGTGCGATAGTTGGATTATACGTTTGAGGCGATCGGTTGGATACTTGGGATTTTGCTTGGACGGTTGGAAATATACAAGTTGGAATGATACATTGAGGCAAATGAAAATATCGAGAATATCGAGAATTTGGGCGAGCGAGCGTGCATCCGTGCACGAATATCACTGGGTCGCTTTGTCTTGCAAAGCGAGCAGTTATGGTTCGAAACCGAACAACTGCATCAGCGAGGTATGGTGTCGCTTGATGGGGCATTGTGCCACGAATGGGGCATTGTGCCACTGAGACGGCATTGTGCCATGGGATTGCTTTGAGCATGGGTGTTGCACCATTTCAGAATACATTGCTGTAAAGCGGCAATGTGAAACACTGGGTATTTTGGTGCCTTGGGCTATATATATTGAGGTCGAGATTTGGACTTCTTGGAAGAACATGTTGGAAGAATGGTTATGGATACTTCGGTTGGGTTTATCGATGGAACGAGTCTAGGATCGCTTGGTGGGGCGAGAATGTTCGATCCTCTCGTCATACCTACGTGTGTCTGCATGTCACGGACAACTTGTGCAAAGGTTTGGCACTTTCTCCAAAACGGTTTTTATTCGGGGCACTGGAGCCGTTTCGATCCGGAGGGAAACATTTGATTCGCGTTCAGTTGCGATGCATTGCGGGACCTCCAGCGGGGCTTGCTACCCGGGCTGATAGGGCGCGCCGTAATGCTTGAGATATGTCATGTATGGCTCTGCCAGTGACTTCATATAGATAAGAGTTGGCTTGCTTTACTTTGGTTGGTTTGTGCATCGTGTAGGCGCGGCCACCTTGCCTCGGCAAAAGTGTGCACTCGAGAGTAGGATATAAACTTTGGTTGAGAATGGATATTGAGGCGAGACTGATGGTTCGATATGTTATCGTGCAAGCGATGACATTGAGTTAGACGGGTCGGCTATATATAAACTGCTTGTCGTTTGGTTTGAGAATGAATGCTTGCATGCTTAAACTGCTTTACTACTTTCCTTAACATGTCATTCATATGCCATGAAACGAATCTAGGATTCAACTAGAAAGATCACCATTTAACTGTGTGCATTCACTACTTTACTTAGTGTCGGCTTAGACGAGTGGGTTACCCCGCTCACCAGTACGGTTGTGTACTGACCCACGTTTGTGGGCAATATTTCAGGTACACAGGCGTAGTGGCGCTGCTTGGATATACGGGACAAGATGTATGAACTGTAAGTACCTTTGTGGGCTAGAGAAAGAGCAAGAGTTATTTCATCGTAGCAAGAGTTATTTCATCGTCTCCGTGGCATCGCCTTTGTGGCATTGACTCGGGGCATCTCATTTGGACCCTATCGTGAGCTTCGCTGCATATACTCTGATGTGTGCTTGGTACACAATTGGCTTCCGCTGTAACTTGGTTGTTTCAATGATAACTTTCGTGTTTAACAACATCGCCTTGTACGAGCGCAACTCCAGGCTCGTACGACATCACGTCCCGAATAGAACGATTGTTCCGCGGGAGAGCTGCAACGTGATGATTTCACGTTCAGCGGGGACTATTGGGCTTGCGGGAGTTTGGGGCATGACAGATTGGTATCAGAGCACCCGGTTCATTTCTTCGGACTTGGTCCTTCGCTTCATCACAAACTCTAAATAGCTTCCGCTTGTCGTTTAGCTCTTGACTCTACTCAGTGCCGCATCGGATGTTTCATGCAATAAGTTTATTTATTGCTGGTTTTGGCTGCATGTTATTCTGTGTTGGGTTGCCTTGGTTGATTTTCGTAGGATCGCTTAGCCTCGTTAGGCGTTGTTGCATTCGTGCAGCAAGTTGGTTGGCGTTGTTGCATTTGTGCAACAAGTGTGGGCTTTCGTTGGGTTGGCTTGGCTTATCGTTCTGGAGTTTCTGATTGCCTCAATGGATCAGTTGGCTGGCTAACGAGATTTGGTTATGCGGCATGCTTTGAGTAGAAACATTCGATGAGAATGGATCCTTGCACGAGTTGCTCGTCGAGCGATTGTGTTGGATAGAAGTTAGAATTTTGACTGTGGCGCATCGGTTGGGCAGATTTGAGTTGGCTTGAGAAATATCAGATAAGTTGGCATGAGTTGCTCGTACAATAAACGTGTGGAACCATTGGGAATTGGGTTGGACTACTTGGAATACAATCGTTGCACGATTGCTTGTGTTGCGAAAGTATCAGGCGGTTTGAGAATAGCTGGGAGCAGTGAGAATGGAACATAGCACGAGTTGCCTAACGAGATTGATGGTTAAAGAATCGGCTAAGTTTTTGTGTCAGACTTAAGATGGGAATGGCATGATCACACCTAAGGGATGGTTCGAACGGATCTTGGATTCGTGAAAGGAAATGTAATGTGAGTAGCGAATTGATTCGAAGTGGTATATGGAATCAAATGTGTTAAGCAAGGCATTGGAAATATTTTGGTTGGACATCTATTGGAATTGCCTGAACGGACTCGGATAACGAACACAAGTCGGTTGGTGCAAATCGATTGAGTTGGAAAGAGTAAAAATGGAGCAAGCGAATATTGAGTTATGATTCGGCAGAATCACCTCGGAATAGTCGGTTTGGGATAGACGCTGGTTGACGCAGATTTTGTACGAGGGCAACTATATTTCCAAGTGGTATATGGTGCAATAGAATTTGACTCGGGTATCCTTCGATACATTAGACTTGAGAACTCAAGGACGGAGTCGTGCAAATGGAAGTATCATTGGGCTTAAAAGATGGGCGAAACCGGAACGAACATCTGGGTTATGCTTGAGCAAAGCGATGGGATTATCGGAAGAATAGCGAGCACGAACTACGATTTTGGGCAACACATTTGAGCTGTTGGTTGAGCAAAGAAACACGATATTGGCTTGGAGGGCAATGCGATTGATTCACACAAACTTGAAGGATTTTGGATATTGTTGCTCGAGAAGTTGAATCAGGTTTAGCGGAGATGAAATTTTGGGCAAAATGGTGCAACGATGATAAACGGATTCTCCGGAAGACGTGGACGGATTATGGCAACAACGGAAGGCAAAGATTTTGGCGGACAGGCTTTTAAAGATAGCTAAATGTGGGAGCAACGTTGGAACAAATCACTGTGCTGCTCGAGTAAATTGGACGTGCATTGTGGAACGCAGCAAATGGATAAGAATTGGAGCAAGTCTTGGGTTTTGAGAATCATTGCAATTTGTAGTGCGAGAATCGAACATGCAATTCGGAAATTTGATGGATTCAGGGCAGAACGACGGATTGATGGTAGACGGTTTCAACGAGCACATTGCTCGGATTCGGGAGTTCGCTCGGATTGGATGGTTGGAATTTTGATTCGGATTTGCAGATGAGATATAGCATAGTTTATAGTAACTGTCCATCGTGATGATTACAATTATCGAGCGTAGCTTCGGGACAGCTGACCCTAAGCGACATTGCCCGTCGAATCGGATATGAATATGGTAGACCCATAGAACGACCCTTGAGGCGGCGTATTTGGGAATGCGTCGAGGGCAGATGTGAGCAATGATTTTTGGCTTATTGACTGAGTGTTGGATTTGAGAGATCCTTGGGATAGCCTTCAGCTGAAGATGCAGCCGGAAGATCGAAGCGATGGTGGAAGTAGCCTAGTCAACTGATGAGATTCAGAGTCACAGATTTTTGTAGATGGCATCGCCTCTGACTCATCGTGCTGTGGAAGGGAATAGCATTTATATGAATGGACGACTGTGGCGGCTCGTTCAAATCAAATCTTTGCGAATACTGGAAGGGACAGATGTGCCTCAGATTTACAAGATGTCTCGGAACTTAGTCTGGGAAACGTGCTCGTTCGGAAGGCAAAGGTGATATTCTATGCTTCGAGGCAGTGGAAGCAGCGCGAAGAACTATTCCATGCGCAACCTAAGAATTGTGGCGAGTGTGTCCACGTTGAAATCGTGGCGACACAATCCCTTTGGCGTGGCGGCGAGATCTTCGTGGATCACACGAACCTCAATATAGATGTTCACCCTGTGAGATTTTGAGATGGCAAGAAATGTGTTGGGCTTCTAAGCAAAGTTGATATTTGGGTAAGTCGCATAGTTGGGGTAGATCAGTTGAGATGATCGTTTGGTGCATGAGATATATTTCGAGATATTGCTAGTACTGATTTTTAGAAATAGTTAGATGGATTGAGTTGGAACACGAACTGATTGAGTCGGTAGAAAATCTGCATAATTGAGAATAGTTCTCAAGTGAATGTGTTGGAATGGAAATTGTATTTGGTTCAATTGGGAGCAAAGCAAATGGACGCCTCGAACATAAAGATACCCTTATAACTTGTTCAAATTTGCTATCGCAAAGCTCGGCTGAAATGCATGTATTTTAGGGACGCCTTAAATACGTGTACGATCCAAAACTAAGCGATACGAGAAATTCGTGTTGAGCTGCAAGGAGGATGTGGGAATTCGTGAAAATTTATTCGAGCGTTCAGCAGAACAAGATGTTGTGTCAGAAATAGTGAATATGAGAGTTGCATAGAGCAGATCTATGGAATTGGATTGTGGCATGCTAGTAAGGAATGAGTACCAGCACGGTTCGTGGACGAACCTGATTCTAAGTGGTATATTATGTAACGCCCCGCAACCGCTCGGAGCGTTACGCTGAGTCGGATCGAATAAATCAAATGCTGGTTACATTTGAAATGTCAGATTTTGGGAAGAAGGATTAATCGAGTTGGTTTCAATGTGCAGATGGCTAGCGGGTTCGATGGAAATCAGGTGTTCGTTCAGAACAGTACTGAATAGCTGGATGGAAACGATAATGCCGTCTTCCTTAATCCGATCGGTCGGATGATTTGGAGAGCACGGCCTGCTCGCACGGTCATACCAGTTGAGTAGATCGCGCTTGCATCGGACCACGGGTTCAAGGGATTGGCCGTATCGGCAGGACAGGATGCCTAACGGATTCAAACAATGTGAGTGGGCTCTTTCCCTTCTCCTCTACTCCTTCATGCCTAATAATATGGAAAACACGTAATGACTTGTATACTTGGGCTGAAACATCGAGAAGCACTACACTGAGGCGTGCATAGAGTGTGCGTCGTTGGCTTGGTAGGACTGTGGCTTGAATGGTTTTACGCGTTGGATAGTTGGTGCGATAGTTGGATTATACGTTTGAGGCGATCGGTTGGATACTTGGGATTTTGCTTGGACGGTTGGAAATATACAAGTTGAAATGATACATTGAGGCAAATGGGAATATCGAGAATATCGAAAATTTGGGCGAGCGAGCGTGCATCCGTGCACGAATATCACTGGGTCGCTTTGTCTTGCAAAGCGAGCAGTTGTGGTTCGAAACCGAACAACTGCATCAGCGAGGTATGGTGCCGCTTGATGGGGCATTGTGCCACGAATGGGGTATTGTGCCACTGAGACGGCATTGTGCCATGGGATTGCTTTGAGCATGGGTGTTGCACCATTTCAGAATACATTGCTGTAAAGCGGCAATGTGAAACACTGGGTATTTTGGTGCCTTGGGCTATATATATTGAGGTCGAGATTTGGACTTCTTGGAAGAACATGTTGGAAGAATGGTTATGGATACTTCGGTTGGGTTTATCGATGGAACGAGTCTAGGATCGCTTGGTGGGGCGAGAATGTTCGATCCTCTCGTCATACCTACGTGTGTCTGCATGTCACGAACAACTTGTGCAAAGGTTTGGCACTTTCCCCGAAACGGTTTTTATCCGGGGCACTGGAGCCGTTTCGATCCGGAGGGAAACATTTGATTCGCGTTCAGTTGCGATGCATTGCGGGACCTCCAGCGGGGCTTGCTACCCGGGTTGATAGGGCACGCCGTAATGCTTGAGATATGTCCTGTATGGCTCTGCCAGTGACTTCATATAGATAAGAGTTGGCTTGCTTTACTTTGGTTGGTTTGTGCATCGTGTAGGCGCGGCCACCTTGCCTCGGCAAGAGTGTGCACTCGAGAGTAGGATATAAACTTTGGTTGAGAATGGATATTGAGTCGAGACTGATGGTAATATGTTATCGTGCAAGCGATGACATTGAGTTAGACGGGTCGGCTATATATAAACTGCTTGTCGTTTGGTTTGAGAATGAATGCTTGCATGCTTAAACTGCTTTACTGCTTTCCTTAACATGTCATTCATATGCCATAAAACGAATCTAGGATTCAACTAGAAAGATCACCATTTAACTGTGTGCATTCACTACTTTACTTAGTGTCGGCTTAGACGAGTGGGTTACCCCGCTCACCAGTACGGTTGTGTACTGACCCACGTTTGTGGACAATATTTCAGGTACACAGGCGTAGTGGCGCTGCTTGGATATACGGGACAAGATGTATGAACTGTAAGTACCTTTGTGGGCTAGAGAAAGAGCAAGAGTTATTTCATCGTCTCCGTGGCATCGCCTTTGTGGCATTGACTCGGAGCATCTCATTTGGACCCTATCGTGAGCTTCGCTGCATATACTCTGATGTGTGCTTGGTACACAATTGGCTTCCGTTGTAACTTGGTTGTTTCAATGATAACTTTCGTGTTTAACAACATCGCCTTGTACGAGCGCAACTCCAGGCTCGTACGGCATCACGTCCCGAATAGAACGATTGTCCCGCGGGAGAGCTGCAATGTGGTGATTTCACGTTTAGCGGGGACTATTGGGCTTGCGGGAGTTTGGGGCGTGACAGACCGTGCCCCCGGGATCGACTTAGCGGCAGAGTCAGGAGGGACCTCTCCGCTGTTATAAGCCCCTGATTTTTCAAAATTTTAAAAACTGGATTTTTCACAATTTTCTGGAATTTTCTGGAATTTTTCTGTAATTTAAAAACAGGGTTTTAATTTTTAAATGATTTTTAATTGATATTAAACAATATTAAAATATTATGGAAATAATATTTTTGGGTGTAAAATGAAAAACTGGACTTAGGGTAATTTTTCTGGAATTTATCGGACCCCAGACCTATTTTTCTGGAATTTATTAATTAATTTACTGTTTTTAATTATTATTAATATTATTATTATTATTTAAAACCCCCCAGCCCACGGCCCGTTGGGCCGGCCCGGCCCATTTCCCCGAATCCGGCCCAGCTCCCTAGCGGGTCGGGTCGGATCCGCGCAACCAGACCCGACCCAGACCCGGCCTCCCCCACGACCCGTCTTCCCCGTTCCCTCGCCCCGCTTCCTCCGCCGCCCGCCGCGCCGCCCGCCGCGTCCTCCGCTCCGCTCCGCCCGCCACGCCACCCACGTCGTCCACCCCTCTCCGCCTCCCTCGGCTCGACCCCCACCGCCGCTGCCCTATTTAAAACCCCCCCGTTCGCCTCTCGGCCTCACTCCGCCACCGCTGACACCACTCGCCGTGCCGACCCCCACCGCCGTCGACCACCGCCCGCAGCACCCTCTGCCTCGACGCCGCAGCCCAGCTCCCCTCCCCCTTCGTCTCCGGCATCGGCCCCGCAGCGGCAACAGCAGCAGCAGTTTGAGCAGCGGCGCCGCCTCCGCCGCCCGCAGCGCCGACGACGGCCGCCGCCTCGCCGCGCAGCAGTCGGCCAGCCGCTCCCCGCCTCAGCACCGCCTCAGCGCCGCCCTGAGCGCCGGCGAGGATCCCCTGAGCCCTAACCCTAACCCTAATTCTCGGTTCCTGTGTCCGACACGAGTCGGACACGTGTCGGACACGGTTTGACCCCGGTCTTCGGGTCCCCTTCAGGTGCGTGTAACTTTTTGCTCGTAGTTCCGTTTTCGATTGCGCAAATTGCGTTGCGAAGCCTGTATGACCCTCTCGGTGTCCGGACCAACCGTTCGGGGCATCGCGTCCTGTGGTGATCGCACACCGCGATCCAAAAACAGGAAAAATCAGACCCTGTTTCACCCCGGAACTGAGTGCGCCCCGCCAAACGGGACGACTTGGTCGCGTGCGGTCTTCACAGATACGTACGCATCATCGATACAGACGTGTGAGTTTTCGTGGAAGCTGATTCGGGTGTGCGTGCACACCGAAATCAACGCGTATCCGCGGACATCGCCCCGTATCCGCCTTTTCGGCAATTCACCCTAACTTTGTGCACACACGTCGGATCGAGACGAAACTTGCACCATCGGACTCGTAGCGATACGCTGGTCCTGTGGGTCAAGTTTGGTTCAATTCTGAGAACGTTGACAAAATCGCGTGTCGTGGGCCCCACAGGCCCCGCTCGACGGGCGATTTTGTGTTCGGCTCATCGGAATCCAAATCTGGAAGTTCCGTTGGGTTCGTATCAGCGTTCCTGACCTGTTGACACTAAGTTTGGTGAATTTGGAGACCTTTGACCCGGATACGTTTTTCGGTGCAAAGCGGGCCCACCGGCGGACCCCGTTTTGACCCGAAACTGCCATTTTTGCCCTTGTCTCCAAATTGGACCCAAGGACAGGCGTTTTTAGCTATTTGACATCTTCTGAGCATGATGGTAATGTTTATTTCAGCATCCGGACTCATTTCTGGAAATTTTTCCGAGACTCCAAACTATTTTTGGATCCAAACATCAGGCAAGTACCTGCACTTCAAGTTTAACCTTTATATTGTGATAAATAAATTCCCTGCTTTATTAGTACCATTGATGATTATATGTAGAGTTAGAACACTGGATTTCATGTCTTGAATAATGTATTTCGTGACTTGATTTTCGTGTCGGGTGGGAGAATACTAGAAGGCATGTAGTTTACCCTTTCCCCCTGTAATCACTGTGTGCCAGCTGTTGGTACGCGATTGTACCATCAGCCTTATACTTGATTATTCCCGTAATCATTGTGTACTAGTCGTCTATGACGGCCCTATTAGCCTTATAAACCCCTACATGCCAACTAGGTATTCTAAATATACAAGTTCACGCACATAAGTTCCTGTCTTGTTACAGTTATATTTCTTGTCACATTTTATTCCTGTTTTACTCGGATTTCTGGTTTATAGCAATCAATCATATTTTACTTCTAGTCTTGTTTTATAACATTATTTCTCAGTTAAATTCACTACTTACTTACGCATTTCTCAACATAATGCTTAGTCAGTTATTTTCTACCTGTCACAAATATTTAGTTTAAATCTTGTTGTGCATTGTGTACTTTGCTCCTTTCCTGACTGGATCCGTTGTTTAGGCGATGACGAGAACCTTGCCCCCACCTATTATGGACCCTCTGAGACAGCAGGTGATACAGTTGCAGAGCCGGTTCCCACCCAGGAGACTACCCCTGCAGAGTAGTTAGCCTTAGTTATTTATTTCCTTTCATCTTAGTAATCGGGTTTGTCCCCGATATAATCTATGGTTCTGTAATAAACTCTGGATCTGATTATCATATTCTGGTTATAAAATCTTAGCATTCTTTTCCTGCTATTTTTTCCTTGCCTATTTAATTATTGTGAATGAGCTAGATTTATTACCTGTGATTATGCCCTAGACAGCGTACTACCGCCGACTCTGCGGCGTAGGCTGGACGTACCCACGCACTCGTGCCCGAATTTTCGGGTGCGGGTCGTGACACGTTTTTGTGGTGGCCCATGCAGGTCAAACGACTAAATTGTTCGGTTTCAACTTAGGGACCGAACAGGCCTGCAATAAGATTGAAGATTCTAGGAAAAGCTCATTCACAGTATAGGGTCCTTATTTCAATTCTTGATATCACTTCTGATCAATTTTTTCTATCGCCCTTGATTTCCAAGTAATCTACTCTAATCTCCCTATCCCTTCATCTTTCAGAATGGTTCAGACAAGGAACACAGTAGGAGGCACATCAGAACCAGCTGAGCAGACTGTGCCCGAAACTCTTGCACTCCCTCCACCTCTATCTACTCAGGCAGTTACTTTAGATGGGGCACAACTACTTGGAGTGTTCCAGGGATTAGTGGAATCCCAGAAAGAACAGACTGCACTTCTGCGGACCAGCCTCTCAGAAGCTATTAAGTCCCAGGAGTCGCCACTCAAGAGGCCAGGGAGTGCCAAAGACTTCAAAAACCTGAGACCCTTGGAATTCTACGGAACTGAAGGCATTCTCTATGCCGATGAATGGATAGAGAACGTAGAGAGACTCCTGAAGACTGCTCGGGTTCCTGATGATCTCAAAGTGGAGTCCGCAAGCCTGCAACTGTTCGACATTGCTCGAACCTGGTTCAGAGATGAACCCCAACTATCTGCTCCTGACCTCACCTGGGAGGACTTCAAGAGGCTGTTCAAGGAGAAATTCTACCCCGAAGTGGCTCGGGAAGCCCTCGAAAGTCAATTCGAGAGACTGGAACAAGGTAACCTATCTGTAGATGAGTATACTGCTGAATTTAGTAGGTTAAGCCACTTTGCGGAGTACATGGTTCGTACCCCGGAGGATAGAGCCCGTAGATTCAAGAAGGGGTTGTCTCCGAATATTCGCCTTGCTGTCACCACCAGCCGAGCTCGCACCTATAAGGAAATCTTGAACGTGGCACAAGGCGTTGAGAGAGACATGGGGCATAAACTAAAGCGAGAGAGAGATACCGGAAATGCGGGACCCAACAAACGCCTTTTTCAACAACAACAACAGCAGAGGTCCCCGCAGCAAACCCAGCGTCCTCTCCCTCGAGCTACATCACCCCAACACCAAGCTCAAGGACAGAATCAACGAGTTCCCACTTGTGACTTTTGTAAAAAACAAGGTCACACCTGGCAAGTTTGTAGGAAGAGACTAGGTGCCTGTCTGTATTGTGGATCAACAGCACATCGAGTGAGGGACTGTGCCGCTGCTCCAGGACGCGGACAAGCTTACGTGATGACCGTGGAGAACGCGCAGACCTTGGGAGCAGCCAATGCGCGTAAGTGATTCATAGATACCTTTTCTAGTATTGTTTAGCTCATGCCTATTGGTTCGTGACCTCAGCCCCAACCTAGTAATATTGAACTTGCTAAATAACCTGGAATGCTTTTATATTTGATAACTGTAGAGATTTTGAGGTTTTTGCTATTGTGCTTATTATATGTGTCTTGTGAACTTCAATAATTTTGTACCTCCTTTTCATCATCATCTAGCGCACTTAATTTTGTTGAACTTGACTTATGCTGCTATTTTATAGCCTAGTTTTGCAAGCTTACCCTTTATCGGGCTTGTTCATGACACATGTATTATTGAGGCCTGATCAACCCCACTAATACAAGTGTCTACTCAGAATCAGTGTACTACGGTCTGATCAACCTTAGTGTATTTTGATTCGCATTTCGTACGACTACTTTACATGGATTGAGATATATAGTTGACTAGTATACTTGCCCCTAAATACGTCTGAGCATATCGTATCAGTTACATAACTGTACTAATACGAGCATGCGAATAAATGATTACCAGAATAGAATCTTAATCCATAACCGCCTGACCATTCCCATTAGAATTCTTTAAACGCCTTGATCCCTATACCTCTGTTCTACCACCTCGCCCTTAAACTCTTTATTATTGACCCTCACCTTCCCTTACTTCGGAAGGACAGAATCCTGTGTTTGGTATAAGTTTGATTTATAGTGCTAGATGATAACCCTTTATGACTAAGGCAATACCCTAGGTGATGTGTTCTGTGTTGCAGACTTAAAGATTCAATACCATGATTTATTAAGTTGGACCTAGCTTTACTAGTTGTACAGCCTTAGAGGATATATGGGTAAAATTATAAGTTGGGTAGCGACCGCAATGTCCACCTGAGAGAAACCCGCTGGACTGTAATCAAGTGAGATTGGACAGAGAGAACCCTGCCCTATTTTTAAATTTCAAGGATGAAATTTTATAAGTTGGGTAGATTGTAAGCCCCTGATTTTTCAAAATTTTAAAAACTGGATTTTTCACAATTTTCTGGAATTTTCTGGGATTTTTCTGTAATTTAAAAACAGGGTTTTAATTTTTAAATGATTTTTAATTGATATTAAACAATATTAAAATATTATGGAAATAATATTTTTGGGTGTAAAATGAAAAACTGGACTTAGGGTAATTTTTCTGGAATTTATCGGACCCCAGACCTATTTTTAAATGCCTAAAAACTATTTATTTATTTAATTAATTATTAATTAATTAATTTACTGTTTTTAATTATTATTAATATTATTATTATTATTTAAAACCCCCCAGCCCACGGCCCGTTGGGCCGGCCCGGCCCATTTCCCCGAATCCGGCCCAGCTCCCTAGCGGGTCGGGTCGGATCCGCGCAACCAGACCCGACCCAGACCCGGCCTCCCCCACGACCCGTCTTCCCCGTTCCCTCGCCCCGCTTCCTCCGCCGCCCGCCGCGCCGCCCGCCGCGTCCTCCGCTCCGCTCCGCCCGCCACGCCACCCACGTCGTCCACCCCTCTCCGCCTCCCTCGGCTCGACCCCCACCGCCGCTGCCCTATTTAAAACCCCCCCGTTACCCTCTCGGCCTCACTCCGCCACCGCTGACACCACTCGCCGTGCCGACCCCCACCGCCGTCGACCACCGCCCGCAGCACCCTCTGCCTCGACGCCGCAGCCCAGCTCCCCTCCCCCTTCGTCTCCGGCATCGGCCCCGCAGCGGCAACAGCAGCAGCAGTTTGAGCAGCGGCGCCGCCTCCGCCGCCCGCAGCGCCGACGACGGCCGCCGCCTCGCCGCGCAGCAGTCGGCCAGCCGCTCCCCGCCTCAGCACCGCCTCAGCGCCGCCCTGAGCGCCGGCGAGGATCCCCTGAGCCCTAACCCTAACCCTAATTCTCGGTTCCTGTGTCCGACACGAGTCGGACACGTGTCGGACACGGTTTGACCCCGGTCTTCGGGTCCCCTTCAGGTGCGTGTAACTTTTTGCTCGTAGCTCCGTTTTCGATTCCGCAAATTGCGTTGCGAAGCCTGTATGACCCTCTCGGTGTCCGGACCAACCGTTCGGGGCATCGCGTCCTGTGGTGATCGCACACCGCGATCCAAAAACAGGAAAAACCAGACCCTGTTTTACCCCGGAACTGAGTGCGCCCCGCCAAACGGGACGACTTGGTCGCGTGCGGTCTTCACAGATACGTACGCATCATCGATACGGACGTGTAAGTTTTCGTGGAAGCTGATTCGGGTGTGCGTGCACACCGGAATCAACGCGTATCCGCGGACATCGCCCCGTATCCGCCTTTTCGGCAATTCACCCTAACTTCGTGCACACACGTCGGATCGAGACGAAACTTGCGCCATCGGACTCGTAGCGATACGCTGGTCCTGTGGGTCAGGTTTGGTTCGATTCTGAGAACGTTGACGAAATCGCGTGTCGTGGGCCCTACAGGCCCCGCTCGACGGGCGATTTTGTGTTCGGCTCATCGGAATCCAAATCTGGAAGTTCCGTTGGGTTCGTATCAGCGTTCCTGACCTGTTGACACTAAGTTTGGTGAATTTGGAGACCTTTGACCCGGACACGTTTTTTGGTGCAAAGTGGGCCCACCGGCGGACCCCGTTTTGACCCGAAACTGTCGTTTTTGCCCTTGTCTCCAAATTGGACCCAAGGACAGGCGTTTCTAGCTATTTGACATCTTCTGAGCATGATGGTAATATTTATTTCAGCATCCGGACTCATTTCTGGAAATTTTTCCGAGACTCCAAACTATTTTTGGATCCAAACATCAGGCAAGTACCTGCACTTCAAGTTTAACCTTTATATTGTGATAAATAAATTCCCTGCTTTATTAGTACCATTGATGATTATATGTAGAGTTAGAACACTGGATTTCATGTCTTGAATAATGTATTTCGTGACTTGATTTTCGTGTCGGGTGGGAGAATACTAGAAGGCATGTAGTTTACCCTTTCCCCCTGTAATCACTGTGTGCCAGCTGTTGGTACGCGATTGTACCATCAGCCTTATACTTGATTATTCCCGTAATCATTGTGTACTAGTCGTCTATGACGGCCCTATTAGCCTTATAAACCCCTACATGCCAACTAGGTATTCTAAATATACAAGTTCACGCACATAAGTTCCTGTCTTGTTACAGTTATATTTCTTGTCACATTTTATTCCTGTTTTACTCGGATTTCTGGTTTATAGAAATCAATCATATTTTACTTCTAGTCTTGTTTTATAACATTATTTCTCAGTTAAATTCACTACTTACTTACGCATTTCTCAACATAATGCTTAGTCAGTTATTTTCTACCTGTCACAAATATTTAGTTTAAATCTTGTTGTGCATTGTGTACTTTGCTCCTTTCCTGACTGGATCCGTTGTTTAGGCGATGACGAGAACCTTGCCCCCACCTATTATGGACCCTCTGAGACAGCAGGTGATACAGTTGCAGAGCCGGTTCCCACCCAGGAGACTACCCCTGCAGAGTAGTTAGCCTTAGTTATTTATTTCCTTTCATCTTAGTAATCGGGTTTGTCCCCGATATAATCTATGGTTCTGTAATAAACTCTGGATCTGATTATCATATTCTGGTTATAAAATCTTAGCATTCTTTTCCTGCTATTTTTTCCTTGCCTATTTAATTATTGTGAATGAGCTAGATTTATTACCTGTGATTATGCCCTAGACAGCGTACTACCGCCGACTCTGCGGCGTAGGCTGGACGTACCCACGCACTCGTGCCCGAATTTCTGGATGCGGGTCGTGACAGCTGTTATCTTTTATTGCCTCGGATTTCGATGTCGCTTGTTGCTTTCGTGCTTTGAGTTGGTTTTCAGATTTGCTTGGTTTTCTTGAACGGTTTCGATAGATTTTATTGTTTTCGTTTATTGAATTGCACTTCAATTCTGAGATTGGAAAGAGAGGAAGAAGTATTGATCGAGCTGTTCGTGCAATGCAGGTGAACGAGCAGTAGGCGGCTTACGAGCGGAGTCGTGAAGCGCCTCTTTTCTTCTCCCTTCCAACCATGTAAGTGAGTGGCTACCATCCCGATTAGCTAGCCCTGCTTCCAAGTCTTCACACCAAAAACTCTTGCTTTCTTGTAGTCCCGATCAAGCGATACCAAGTAATAACTAAAAGACTACAAGCTAAAATGGGAATAAACTTGGATTATTGTTATGCTTGTCAATCTAACACGTGAACTGTTATCTATTGTATGCTTGCTTGTTCAATTGTTCTATACATGCATCAATTTTAGTTAGAATGCATCTTCTTCTATAAATTGTGCTAAGTATGGAACCACCTTGTATGCGCATAATTGTTCAGGGAGACTATGCAAAATAAATCATGCATTACTGCTTGTCGTGTACTCGTGTTGCCTCAACTGCATTAATTGTTAACTTAATAATCGTGTTCGATCATGGACAACTTGTGCACAAGGGTATAAGTTCTGCGGACGGTCGCTGGGGCACTGGCACCGATCCGATCCGGACGGAACTTCGTGTGTAGTCATCATGTGCGAACTGGATGGCTTGCAACGCATCGTGCGTTTATCGTGTATTCAATATGAGCTCTCGTTGCATGCTATCCTTGTCCATGACTAGTCTATTATGGCTACCAAGCCAGTGATCACCTGTGGCATAGTCATCGTGTGCGGACTGGACGACTTGCAATGCATCGTGTGTTCTTATTGCATCCTATCCTTGTCCTTGACTATATCCACCTTGTATATTTAAACCTGTTGCAAACTAACTTGTGTCTTCGTGGCAGGGAAGGCATGGTAAGTATTATGCAGGTGGTTCAGACGGACAGGTAAAAGCCACCGAACGGTGGCAAGTTCATTTCAGTATTATACGTATATACTGTTGCTTGTAAATGAACTAAGGCAAGATAGAAACCCACAATAAATGCATGCTTCATATAAACAATGTGTTGATTGGTATAGTTGGGTTTAGCTCGCCTTCACCAGTATGTTTCGACATACTGACCCTCGTTGAAACAGGTTCTCCGCACCAAGGCGAACCGAGCGAGGAGCCGAAGTCGTCTTTCTCGATCCAGTCCAGCTGTAGGCGCATCCTGATCGCGCCATCCTAGAAGCATTTTGTAGATAGGAGCTTGCAACTTTATATACAATGCAGCTTCGTGGCAAAGCCGTCCTCCAGCCCAGAGGTCTATATCATTTTGAAGTTTAGTAAAAGGATGTAATGTACAGGACTGCTATCTCATTTTGAGTCAACACTTTTGTAAGCCCGTGCGGCAAATTAGCTGACTCGTTCAAGAGTTTGTAATAGATGTTCATTATCAATAAAGAAAACTTTTCCATATTTCAAATCTGTGTTTCAATTTATCTGCGTACTCAAAATATGTGCTCGTTATGCAAAATATTAAAGCCTTGTGCGGGCGCAACCCAAGGCCCGCACGGCGATCACGGTTCGGGGGACGCCCCAACGATTCAACGGAATCGGGTCGTGACATAATGGTATCAGAGCACAGATTCAAGTTCCTTAGACTCTCGCACTGGAAAAGTTCCTTTAACGATTAAATTCCTGTGCGAACTCTTGAACTCGCTAGGCCAAAATGAGATACGTTCATGCAATAAGTCCATAATACATTATGATCATATTGTAATTTACCTTCTTTTGAAGGAATGGCACCAGCGCAATCTGCAGCGCTAGCACCGGACGAAACACAAGGACAAGAAAGTAGTTCGGGTACTTCGGGAAGCTCTCGGAGCCAACGGGGCATATCTCAAGTCGATCCGCTTGAGCGGGTAATGCAAATGTTAGAAGCACAACGACAAAGAGATGATGCTCGCCAAGCCAAGTTCGAAAGCAATCTAGAGACCCGATTCTCAGTCCAATAGAAGCAGGTAGATGCCCTGCAACAGATCGTTCAGACTTTGGCTTCCAACCATTCCGCTGCTACAACAACGACTCCGGTGGAACAGCCCGTGCTTGAAGTTGACACACCGCAAATTCCAAGGCCGAGGGAAGTGACTGCCTTCGACTTTGGCCACTTCAAGAAAGTTTGCAACACCCATTCAACGGGACTGAGGAACCAATTGTGGCTCTAGATTGGTTGGCCGAACTTGAAGACCACTTCGCTCTGCTAGTGGTCCCCGAAGAGAAGCGCGTCACCTGCGCCCAACTACAGCTCCGCCTCAACGCGCACGATTGATGGGACGTGCATCGACGATCTCTCCAATTTGACCATGGAGAGGAGGCGATCTCGTGGACGAATTTTTATGCCGCGTTTGAAGAGGAGTTTATACCCCCTCCAGTACAACGTCAGATGGAAAACGAGTTCGTGCAACTGAGGCAAGACAGCATGACAGTTAAGCAGTATTCCGCCGAATTCAACCGACTCTTCAAATTCGCTAGGGCCTATTTACCTAATGTAGCGAGTCGAGCTAGAAGGTTTGAAGGTAGTTTGCGCCCTGCCATCCATGCGCACGTGGTCGTTCATCAGTACGGGTTAATGGGTAAAGTGATAAATTATGCCCTATCTCTTGAACCGCAGTATCCTCACGTTTCTATCAGCGCTGTGCATACCTACAATCACAAGCGCCAAAGCAACGAGAGAGGAAACAACGCTGCAAAGCGTCCTAACCACGGCGGTCCTCGGAGAGGAAATCAGGAATGGTGTAACTTCTGTAAGAGATCGGGGCACACCATCAATCAATGTCGTAAGAGACTTGGGTTATGCCTCGCTTGTGGCGATCCAGGCCATGCTATTAGTTCCTGTCCGAACCTTCCTGATCGTCGTCCCCGACGAAATAATCCCTAACGGTAGGTTCTATTCCTAAGTTTCGGGACGAAACTTTCAATTGGTTGGGTAGGATGTAGCACCCCATTCCTCCTATTCGAGGAGCGCGGCTAAGAAACACAAGATGGTATCGTTTGATCGGGATAGATTGAAACAAGAACTCGTCATCGTTATGGATTTGCTTCTTCGGAATTGATTCCCATATTCAGTGGACTGTGCCCCCGGGATTGACTTAGCGGCAGAGTCAGGAGGGACCTCTCCGCTGCTATCTTTTATTGCCTTGGATTTCGATGTCGCTTGTTACTTTCGTGCTTTGAGTTAGTTTTCGGATTTGCTTGGTTTTCTTGAACGGTTTCGATAGATTTTATTGTTTTCGTTCATTGAATTGCACTTCAATTCTGAGATTGGAAAGAGAGAAAGAAGTATTGATCGAGCTATTCGTGCAATGCAGGTGAACGAGCAGTAGGCGGCTTACGAGCGGAGTCGTGAAGCGCCTCTTTCCTTCTCCCTTCCAACCATCTAAGTGAGTGACTATTATCCCGATTAGCTAGCCCTGCTTCCAAGTCTTCACACCAAAAACTCTTGCATTCTTGTAGTCCCGATCAAGTGATACCAAGTAATAACTAAAAGACTACAAGCTAAAATGGGAATAGACTTGGATTATTGTTATGCTTGTCAATCCAACACGTGAACTGTTATCTATTGTATGCTTGCTTGTTTAATTTTTCTATACATGCATCAATTTTAGTTAGAATGCATCTTCTTCTATAAATTGTGCTAAGTATGGAACCACCTTGTATGCGTATAATTGTTCAGGGAGGCTATGCAAAATAAATCATGCATTACTGCTTGTCGTGTACTCGTGTTGCCTCAACTACATTAATTATTAACTTAATAATCGTGTTCAATCATGGACAACTTGTGCACAAGGGTATAAGTTCTGCGGACGATCGCTGGGGCACTGGCACCGATCCGATCCGGGCGAAACTTCGTGTGTAGTTATCGTGTGCAGACTGGATGGCTTGCAACGCATCGTGTATTTATCGTGTATTCAATATGAGCTCCCGTTGCATGCTATCCTTGTCCATGACTAGTCCATTATGGCTACCAAGCCAGTGATCACCTGTGGCACAGTCATCGTGTGCGGACTGGACGGCTTGCAACGCATCGTGTGTTCTCGTTGCATCCTATCCTTGTCCTTGACTATATCCACCTTGTATATTTAAACCTGTTGCAAACTAACTTGTGTCTTTGTAGCAGGGAAGGCATGGTAAGTATTGTTCAGGTGGTTCAGACGAACAGGTAAAAGCCACCGAACGGTGGCAAGTTCATTTCAGTATTATACGTATATACTGTTGCTTGTAATTGAACTAAGGCAAGATAGAAACCCACAATAAATGCATGCTTAATATAAATAATGTATTGATTGGTATAGTTGGGTTTAGCTCGCCTTCACCAGTATGTTTCGACATACTGACCCTCGTTGAAACAGGTTCTCCGCACCAAGGTGAACCGTGCGAGGAGCCGAAGTCGTCTTTCTCGATCTAGTCCAGCTGTAGGCGCATCCTGATCGCGCCATCCTAGAAGCATTTTGAAGATAGGAGCTTGCAACTTTATATACAATGCAGCTCCGTGGCAAAGCCGTCCTCCAGCCCGGAGGTCTATATCATTTTAAAGTTTAGTAAAGAGATGTAATGTACAGGACTGCTATCTCATTTTGAGTCAACACTTTTGTAAGCCCGTGCGGCAAATTAGCTGACTCGTTCAGGAGTTTGTAATAGATGTTCATTATCAATAAAGAGAACTTTTTCATGTTTTAAATTTGTGTTTCAATTTATCTGCGTACTCAAAATATGTGCTCGTTATGCAAAATATTAAAGCCTTGTGCGGGCGCAACCCCAGGCCCGCACGGCGATCACGGTTCGGAGGATGCCCCAACGATTCTACGAAATCGGGTCGTGACACATAGTTTGCCCTGAGGATCTTTTTTTATATACTGTATTTCATTTATCTTGAGTGTTTATTGTACCTTGTTATGTCCCCTGGGGATCTGGATCCGGATTATGTCTCCAGGTACAGCAGAGGAGGAGTACCCCGAGGTTTACGGGACAATAGCTGACGTTGGAGCAATACTGGCACCTGAGGACGAGGTTGCGTTGGAGGATTTCTCCTAAGTATTTCAGTTTCATACTCAGTTATTTATGCTCATTATTATTTCATATATGGACATATGTATTGGTGATATTCTCCTTCCTTTATTGTATCGGATTATTCCCCGAGACACTATGGACTTGTTGATGGACTATTTCCTTTATCTATTATCTTGACTGGTTTATCATATTGACTTGTGTTTACTTTCTGTGGATGAGATTAGAATTATACTGTGATAGATGGTGTAGACTATTGTATATTTGTTACAGCTTAAGTGCACTCTAATGGGTCCATTAAATTGGGTTTGCCCATTGGAGTTGTGCTGCTGGCCATTGCCACGTGGCTAGTCCCTCGGTATTTTGGGACTGGGACGTGATAGAAGCATTATGGCACAGTGACCACCAACCGAGTTAAAGTATCACACACAAAATTAAAACAACATCTAAGGTCATCGATTGACAATTTAGTCTCCGTTTGGCAAGCTATCAACTTAATGCTAGATCATACGGTGAACGAGATTAAGGAATCATTTGAGATAAGCCTGAATATTGTAAAGCATGAACATAGAAATGAACCCCTCTTGGATGCTTTAATGCATGTAATATCTCACAAGGCATTAGGCTTACTATTTGAGAAAATAGGTAGGTCAAAGTTCGTGGTCTTTGATCCCGAAGTTTGCTGCTGTTTATATAGACATATGCTGGACCTCCCTTGTGCACATAAGATTAATGAATATCGACATTAGTCTAGACCTATTCTACTAGATATTGTTGATCAACGTTGGAGGCAGTTGTCGATAATGCCCATGGTGAAGAGTGACAATGATTTCTTTTCTTTGCCACAAGTGAAACTCCTTCATGCAAGGTAGTGTGCCTCACTGAAAGCGGAGCTGGAGTCCATTGAGCTTAAAATCGAAGAAATTGCTAACCCGGTAACTACTAGAATGCACGAGCCATCCGTTGTTTCCAATCCTAAGGGAAGACCTCAAATAAGATTGAGTAGTTCACAGAAGAAAATGACGGAGTCAAATAAGAGAGATCCATCATTCTATGAGCATGTTGAACGAAGTTTAGAGCAAGCTCAGTCTACGAAACAAAAGAGTAAGCTAACTATTCGAAGAAAAAAATAGAAAACGAACATGCTAAACGAATGATTGGGTGTGTATATTGAAGGCTTCCTACCTGAGATACACAGTTACATTTGGTCAATTGTTGATGTTCCAAAGGATGGCCATTGTGGATTTCATGTGCTTGCAAGACATCTTGGTTATTCTGAGAAAGAAGGATGGAGACAGGTTCGGGTAGAGTTGTACGAGGAGTTGGAGTCTCATTTTTTATTCTACGCTGGCATGTTAAGCGAAGAATATGTTGAAGATTTATTGATAAGCATTCCTTGCATCGATACCGTTGCCGGAGAAGACCACTATATGTCCAAACTGGCCACCACAAATTTATTTGCTAATAGGTATAAGATACCTATTGTACTTATTTCAGATAATATTAACAATTTTGTTCTTTCCGATGTGCGCTCCGCCGGCTGAGCACTGACTATATAACATATGTACTATAGGACATATCGGGAACCACTTTGTCATTCCAAAGTTGATCGGTCATTCTTCTATTCCTCCACCCTCAACAATTTGGTATAAACATGCACCGGACGTAGCGATCGCCTGGATGACACCTTTTATGGAGAAAATAAATCTCTATAAGAAGTTGTTGAAAATAGAGAAGCCCTGAGACATGCCAGTTGGCCACTTCGATGTCCAAATCGACTAATACGAGTGGGCTATTTACATTTTGCACTTTTGTATCATTTTGTATAATTTGTCACATAATTGGTTCATGTATAATTTTGTATAATATTGAACCACTTTTGTATAATGGTGATTCACTTTTGTATACAGTAAAAAAGTCAAATAAAAAATCTATCAATAAAAAATCCACTTTTGTATAATGTTGAACCACTTTTGTATAATGTCGAACCCATGTCCTTTAGGACTGTCGACAGTCCTATCATGTAGGACTGTCAACTTGACAGTCCAAATTAAAACTGAAAAAATACAGAAAATTTTAATTATGACTGTCAACTAGTTGACTGTCCTAACATCAATTAGGACTGTCAACTTGTTGACAGTCCAAATTGAAACTTTCTGTATTTTTTTGACAGTCCAAATTGAAACTTTCTGTATTTTTCAAGTTTTAATTTGGACTGTCAAGTTGACAGTCCTACTTGAAAATATACAGAGTTTCAATTAGGACTGTTAATAAGTTGACAATCCTAATTGTTGTTAAAAATGTCAACTAGTTGACAGTCCTAATTAAAACTTTATGTACTTTTCAAGTTTCAATTTTGACTGTCAAGTTGATAGTCCTACATGAAAGTAGGAATGTCAACTACTTGCCAGTCCTAGGACTATCAAGCAGTTGACAGTCCTAGCATCATATAGTATCACGTCCTGATCTCCCGCAGGAATCAGTCATCCCCGCTGGCGCGAATCACCGCGCCAGCGCTCCCACAAGACGATCGTTCACATCTCGACGTGATACCGTACGAGCACAAGACTGCGTCCGTGCAAGGCCAAACAGGCCGTAAAATATTTAAGCCACAGAGTCGCACAGATAGTCCGAATGCAGCAAAATTAGAAACGAACAGGCGATTGGTAACAAGTTTACAGAGTCTTCATAGCGGAAGAATTGAATAACACAAGTATAAAAGTAAAACAAGCACTTTATTGATATTGAATCAGTATTATAAGCAGCGCTAGGCCGAGATTACAAGTTGCTCAAGTTCTCTCTTAAAATAATAAAGGCGTGCCAAGTGGCTACAATTTGTGGAATGATACATAGGCGATGTTCCAATATTATGTCCTGTATAAGTGCTTCAGCTCCGGACGCAACGCTCCAAGGCTCCGGAGCGAACTCCATGCCTTAGCTCGTACGAAGGGAGTTTTCGCACCGATTGAGGTTCTCCTGCACCCTGCAAGTAATCTGGTGGATTATCAGTACATGAATGCACTGGTGGAGAGGCTTCTCACCCGCTTGACAAATCCAAACACGTTATATAGATTCCGTGCACCATCTATTAAGTTATCTTTCTAGTCTTGCCTCAGGATCAGTTTTATGGCATAATGTAAAGCATAGCTCGTGTGGCAGTGCGCCGTGTGATATATGAGTAACACGACGATACTTAGCAATTTATCATCCGTCCTTCCCTGTCCAAGTTAAACCAAGTTAAACCAAGCACAAGTATATATATATGATAAAATCCACGAAAATCGCATAAGCAAATACAGTGTCACGAGCGGGGTTCTGACTCAGGTGCACGAATTACACGGATTACTCAAATGTTATACTCAGGTGGGTTGCAATAGATTGCACAGGTGTTCAAATATGTACATATGTCTTATACTCATATTAGTTCAGTATTCCATATTACTAGGCACGATTCAATGACTTGCACGTAGGTTGCCGCTAAGTGGGGATGACTTATCTATATGAACAGGAGGGTCGCTAGCGCTACAAGCCATTTGGACGAGTCTCTTGACGGAGATGGATATAGCGCTAAAAACTCGAGGCGTGCACCATCTCACCGGAATATGAGAGACCCGGACTCTTTTGAAGATGATGGTGTAGCACTAAAAACTGGAGGCACAAACACCATCCCGCCAAAGCTCGAGGAGTCCCATATGATTCCTTCCAGGCCGGCACAATCCCGGTGCCCCGGCGATCATCCGAGGAATCCACGATACCTCGTGCACGAGTTGTCCGCGACCATGCAAGTCTTAGATTTTCCAGATTCACGACATGACATGATTCAATCTTGATTCACTTAGCTATTGAATAATGCGTAATCTCTTGGGCGAAGATGGGTGTAGCAATAAGTACTCGAGGCGCATACTCCATCTCACCCGCTCGAGAGAGACTACCAAGGATTCGAATACCTAAATGAGTCTTGCTCCACGAGCTGTGATTCTTGCTTTATTGACATGATGCAATCCCCTGGTTCAAAAACTGCCTTGGCGACCTAACGATCCCGAATACTTTCAGGTTCATACTTTCACGGAACGACTATTCGATTGTCTTCCTGGAATCTTAGATGAATGTAAGACAAGATAGTGTTACCGAGGATCGTGGCATGAATTATGTGACAAGCATTGAAACAGTATTGAAATATAAGCATAAGGAAACATATTGTATAATTTACCTTAGAACATAAGCATTTACGTTAGCAAAGGTCTAAGGGGCCGTGCGAGGAGTAAAACCGTACAGGGGCATATCGGACGACATAATCCATAAGGCAAGAAGTGTAAACAAGTGAAGCAGTGTACCACGAAGAGTATATAATGATCTACTCGAAGCATTAGCGGAGTCTACTTGCACGAAGCTAAGGTAGCATACGAGGGTCCAAATATAAGCCAAGTTTTATTTCAATGTTCTAACACAAGCAATACATGATGAAATTATTCCCTTAGCTAGGTGCGTTGTATTCTTATTAACATACAAGGGTGATTCACCTAGCGACTAGAATGTATCGTCCATATTTTTAAGTGTGCAGGCTAAGCAAAGACAAGTTCATCGTAGCCACCCACCTTAGCGATAATTTGCCTCGGTCGAGCGATACTCCGAGCGAGCCTTTGAAAGTCTAAGTCTGAACTCCTGAAGGGCCAAGTCTGGAATCCTTTGCCTCAAGCAAGTCTTCTCGCTGAGCAAGGCATGTCGGGTCGTTGCACTTGCGCCGTTTGAATCGGTTGTTCGCTTGAGCGGAATGGGTTATTACATATAGGACTGTCAACTAGTTGACAGTCCTAAAGGGGTATATACAGAGTTTCAATTAGGACTGTCAACAAGTTGTCAGTTCTAATTGATGTTAGGACTATCAACTAGTTGACAGTCCTAATTAAAACTTTCTACTTTCTAAGTTTCAATTTTGACTGTCAACTTGACAGTCAAGCAGTTGACTGTCCTAGAATCATATAGGAATGTCAACTTATTGACAGTCCTAAAGGGGTATATACAGAGTTTCAATTAGGACTGTCAATAAGTTGACAGTCCTAATTGATGTTAGGACTGTCAACTAGTTGACAGTCCTAATTGAAACTTTCTGTATTTTTCAAGTTTCAATTTTGATTGTCAAGTTGATAGTCCTAGCATCATATAGGACTGTCAACTAGTTGACAGTCCTAAAGGACAGGGGTATAAACATTACAGAAGTTCCATACCAAAATATTATAGTAGTTTCGTACCCAAACATTATATAATAAGTTTTGGGACAAGTTTGTTCACAAAACATCATAGAATCACAAAACATCATAGAAGTTCCATAACCAAATATTACATAAGTTTTAAATCGACAAAGTTTCATAACAAAAGTTACAATATCTCCAAAAAGTTTTATAACGAAAGTTACTACAACCAAACTATTTATCATTTCTTCTTTTCGTACGATGCTTCCTAGAAAGGATGAGGTCAAATTCAATAACAGAGCTGTCAATTATTTCTATCTCTTCACTGATTTCTCTGTAGTTTATGCCCTTAGGAGCGCGGAGATACTTTCACAAATGCTTTACATTTTTAGCCTGTTATGACACAACAAAAAATAGGTTAGTTTGTAAACAAATACAAATCTATAAATAATTTTCTCACCATATTAACCAATGCACTATACAAGACATTTTTGGCGAAAAAAGGTGCTAGTACGCCAACAACATCAGGTCTTTATTTGGTAGGGTCCAACAACTTTGGATGTCCGACATCAGCATAGTAGGCCATGTAGTCGTCGCTGCAGTCCGACATCTCAACCACCACTTGTCTTTCAGAATCTCCAATAACATGTCGTTGCCACTCGGTGAAGAAGTCCGAGACCTAGTTGAACTTGGCCGAGATATAGTTCAAGGGTTTCGTCCCTCCCAGAGCACTTATTACTTTCAATGTGTGACTCGATACCTACAAAATCGAACTGGCGAAGCACTCTATCAAGCATATAAGGCTCCTCGATATCATGGCAACTTATAAGGCCGTGAAATAAAGCTATTGGTTGCAATGGGTGGCTACTCTATCGTATATCCCGATATGGATGCCATACTATCTGTAACGTAATTTATTAATTTAGTACGACCAAAAGAATCTAACAAAAATTAGGCTCTCTTTTTACCTCTTCTACTGTCATATCTTCAATTGCAATGCGTATAGTGGCCAATGTTTCAGCACGTTTGGCATCAGCCAAAGTTGGCTTCCATCGACACATTCTAGGAAGTTGCTCGTCATAGTGTCGTCATACCTCATCCCGCTTCAGCATCGAAAAGTGCTCGTATATCCATGCATGTACGTATAGTCAACCATTTAACAATGAAATATCATATTATGTATAGAACTAAGGGAGCAAAGATATTTCTTTACCTGGAGTAGAGTCTAGCATCCTGCTATTATCTTCGTACCAACGCGGAATGCTGCACCAAGCTCGCGGTAAATGTATGCTAGTATATCATTTTCTTAAGAAATTTCATCCAAGGTATCGATGTTGAGAAAATTCAATAGATATCTGGCATGAATCGAAGTTCCAGACTTGTTCGAAATACCGACAGCTCCTAAGACGAAAAGCATGTATGCTCGGGCCGCCCTATCAACAGATTTTCCTTCGGCCTCATTATCTTTGAATGTCTCCTCCAAATATTTCAAAGGAAGACCATATAACTTCTTGAAATCTTGAAGGAGTCTAAATCTACTATCGTCAACTCCAAGAGAATCTGATACAATATCGATGATGTGTTCGTGCCACGATAAGTTCTTCTCAACAAATATATCATTCATCATGACCCAACCTTGGATATTGAGGCCCAATATGTGATGGACGTCGTCCAAAGTAATCGTCATCTCCCCCGCTGGGAGATAAAAATTATTGGTCTCTGAATGCCAGCGCTCTACGAATGCTGATATAGGCGCAGTGTCCACCGTATGGTACGCGTACTTGGCCAAATTTTACAAACCGATAGGAATAATTTTGTTTCTGACGGTTTCTCCTAATCTGTCAAACTGCCAGCTACTGCACTTCTTTTCGTGGTTCACGACCGTCGTGAACATACGATAGGTCCTCTGAAAAGTTAACAGTCGGAGGAAATTAGCTTCTTGAAATATATAGTAATCTAAATCATAACTTCATTTTTTATAACGTAGTGTACATACCAGCTCTTTCCATATTTTAAATGCAATATGGTTGTCGAACGACAACAACATAGAGCAACCTTTTGGACGAGCCAAATTGGATAGCCGGCTGCTGAGAAGGTCCTGAACCATCATCTGGCCGGGTTCGGACAGTAGGCACGTCTTCCTTAGAGGAGGAAACAGACAAAGGAGTAGTAGGATTCACGTATTCCTCGGAAGAGGAAGAAGACGAAGGAGTAGGAGGAGCCAGTTTCTTCAAACGAGACTTGCGCAACGGCGTCGCAGTGACTTGTCTATGTGGCTCGAATTCGGCGATTCTGAGTGGTCTCTCAACCACACGATCAACTTTGCGTTCCTTGTGTGTCAATGTTGTGGTCGTTTTCTTTTCACAGCTATCGATTTACTAAAAATAAATAAAAAATTTCAGATATACAGATAAACCACTGGGGACTGTAAGAAAATTCTACAGTTTAAATTATACATAGGACTGTGGAATTTCCTACAGTCCTACATATACAACAGGACTGTGGGATTACCTACAGTCATACATATACTACAGGACTGTAGGATTTTCTACAGTCCTATATGTACAACATGACTGTGGGATTTCCTATAGTCCTATATATTTATAGGACTATAGAATTTGCCTACAGTCCTGTAGGCAAAAAGTCTGACTGTTGGCGATGTTGGGTTTTTTTAAACCCTAAACTTTATTTTTAGGGTTCACCACTTCGTATATCAACCCTAAATTAGTTATATACTAATTTATCTAACTATTTTAGGCATTAGAACCAGATTATAGCCTAACTATTTATCTAACTATTTTTAGGAAGATTTTTAGGGTTCATCACTTCGTTTAAAATTTAAATCAAATATGCACATAAATAAAATCAAAATCCTAATCGGAGGAAGAATATTGGATACATATATAGATTTGGAAGAAGGTTTAGGTGACATTGCTTGGAATTGGAGGAGTTGGAGAGAAATGGAGGAGATTTTGAATAAGGAAAGAAAGATAGAGGTTTGGGAATTGGAGGAGAAAGAGTAAAAATTTGAATGAATGATTTTGGAAAGTTTTTTTTGGGGGGGGGGGGGGTTGGGCTGTCCTCGGTAAAAATTGTAAAATTCTGGGCTGTCATGAAGTAATGGACTGTCCTAAGCAAATTTTGAAGTGCCTATAGAATTGCCATTTGCAAGAGTAGAGGCCATCATGACATGTGTCCATTCCATTCAGTAAGGAGCCAGTACATGTTGCACACACGTGACGGGATTGGTGAACCACTCTGATCGTGGAGAAGCCACTACGTTTGAATTAGTCAAATAGGCTATCGATGTAGTGCTCCACTCAGGACGACACAATATATCTGAGCTTGTGGCTAGTTTGACTCAGTCGAAAATGAGGATTGAAAAAATATCTCTGCATCTAAGCATGGAGAACCTTTTATATTCATGGATTGGTTTTTGTTAAAATGAGTCATAAATGTAGTGGATTGTGTCTTAGCAAACGAGTTCTCTAGAAGTCTTTTTCCATATATTTTCATTGTTTTTTTCGTCGGACATTTTCGCTGCTTGGGTTTGATGAATGCACTTTCGTATTGTTTACGATAATTGTTTCTACTTTCCTCTTTTATTTTTGCATTCATTTCGAGAATTCTAAGAGAATGAAGGATAGAACAAGCATATTGATTCGATGTTGGTGCTATTGCAGGAAGATGCGTAACTAAAGTTTGATCGTTGCGAAGCAATTCTCCTCTCAGTGAATTCTTTAACCGATGGGTGGTTCTGGTCCTTCTTTCCTTTCCATCATACCTTAACAAAAATAATTCTTTGTATCTTTTCAGTGTCCTTAGATCGATGATGTCTAGTAGAATGTAACAGATAAAAGAAATCCATTTGCATGTTATAACACTAAAAATTTGAACAATAAGAACTGTAACTATTAAGTGGATCTATGCATGTGATTTATGTAGTAAGGACTTCGTATGAGAAGCATAATATATATGGTACGGTACAACAGAACTGTTGGGATGTAGTATGGTACCAGAAAATAGTTGAAATGGTTTGGGACCAATTGGTCGTCAATCAGAACAATAATGTCGCGAGAATGAACTAATGTACAATTAGAGATTTACATTGCTTATTTTAGTTTTTGTTCCATATTTATGATTTATAGATAAATTGTTCACGTATTTGCATGGTCATGAACAACTTGTGCACAATGTTTAGCTTTTCTTGAGACAATATCCAGTGTACTGAAATCGAATCGATCTACGAGAAAAATATTTGAAATTATGCTTCACGAATGAGGTATTGTCACGACCCGCACCCGGAAATTCGGGCACGAGTGCGTGGGTACGTCCAGCCTACGCCGCAGAATCGGCGGTAGTACGCTGTCTAGGTCAAATCCAGATTTACTAACTAGCTCATTGACAAATAACATAGGCAAGATAATAAATAATGAGAAATGAAACTCAAGATTGCAACTGAAATAAATGTGACAACAGATTCAAATATTTTAGTACAGGAATCGGAATAAAATCGGGGACAAACCCGATTGCTAAGATAAAGAGCAAAACTAAGATAACTACTGCTAACTACTCAGCAGGAGTAGCTTCCTGTGCGGGAACTGGCTCTGCAACTGTATCACCTGCTGCCTCATAGGGGCCATAATAGGTGGGGGCAAGGTTCTCCTCATCGCCTAAACAACAGATCCAGTCAGGAAAGGAGCAAAGTACACAGTGCACAACAAGATTAAACTAAATATTTTATGACAATTAATTATTGGATATCATGTTGAGAAACAGCATTAGCAGAACATTATTATCTCAGAGTTAGCTGTAAACAGGAATATGAGAAACAGAAATAAATGAAACAGGAAATGAAACTACAATAGCCAGCAAGAAATATAACATGACCAGAACTATCTGTGTGAACTTGTGTTTGTTTTTAGAATACTTAGTTGGCATGTAGGGGTTTATAAGGCTAATCTGGCCGTCATAAATGGCAATTAGACAATACAATCGAGATCCGGCTGATGGACAGTCGTGTACCAACAGCTATTAGACAATACAGGGGAAAGGGTAAACTACATGCCTTCTAGGTATTCTCCCACCCGACATGAAAAACAAGACAGGAACTACCAATATTCAAGACATAAAATTCAACATTTCTAACACTAGGTGAAAACATCAAGGGTACATGTATGGCAGGGAATTAATTATCACAATATATAAAGATTAACTTGAAGTGCAGGTACTTGCCTGTTTGTTTGGATCTGGTTAACTTAGTTCATGGGAAAAGTCCAGAGATGAGTCCAAAAGCTGAAATAAACATTACCATCATGCTCAGAAGATGTCAAATAGCTAGAAACGCCTGTCCTTGGGTTCAATTTGGAGACAAGGGCAAAAACGGTAGTTTCGGGCCAAAACGGGGTCCGCCGGTGGGCCCGCTTTGCACCGAAAAACGTGTCCGGGTCAACGGTCTCCAATTTCATCGAACTTAGTGTCAACAGGTCAGGAACGCTGATACGAACCCAACGGAACTTCCAGATTTGGATTCCGATGAGCCGAACACAAAATCGCCCGTCGAGCGGGGCCTGTGGGGCCCACGACACGCGATTTCGTCAACGTTCTCAGAATCGAACCAAACTTGACCCACAGGACCAGCGTATCGCTACGAGTCCGATGGCGCAAGTTTCGTCTCGATCTGACGAGTGTGCACAAAGTTAGGGTGAATTACAAAAAAGCCGGATACGGGGCGATGTCCGCGGATACGCGTTGATTTCGGTGTGCACGCACACCCAAATTAGCTTTCGCGAAATCTCACACGTCCGTATCGACGGTGCGTACGTATCTGTGAAGACCGCACGCGACCAAGTCGTCCCGTTTGGCGGGGCGAACTCAGTTCCGGGGTGAAACAGGGTCTGGTTTTTCCTGTTTTTGGATCGCGGTGTGCGATCACCACAGGACGCGATATCCCGAACAGTTTGTCCGGACACCGAGAGGGTCATACAGGCTTCCCAACACAATTTACGAAATTAAAAACGGAGATACAGGGTGCAAGATACGAGTACCTGAAGAGGCTCGAAAAACTGGATATTCTCGTGTCCGTGTCGTGTCCGACACGCCGACACGAATCTGAGAATTAGGGCTAGGGTTAGGGTTTGGACATGGCCGGAGCTCCACCGGCAGGGGGTGGCTGGCCGGAGGGGACTGGGGCGGCTGCGCGGCAAGGCGCGGCGGCGGGCTGTGCTGGGTCGGGGAGCCGCTGCGGCGAGGGAGAGGAGGAAGGAGGAGGAGAGGGGAGCAGCTGCGGCGGCTGGCGGCCTCGCGGGGGTGGCGCCGGAGCGAAGGATCGGCGGGGCGGCACGGTGGCTAGGGCGGCGGTTCGTGGTCGGGGTAGGCCGGAGAAGAGGGTGGCTAGGGGTTTTATATAGGGCGGAGGAGAGGGGCTGGTGGCCGAGGAAGGCGGAGGACGTGGCGGGCGAGCGGGGGCGGCCGGTGCGGGGAGGGCGCGGCGGAGGCGGCGCGCGACGCGGAGGCGGGGGCTGGGTCGTGCGGTTGGCGGGTTGGGGGTTGCGGGCGGGTCGGGTTGGCTGACCCGACCCGACCCGATAGGGCGGGGGACTGGGCTGGGCTGGGCTTCGGCCCACTAGGCCGGGCCGGCCCAGAAACAAAAAATAAATAAGTAAAATAATAAATAATAATAATAATAATAATAGTAAATTAAATAATTATTAAAAATTAGTTTTTAGGCATTTAAAAATAGGTCTGAGGCCCAGAAAAATTACCCTAAGTCCAATTTTTCATTTTACACCCAAAAATATTATTTTCATGATATTTTAATATTGTTTAATATCAATTAAAAATTAGGTAATAATTCAAAACCCTGATTTTAATTACAGAAAATTCCCAGAAAATTCTAGAAAATTATGAAAAATCCCAATTTTAATATTTTTTGAAAAAATCAGGGGCTTACAATCTACCCAACTTATAAAAATTTCGTCCTCAAAATTTAAATTATGGTAGGGTTCTCTCTGTCCAAACTCACTTGATTGTAGTCTAACGGGTTTCTCTCAGGTGGACATTGCGGTCGCTACCCAACTTAGAATTTTACCCATATCCTCTAAGGCTGGACAACTAGTAAGGCTAGGTCCCAAACTTAGTAAATCATGGCATTGAATCTTCAAGTCTGCAACACAAACACAGCACCTAGGGTCTTGCCTTGGTCATAAAGGGTTATCATCAATTCGTCCGGTCTGAGGGTATGTCTAGCACTACAAATCAACTTATACCAACCACAGGTTTTTGTCTTTCCGAAATAAGGAAAGACGAGGATCAATAATAAAGAGTTTAAGGGCGAGGTGGTAGAACAGAGGTATAGGGATCAAGGCATTTTTTCAGGAATTCTAATGGGAATTGTCAGGCGGTTAAGGATCGAGGTTTTATTCTGGTAATGCTGAAACGATATGCTCGGACGTATTTAGGGGGCAAGTAGACTAGTCGACTATACCTCAATCCACATAAGTAGTCATGCGAAGTACGAATCAAAATGCACTAAGGTTGATCAGACCGTAGTACACTGATTCTGAGTAGACACTTGTATTAGTGGGGTTGATCAGGCCTCAATAATACATGTGTCATGAACAAGCCCGATAAAGGGTAAGCTTGCAAAACTAGGCTATAAAATAGCAGCATAAGTCAAGTTCAGCAAAATTAAGTGCGCTAGATGATGATGAAAAGGAGGTGCAACTTATTGAAGTTCTCAAAATAACACAAAATAAGCACAATAGCAAAATCCTCTAAAACAGTTATCAAATTTAAAAGCATACCAGGTATTTAGCAAGTTCAAAATTACTAGGTTGGGGCTGAGGTCACGAACCAATAGGCACGAAAAACAATACTAGAAAAGATATCTACGAATCACTTACGCCCATTAGCTGCTTCCAGAGTTTGCGCGTTCTCCACGGTCATTACGTAAGCCTGTCCGCGTCCTTGAGCAGCGGGACAGTCCCTCACTTGATGTGCTGCTGAGCCACAAAGTAGACAAACACCTAGCCTCTTTCTGCAAACTTGCCAAGTATGGCCTGGTCTATGACAATAGTTACAAGCAGCAGCTTGTTGGTTCTGTCCCTGGGCCTGGTGTTGGGGTGCTGGAGCTCGAGGGAGAGGACGCTGAGCTTGTTGCGGGGCCCCCTGCTGTTGTTGTTGAAAAGGGCGTTTGTTGGGTCCCGCATTTCCGGTATCTCTTTCTCGCTTTAGCGTATGCCCCATGTCTCTCTCAACGCCTTGTGCCACGTTCAAGATTTCCTCGTAAGTGCGAGCTCGGCTGGTGGTGACAGCAAGGCGAATATCCGGAGACAGCCCCATCTTGAATCTACGGGCCCTGTCCTCCGGGGTACGAACCATGCATTCCGCAAAGTGGCTTAACCTGCTAAATTCAGCAGTATACTCATCAACAGTCAGGTTACCTTGCTCCAGTCTCTCGAATTGGCTTTCGAGAGCTTCCCGAGCCACTTCGGGGTAAAATTTCTCCTTGAATAGCCTCTTAAAATCTTCCCAGGTGAGGTCAGGAGCAGATAGTTGGGGTTCATCTCTGAACCAGGTCCGAGCTATGTCGAACAGTTGCAGGCTTGCGGACTCCACTTTGAGATCATCAGGAACCCGAGCAGTCTTCAGGAGTCTCTCTACGTTCTCTATCCATTCATCGGCATAGAGAATGCCTTCAGTTCCGTAGAATTCCAGGGGTCTTAGGTTCTTGAAATCTTTGGCACTTCCTGGCCTCTTTTGTGGTGACTCTCGGGTCCGAAGAGCTTCTGAAAGGCTGGTCCGTAGCAGGGCAGTTTGTTCCTTCTGGGATTCCACCAATCCTTGGAACACTCCGAGTAGCTGTGCCCCATCTAGAGTAACTGCTGGAACAGATGGAGGCGGCGGGAGTGCAAGAGTCTCGGGCACATTCTGCTCAGCTGGTTCTGATGTGCCTCCTACTGTGTTCCTCGTCTGAACCATTCTGAAAGATGAAGGGGTAGGAGATCAGAATAGAATACTTGGAAATCAAGGGCGATAGGAAAAATCGAGCAGCAATGATATCAAGAATTGAAATAAGGACGCTATACTGTGAATGAGCTTTTCCTAGAATCCTTAATTTTATTCCATACCCTGTCCTAGGGTATTACCCTATTTTAGGATAGGACCTGCATGGGCCACCATAAAAATGTGTCACGACCTGCACCCAGAAATTCGGGCACGAGTGCGTGGGTACGTCCAGCCTACGCCGCAGAATCGGCGGTAGTACGCTGTCTAGGTCAAATCCAGATTTACTAACTAGCTCATTCACAAATAACATAGGCAAGATAATAAATAATGAGAAATGAAACTCAAGATTGCAACTGAAATAAATGTGACAACAGATTCAAATATTTTAGTACAGGAATCAGAATGAAATCGGGGACAAACCCGATTGCTAAGATAAAGAGCAAAACTAAGATAACTACTGCTAACTACTCAGCAGGAGTAGCTTCCTGTGCGGGAACTGGCTCTGCAACTGTATCACCTGCTGCCTCATAGGGGCCATAATAGGTGGGGGCAAGGTTCTCCTCATCGCCTAAACAACAGATCCAGTCAGGAAAGGAGCAAAGTACACAGTGCACAACAAGATTAAACTAAATATTTTATGACAATTAATTATTGGATATCATGTTGAGAAACAGCATTAGCAGAACATTATTATCTCAGAGTTAGCTGTAAACAGGAATATGAGAAACAGAAATAAATGAAACAGGAAATGAAACTACAATAGCCAGCAAGAAATATAACATGACCAGAACTATCTGTGTGAACTTGTGTTTGTTTTTAGAATACTTAGTTGGCATGTAGGGGTTTATAAGGCTAATATGGCCGTCATAAATGGCTATTAGACAATACAATCGAGATCCGGCTGATGGACAGTCGTGTACCAACAGCTATTAGACAATACAGGGGAAAGGGTAAACTACATGCCTTCTAGGTATTCTCCCACCCGACATGAAAAACAAGACAGGAACTACCAATATTCAAGACATGAAATTCAACATTGCTAACACTAGGTGAAAACATCAAGGGTACATGTATGGCAGGAAATTAATTATCACAATATATAAAGATTAACTTGAAGTGCAGGTACTTGCCTGTTTGTTTGGATCTGGTTAACTTAGTTCTTGGGAAAAGTCCAGAGATGAGTCCAAAAGCTGAAATAAACATTACCATCATGCTCAGAAGATGTCAAATAGCTAGAAACGCCTGTCCTTGGGTCCAATTTGGAGACAAGGGCAAAAACGGCAGTTTCAGGCCAAAACGGGGTCCGCCGGTGGGCCCGCTTTGCACCGAAAAACGTGTCCGGGTCAACGGTCTCCAATTTCATCGAACTTAGTGTCAACAGGTCAGGAACGCTGATACGAACCCAACGGAACTTCCAGATTTGGATTCCGATGAGCCGAACACAAAATCGCCCGTCGAACGGGGCTTGTGGGACCCACGACACGCAATTTCGTCAACGTTCTCAGAATTGAACCAAACTTGACCCACGGGACCAGCGTATCGCTACGAGTCCGATGGCGCAAGTTTCGTCTCGATCTGACGAGTGTGCACGAAGTTAGGGTGAATTACAGAAAAGTCGGATACGGGGCGATGTCCGCGGATACGTGTTGATTTCGGTGTGCACGCACACCCGAATCAGCTTCCGCAAAATCTCACACGTCCGTATCGACGGTGCGTACGTATCTGTGAAGACCGCACGCGACCAAGTCGTCCCGTTTGGCGGGGCGAACTCAGTTCCGGGGTGAAACAGGGTCTGATTTTTCCTGTTTTTGGATCGCGGTGTGCGATCACCACAGGACGCGATGTCCCGAACAGTTTGTCCGGACACCGAGAGGGTCATACAGGCTTCCCAACGCAATTTACGGAATTGAAAACGGAGATACAGGGTGCAAGATACGAGTACCTGAAGAGGCTCGAAAAACCGGATATTCTCGTGTCCGTGTCGTGTCCGACACGCCGACACGAATCTGAGAATTAGGGCTAGGGTTAGGGTTTGGACATGGTCGGAGCTCCGCCGGCAGGGGGTGGCTGGCCGGAGGGGACTGGGGCGGCTGCGCGGCAAGGCGCGGCGGCGGGCTGTGCTGGGTCGGGGAGCCGCTGCGGCGAGGGAGAGGAGGAAGGAGGAGGAGAGGGGAGCAGCTGCGGCGGCTGGCGGCCTCGCGGGGGGTGGCGCCGGAGCGGAGGATCGGCGGGGCGGCACGGTGGCTAGGGCAGCGGTTCGTGGTCGGGGTAGGCCGGAGAAGAGGGTGGCTAGGGGTTTTATATAGGGCGGAGGAGAGGGGCTGGTGGCCGAGGAAGGCGGAGGACGTGGCGGGCGAGCGGGGGCGGCCGGTGCGGGGAGGGCGCGGCGGAGGCGGCGCGCGACGCGGAGGCGGGGGCTGGGTCGTGCGGTTGGCGGGTTGGGGGTTGCGGGCGGGTCGGGTTGGCTGACCCGACCCGACCCGATAGGGCGGGGGACTGGGCTGGGCTGGGCTTCGGCCCACTGGGTCGGGCCGGCCCAGAAACAAAAAATAAATAAGTAAAATAATAAATAATAATAATAATAATAGTAAATTAAATAATTATTAAAAATTAGTTTTTAGGCATTTAAAAATAGGTCTGAGGCCCAGAAAAATCCAGAAAAATTACCCTAAGTCCAATTTTTCATTTTACACCCAAAAATATTATTTTCATGATATTTTAATATTGTTTAATATCAATTAAAAATTAGGTAATAATTCAAAACCCTGATTTTAATTACAGAAAATTCCCAGAAAATTCTAGAAAATTGTGAAAAATCCCAATTTTAATATTTTTTGAAAAAATCAGGGGCTTACAGGTATTGTGGGACCTTCAGTTGGGCTAGCTACCTGAACTTGAATGATGTGTCGCAATACCACATAATAGTCCTTTATGGTATCGGCTTCACCAATGACTCTCATATATACATACTGCATGCTAACGAATATCTTATGCATGCGCGATAAATATTAATCATGGTTTTATGGAGAAAAGGATAAATCGATTTTTGGTAAGAAATCACTTATAAGTAATATGAATATATGTTTCCTGCTTTCACTTTATATTATTGATTATAAAATGCCAATCAATCATAGTTTCAAATAGCAAGATCATCTTAATAAATTATATATTTTACATGATTAAAGTGTTGGTTTAAGTGAATTGGGTTGATTCCGCTCACAGTGCATTTTTTAATGTACTAACTCTCTCCTCCATAGGTTCTGGAAACAACGCAAGTGCACACAGACAGTAAGATACTTGAAAAGTGACTCAAGATCTTCTATTTTTGAAGTATTTTTTGAAGCTCTTTCTTTTGAAGGTATTTTTGTTTCGATGTTATTAAAAGAAAATGTTGTATGAAAAAATAATATTATTTTATGACAACTTGTCAGTCGTTTTGTTTATTTCATGAATGTAAGTCGAAACAACATTTCAATGTGTTGAGATATTGTACTCCGCTGTAAATTGTAAATAAAGATGTTATTTTATTCCTATTTTTGTCTTTAATTTTATGATGCTTTGTGGTTTCAATATTTTATTCAAATGAATTATCACTTATGCTCATTCTTGCATTTTACAAGTACAATTTAGACTTGTATGACATCACGTCCAGTAGTACCTTATTGATTCATCGGAATCGGGATATGACAACTGATGTAATGCACCTCCGCATTGTGCATTGTCCATATTTGTTGGTTAGAAAAGGCTAGGTTAGACTTGGTTTTGTGGGGAGGAATTACGCAGAGTTATTTATGATAAGTTTATTTTCTGCTACGGGTGGAGGCATTATATTGGCCTCGTGGACTGAATCGGCCAGTTGGTTTTAAGTTGTGCGAAAAATTACGGGATTTGAACGGTCATGCAGACTTGCTTAATATGGTCGAATTGGATAATTTCTGGAGCATGACTTGCTCGTATGGTTATATACATTCCGTCGAATCTTTTTTTAAGGAATCGTTCGTTATATGCGTGATCGGAGCAGAAATGCGAATTTATATATGTTGGTGGTTATGACCTTCTTTTCTACTCCTTCGCAGATTAACAAAAGAATTCTTGTTTTCCTTGCAAAGTTCCTAAATCAATGATGCCTCATGGATTGTAATTGTTAAATGAAAGTCAACATGCATGTTATAATACTAAGAAATGTAACACTGAATGATTGTAACTGTTAGGTGCATATGTGCACAAGATTTATATAGTAAGAGCTTCGTATGAGAAGCAGACAATTATGGTGCGATACCACAAAAATTATTGTAATGTGGTTTGGTACCATGGGATCACGGGATGATCAAAATATTTGGGAGCGGGTCACCAATTGGAACATTGAATGAATATATTGACAGCGCGAGAATGATCGATTATGCAAGTAGAGATGTACAGTGCTTTATTTATGTTTCTGTATCATGCATGTGTTTATAGTTAAACTGTTCAGCATGGTAATAGACAACTTGTACACACGATTTAACTTTCCTTAAACGGTAGTCGAGTCACCGGGACCAATTCGTCCTAGGAGAAATTTATGTGGAACGTGCTTCAGGCACGAGATATTGCGGGATCTTCAGTGGGGCTAAAGATATTCAGACTGGAAGGACGTGTCGTAATAGTCTTTCATTGTGTTGGCTTCACTAATGACCTCATACAGACGGACTACATACTAATGTATGTCTTCTGCTGGGGCAGTAAGTACTCATCTCTGTTTTATGCAGGAACGAACACATCAACTATGGTAAAAATCACTGATAAGTAATATGATTACATGTTTCTTGTTTCACTCTATGATATTGATATGAACTATCAATCGATCATAGTTCCAAATATCGAGATTAGTTAATAAAATTGCATGATTCACATGACTGTAGTATTGGTTTAGGCAGATGGGTTAGTCCCATTCACTAGTGCGTGGCAATGTACTGATTCTCAACTCTTCATGTACGGAGATATTGCTTAGACATGTTTGAGGCGTTGGGGTTCGGATTGGCAATTTGAAGATGTTCGGCCGGAGATGGTTTCTTTTGTATATAGAAAACATAATGTATGGAACGATATAAATCATTTGTGAGCAAGAGTTGAAATTGTGAGTTGTAAGCCAAGTTGGCATATTCAGCGAGTTATTGAGAGTCTTTGTATTCTGCTAGAAATATCAATAAAAGATATTATTTTCGTATGTTCTATTGTGACTTCAATTTGTTTGTTTATTCCGCTACAATGTCGTTGTTTGAGATATATCATTAACTGTGAATATTCATGTCTTATACAAGTACAATTAAGTGACTATTTTTTGATTCTGCGAAACTGGAAATTCACAATATTGCGGTTGAACTGTTGCGACTAAGGACTTGAGATGGGGCTTCGCGGCCCATTCTGGAGAGCTGTTATTAGATTGCAACGAAAACAAATCGTTGAATTTGAATTTCGCCAAAACTAGTTTAGACAGATAGCCCACGCAGGAGTTGTTTAGCCATATTGCTTTGATTGGTCCCATGACCGTGGCAATGCTAGATTCATTGTTTGTGAAACTGTCGCAGAAGTTGCAACTTCGCGACACCGCTGGAGGATTACTGCGATTGAATATTTACTAGCTTAGCTTGGCTGTAAATCCTGGCTACTCCGCATGAATTGTCGTTTTGAACCATGGGACCTTTCCGGGCCGCGAGCTTGTTGTTTGTCCAAATCTCGCACTTTGGTCATTCATAGTTTTTGCCTTGCTTGCTCGTGAATCTTTGAATCCTGATGTAGGATTTGAGATACTTTGAATCCTGATGTAGGACTGTTTTGCCTTGCTTGCTCGTGAATCTTTGAGTTGCTGCTAGTCCCTCGCGTGTCTCGTGTCTAAGCACGCTGCTGATAGCGGTCCGGCTGGACCCTGATCACTGTCGCTTGGCGTAGTACTTGACCCAACCGTTTGACACTGCACTTGGTGCCTTGTTAGTCGTTCTAGGCAACACTCGATGAAGTGTTTCTATGAATGAGGCTGTTGTGTTCTTGGAGGCCATGTGGACAGCGTTCGAGCCAGTTTAGCGGTGGTTGAGATCGCAGGTTGGCCGCGAGCACCTTTGAGGTGGCGACAGACAACGTCTTGGGGCGAGCTGGAGGGGGTTGATAGCCTAACATTGTGTGATTGGGTCACCAATAGCCTTTAAGTGCAAAGAGCTGCAGCGTTTGATGTGCGTTTCGGTCGCGGATGAAGGTTGCGGATGACACTCGTGAACCATCCATCCTAAAGAACTTCCAGCTTGTCGCCGGACATGTTTAACCAACCATGTGGCGGGGCCACAGAATTGAGTGATGAGTCTCAACTGTCACCGTGGAAAAATGACGCGCAGCAAGGATTTTATATATAGGTTATTCATCTTTGTTTGAGAAATTTTTCCACTCCAGCCTCTCTTCCTTCTTCACAACTATCATTCCGTCTCCTCCGAAAATTTTCTAGGACCTCTCTTCCTTCTTCATAAGTATCATTCTTTCTCCTCGGAAATTTTTAGTACCATGATGTGCAACGAAACAACCTGGAAAATATTCAAACTTTCAACCACGTACGCCAGCCAAAGCTAATTTTGCAGTGGAATAAATAGAAACCAACATGATTACAATACAACAGTGGCTTAAAAAAACCCAACATGATTACAATACAACAGGAACCAACACTGATTTTAGACAGAATATGACAAACATAAGTACAAATTATCAAATAGGATTTTACACATTAAAAACATGTACACAGTACATGTAAGATATCTAGGTAAAAACTATGAATGACCAGATTGCGAGATTTGGACATGCGAGCCTTTGTCCACAAGTTTGATCTCATCCTTGAGTGGAATGGTAAATATAATGAACTCACTCCAACACCTAATTCTTACCTGTCAAGAATAAAATTTGTATATACTAAAACATAACATTACTAAACAAGGTTTAAATAAAACTGAAGCAAACAAAAGATTTATCAACAAACATTTAAAATCATGGGCAAACCAGAGAGGATTATGAAGGAGAAAATACAACAAAGGCAGATAACAGGAGGAACATTCATTGAAAGTAAGCATCATAGAGTTCACATCATAACAACCATGGCAAAGGTTAAGTGGCCTCTGCAAACACAAACTACAAGATCCAACAACACATCACATTAACAGATAATATGAAAACCAGCAACGGTGCAGCTCCCTAGTACTCCTCACCGTCGTCACCTTCCTCGCCCTCAGCAGACTCAGCACCAACCTCCTCGTAATCCTTCTCAAGAGCTGCAAGATCCTCTCGAGCCTCAGAGAACTCCCCTTCCTCCATACCCTCACCGACATACCAGTGGACAAAGGCTCGCTTGGCATACATG
Organism: Iris macrosiphon; assembly: GCA_036927795.1. NCBI lineage: Eukaryota > Viridiplantae > Streptophyta > Magnoliopsida > Asparagales > Iridaceae > Iris > Iris macrosiphon. The sequence goes on along the minus strand of JAYESA010000006.1, from coordinate 168,274,440 downwards.
AGATCAAACTTGTGGTCAATGCGGGAGAACACCTCAGCAACACTGGTGGAGTTGGAGATCATACACACAGCCCTCTGCACCTTGGCAAGATCGCCACCAGGGACCACAGTTGGTGGCTGGTAGTTGATACCACACTTGAATCCAGTTGGGCACCAGTCAACAAACTGGATTGTGCGCTTGGTCTTGATGGTGGCAACAGCAGCATTCACATCCTTGGGCACAACATCACCACGGTACATCAGGCAGCAAGCCATGTACTTGCCGTGGCGAGGATCGCACTTGGCCATCATAGAGGAGGGCTCAAAGGCGCTGTTAGTGATCTCAGCAACAGATAGTTGCTCATGGTATGCCTTCTCTGCTGAGATGACAGGGGCATAGGAGGAAAGCATAAAGTGGATTCTAGGGTATGGGACCAAGTTGGTCTGGAACTCAGTAACATCCACGTTCAGGGCACCGTCAAACCTGAGGGAGGCAGTCAGTGATGAAATAACCTGCACCAAAAAACATGGTTGTTCAGTCCTTTCAACCAGTCCTCAATTCTCAAGCAGAACAATCCAAATGTCAGTGTTAAATATGATGGAAAAAGTTTCAAACCTGAGACACAAGACGGTTGAGGTTGGTGTAGGTCGGGCGCTCAATGTCAAGAGAGCGCCTGCAAATATCATAGATGGCCTCGTTATCAAGGAGAACAGCAACATCAGTGTGCTCCAGGAGGGAGTGGGTGGAGAGGACACTGTTGTAAGGCTCCACGACAGAGGTGGACACCTGGGGTGATGGGTAAACTGTAAAGCCGAGCTTAGACTTCTTGCCATAGTCCACAGAGAGTCGCTCAAGGAGAAGCGAACCAAGACCGGAACCAGTGCCACCACCAACAGCATTGAACACAAGGAAGCCTTGGAGGCCAGTGCAGTTGTCAGCAAGCTTCCTGATGCGATCGAGGCAGAGGTCAACAATCTCTTTGCCAATGGTGTAGTGGCCACGGGCAAAGTTGTTGGCAGCATCCTCCTTGCCACTTATGAGCTGCTCTGGGTGGAAGAGCTGGCGGTAGGTGCCAGTCCTCACCTCATCAATGACAGTGGGCTCAAGATCAACAAAGACTGCACGGGGAACATGCTTTCCTGCACCAGTCTCACTGAAGAAGGTGTTGAAAGCATCATCACCACCGCCAACTGTCTTGTCACTGGGCATTTGGCCATCAGGCTGAAAAAGAGAAGTGAAGTTACCAATTAACCAGTTAATATTCGCATATCTAATCCCAACTCAATGAAGTAAATCAGATATTGATCTGTGAATACAAAATTGAACTATCCAATAACATCCGTAGTACTGAGGCTGATCTAATATCCTTGCACATTATAATCTATATTAATACATCAATACATAGCTCTAAGATAAACAAAACTTGCATAAACTAAGTCAATATAACCCCAACATTTGCAGATCTAACCAATATTGACATGTAGAAATGTAAGATTATAGTGTCCAATTAAGTAAAATATATCTCAAACATTTGCAAATCTAAAATATCTAAATGAACGGAAATTATAAGACTATAATGCCAGATATAACGTTTTCTCAATGTTGTAATAATAAATTATCAAAGTGACTACAAAATTAAATCAGAAAAGTAATTTCTTAACACATTCATCTAATCTCTTCAAGATATGTAGATCTATAGATATTATGCCAAGATGTCATAGATTTATCATAATCATCTTCATCTCTACATCTACAAACACTTGATCAAAATAACCCCAGATCAAATAATTTACAAAAAATAAAACACGGATGCAGGAGTTCTCCATTAAATAATCGCAGGATTTAACAAGCATTGCATCTGCAAATTAACCAAAGACAAAATATCAAGAAAAAATAAGCTGTAATCTGTCTGTTAACCCTAGATCTACAAGCATTAGTCCAGGAAAGAAAGTACTGTCATGGACCTACAATTTCGACAAAAATTAAATAAATTCCTGACAGATCTACAGTTAAACCGAGAAATATCGCATGATCTAAAATTGACTCAATCTTCTAACCCTAGATCATCGTGCATTTGATCAAAACAACTACAAATTCGACCTATCACCAAATCTGGCCATAGATCTACAACCAAAACAAGAAATAACCGCACGAGATTGCATGTAACCCTAGAATCACAATAAATTGCACAAAGCAGCTAAAACTTCCTCAAAATTACGGATTGCCGCCATAGATCTGTAAGGAAATCACAAAATCTAACATGTGTACTATCCTCTAACACAAGATCGGCATGCATTATATGAGAACAACTACAAACTACACCAAACACCAATTTTAGACACAGATCTACAATCAAATCAAGAAAAAAGCAAGATATAGCACAACAAATTGATCAAAACAGCTAAAATTTCATTAAAACACTAATTTCGCCACAGATCTATAGAAAATCAAGAAAAAAAATCATCAAATTCAGAAAAGAGAAGGGGAGAGAGAAATATACCTGGATCCCGTGCTCGAGGCAGTAGAGCTCCCAGCAAGCGTTCCCAACCTGGATGCCGGCCTGGCCGATGTGGATCGAGATGCACTCCCTCATTTTTCAATGGAGAACGAAATCGAAAACTCTAAAGAAGAAGAAGAAGGCGATAATCTTTTTGGAGGTGGGCGTGTATGAAGACGCCTTCCGGTTAACTGCTCTCTCTCTCTCCTCCTCGCTACTGTTTATATAGCGAGAAAGGAAAAAGAAATTTTTAGGGTTCGCTATTCTTAACCATGGTTAGCATTTTTTACCGTGGTTAAGTTTAGTACTTTTGAAATTTTAAACGGACGGCTCACGCACTTCTTTCTATTTTGCCGCCGTCTGTTATGGGTTTTCGAAATTTTAAAGGGTGGCCTTGATTTGTGTAGAATTACGGATGTGCCCTTGGTGTTGGTTGGCGTGAGTTTGTCGTAGAGTTTGGTCCCTTTGGTGTGATTTTGCTGCACCGGTTGGTGGGATTCTGTCGCTAGGACCAAAACCAGAACGCTGCTAATCGTTTGTTGAAGGATCCTAATCCAGTGACGTATGGTCAGTGGTAAGGTTATTATATGTTGGTTAGAGAATTATGGGAATCAAATTGTTGGGCAAATTATTGACGTGGTGAGACACTTAATAAACTAAGGGCCATAAGGGCCAGTTTGAATTATACTTATATTTATCCAATATTCTATTTGGAGATAAATACGATGGGACGTTAGTAGACCGAACTCTACTAACTTTTGTGCTTATCAAAAAAAAAAAAAAAAAAATCTGACTGGATGACAGAGATCAGTGAATCGAGCCACGGAGACGTATTATTTCTTTCATTTATAAATGATAGAAGTTGGAGGGACGGTGGGCCCAAAGATATGCAATGTATTGTGCACAAAGTTTCGAGCGTTACGTCGAGCCCCGAACGTTATGCCGAGAATTAAAAAAAAAAAAGACGTTAGTTCAAACTTGTTAATTTGGCAGCACATCTACACATTTCAGAAATGCAAGTTTAGTGGTTGTTTGGTTCGGTAAAGTGCATTAAAAGTACAATAAAATAAAAAATTTAAAAAACGATATTTTGCATACTTATTGCGATAAAATGTAATAAAATAAAATAAAAATGCTTCATGTGGGTGCTTTCAAAAAGTAAAAATTAGAAGTGAGAAATTCTAAAATTTTATTTTTTTGTTGGTTGTTGAAATAAGTGACAATGTATAACTTTTTGTTGAAATGACAAGAAAGTATATCTTCCTCTTCTTCTTTTTTAAGTATAGAGGACGTGGTCCTCGAACCAAACTTGCGAAGTGATAATAATAATTTTTCACTTTCGTGCTCAATTTTGAAAAAAAAAAATCGATGTCAAAATTTTAATTTTGTGGCAGATAAAATTTATTGTTCATGTCAAATCAAATAAATTATGTCTATAAATCATCCAACTAAATATGTGAAATAGTTCAAAATTAGAATGTTAGCCATTTTTGCTGTCCAAATTCACAAACAAAACATTCACTTAGTAAATGTCATCCAACAAACTAAGATTCATGTCAAATCAAATAAATTATGTCTATAAAACCTCCAACTAAATATGTAAAAATAGTTCAAAATTAGAATGTTAGTCATTTTTTGCTGTCCAAATTCGCAAACGAAACATTCCTTTAGTAATGACATCCAACAAACTAAGATCCAAGTTATACCTAAAAACTTTTTGAAAAAAAGTATTATTCTTTTAAAAGTTGTATAAAATTTTGTTTGTTTTTGAAAGGGATATTTTAGCAAATATTTTTATTGAAAACATAGAAAGTAATATATATCCTCAAATTTTTTTTAAATAGCAAATATTCTCATTTTTCTGTATGGAACAATTAAAAATTTAATATATACATCCACTATTTTATCAAAATTTTGGTTGATTAACAAAAAATGGGACTATTTTCTAGTTTTTTTTAAAATAATGGAGATATATATTAGTTTTCATATTTTGAATATGAGCATTTGCTAAAATATCCCCTTTTAAAACAAGAACAATGTCAAACCAAGTCTAAGGCTAAAATTTGTATATGATATCCCCTCCAAGTCATATGAGAATGGGTATAATACTAGCCATATATACAAAATCATTATTGGTTACAACCAATAACAATGAAATCAGCTAAGATATCTAAGGGATAGAAGATACATATCTATTAGGCACAATCAACAAGGAGTATAGCTAATTGTAAACACCACCACCTGCCAATTTATGTTTGAGAAATTATGAGTTGCCCCATGTCACGTCCCGACTCCGTAAAGTCGATAATCGTCCCCTGGACGTGATGTCGTGCGTGCCTAGGTTGCGCAACGCACAAGGCAAGAAGATAAAACAATATGGTTTTCATAGAAAATACCGAGTCACAGCGGAAGATTTATAGAGTCATATGAAACATTCAAAGTATGCGAAGCAGAGCTCTTTTATTAATAGTAGCAATGGTTATAAATGCTTGAATAGCTTCATTGAATATGCCAAGTTGGCTACAACACTCGTTGATCTCTCTTGCTTACAAAAGATTTGTACCGTTCCATACATCATGTCTTCGTATATCCAAGCTAAGGCATCGTACTTGAATACTTGAAAGAGGGTGCCTACAAACGTGGGTCAGTACGCAACTTGTATTAGTGAGCAGAATAACCCACTCGCCCAAACCGACACTAAGTGATCATGGCAAGCATACAGATTTATAGTGATCTTTCTATTAGAACTTAGATAAATTTCAGTTCATTAAGGCATACCTCGAAAGCAGTAAATCATGCTCGCATGTAAACTTGGAAGTTATGAAAGCACATTCGCATATATATATATATATATATATATATATATATATATATATATATATATATATATAGCATTGGATTTACTTAAGCGGACAAGCATATTATTATTGAATCTGGCTTGGTAACTAAGAATGTTATTCTCGAATCTCACTTGATAACTAAGCATGTTATTCTCGATCGCATCGATAAGTAACTTGTTATATTCGAATCGCATTGTTAACTAAGCAATCAATACTTGTATCGCTTATGAAATGCATGAAACACGTTAAATCGCCTCGCTTAATAGCGACTCAAAATATAATCGATGTGCATACTCTTGCTCGGCGCAAGGCAGCATTCATCCTCCTAGCTCAAATGTTCGTTAGTCCACCGTCTTATCTATATGCAAGTCACTGACGACACGAGCGTCATATTGTGCATCTCTTACATTAAATGGCGCACCCTATCAGTCTGGAGTGCGAGTCCAGCTGAAGGTCCCGCAATGCTATGATATTGGGGGGTATCCTCTCAGTTCGAGTCGACCTGTAAACCCCCTGATTTTTTCAAAATTTTAAAACTGGATTTTTCATAATTTTCTGGAATTTTTTGGGCTTTTTCTGTAATTTAAAAACAGAGTTTTAATTATTCAATGATTTTTAATTGATATTAAATAGTATTAAAATATTATGAAAATAATATTTTTGGGTGTAAAATAAAAAACTGGACTTAGGGCAATTTTTCTGAAATTTATCGGACCCCGGACCTATTTTTAAATGCCTATAAAGTATTTATTTATTTATTTATTTATTTATTTATTTATTTATTAATTATTTCTGATTATTTATTATTAAAACTTTTAGTAATATTATTATTTTTATTTTTTCTAAAATACCCAGCCCGGCCCGGCCCACGAACCCAGCCCGGCCCAATTTCCCGAACCCAAACCCGGCCCAGACCCTGCCCAGCGGGTCGGGTCGGATCCGCCGCCGCCCGACCCGCAAACCCGTACCCGCTCCTCTCTCCCTCACCCCGACCCAGCCCTCGTGCCCGCGTCCGGCGCCGTACCGCCCGCCGCACCGGCCGGCCACCTCGCCCCCACGTCGCCGCACCCCTCGGCCCGACCCCGTCTTCAGCGCCGCCTTCCCCGGCCCTCGACGCCTCTCTTCCCCTATTTAAATCCCCCCTCTCGGCTACTCTCCTCCTCCTCCTCCTCCCCGATCTCCGCCGCTCGCCACCGCCGTGCCCCCAGCCGCGCCGCCACCGCCACGCCGTGCAGCGCCGCTCCCCGAGCCACCGGACGCCGCCCCTCCTCCTCCTTCCCGACGACAGCGAGCACAGCAGCAGCCGCAGCAGCGCTCTGCGCCGCCTGCGCCGCTCCGCCGCGAGCCCGGCGCCGCCTCGCCGCGCCGTCCCCGGCCGGCCTTCCCCAGCCGCCGTCTCGCCTAAGCTCAGCCCATCTCCGGCCAGGAGTCAAAACCCTAACCCTAGCTTCGAATCCCTGTGTCCGACACGAGTCGGACACGTGTCGGACACGATCCGGATCCCTGGTTTTTGGGTCCCCTTCAGGTGCGTGTAACTTTCGTCTCGTAGCTCTGTTTTCGATTCCGCAAATTGCGTTGCGAAGCCTGTATGACCCTCTCGGTGCCCGGACAAACCGCTCGGGGCATCGCGTCCTGTGGTGATCGCACACCGCGATCCAAAAACAGGAAAAACCAGACCCTGTTTTCCCCAGGAACTGAGTACGCTCCGCCAAACGGGATGACTTGGTCGCGCGCGGTCTTCACAGATACGTGCGCATCGTCGATACGGACGTGTGGGATTTCGCAGAAGCTGATTTGGGTGTGCGTGCACACCGAAATCAACGCGGACATCGCCCCGTATCCGACTTTTCTGTATTTCGACCTAACTTTGTGTACACACGTCGGATAGAGACAAAACTTGCGCCATCGGACTCGTAGCGATACGCTGGTCCTGTGGGTCAAGTTTGGTTCGATTATGAGAACGTTGACGAAATCGCATGTCGTGGGCCCCATAGGCCCAGCTCGACGGGCGATTTTGTGATCGGCTCATCGGAATCCAATTCTGGAAGTTTCGTTGGGTTCGTATCATCGTTCCTGACCTGTTGATATTAAGTTTGGTGAATTTGGAGACCTTTGACCCTGACACGTTTTTTGGTGCAAAGCGGGCCCACATGTGGACCCCGTTTTGACCCGAAACTGCCATTTTTGCCCTTGTCTCCAAATTGGACCCAAGGACAGGCGTTTCTAGCTGATTGATATTTTCTGGATCTGGTGGTGATGTTTATTACAGCAACCGGAGTACCGCCTGCAATTCCCGCTGAAGTCAGAACTGCAAACCGAGCCGGAACCACAGGCAAGTGTACCTCGCCAAAACTTGCAGTCTTTGCTAAATATTCTTTGGCTTAGTTATATATCAGAGGGCAAGTATACCTTGCCAACTTTATAGTCTTGTTGCATATTTCCTTGTTTTAATTATAACTTGTTTTAACTGCTTAACCTAGGAGACGTGTGACGTACCGAGTGTCCGATCATAGTCGGGTGCCAACACCGTACGCGGTGTTGGGTACGTCATTTAGAGATGGATATTCGATACCCTTACTCTTGGTACTTGTCCTATCAAGTACAACAAAACCCAGGACACTTGACACTATTCATGAGACAGAATCCTCTTGAGATATTCACGATGATTCTGTATAGGATACAGGTTATGACATGGACAGTTTATTCCTAGACATTATATGACTGCTGCATTAGATATGATCTTGCGTGTCATGGACATGAGACGTGGATTACATGGGGTGGGGAGAGACACACAGGCTACAGGCTGTTTTCATATATATATATTATTAGTGTGAGGTCGTAGACTCTCCAGCAAAGCTAGACCCTTTACGTGTTATTACTGCTACCGGCTCTCCGGCACAGAGCTTGTAGCAGTCTCAGCCTGAGTTCTAGTGCTGCTCTCAACTTGCATTTATCACTTAGCTGGTTACATAGTTTACCCTGCTGTTTTATTTAATTCTGCTGCACTGCTTATATTTTAGCTTGTATTTTCTGTACCTTGTTATGTCCCCTGAGGACCTGGAATGGACTATGTCCCCAGGTATAGCTGAAGAGATCCATCCAGAGATACCCCGTACCAGAGCACTTCTAGGAGCTGTACCAGGACCTGAAGACGAGCTCGCACCAGAGGACTTCTCCTGAGCATTGGCCGTATGTAGTCATTTATTTCTCTTTCTAGTTCCTTTATTTCCTGTCTATTGGCATTGATGTATCAGACATATTCTCGGATTGTTTCCCGAGACATTTATTTAAGATTTGATAGTTACTTCTATTTGTATTACTCTGGCATTTAATATGTGATTATCTGCTGTGGATGAGATTAGAATAATCTGTGACCTGTATCATTGGTTCTATTTACTGTTAGACTACAGCTTAAGCATGCCCTGATGGATCCATTAAATTGGGTTGTCCATCGGTGCGTGCTGCTGGCCATTGCCACGCTTCTCCAGTCCCTCGTCATTTTGGGACTGGGGCGTGACACGACCTGAGGTCCCCATATGTCTTGTGCTGAAGCACGTTACTTGAGTATGCGAGATCATTCCAACTCTAGGTAGCAAGCCCACTTGAAGTCTCGTCATTGCGTGTTACTTGATATGCGAACATCATTTCAGTGCCCAGGTAACAAACCCTCCTGAAAGCCCCGTTATACCGTGCTCAATGACACTATCAAATTCCTCCATGTCCGATACAATTTTGGCCGCCCCCTTGTATGCCAGGTTTGGCTCATCTTGTTGGAGGAATATTAAAGCCCGTGCACGGGCAGCCCATGACCACTTACTATACAATATTTTGATTGTAAGTACGATGAGGTACGAGTCTTCTCGTCCCACTAAATACTAGCTTTGCTTTACTTATGTAAGTACGGTTGGGGAACAAGTCTAATTTGCCCCCACTCAATCCCCGCATCATTTCTCTTTTGTCCTCTAAATCAATATTCTGTGGCGACCGTAGTCTCACCACAATACTCTAATATGATATGCCATTTTTGATTTGTATTCCTTAGGCGCAATGCCTTTCTGATATAGTGTTTCATTTAGCGACCCGTAGGCCCCGAGTTACCGAGTTACCGTGTCGCTTCTCGACACAGTGTTCTATGGTTCCATCTCTTTTTGACACAGTTGCACAATTTTGAAACTTAACTGCAAGCTTCGCTTAACGATGCATTCTTATGATATTCTCGTACACGGATGCACGTTTCCATCTCTTGCCTACCGACAGTTCTGTGATATTGTGCCATAACTGCTTCGCTTCACATATGAAATATTCACATTCGTTATCGTGCTCTTGATGCACGCATAGATATACTGTGTTTTAATGTTCTATTTAGTGTTCAATATATGTTATAACTTGTATTCTCCGAAGCACGCTCGATGAGTCTTATGATATCGCTAGCACCAACTGTATATTTTATTAAGCATGAATGAGTAGAAGAGAAAGGGCAGAGCCTGCTAACCTTATACTCATCTGCCTATCACTCTTGCTGAGCCGACTGTCATGCCCCACTCCCAGAATACTGGGTAAATATGGGGACGAACATGGCCAACTCCCCCGTACATGGTATATAATATCGTACGGCAGTGACGACTGTCAGTCATGTTGGGTATCCTAGCATATAATATAGTCTATGGCCTATATCTGATCTCATATCCACAAGCAACTACAATGTAACAAGCAACAAGAATGATATCAACTAGGAATCATGCAAGACCAAACGGGCAAAAGTACTAATGATAATTAGGAAGTCTACAGCGAGAAAGATGTAGACGATAGTACCTTCCTACACAATTTTTAATATGATCTCGAACTGAAGCGCATCCTCCAAGCCAGGTATGGAAGATCCAAAGGGTCGATCGCAGGTAATTTGGGAACAATCCAGGGTTGGTCAGGCCCACCGCAGCAAGTACCAGAAAGGAAGGTGTTGGCACAATGTTTATGTTAAGTTTTTGAATATGACTAATAGATTAAGTTTAGCATTATGGTATTCGATCAATCACTATAGTATCTTCTACTTAAACTCAGCATTATCCAGATATGTAATATTTACTTCTGCATATTTTTTTTTCGTTTAATATGTACTTGCAGAAAGCAATAAGCAAGATCAGCAATGGACATATGCTATATGACGATTAGCAAAAGATGGCGTTATACCAGAAGATTTTGTCCAACCGCCTACGACTTATCTGGACCCTCGCACTCGGGGGTTCCGATTTTTGGTCAGCGGACGGGGGTCGAGGGGGTAGCGCCCCTCGTGGGGTTCAGGGGCGAAGCCCCTGAAAGGTATTTAGATTCCCATATCTGGTTATCTTTGGACAACTGCCGTCAAGAAAAAAAGCGTCTTTAAGTCAACAGATGTTTCAGAAGTTTAGCGTCATTAGTGCTCTTGGTTTTCATATATAATCTTATATTTTATTTAAGTCTAGGACTTATGTAAGTCGAGTTACACTAGCAACTAGAAAGCAACTTAGTCCCCTCAAATAGCCTAAAACCCATCCACCCATAAATCAGGCCAAATATATCTTGAACTTATCTATCAAACTAGTCCACATACAAACTTGGATCTACCTAAAATAGGTAAATCGAACTCGGACAAAATTTGCCCCGAATTTGTACCGAACTTAGTTACCCTTTTAGTATAAAATCATCCAGTTGTTATATCCCCGATTTCTTGGCCCAACGTTCGAATTTTGAATTAATACATGATCGAACTCTGGCCGAATTCGGTTTGCGAATACCCTATAAATAGAGTTGGATTTTCACATTCTTACTCACTTTACAATTCTCAATCTTTTTATCCTATAGTGAGTAAACCCTCAAGGCCTAAACTTTCTCATCTCCAAGATCAACTCCTTAGCCTTCTAAGTGCCAAGTGTGGTCTCGGTCTAAAAGTCTATAAGAGTTGTAAAGAGCTTGGCTCTATCAAATTTTTCTCTTCTTCTGTGTGAAGTTGTGAGTCTTCGGATCAAAACTCGTAATGTGTGAAGTTGTGAGACTTCGGATCAAATCTCGTGGTTATAAGAAGTCGACAAACCTTCAGATCAAAGCTTGTGATTCATTATTGGTGATTATAGTGGATAAAACTTCGAGCAAGAGTTCTCGGGACTAGACTAGTCCTCTCAGAGGAAAACTAGTATACATCACGGTATTTGTATTTGCTCTCTCTTACTCTTACTGCTTTACATTACTGTCTTGCATATACATAGCTAGTTAATAACTACCTTCACTCTGCTTAATTTTTAATTAGGTAGATTATTCCGTTGTACTCTATTTATCCTCCTTATAGAGTTTTCATACACGGTCCTTCAAAAGGCTCAAGGACGGGCGAAACAATCCAACAAGAAGAAGTATAATAACTACAATAATCAGGGTAAATGAATCGTGCGGTACCAACGCACGATTACATAATATAAAGCAGCAATCAACAACTAATGCAGGTAAGGAGCCAACAGTCAATCACAATCATCCTATCATACAATAATACATGTATCACCAACTGGAGTCCGTAATATGTCATCGGAATAGTAATCCACCCCTACACTAAACAAGGACAAGGGAATAAATTACTACACCTAGATAGGCTACGTACCAACCGACTAGAAAGCAATATACCATATAATTATATGAATAAACGACCACTCAAATACTTACGGCTTGCTAGGTAAAGTCTGGGTTATCCCAGTAACGCAATATAGGAATTTTCAGATCGTGCTATGATACAACAGGCTAGTCGAACCAATAATCGCCACGTAGCACATAGTATATGCATCGGTCCCCCGTAAGGCCACCGTGCTAAGATCACATAGAACACATAGTACATATAGTAATCAGATAATGTACTCCACTAGTGCGGATGATGCACAGTATCTGTGTAGGCCAGCCGATATCCCCGAGTGTATATTCGAGTGACGTCTGTCATGCACAATCTTGAAATTCCGTTCCCTCCCAATGCTTCTACAAATTTTAGTTACCTGATTAACCATATAGTTATATAGAATCTCGTGTCGTGGTCATACGATCCTCATCATCCTAGAATGTCGTACCACAGTACAAGTATGCTGTGTGCAAATCCATGTTGGTTCCCGTCGGTTCCAACTTAGATTCATCCAAAACGTAATGCAACAAGCAATACACATCAACTACGCTAGGCTACGATCACTGACCAACTATAATCCCATTCTGGAGAAATCATATAATGTCACATGTCGCGTAGTATAGGAATCATGTAACACGTAGCAAGTTATGTCGTACCTCAGTGCACATGTAACACATAGCACATAGGAACGCATAGTAGGTAGTAAATGTATCAGCACGGATACAAGTAGTCAAGTCAGGATACATTATAAGTCAATCAGTCAAGTGGAATTCCCTGCTCACATTGTAGCATGTATATCAAGTCAGGAAAAATATGAGCACTAGACACTAATCCAATCTCCATGAATAATACCAGATCATTTTGCTTACATGAATCTATTGAACCAGTGATCACATGCTATTAGTTGATAAGTCCCATAACATCCGGTGTATAAAATATAGATTTCACCTAACTAGGTCAGCCATCTATAAGTATTATAAGTCACTATGGAAGTAGGTAAATCATATATGCTCCTTGATCAACCATGCACATGTACACAACTCTTTGATCCACCATGCAATTATATATCCTCCTTATCAAATAAGGGACAAACCATTAAATACTGTACTACTCCACCACATAAGATTTCTGAGGTCTACCAAACTGTAGAGATACCAGGTATCGGGCATTAGGGAAGTCGGGTAGAATCAAATATTGATAACCTCGATATTTGCCTCGTTCTGCGAAATACTAGTCCAATAAAGTCCAAAAAATCCAATAATAACAATATATGCCTTTAGCACAGGCCTACAAAGTCCAATAGAGTACACAAAAGCTTGCCAAGTCAATATCACAAACTCATAATTCCAATGAAAAATGATATTCAATCCTCGAATTTATCCAAAGTTCACAATCCCAATATAAGGCAATTGCTAGTCCGATCAAGTTAATCTAGAACAACACCTGAAAAGAATAATATGGAAACAAGAATCTAATAATGAATGCCGTCGGACAGTGGCAAGGAAATGCATGAACCACTCTGGAGAAGATCCGCGACCCTTAAACCAAACAAGGACCGAGGTCGCAGACCGTCTTCCGAGTAGAACTACACCTATTACTCTATCCGACGAACAAGGATAAATAAATACTACACGTATAATACAAAACCAAATCCCGAGTCAAATCCCCAAATCGAATCCCCGCATCAAACATGAATCTCCAAATCAAGTTCCCAAATCAAATTCCTAAATCAAATCCCTAAATCAAATTATGAATCCAATCCCGAATTAATGTCTCGAATCAATATCCTGCATCAATTCATCGAATCAAGCCCCCGAATCAAATATCGAATCAATTTCCTGAATCAAATTCCTAATCCAAAATTCTGGAAAATTTTGGCAGAACCTCCCCTATATTTCTAGGACCGAAACATAACATGCAAAACAAAATAAATAGAATATCCACCCGACGCAACCCGCCATAGAATCCCAAGTCGAGAACACTAAGTCTCAGCCTCCAGCAACGCTACAATGGGTACTGGATACCATGCCAATACAATTAATAAGAATTGCAACGTAGGATGCACAACCACAAAGTCATATGTCCTTAACCAATCCACAATAAACAAGTCCCATATATAGTGCCAAACCGTAACCCGACTGTGAGTCGGACATGAGGTATATAGGGACGATGCTCATATCCAGGTCATGCTCGTATCCTCGGAGGTATGGATGTCCAGTCCAAGTTGTTCGATAGGGGTGTCGGCCCGATATCGAACCATGCTACACTAATAACAATAATTATCAGTCTAATATCAATTTACAGTTACAAGTAAAATAATTTATAATAAATTAAATGCAGGACAAGAAGCGCATAGGCGCAAAACCATCATATGAGCAAGGGGTACCTGCCTAGAGGGCTCGGCTAGATATGCAAGTCTTCGGCAAACCAAGATCCAAGCTGGTACATCCACTGGGGTCCCCAGAACACACAATATGCAAACATCAGCATCAACCAATAAAATATAAATAAAATCACAAGAGATGGCAGAAGGCTATACCGTATGGGTCCCACAAGTGGTGCAAGGATCTGGCATAAAAATTGAGGCACGCAAATTAATACGGACACATATATCGAGGCGCATACGAGATCTGAAGTAGCACGAATACCGAGATGACGAGGGACAGAATGTGCGTGTAAATTAAGACACACACAAACTCCCAAAGAATACGAAGTGCACAAATCAATGCGACACGCGAGTCAGTACATGTGCACAAAATAATATGGCACAGATTACGAGAAATGGCACAAAGGTCGAGAAACACAAAAATTAAGAGGGCGCGCTAACCGAGATGACACGGTGCTCAAGGCGACACGAGGCTCGAGGCATCCCGCTGCCCAAGGCAACACATGAATCGAGGTGGCACAAGAAAAGAGACTAACATGTACATCGAGATGCATATCTTTCGAGAAACTCGCGATGGTACAGGGCCCGAGAAGTGGGACGGAGGAGAGGGTGGAGATGACAATGGTGGTGGCCATGGTGCTAGTGGTCGAAAGTGGCGGTGGTGGTGCCGGATCTGGGAGAGAGAGAACGAAAGAGGGAGTTAGAGAGAGGGGGAGGAGATCAGGGGAGAGAGAGAGCTCGGGAGTAAGAGAGCAGCGAGGGAGAGGGAGAGCGGGAGAGAGAGAGAGAGTGGGACTTGGAGATGAGGGGGGTCGGGGTTCCATCAGCGGAGGATAGGAGATTGGGGGAGAGGAGAGCGGGGAGGAGGTGGAGCGGCTCCATGGGAAGAGGGGAGGGGCTCCATCGTGAGAGGGTAGAGAGAGGAAAGTGAAATAGGGGGGGCTGCGACTGCTGAGTGAAAGGGGGAGAGGTGTGAGCGGGTAGGTTAGGGTTAGGGATTGGGTGAGTGTTAAGTTAGAATATAGTAATAATAATAATAATAATAATAATAATAATAATAATAATAATAATAATAACAACAACAACAACAACAATGATAATAATAATAATAATAATAATAATCCTCCAATTAAAATACCAATACTACCACAGTTATCAACAATAATAAATAATCTTAATACTATTCAATCAATATCAACTTTAAAATAAAATCAAGCCTCAACAACCCAAGTCAAATCAAGATCCAATAATTTAAATAAATTTTTAAGAATAATCATAATTAGAAAATCCTCAAAATTAAAATAAAATTATATAATTATTTAGGAAATAGGGTTATGACACCGACGCTGCCTATCGCTTCACCTGATTTGATACGGTCTATCCCCAAATTCTGTGGTTCGATGCAAAGCACAATTTACTTAATTGGCATAACCATGCGAGCAGGTCGTGCTTCTCAATCATTCGACCTAAGTGGATTCAATGAAGACTGCACCATCGCTTAAGTCTTACTATCTTTGTACCGTTCTGAACTAGCCCACTGATTTTGTTGCACGATACTTGACTTCGTATATTTGTTCTCATCGAGGCAATAAGTTGAACCTCAGAAAGTCCCACGTAAAATCCTATAAATAAAAACAAATCCGAATTAATACTTGTTCCCAAATTTCGACTATATATAATTTACCCAAACAAACGCCTCTTCCCGTCCGACTCAAAGTAATGCAACCAACTCAATATGACTTTCCAATCCAACTCATCGTAATGCACCTGAGGAGCAGGACATTACATAATATACCACTCAAAACAAGGTTCGTCCTCGAACCAAAATGTCAGGCACTGGGCCCAGAATACTGGAGAGCGGGGGCAGACAACGGTCAGCTACGTATACTCAGAGCACACCATTACCCCGAATATACGGTGAAGCTGTAAGACATGGAGGCTTAACACTACAATCCATCAGTTAATCCTAGGTCAAGCGGTCCTAGGTGTCTTAATCACAAGCAAACTACAATATACAAGAAATATGATCATCGTGAGCAAAAATAGTAAAGTATCTCAAACCAAATATATATAGATTATCATGAAGCTAGTAATACAAAATAAAGAACTAGCAGAGTATAAGTAATACATGATCAACTCATAGTCTAGAATAAGCTAACCCTGCCATTGCCCATAGGCTAGAAGTCAAGTCTAAAATTTGAGCTAAACACGTGCTCGGTGGTTAAATGCCGCAAAAGAATATACAAGTACATAATCTAGTATATGAATAAGTAGAAACCCACTCAGGTAGTCTGGCACTCCGAGTGGTCACCATCCCGCTGAAGATACATAAAGTCCTATGGTTCCGCTACGAGATCAGGCCATGCAAAACCTGTGGGGTCAGACCCCCAATAACAAGTACCACAAAGGAAGGCCAACAACTATGAACTAAAACCAATACTATCTTAACACAACAACAGATAAGGCAGAAGTAATTAAATGCACATCGAGCCTCGTGTGGTACCACTGCATTTATCTCGAAAAGAAAAGACAATAAGCTAAGTAACTGATGATATATAGTAAGCTATTGGTGACAGAAAAATAAACATGGAGCAAGGAAAAATAAACGTGTACAAGTGAACATGTAATGTGCCTGAAAAAAATCGAAAATATATACGAGATCGAGAACAAGGACTAGGAATAAGCAAAGTCATCTAGGCCAGTGGACATATACTGTACAAGGGGCAAACAAAGTATGTGCGTACAATATCTATAACATAACATAAGTAGCTAGCAGGTAAAGGATTAAAAGGAATTGCATGCAATAATTATGAAACTAAGGGAACCCGTGAAAAGTAATAGGCCTGGTTTTCTACCTTTACACCAAACAAGGACGAAAGGAAGGAACAACCCCCATTACCGTTCACGTATCCCAATCTACGTCTACAACAATATAGTGATAAGAACAATAATAGTAGAGAAGGAAAACCATTGGACCAATAATAGTAACAATCAACAAGCACGACCAAGCAATGTCTACAGCTTGATATTATTAGCTAACTAGGGTTATCACAATTCCTGGTTACTAAAAAATGCACTTTGAGGTTCTACTATTGGTCGCAGGTGCTGCAATCTATCCGGGTTATATTTCATACGCAAGGGTAACAATAAATAATAATAGTAACAATAGTAACAATATGCTACACTCGACGGTGAGCTGAAAATGGGCCCTACTCGACGGCATGCTATAAATCTATACCTAAATTATGGCATCGAAACACCGGAACTGCCTGCAACCAGGTAACCTCCCCTCCCAATCACTACCAAAATAATATATTTTATCAAAAAACGTCGCTAATTAACCAAAAAATGTCACTAATGATAATTAACGACGTAATTAATGACGTTTGTGTGTCGTCACGTATTCCATGGTCACTGACAATAAAAAATATCGTTATTCATCGCTATAGCGACGTATATTTACGACGTGATGACGTCGCCATAGTTCTGACGTCCATCATCTCGACGTCGGTACATCGGCAACGTCCTAAAGTGTCGCCAAACGTTGCTACAATAGCGACTTAATCAATGGCGTTCTGCGATAAACATGTTGACATAGTAAAAATTGACATGTCAGCATTATAGCGACGTTTAGCGTCACTTAGCGACGAAAAGCTATTTTTTAGCGACGAAATCTCCCCGTCGCTAATCGTCGCTATTTTTGAAATACAGTACTTATATTATCTTTACTAGGATGTTCATGTCATGCCCCAGTCCCAAAATATGTAGGACTAGAAATACGTAACATGTCAGCTACGTATTCGACCAGACTCTAGTCTGACTCTAATACATATAAGTTGTATTATAATGGTCACTATCTAAATAATCAAGTAAATATAAATATCTATGCCTCAATTCACAATGAACAGAATACACAAGAATGAGCTACATGTGCTAAAGTCGGCCGCCCGGTAATAACACACAAACTCAAATAGACTCGAGAAAGAAATATGAGTCTATAAAACTAGGATACATCAGCAGATGAATAAATAATATGAATAAATAACCATAACGCCAGTAAAAATGAGATAAGTACCTGGTACCAATGCCTGCAAGACAAGCAACTCCATCATCAACTCCAAAGGTTCCATAACCGTCTATGCTACAAAAATTGGCAGGGACCAGGTCCTCAGAGGAACGTAACAAGGTACAAAAAATAACATGCCAAAAGTAAAATAGTATAATACTATGTACTCAAGGGTAAAATATTGTAACCATCTAAGTGATATGCACGTGAGAGCATCACTCGTACTCAGGTTGAAACCACTACAGGCTCTATATCGGGGAGCCCATAGCAGCAAGTAGTATCATGACTCCAGTATATGTGCCAAAGTACCTCCAGTAGTATAGTATATATATCAATAATCAGCCTGTAGTATGGTGTGTCTCTCCCCACCCAATGTAATCTCACGTCTCATGTCCATAACGTCTCATGTCCATAACACGCAAAATTATGACCTCTAGCTAGTGCAACGAGTCATAATAATATCCATATAATATGCAAGTCTCATATCGCGAATCCTGTAAGCCTATACAGAATCACCATAAATAACTCAAGAAAGATTATGTCATATAAAATAGTGTCAAGTGTCATAGGGTATGGTGTACTTGGTAAAGCAAGCACAAAAAAATATGATCGTGGAATCAACTCTCTAAGTGACGTTACTCGACTCCGCGTACGGCATCGACACCCGAATTTTGTTCGGACGCTAAGCAACGTCTCACGGTCCTAGGGTAAACACACACATCAACCATATCAAATAACTATAATAAATAAATAAGATAATAAAGGCAAGGAACTGTGATACATCATGGCAAGGTACACTTGCCTAGGTTCTGAACTCCGCCAACTGCTCCTGGGAAAGTAGAATCTGCACGTACACCTCCGAATGCTGAAACAAACATCACCAATATTCTCAAAATACTAGAAATAGCTAGAATTGACTATAATAAATAACCATAAGTCCAATTTGGACACAATGACAAAATTGACAGTTTTGGGTCAAAGCGGGATCCATACGTGGCCCACTTTGCACCGTAAAATGTTTCAAAGACAAAGTTCTCCAAATTCGTCCCACTTAGTGTCTACGAGTCCAGAATAATACAAATCCAATGGAATATCAAGAACTAGATTCTGATGAGCCGATCACAAAATCGTCCGTCATGTGGAACCGTGGGGCCCACGAAATGATATTTTGTCAACGTTCTCAGAATCGAACAAAACTTAGGTCACAAGACCAGCGTAATATTGTAAATCTGATGGCATAAGTTTCGTTACGAAACGACAAGCACACACAAAATTAGGACGAGTGTCAAAATATGCCGATAAGGTATTTTCGATGGATACACATTAATTCCGGTGTGCACGCACATCCAAATCATGTTTTGCAAAATCTCACACATCTGAGTTGACGATACACGCCTTTCGGTGCAACTTACACAGGACGAAGTTGCCTCGTTTGGTGGGACGCACCCCGTATCAGAGATTTTGGGTATTTTTAAAAGCAAGTTTTTGGTCGTTTTGAAACCAGAATAATTTAACCATTAAAGCAAACTAATAAAAACTAAAAGAACAGTAAAAATCTTGGTTATACTGCGAAGAAGTTCCTTCAATTATATTTTAAAATAATTAACGAGATGGTAAAAAATTAGACATGAACAGAAGTACTTGGACTGAATTTCTAAACTGTTTTCAAATAGTTTTTTGGCCAACTTTCGGTCGATTTTTCGATCAAATTTGGGTGCCTAAATTCGTTACACTTGAAGAAAATCCTAGAGGGTTAGGTTGTGAACATACCAGCGAAGATGGGGTACGAAACGGATCAGCGAGGAGGTCGAAAGCTCTACGCGAAGGGGGGGTCGCACAACTGTGCGTGTGCGTGGGGGGGGGGGGGACGGCGCTGGTGCGGTCGGCTGGTGCGGGCGGCGGTGTGGCGCGACGGAGGTCGGCTGCGGTCCTTCGACGGTTGTCGGGGTCCGACGTGGGTGATGGAGGTGGGATTAGGGTTAGGGTTATATATATATATATATATATATATATATATATATATATATATATATATATATATATATATATATATATATATATATATATATATATATATATATATATATATAAGGAGAGAGAAGGGATCTGGGAAGGGGTCGGGTTTGGGTAGATTAGGTTTTGGGTTTGGGTAGATTAATGGGTTTTGGGTTTGGGTTAATGGGTTTTTTTTCTTTTTTCTTTTTTTCTTTATATATATATGTGTGTGTGTGTGTGTGTGTGGCCATTAAAAATAGTTTTAGACCTCTATAAATTCCAAAAAAATTATACAATACACTAATAATAGTTGTACACCCAAAAATATATTTTTTGCACAATATTAATAATTAATTAAATACACATAATTATAAATCCATGAATATTATATATTATAATAAGCTAAAAATAAATAAATTTTTTTCCTTAATCACAATAATTTCAGAATACCAATATTAATAAATTTAAAATAAATAAATTATAAAATCAGGGTGCTTATAATCTACCCAACTTATAAAAATTTTGTCCTCGAAATTGAAAATAAACATAGTAGAAAAGATTTTAGTTAAGAAGGTTGCACTAAAGATGGGGACGCAGTTACAAAATAGAGTCCTAGTTTGACGTCGCATTCTAAGAATAAGGGTACGCTTAATCAAGGCTGTCACGCCCCAGTCCCAAAATGTCACGCCCCAGTCCCAAAATACGTAGGACTAGGAATACGTGACACGCCAGCCGTATGTATACGAACTCCAATATATGGAAACCATATACACACGTACGATGTACATGAATATCCAATCCACAGTGGTAAATATATGTCACAACAAGTCACACGCAGTTCTATATCTCATCCACAGCACAAATAATAGAATAAAGGAAATCAATAACTGAATATCAAAGAAGTAGTCTCAAATAGTAATCTCAAGTGTGATAGTCGGGTGGAAACAAATCCACTACCAATCGACTATAATAAACTACTAAAGAGAGAAGGGAATAAACTCTAATATAAGAATAAATGTCTAAAAAAGAATAGCAACTAGAATATCTAAACAGCTGCAATGAATCACATATAATCAGAAGGTAAGATCTCCTCAGACTGATAGGAAGCGTCAGGTCCAGGTCCATACTCCTGCGGGTACTCCTGCTCACCTATATCTGGAAGGGACCAGGTCCTCAGAAGGACGTAACAAGATACAAAAAGCACATGCCAATAAAGTACTGAAAATAAACATCCATTGGGGTCGCCTAACCATCTATGTGAATGCAGTTTGAGAATAACTTTCTAACAAGTGGGCTATCTGGCCATAAATAGGATTGGCATAGTTCTCTTGGAGATCCAGGGGCCTACAAAGGCACGACGACTTTCGAACGTCGGAGGCCCGCCATGATAATATATAGGGGTCATCATGACCGCGTATCTCCGGCAGAGCGTACGGGTTACACAAGGAAAGTGCAAAGGAGCCCAAATGCAGTACTTGTTGTTCTCCCCACCCAATGCTCTAAGCATGTCATGTCCATGACACGATAATACCTCTAATAACCGCCAGGTCTACTAGCATGCAAAGTTTTTATTGGCAGTTATTCCTATCGTACGACCTATACGTACCAGTGGCCAGCCGAATACGCAAGTCCGTGTCCTACATGTGACTCAAACTCGTGTAAAAATAGTGTCATGGCCAATGAAACATAAATGCCTCATGAAAATGGGGTAGTTTTATAAAGTAGGTCCAATGCATATACATAAATAAAATATAGTACGACGACACCGTCGTTGCACCCAAGTTTCCTTGGACGCGCAGTTTATATAGCAGTTTAAAATAAATGAACTAAATAAACAGAAAATAAACATGCATGCCTCATATGGAATGTAAAAATAGTACAATGGCAAGGTATACTTGCCTGACAAGAAATCTGTAAAGTGTACGCGCCCAAATGTCAAGGACACTGAACCTGGAACTAAGGACTCCGAACAAACGTCTCCGGATGCTGAAATAAATATCACCAACGTTTCCGGAATGAGCAAAATAGCTAAAAAGCACATCTCTTTCGTCCAATTTGGACACAGGGGCAAAACGATAATTTCGGGTAAAAGTAGGGTCCACGTGTGGCCCACTTTGCACCGAAAAATGTGTCAAGGGTAACAGTCTCTAAATGGGACAAATTATAGGTCAAAAAACTTTAGATGTCAATACGAACCCAACGGTATGTCCAAATGTGGATTCCGATGGGCGAACAGAATTTTGCCCAAAAAGTCAACTGTGGGGCCCGTCAATTGGCGATTTGGTCAACCGTCTCAGAATTGCGTGAAATTTGGGTCACAGGACCAGCGTGTTACCACGAGTCCAGTGGTATAAGTTTCGTCGCAATCTGACAAGCGTGCACAAAATACGTGCGAGTTCCACAAAAGTTACGACACGAAATGTGTCTGCAGATACGGCCTGATTCCGGCGCGTACACGCGTCCGAATCAGTCCCCAAAAAATTTCACGTGTCCGGTTACGCTGTATGCACCATGCGGTACACTTGGTACATGGCGGGGCGGTCCCGTTTGGCGGGGTGCGCTCCGTTTTCCAACTTTTGGAAAATCGGAAAAAGTGGGTGCGCGCAGTTTTGTGACGAATTTAACTATGTCCACAGCGACTAATAGCATAGGTTTTTTTTACAGAAATTAAACTAGGTCAGGTATTCTACAGGTATCAAAAAGGATCACCGAATTCGGATCTCTGTGGTGGGAGATACGAACTCGGCAATATGGGTGGTCATTCTGGAATTCTGCGATTCCAGAATTGGGTCTGTCCGTCCACTTTGGACGCTGTTTTTCACCTAGGGGCACACATTTTCCGAGGTTGGCTATAAAACAAATATTGGAGAGGGTTAAGGGGTGATCATACCTATGAAAACGGAACAGCGTTTGGTCGAGCGAGTCGACGGAAAATCGCGCCGGAGCGAAGGTGCCTCGAGTGGGAAACTGCAGTTCGCGAGGTCGGCGTCGACGGGATGGTTGGATGGCTTGGCGGGGCTTCTCTGGCTGCGGTGACGGCTCTAGATGGGAAGAGGAGGTCTGGAAATTTAGGTTAGGGTTTTGAGAGAGAATTATATATTTATATTTATATTATATACTAGGGAGAGAGAGGGTGAATAGTTGGAAGGGCAAAGGGGTCGGGCTTTATGCAAATGCTGATAGGGGGCGGAAGGGGTCTCTGGGAGTTTGCAAGCGCTGAAGGAGTATAAAAAAATTGCTAAGGAGTTGCTAAAAGTAAGTTGCTGCAAGCTTGCTAACAAATGCTTAAGGGAAGAATAAGCACTAAGTAGTAGTATTAATATTATTATTATTATACTTATTAAATTCCTTTGCTTTCCTTTCTTTTCCTTTATAAATATATATATACATATATATATATATATTTGTATATACATATATATATTATATATATACTCATAAAAAAATTTATAGATTAGGGTAATGCACAACATTAGGCTAGCAACAGCTTAAGGGGTCTCCTACATGGAATAAATTTCTAAAAATTCCTGATGGTCCCATAAGTCATCTAAGTGTCCGAACACCTAACATAAAATTTATTAAAAATCTATTTCTCCTATTTAGACCTAATTACTACAATTTAATTAATAAATAATAAATAAAGGTATATACGATTTTCTAGGAAGGGGGTTTTATATTCTACCCAACTTGTAAAAATTTTGTCCTCGAAATTAAAATTAAGCCACGATAGAATGCAAGGATGATAAAGGATATAAATTAACAATATAAATTCGTACCTTGGTCTGCGAATAGGTTCAGAAAATGCTTGCGCATGTCGTCCTCGCGCTCCCAAGTTGATTCTCCTGGCGCGCCATGCCTCCATGCTACGCGAACCAAGGGAATAGACTGGTTCCTTAATACCTTCTCTCGACGATCAAGGATTCCCACGGGTTGCTCTTGGTAAGACAGGCTCGGCCCAATGGTGATCTCTGAATGGTCGAGAACATGACTGCTGTCTGCCACGTATTGCCTGAGCTGTGACACATGGAATACGTCATGTACTCCCTCCAGTGAAGGTGGTAGCGCAAGTCGATATGCCACCTCTCCAACTCTCTCGAGCACGTCAAATGGTCCAATATACCTTGGACTCAACTTGCCGCGCCCTCCGAATCGGATGGTGCCTCTGGTCGGTGATATCCTCAAGAAGACGTGATCGCCCTCTTTGAACTCCAAGGGACGACGATGAAGGTCTGCCCACTGCTTCTGCCTGTCTTGCGCTGCTCGCAAGTGTCCCTGAATCTTCTTGACTGTCTCTACAGTGTTGACCACCAACTCGGGTCCCAAAATCTGACGTTCTCCCACGTCACTCCAACACACAGGAGACCTACATTTTCTTCCATACAATGCTTCAAACGGAGCCATCTGAATACTCGCTTGATAGCTATTGTTGTAAGAAAACTCTACAAGATGTAGGTGGTCCTCCCATGATCCTCCGAAGTCTAACATGCAAGCTCTCAACATGTCCTCCAAGGTCTGAATAGTACGCTCTGACTGCCCATCTGTCTGCGGGTGGTAAGAGATATTGAACTTCAGACGAGTACCAAGACTCTCTTGCATGCTCCTCCAAAAGTGCGATGTGAAGCGCGAATATCTGTCCGATACAATGCTGACTGGTATGCCGTGCAATCTCATAATCTGCCTCATATATAAATCAGCTAAAGCTTCTGTAGACTGACCCACTCTAAAAGGTATAAAATGGGCTGACTTGGTGAGTCGGTCCACTATTACCCATACTGCATCTCTCCCACTTGGACTCTTGGGAAAACCCGTGACGAAGTCCATAGTGATGTGCTCCCACTTCCACTCTGGAATCGTAAGTGGTTGCAATAATCCTGCTGTCCTCTGGTGCTCTGCCTTCACTTGTTGACATATCAGACATTTAGCTACAAAACGAGCTATCTCTCGCTTTATTCCATGCCACTAAAAGTGTTGTCGTAAGTCACGATACATTTTGGTGCCTCCAGGATGAATAAAATAAATCGAACTATGAGCCTCTGCCATCAGCTCCTGTCGAATCTCTCCATTTGGAACATAAAGACGATCACCACATCGTAATGTCCCATCCTCATGAATGCGCAATCCGGTTTGCTCTCCAGCCTTTGTCCTTTCCTTCAGTCTCCTGAATCTGGCATCTGTAGGCAAAGCTGCCTTAATCCTCTCTACCAATGATGATTGAACTTGTAAGTTGGCTAGTGTCCCATCTGCTCCGGGCACTATCACTTCAATGCCAAGCTCTTGCAAGTCCTCCAAAAGTTCCCTCTGTGCTGTCAAGAAGTAAGCTGCTGGCTTCCGGCTTAACGCGTCTGCTACCACGTTAGCCTTGCCTGGATGATAATATAGCTCTATCTTGAAATCTTTCATCAACTCGAGCCATCGACGTTGCCTCATATTTAACTCCTTCTGCGTGAAGACGTACTTGAGGCTTTTGTGGTCTGTATAGATTTCCACTCGTTCCCCATATAAGTAATGTCTCCATAGCTTCAGAGCAAATACAACGGCTGCAAGTTTCAAGTCATGAGTTGGATAATTCTTCTCATGCACTCGTAACTGCCTAGATGCATATGCAATCACCTTGCCATGCTGCATCAATACGCATCCTAAACCTTTTCCTAATGCGTCACTGTAGATCACATAACCTCCTGATCCTGACGGAATCGCCAATACTGGTGCTGTAGTCAGTCGCTTCTTCAACTCTTCAAAGGCTGCTTGACACTCGTCAGTCCATATAAATTCTTGATCCTTACAAGTCAGACGAGTCATAGGTGCCGCTATCCTTGAGAAGTTTTCCATGAACCGTCGGTAATATCCTGCAAGTCCAAGGAAACTCCTCACCTCTGTTGCTGATTTAGGAACATGCCATGTCTCAACTGCTGAGATCTTCTCTGGATCAACAAAAATACCATCTCCTGTAACAACATGTCCAAGAAATGAAACTCTGTCCAAGAAGAACTCATATTTGCTGAGTTTAGCATATAACTGCTCTCTCCTCAAAGTCTCTAGAATAATCCGCAGGTGCTCCTCATGCTCCTCGTGGCTCTTCGAATAGACACGTATATCATCTATGAAGACGACCACAAACTGGTCCAAGTACTGGTGGAAGACTCGATTCATCAAGTCCATGAAGATCGCTGGAGCATTGGTCAATCCGAATGGCATGACCAAAAACTCGTAGTACATATATCTTGTTCTGAATGCGGTCTTCGGAATGTCCTGCTTCCGTACCTTCACTTGGTGATATCCCGATCTCAAATCTATCTTCGAGAATACCTTAGCTCCACTGAGTTGATCAAACAGGTCATCAATACGTGGCAGTGGATATTTGTTCTTCACTGTCACTGCATTCAAGGCTCTGTAGTCAATGCACATACGCACTGACCCATCCTTCTTGGGTACAAACAACACTGGTGCTCCCCAGGGTGATGCACTCGGGCGGATGAAACCTTTCTCCTCAAGCTCTTTTAACTGTGCCTTCAGCTCGTCCATCTCCTTCTTCGCTAGTCTGTAAACATGCGATGCTATAGGTGCTGCTCCGGGTGCTAGTTCAATTGAAAACTCTACGTCTCTGTCTGGGGGTAGTCCTGGCAAATCCTCTGGAAAGACGTCTAAAAATTCTGAAATAATAGGGTGATAGACAACATCGTCCATTGCGAGCTGCATACCATCAAGGATTTCTGTGGATCCTCGGGTAAACTCAAGTTTAGGCTGGCCTGGTACCTTAAAAAGAATGCTTCCTCCAAAGCAATCGAAGAAAGCGTGGTACTTGCTTAGCTAGTCCATTCCAAGCACAATATCAAAAGATGGCATAGGAAGGACTAAAAGTTGGGCGTTCATCTATCTGCCACGTATCACTATAGGACCCGTTCTACAAACTCGACTAACTGGTACAACTCCTCCTCCGGTAAGTATTCTAACACAACTAGATAATGGTGTAGAAGCAATATTGTGTTTGGCAATAAAACTAGATGATATGAATGAGTGGGTGGCTCCCATATCAAATAATGTCACAGCAGAAAAAGTAAAAGCAAGGGTAATACCTGCTATGACATCCACCTCATGATCCAGGTCATCTACCTCCAATGCAAAAGCTCTCTCGTTCCTCTGTAGCTGTCCATGTCCGGTCCTCATATACTGCTCCTCCTAAGTGGGTAGCAGGGGTCCTCTCTGAACTCCTGCTGCTGCTGGGGGACGGGGTGCTCCCGGTCCGGTCATCTGTTGGGCTGGCTTCGGTGCTGGAAGCGCTAGTCTCTGAACTGGTGGTGGGAGTGTCGATGTCTGCATTGGGCAGTCTCTCGCCATGTGCTACCCGGAGCCACATCTCAGACACTGACCCAAGCGAGTCCGACAATCTCTCACTACATATCCGCGTTTCCCACAATAATTGCAGTGGGGCTTCTCTGGATTCTGGTATGGTCCAGTTTTGTGTTGCTGATGCTGCTGTGCCAAGGGACGTCTG
Source organism: Iris macrosiphon (assembly GCA_036927795.1). Lineage (NCBI taxonomy): Eukaryota > Viridiplantae > Streptophyta > Magnoliopsida > Asparagales > Iridaceae > Iris > Iris macrosiphon. The sequence continues at coordinate 168,246,557 of JAYESA010000006.1, read as the reverse complement.
ATAGGTCCTTCCTGTTGTGTCCTGGCTGGTCCCTGCTGTATCCTTGCTGATCCTTGTTGTGTCCTCAGCTGACCTCCCTTTTCTCTACTAATGGTTTCCTGAAATCTGGCCTCTGTCAGTAGTTCAGCATAAGAGACTCGGGACTGCGAGCTTGTATAATATTGTAGCTCCTGGGTCAGACCTCGATAAAATCTCTTAGCCTTAGCCAAGTCATTTGGTATTAAAGCAGCGCCATATTTGCTGAGTCGACTAAACTCGGTATCATACTCGTCCACTGTTCTGTTCCCCTGCTCTAAGTGAAGAAACTGATCATACAAGGTGTCCCTGACAGTGTTCGGGAAGTACTTTCCCTCAAAGCACTCCAAGAACTGCTCCCAAGTCTGGTAAGTACCCAACTGGCGCTCCATGGATTCCCACCAGTGATGAGCATTACCATCTAGAAGCGTCCGTACACCCGTCATCCATAGGTCCGTCGGTAACTGCGATGCCTCCAGTAGCTTCTGCGTGTGAGTGATCCAGTTGGTAGTCTCCTCCGGGCTCTCAGTACCCTTGTACTGCCTTGCACCCATCTGAACAAAATCCTTTACTGATCCAACCTTAGCTCGAGGTACTGGAGCTAGTGTTTGGGCTGGTACAGTAGCATGTGCAGCCATCCTCTCCAGTGTTGCCAAAATTTTTTGCCTCTGCTCGACTGCCTGCTGCCTCTGTTCCTGTATCATCATCTGAAAGAATTGGAACATCTGCGTTTGGCCATCTTGCGGTACTGGGGCAGGTGGAAGGTTCCCAATAGGTGAAGCGGGAAGATCAGATGGAACTGGGGTGTGAGTCTGTCCATCTGGCCCCGGAAGCCTAGGAATCGTTGGGGTCCCTCTTTGAGTCTGACCATTGACTCCAGAAGTTGCGTCGCCATCGGCGATAGTACATCCATTCTGCAAATCCATCTCTCTACAGTTGATGTACGAAACGATTAGAAAAAGTACAGGAATCAATCATGATGCAAGTATTAATTAGGAAGGATGAATTTCAATCAAGCGTGGATGAGATCCTTATACTCTATTCCTATACGCAGGCTTGTTCGGTACAGTTACGTAACCGAGACAATATATTCTTGACCTGCATGGGCCACCACAAAAACATGTCACGCCCCAGTCCCAAAATACGTAGGACTAGGAATACGTGATACGCCAGCCGTATATATACGAACTCCAATATATGGAAACCATATACACACATACGCTGTACATGAATATCCAATCCACAGTGGTAAATATATGTCACAACAAGTCACACGCAGTTCTATATCTCATCCACAGCACAAATAATAGAATAAAGGAAATCAATAACTGAATATCAAAGAAGTAGTCTCAAATAGTAATCTCAAGTATGATAGTCGGGTGGAAACAAATCCACTACCAATCGACTATAATAAACTACTAAAGAGAGAAGGGAATAAACTCTAATATAAGAATAAATGTCTAGAAAAGAATAGCAACTAGAATCTCTAAACAGCTGCAATGAATCACATATAATCAGAAGGTAAGATCTCCTCAGACAGATAGGAAGCGCCAGGTCCAGGTCCATACTCCTGCGGGTACTCCTGCTCACCTATATCTGAAAGGGACCAGGTCCTCAGAGGGACGTAACAAGATACAAAAAGTACATGCCAATAAAGTACTGAAAATAAACATCCATTGGGGTCGCCTAACCATCTATGTGAATGCAGTTTGAGAATAACTTTCTAACAAGTGGGCTATCTGGCCATAAATAGGATTGGCATAGTTCTCTTGGGGATCCAGGGGCCTACAAAGGCACGATGACTTTCGAACGTCGGAGGCCCGCCATGATAATATATAGGGGTCATCATGACCGCGTATCTCCGGCGGAGCGTACGGGTTACACAAAGAAAGTGCAAAGGAGCCCAAATGCAGTACTTGTTGTTCTCCCCACCCAATGCTCTAAGCATGTCATATCCATGACACGATAATACCTCTAATAACCGCCAGGTCTACTAGCATACAAAGTTTCTATTGGCAGTTATCCCTATCCGTCGCACGACCTATACGTACCAGTGGCCAGCCGAATACGCAAGTCCGTGTCCTACATATGACTCACACTCGTGTAAGAATAGTGTCATGGCCAATAAAACATAAATGTCTCATGAAAATGGGGTAGTCTCATAAAGTAGGTCCAATACATATACATAAATAAAACATAGTACGACGACACCGTCGTTGCACCCAAGTTTCCTTGGACGAGCAGTTTATATAGCAGTTTAAAATAAATGAACTAAATAAACAGAAAATAAACATGCATGCCTCATATGAAATGTAAAAACAGTACAATGGCAAGGTATACTTGCCTGGCAAGAAATCTGTAAAGTGTACGCGCCCAAATATCAAGGACACTGAACCTAGAACTAAGGACTCCGAACAAACGTCTCCAGATGCTGAAATAAATATCACCAACATTTTTGGAATGAGCAAAATAGCTAAAACGCACATCCCTTTCGTCCAATTTGGACACAAGGGCAAAACGGTAATTTCGGGTAAAAGTGGATCCACGTGTGGCCCACTTTACACCGAAAAATGTGTCAAGGGTAACCGTCTCTAAATGGGACAAACTATAGGTCAAACAACTCTAGATGTCAATACGAACCCAACGGTATGTCCAAATGTGGATTCCGATGGGCCAAACAGAATTTTGCCCAAAAAGTCAATTGTGGGGCCCGCCAATTGGTGATTTGGTCAACCATCTCAGAATCGCGTGAAATTTGGGTCACAGGACCAGCGTGTTACCACGAGTCCATTGGCGCAAGTTTCGTCGCAATCTGACAAGCGTGCACAAAATACGTACGAGTTCCACAAAAGTTGCGACACGAAATGTGTCTGCAGATACGGCCTGATTCCGGCGCGTACACGCGTCCGAATCAGTCCTCACAAAATTTTACGTGTCCGGTTATGCTGTATGCACCATGCGGTACACTTGGTACACGGCGGGGCGGTCCCATTTGGCAGGGCGCGCTCCGTTTTTCAACTTTTGGAAAATCGGAAAAAGTGGGTGCGCGCAGTTTTGTGACGAATTTAACTATGTCCACAGCGACTAATAGCATAGGATTTTTTTATAGAAATTAAACTAGGTCAGGTATTCTATAGGTATCAAAAAGAATCACCGAATTCGGATCTCTGTGGTGGGAGATACGAACTCGGCAATATGGGTGGTCATTCTGGAATTCTGCGATTCCAGAATTGGGTCTGTCCGTCCACTTTGGACGCTATTTTTCACCTAGGGGCACACGTTTTCCGAGGTTGGATATAAAACAAATATTGGAGAGGATTAAGGGGTGATCATACCTATGAAAACGGAACAGCGTTTGGTCGAGCGAGTCGACAGGAAATCATGCCGGAGCGAAGGTGCCTCGAGTGGGAAACTGTAGTTCGCGAGGTCGGCGTCGACGGGATGGTTGGATGGCTTGGCGGGGCTTCTCTGGCTGCGGTGACGGCTCTATATGGGAAGAGGAGGTCTGGAAATTTAGGTTAGGGTTTTGAGAGAGAATTATATATTTATATTATATACTAGGGAGAGAGAGGGTGAATAGTTGGCGGGTTGGAAGGGCAAAGGGGTCGGGCTTTATGCAAATGCTGATAGGGGGCGGAAGGGGTCTCTGGGAGTTTGCAAGCGCTGAAGGAGTATAAAACAATTGCTAAGGAGTTGCTAAAAGTAAGTTGCTGCAAGCTTGCTAACAAATGCTTAAGGGAAGAATAAGCACTAAGTAGTAGTATTAATATTATTATTATTATACTTAATAAATTCCTTTGCTTTCCTTTCTTTTCCTTTATAAATATATATATATACATATATATATATATATATATATATATATATATATATATATATATATATATATATATTTGTATATACATATATATATTATATATATACTCATAAGAAAATTTATAGATTAGGGTAATGCACAACATTAGGCTAGCAACAGCTTAAGGGGTCTCCTACATGGAATAAATTCCTAAAAATTCCTGATGGTCCCATAAGTCATCTAAGTGCCCGAACACCTAACATAAAATTTATTAAAAATCTATTTCTCCTATTTAGACCTAATTACTATAATTTAATTAATAAATAATAAATAAAGGTATATACGATTTTCTAGGAAGGGAATTTTACACAAAATGACGAGGGACTGGAGATGCGTGGCAATGGCCAGCAGCACGCACCGATGGACAACTCAATTTACTGGATCCATCAGGGCATGCTTAAGCTGTAGTCTAGCCGTAAAATGTTACAAGTCTCGGGTATTTTTAATCTTATCCACAGAACAATACAGATTAATGCCAGAAATATTGCAATGGAAATAAATAAGCAATAAATAAGATTATCTCGGGATACAATCCGAGAAATTAGTCTGTTACATTCAGAGGAAAATAGACAGAAAATAAATGCTGAAAATGGAAATACTGTGTAGATGAAGCCGGTGTTCAGGAGAAGTCTTCTGCCACTATCTCGTCCTCTTCTCCTGGTTCTGCTCCAAGGAGTGCTCCTGTACCGTACACCTCGGGGTAGTTCTCTTCAGCTATACCTGGGGACATAGTCCATTCCAGGTCCTCAGGGGACATAACAAGGTACAGAAAATACAAGCCAAAACATATGCAGTGCAGCAATAATGAAACAGCAGGGTAAATATGTAAACCAGCTAAGTGATATGCAAGTGAGAGTTTTAGTCATACTCAGGCTGACTACTACAGGATTAGTGTTGAAGAAACCATAGCAGTATTTTCTCGACAGGGCCAGTAAGGTACCAAAGCTCTATATCAGAGTCTAAGACACCGCCAGATAACAGTATTTATATTATAATATATTCAGCCTTGATATGATAATACTCTCCCCACCCCATGTAATCTCACGTCACAGTTCCAGAAAATATCAGGTACAAGTCACGCAAGTTTGAACTAATACAATGAGTCAGGATAGAATCTAAGCAGGTAAACTGTATATGTCATGAATATGTAGCCTATACGGAATCACCAGGTATATCTCAGGCAATTCCGTCACATGAAGAGTGTCAGGTGTCCTGGGTTGAGCAGTTAAACAAGTTACATATGAATTTACAAGAAATCAAGTAAAATACTATAACCAGAAATATCTGAGAAATGGCAAGTTTTACTTGCCCAGTGATGTATAACTAAGTCCAGGAAATAGGTAGCAAAGCTGCAAGTTCTGGCAAGGTACACTTGCCTGTGGTTCCGGCTCTGTTTGCAGTTCTGTCTTCGGCGAAAATTGCAGACGATACTCCGGTTGCTAAAACAAACATCACCATCAGATCCAGAAAATATCAATCAGCTAGAAACGCCTATCCTTGGGTCCAATTTGGAGACAAGGGCAAAAGCGGCAGTTTCGGGTCAAAACGGGGTCCACATGTGGGCCCGCTTTGCACAGAAAAATGTGTCCGGGTCAAAGGCCTCCAAATTTACCAAACTTAGTGTCAACAGGTCAGAAACGATGATACGAACCCAACGGAACTTCCAGAATTGGATTCCGATGAGCCGATCACAAAATCGCCCGTCGAGCGGGGCCTGTGGGGCCCACGACACGCGATTTCGTCAACGTTCTCAGAATCGAACCAAACTTGACCCACAGGACCAGCGTATTGCTACGAGTCTGATGGCGCAAGTTTCGTCTCGATCCGACATGTGTACACAAAGTTAGGGCGCATTCCAGAAAGTACGGATACGGGGCGATGTCCGCGGATACGCACCGATTTCGGTGTGCACGCATATCCGAATCAGCTTCTGCAAAATCCCATATGTCTGTATCGACGATGCGCATGTATGTGTGAAGACCGCACGCGACCAAGTCGTCCCGTTTGGCGGGGCGTACTCAGTTTCGGGGTGAAACATGATCTAGTTTTTCCTGTTTTTGGATCGCGGTGTGCGATCACCACAGGATGCGATACCCCAAACGGTTTGTCCGGGCACCGAGAGGGTCATACAGGCTTCGCAACGCAATTTACGGAATTGGAATCGGAGCTACGAGGTAAAAGTTACAAGTACCTGAAGGGGACCCGAAAAACCGAGGGCGAATCGTGTCCGACACGTGTCCGACACGTGTCGGATTCGAGATTCAAATCTAGGGTTTAGGTTTGGGGATTCAGGCCGAGCTCCGGCGGCTGGGCTGCGGCGGAGGGGCCGGAGGCGACGCGACGGCGCGGAGGCGGTGCTGAGCGGCCGGCCGGGCGGAGGCGCCGGCGCTGCTGACGGCGGAGGCGGCGCTGTGCGGTGCGGGGCTGCTCGCTGTCGACGTCGAGGGGAGGAGAGAGGAGGGAGGAGCCGGGGAGAGGCGGGGACGGCACGGCGGCGGCGCAGGGGCGTCGGCTGTTCTCGGGGAGGGGTCGCCGGACGTGGGGGTGGCCGAAGTCGGGGTCGGCCGGAGGTTTAGGGTTCAGGTGTGGTGGGGATTAGGGAGGAGAAGGGAATTTATATGGGAGCTAGGCGTAGGAGGGGCCGAGCGAGGCGGTGATCGAGGCGGAGCTCGCGGGGGTCGTGGGGCGAGGCCGGTCAGCGCGGCGCTAGGCGGGCGGAGCGGCGCCGGACGCGGGCACCGCCGGAGAACGCGGGGGGGGGGGGGGCTGGGGTTCGTGGGTGAGAGAGAGAGGGGCCGGGTCGGGTCGGGTTCGGGCAGGCGGATCCGACCGACCCGCTAGGCAGGGTCTGGGCCGGGTGGTTTGGGGCTGGGCCGGGCCGAATGGGCCGCGGGCTGGGTTTAATTTTAAAAATAATAATAATAATAATATCCAGTAATTATTTAATAAATTATTAAATAATTAAATAAATAAATTTAGGTGTTTTAAAAATAGGTCCGGGGCCCAATAAATTCCAAAAAATTGTCCTAAGTCCAGTTTTTCATTTTACATCCAAAAATATTATTTTCATAATATTTTAATATTATTTATTATTAACTAAAAATTATTGAATAATTAAAACCATGTTTTTAAATTACCGAAAAATCCCAAAAAATTCCAGAAAATTGTGAAAAATCCAGTTTTGAAAATTTTGAAAAAATCAGGGGGTTTACAAAGGCTCTACCCAACTTATAAGAATGAAGTTGACCGCAGGAACTATAGTCATGATCATATTTCTAAGAATTTTTAGAAAGTCTAACTTCAAGGAGGGATTCGAGATGGTAAAGATTTTGTGACCATTGTAACAGCCTATTAAAGGAAATCTATATACTACCATGGTGTTAATGAGTCAATAACTCTATAAAATAAGTTTTACCAGTTCTCATTGCTTCTAATTAGGTCATGAGTCTATATGAAAATAGGAAATATCATAGCCAAATACAACTAGGGTGAGATGGTACTGAGAAGTTATTCATTGCATATCATAGATGCCGATGAATGGTTCAGCAATAAGCGTCAAAAGGTGTTATAACTCATCAAGGTATTTTGTATTATGTAAAGAGTACAAGAGGTTCAATTTAATACAACACAAGTGTCATAGACGTAGTTTGGCATGAATGGGATACTGATATATCAGTGGTTGAGATATTTATATTGCCTATGTATAATTTAATTCAATTGCAATGGAGTTGGATATAGGATTTAGAAGGAGATATGCCACGAATGTTGAGGGGTCTATATGGAGCATGGGTGTGTATATTTGGAAGTAACAGTTGTGTCATCAGTGAGTAGGTTCCAGTTAGGCTCATGAATGTCAAGGTTGCCTGAAGAATTGAGTTGGTGTTGAGTATTAAAATCGATCGCAACAGAAAAAAGAATATCTATGTGTCATTTGTGTGTAAAATTGTGTCGCGAATGTCGTACGACTAAAACAAAACATGGAAAGGCCAGTTTGTGAGTAATAGTCATGTTATAGGTGTAGAGTGACTAGTCTAGGTCATCAGGAAGAAGTTGTTGGAAAGAAAAGGATAGTGTTGTGCTCCAAATATCCGAGCCACAACAAAGGGTATCAAGGATACAAAAATTAAATAGGTAATTTAATCCATTTGAGATTAACCTAATTAACACCAAAATAAATTTAAATTTACCCTGAATTTCTAGAAATAACCCTACACTAAAACCAGGACTACGATCTACCCAACTTATAAAAATTAAGTTGGTATTAAAACTAAGGTCATTGTCATACTAACAAGATTTCTGGAATGGCCTATCTTCCAAATAAGGATACAAGAATTCTAGGATTTACTGGCCGTAATCAAGGATTTTCTAAAGGAACCTAGAAACTATTAGGGTGCTATTGATCAACAACTTTATAAGAGAAATTACTACACATCCATTACTGCTCTTGTATAGGTCAAGCTTCTACAAGGCAGAAGAGATGGCGAGTCAGGTCTAACTAAGGCAAGGTGGTAGAGATGCTTCGATCATTGATTGGCATTGATGACGAAGAGACCAAAATTCAGGCCACAACAAGAATTTTTTTTTGATAAGTCCAAATGGTTGAATAAGGCACGATTAGGCAGGTATTTGGAGAATCGAGTCATGGTGACTAGATCAAGGGGATTAGAGTAGAAAGGAACTGATACCTATGGTGATATGGATATTAACATAAGGAGTGGTACCAACTAAGGGATTGATTTTATAATTAAGGCACAATTAGGGAAAGAGGAAGGATCTACTCATTGTTATAATTAGAAAGATCATTGTTGCAAAATCACGAGGCCATATATGCATCACAAGATAAGAATTTGATAGAAAGGATATAGATGAATTCGAGGGGGGTAATACAACTAATCCTTAAACTCAATACTATATTCAATTCTCATGCTAACAATCTACACTAGCTCTAGCATATAGGAATAACCTATCTATCTACCCTACTAAGGGTAACCATCTTCTCAAAACTTTATATCCAACATATCTTCTTCCGTCTTGACAAGGATCTGCTTCTGGAGAAAACACCGCGCCGAACGTCCATCTCTCTAAAATAGGGAGAGATGATAAACAATAATAAAGATATCGAGGGAATGAACGAGTACAATTATGAAGTCCAAGAACGATAATCAAATGCTAAGGAATTGTCAAATCAATTGTGGATTGAGATACTAATACTGCTAATCCTGATTACAGGCTCGCTCGGTACCGAAAAATAACCGAAACGATTTAATCAGGACCTGCATGGGCTACCACAGTTCAAATGTTATGGAAGAGAGGCTATTGATTATCTTTTCTATGCACAAGAGGTTCTTTGTGAATTGTTAAAATTTACAAAAAAACCCAAGGGCACGAAAAAGTTAATCAATAACATATCTTTATAACATATGGTCATCCTAATAAAGATACCATAAGTACTATATAATAAAATATTATAACCATAAATTATTTGTACCGTATATAAAATATTTGTTGAGATATCAATATTACAACCATAAATTATTATAATATAGGTGATAATGGGGACTTGGGCGCTATAGTGGTGGTAAGAGCAGGTCGGGCGTTGCGGGAGAAGTCGGCAGTGCGGGCGGATGCCGACGGTACGAGAGTCGTAGGGGAGGCGGAGGATGAGGTAGTGGAAGCCGATGAGGGGGCCATGGTCGAAGTTGTAGAGGATGCCGCTGTTGCCGACGACGGTGTAGGTGTCATCCTCACTTTTTCAGCTAGGGGTAGTTTGGTAATTTGATATAGGTATTTAATTTTAGGAATAAATATTGAATATTAATGTGATAATTGTATTAATTAAGTTGATCTATAATTATTTGTGACTTGTATTAATTATTTATTAGAGACTTGTGTTATTTATTTTTGTTAGGGAGACTAGCCCAATATTTAGACTTGTCTTGACAAATAGTGAACCCAATTTAGACCCAAGTCCATTAGACCTTCTCATTAATTAATTAAGGGGAATTAATTTAACTATAATTAGTTAGAGACTTCAAAAAATATCCACACTTAATTATTCCTTATGTAAGGGTAACTTGGACCTTAGCATGTAACTTGGAGAAGGGGGTAGAGGGGCCGGCCATACAAAGCCTCTCTCTCTCCTCCCTCATTTTTATTCATTGTATTTTGCTTTCAAATTCTAGATCCCCAATTTCCTATTTTTTTCTCAATTAATGTTCTACTTAATTCACCTACATTTAATTTTTAATTTTATCACTCTTGGAGCTTAGGAGCTTGGAGAAGCAAGGTGTACTAGGTGGAGGAGCTTTGGAGCTAGAGATCGTATCCGGATCGTGTCTAATTATATTTTTATTGGGAATTCATCTCCCAATTGGTAATTCATGAAATTTTCTTTCATTGTAGCTTTTTAATCATGCATTTGACCATTAGGAATGATCCCATGACATAGGACTAGCTATAGGAATAATTTCTAGGCTAATTGACTATGTATTGTGAGTTCTATATGGTATTTTGTGTGCGTGTTTGAGGAATTACGAGATTGATACATCAATATTATGTTATGAGACCAATTAGATCTAATTGGACTTAGATCGGGGTTATGGGACTAGGTATGTGCCCACAAATGGATATGTGTAGGCCGTATCATAGTATTTTTTGATACGGTACGACACGGGGCCCAATTTTGGGATTTTTGCATAATTGCTCTTCAATTCTTATTGTGGCAAGTTACTTTAGTAGGATTATGATGATATGGATATGCACAATTAGTATTGGTAGTATATTGGAGATTTTGACTCTTGGTTGAGGGTGTATTCTAGAGAGGGACCATCAAGTATTTGATTTAAGGCATTAGAGGAATATTATGGTGGTGCATATGATTTAAGAAGATATATATATATATATATATATATATATATATATATATATATATATATATATATATATATATATATATATATATATATATGTGTGTGTGTGTGTGTGTGTGTGTGTGTGAGTTGATAATAACTATACTTATATATATGTTCTATATGTGTGTGTGTTTGTATTGTTGGGGTTTTGGTGATGGGCAGTAGAGGAATTGGGCTCGGTCAGATCATTAGGGTATGCAGGTGGTTAGTATTGTGAGTTAGTAATGTTAAATGGTTAGTGTACTTAGGGGGTGTATCAGTTTCTGCTATGCACTCGAGCATGGAAGACAGCAGCAGCTAGTGCACACATGTTGTGCACTCGGGCAGGGCAGGCAGCGACAACATGAATCCTTAGCAGCAATAATGATCGTATACTAGTGTAGAGGATGGCAGCACTGGAAATGCATCTTAAGAAGTTAGGTACTTATGATGCAGGAATTAGGAGTAAGTATTTTAGTAGGAGAAGGAGAGCCAAGGGAACTGCAGTGTGGGTAAGTGAAGGTGCTGGAGGTAGTATTTAGTGTAGGATATTATCAAGGTGAGTACAGTGTCAGGTGTAGGGATATCTGAACTAAAGTGTGTCTATTGGTATCAGGTAGTGATGCAAGGTATATGTGAGGTATTAGAGTGTGAGCAACAAGGTTAGGGTAGTGTTTAGTGTATAGTCAGTTGTGTGTTCTTAAGTGTGGACGGCTCCGGTATTGGTCGGCTGAGCAGAGGGGAGGTCCGGCGTCGGGGTTCAGGTGTTCACCGGAGAAGAAAGATTAGGAGGGTTTTCCAGCGGGTGGGTTAGGTTTATTTATAGGGGTTTGAAGGGAGGGAGACAGCCGGAGGTTGGCCGGAATCCGAAGGGGAGAGGTCGGGGGTTCCGAGGAAGGCGAACGGAGGGGTCTGCCGGCGGCCACGGCGGCAGAAACGGCCGCCGGCAGTGAGGAGTCGGGCCGTTTGGGATTCGGGGGTTAGGGATTCCACCGGTCGGGTCGGGTCGGGTTTTGGCGGGTCGGGTTCTGGCGGGTCGGGTCTGACCTGGATCCGACCCGCTAGCTGAGCGGTCCGGTTCGATCAGACCGGCCGGTCCGGTCCGGTTCAGTCTCTGGGTTTGGTTTGGTTTTTATTTATTTATTTATTTAGTTAAATTAATAATAGTTTTTAATGCTTTAAAAATTTATCCGGGATCCAATAAATTCCCGGAAAATTATCCCATGTCCGGTTTTTAATTTTACACTAGAAAATATAGTTTTCATCACATTTTAATATTATATAATATCTTTTAAAAATTCATTTTAAAACAGACTACCTTAGTTTAAAATTACAGAAAAATGCTAATTAATTCCAGAAAATTAAATTTTAAAAATACTAAATTTTTCAGGTGATTACAGTGTCGTACCCCTTTATCTTGGGATGATGTTGGAGAAAGAGCCTTGTTAGGACCAGAAATGGTCGTGGATGCAGCAGAAAAGGTGAAACTTATCAGAGACAGACTGCGAGTGGCGCAGGACAGACAGCGGCATTGGGCAGATAGTCACCGTAGACCCCTAGAGTTTCAGGTATTGTTTTGATTTGTTTTGTTTGGTTTATGATTGCTTTGTTTATGTTGCATGTTAAGATCGTTGTTCTAGGTTGGCCACTTGGTGTTCCTACGGATTTCTCCGACACGGGGCACGATTCGTTTCGGCAGAGGAGAAAAGCTTAGTCCACGATACATCGGGCCCTTCAGTGTTCTTGCAAGGGTCGGTGCAGTAGCCTATAGACTAGACTTGCCGCCTGCTCTAGATGGAGTACATAACGTGTTCCACGTGTCGCAGCTGAGATGGTACGTGGCAGATCCTAGTCACGTATTAGATCATTCGGAGATCGAAGTTGGACCGACACTCAGCTATCCTGAACAACCGGTGGAGATCTTGGATCGTAGAGAGAAGATATTGCGGAACCAGACTATTCCCTTGGTTCATGTTGCATGGAGAAATCACTCTCCAGGAGAATCAACTTAGGAGAGAGAGGATGAAATGCGCGAGCGGTATCCATATCTCTTCGAGACTTGAGGTATAATTCATTAATTGATTGCTTGTTCTTGTAATAGTTTTTTAATTTCGAGAACGAAATTCTTTAAGGAGGGTAGACTTGTCACCCCCACTTTTTGGATTAGGGGTATTTTCGTCTTTTTGTAATTAATGAGTAAATGATTGCATGATAATCAATTTTAATTAATTTATGGTGACCTTAATTTATTATTGGCACTGTCATGTAAGAGCATTAAGTATACACCCGTTGGACACGATACGTAATATGAACCCATTCCTCTTTCATTATTATTTTTCCATGATTTTGGGAGTGTGTAATTTAACATCAACTCCTTGAAACCATGGCCTCCAAACCCTTAGACCAATGCAATTCTCGCAATTCCATTAAACCCATTCGAACCCTAGCCCATTGGAATATCTCCATAGCAAGCCAAGGCCTTTTTCCTAGTGTTGACCAAGGTCAATATATTCTAGGTCAAACCAAACACCAATATATATAAATATATACATATTCCTTTTCCTTTTTATTTTTCCTTAAACCCCCAACCCTAACTCAGCCGACCCCCCTTCCCATCACTGTTCATCACCTCAGTTCCCGCCGCCGCCTGACCGAAGACTCGCCGGAGTCGTACCTGAGACCGCCGCCAATCCCTGCCAACCCGCTGTGACGACCGGTGATCCAACCGACCCGAGCACCTGCACTCGGTTCCCCGGTTCGTCGACCACCCGTGCCTGACTGACCCGCCAAAACATCCCGCTTGTCCACCTCGACTCGTCCCCGTGGGCTCGACCGAACCGCCGAGCACCATCGCTGTCAACCGGAGCAGCAGCGACTCGACCAATTGCCCGACCACCGACGCTTGGAGCTTGACCCCGCTGCTGAAGCCGAAGCCCGCCTATCCCGACTCGCCGGAGCGCCTGAGCAGCGGTCCCACTGCCCAGTCTGACTGCGCACCCCCGTGCACGACAATCGGCCTGCCTCATCATCTCCGCCCCGTCCACACGCGCAGGTTTGACGTGAACCTAATCTCGTTTGAGTACGCATGTACGTATGCATGCATTAGTATACGTATGCTTCGGTATATACATATATGTATGTAGTTGCATACGTATAGGTATATAGATATTATATGCTCTCAAATAATATCTATACATGCCCCTATATGTATTATAAGTATCCTAGTATATATACTTAATAAATTGTATGCATGGTATAAGTTTGATAGTATATATATACATAGTATAATTGATTAATATGTATCAGTATACGCATATGAACATGCATAAGGTAGACTCTATTAAGTAGCTAAAAGCACATATCTATTAAATTGAATTAGTAGTGTTGATGTTTATGATAAACAATAATAGGCATTATATGCCCGTGTACTAGGTGACCCCGTAGCATGATAACAGACTGCCAAATGTACACTGACGTACTGGCAAGACCGTACCATTGACTGTCTGTTATTCACAGCAACGACAGACGTGACCACCCCTAGCGTAGCCTGTTGAGATCATTATGTTGATTGTGAGCTAGAGTAGTGTCTGATGAAGTATTGTATTATATGGTATGTTTATAGGACTGTTGGATCATCCAGACGATACCTTGGAACCCGGACAGTGGTATTGCCAGCTAAGGACCACAGGCGAGTACATTCTCTGATAGTTTCTATTATGTTGATTATCTCTATAATTCTTGTTGTATAGCGTACATGACTCTGACACTATTCTTTACACGAGTTGGCATCATTGAGACCTGTCACGAGGAGTCGTGATTGGAATCCATCGTGCTAGCAGGGGAAACAGGAAAGTATTAGTAGTTTATGTGATCATACCCAACTTTACATGCAGCATTAGCTCACCCACATCTCACGTCGGTGCAGCCTTACCCTTACATGCCTCATCGCTGTTACATCTGGTTAGCCTGACCTGTTGGGGATGATCGCTAATCCATGTAATGAGTCATATAGTCCCAAGCCGATCACATGATATACTGATGTTTCACACACTTAGATAGATAATTTCTTGACATGTATCTTGATAGATTGATCTTGTATTTCCACATGTTCTAGTAGTTGTTCTTATACCCACTTACATACCAGTTCTTTGTACTTGCGTACACTTGTAGTTCTATTCCTTGTCAGATGCATGTTGATGATGATGATGATGTTCCAGTACTTTATTCCAGCATTTCTTTTATTCCAGTATTTCTTATTGTTAGTTGTTCATATCTGTCTTGTATTTCTTTACACTGTGTTATAGTTTTTGTCAATATAAGTGGAACTGCTGTTAGAGGTGTATTTCGTTCCAATCCTGACTGGATATTTTTTCCAGAGAATCTTGAGGATTTCTGTACCATGCACTATGGACCAGGTATAGATGCAGATTATGTACCAGAGATTCTAGAGAAGACCATGCTTCTAGATGAGGCATTGCCTACAGCTATCTAGATAGTATTTATTTATGCTTGAGACTTATGGAGGTTATTTCAGTTTATGTTTAGACTTATGTTAAGTTTAATTGGAGACTTGTGTTGGACAGCTAGACTGTGATTTATCTTTATGTTTGAGACATGGTGTTCAACTATGTCATTTTCTTTTATCTTTTATCGTGCCTTATAGTTGTTGTGATTGAGTTACCTTGTGAGATTATTGTGAGATGTATATTGACCTCCTTATGGAGATGGATATCATTGACATGTGTTTGGCTATATAGTATTACTGTGACCTAGACAGCGTTCTACCGTCGATGCTGCGGCGTAGGCTGGACGTACCCACGCTCTCGTGCCCCTATACCGGGTGCGGGTTGTGACACATTTTTAGTGGTGGCCCATGCAGGTCTAATTTCGCAAGTTATGCGATATCGTGGTAGTACGATAACTTAGTTGTACTGCTGCGAGCCTGTGCTAGGATATAGGAAATAGGATCAAGGATGAGAAAATGCTCAATCATACTAGGAAATTCTGAACTTCATATTGCTATTCTAATGGATTGCTTCCTTTAGCACTTTAGTGTCCTTCCTTGATAATATCATATCTATCACCTTAATTGATTCTTTGATCTATATTCAGGATGTCGCCGAATACTAGATCCATGAGAATGGGAGCAGCCAATTCAGAGAGGACTGCCACCTCTCAACCTGACGAACAGATACCTGGAGATCCTCCTACATCTCCTGTTCGTGTGGGAGTGTCTGCAACTAACGGGATTCCTCCTCCACCTATACAGAGGATTGCCCCAGCTATAACAGACAACCTTCCACCACCACCGACACCGATTTTTGGAGGAGTGCCCGCTGACGGGGCACAGATGTTCGCACTGATGCAGGGCATGCTAGAGGCCCAGAGAGTAACAACAGAGGCTCAGCGTGTTCAAGCTGAGGCTCAGAGAATGCAAGCAGAAGCACACCAGGCGCAGACCGAACTGATGAGAGAGAGTATGGAGAATGCTCATCAGGTGACTCTCCAAGTTGTGGAGAGGGTAGCACGACAACCGCAACATCAAGGTCAACAATAACAGAGGCCCGATACCATAGTGGACTTTAAGAGGATGATGCCTCGGGAGTTCAAAGGCACAGAATGAATACTATATGCTGACGAATGGTTAGAAGACATAGAGAAGAATCTGCGCTTATTACAGATTCTAGAGATTCGTCAGATAGAGGCCGCTGGCAGCCAGATGTTTGATATCGCACTGACGTGGTATCGTACAGAGCCGAGACTCGCCGCTGAAGGACTTACTTGGAAGGACTTTAAGGAACTCTTCAAAGAGAAATTATTTCCTGACGTAGCCTTGGGAGCATTAGAAAGTCAGTTCCATGACTTAGTCCAAGGAGGTATGTCAGTCGACGAATATGCTGCAGAGTTTTGTCGATTGAGTCGATTTGCACCATCGATGGTTCGAGACCCAGGAGACAGAGCTTGAAAATTCAGGAAGGGATTAAATAGGAAGATCAAGTCTCGTACTTCGGGACGACGTACTGCTATATTTGAGAGTATTCTGATGGATGCCCAGATTGTCGAAGACGACTTGGACCTTAGGCCCAAGAGAGGACGCGATACATCTGGAGCAACAGGAGGTAACACAGGACCAGCCAAGCGTCCATACTTTCAACAACAACATAGGCCGTACCAGCAACAACACCAGCAACAACACCAGCAGCAACACCAGCAACAGGCACCAGTTTGAGGACATGCTCAACAACAGCAACCACAAAGACATAATCAACTCGTTGCCCCATGTTCGTATTGCGAAAAGATGGGACATACAAGAGACACCTGCAGGAAAAGGTTGGGCACTTGCTTATCGTGTGGATCAGCAGCACATCAGCTGAGGGACTGCCCAACTATTCAGACTCGCCAAGGAGGAGCAGCTCAGATAGGACCAGCCAGAGCACCTATTGTACCAGGAGGCCAGCAAAGAGGACCTCCACTTCCATCACAGCAGGAGAGGTTTGCTCAGCAGCAGCAACAACAGAGAGGAGCACCACAAGGACGAGCTTACGCCATGACCACTGAGGAGGCCGAGCCAACTGGAGACGTGATTTCAGGTTCAGTTTTACTCGATTCTATTCCAACACTTGCATTATTTGATTCTGGCACTTCCCATAGTTTCGTATCTGTATCCTATGCCGTTAAACATTATTTAGAAACGGAACCATTAGATAGGAATTGCAAGATCACGACAGGAGGAGGCATTATCCTAGTCCGTGATTGTTGCAAGGACCGGAGAGTGTCATTGGAAGGCCGAGAGTTGAGCGTGAGTTTACTCGTCATGCCACTTCCGGAATACGATATTGTACTCGGAATGGACTGGTTAAGTAAACACCATGCTTCTATAGATTGTCACGGAGGTAGAGTAGTATTTTGACCACCAGGAGAGCCAGAGTTTGAGATTGCCAGAGGAGCAGAGGAGCGAAACAGAGGCACTTTTTGCGGAGCCAGGGTGGAAGAAGAAGAAATACCGCATCCACTTATAGCGGAGTTCCTGGATGTATTTCCAGAGGAGTTGCCAGGTTTGCCGCCAGACAGAGATGTTGAGTTCTCTATAGACTTGATACCAGGAGCAGAGCCTATTTCACAACATGTGTATAGAGTTAACAACAACGAGTTGGAAGAACTAAAAAAACAAGTTGAGGAGCTGCAAGACAAAGGTTTTATTAGATCCAGTTCATCGCCATGGGGAGCACCGGTATTATTTGTACCAAAGAAGGATGGCACGGTACGTATGTGTATCGATTATAGAGCTTTGAATAACCTCACTATCAAAAACAAATACCCGCTGCGGAGGATAGATGATCTTTTCGATCAATTGAGCTGAGCGAAGGTGTTTTCAAAAATAGACTTGAGGTCAGGCTATCACCAGGTGAAAGTGAAGAAAGAAGACATACCGAAGACCGCCTTTCGAACCAGATATGGCCAGTTTGAATTTACAGTAATGTTGTTTGGTTTAACCAATGCACCAGCAGTATTTATGAACTTGATGAACAAGGTGTTCCACCAGTACCTCGATAAGTTCGTAGTAGTATTTATTGACGACATTTTAGTATATTCAAAAACCCCCAAAGAACATGAAGAGCACTTGAGAATAGTCTTAGAAACTCTCAGGAGAGAGAAATTATACGGGAAGCTTTCAAAGTGTGAGTTCTTTCTTGAAAAGGTTAAATTTCTTGGACATATGGTAACGGGTGACGGAATTTCAGTTAACCCAAAGAAAATAGAGGCAGTGAAGTCATAGGCTACCCCCGGTACGGTAGCTGAAATCAGGAGCTTTCTCGGACTAGCAGGATACTACAAAAGATTTGTACAAGACTTCTCCAAGATTGCAGAGCCAATGACTAGGCTGACCAAGAAGGATGTGGAATTTGTCTGGACAGAAGAATGCCAAGCCGCATTCGATGAGCTGAAGAGGAGATTGACGACAGCACCAGTTTTGACATTGCCCTCAGGGACAGGTGGATTCACTATCTACAGTGATGCTTCAGGAAAAGGGTTGGGATGCGTTCTTCAACAACACGGAAAAGTAATTGCCTATGCTTCAAGACAATTACGCCCTCATGAAAAGAACTACCCCACTAACGATCTGGAGTTAGCGGCAGTTATCTTTGCCCTAAAGCTGTAGAAGCATTATCTGTACGGAGAGCGGGTGGAAATCTTCACAGACCACAAGAGCTTAAAGTACATGTTTACACAGAAGGAGCTGAATATGAGACAGAGAAGGTGGTTAGAATTGATGAAAGACTTTGATATCTCATTACAGTATCATCCAGGGAAAGCCAACGTAGTCGCGGATGCCTTGAGCAGGTACCCAATGGATATGTGCTTGACTTCGGATAGACACTTATTAGCTGATCTTGAGAGCTTGGGAATCGAGGTATTAGTTCCAGGAGCTAAAATTCAGATGTGGGGACTGCAGATTCAATCAGAGCTGATAGACAGAATTAGAGCTGCGCAGTACGATGATGAGACTCTAAGGAATATTAGGGCACAAGTTCAGGCAGGATTGATAGACGATTTTACTATTGCGGGTGATGGATCCTTACGACATGGCACGAGGATGTGTGTGCCAAGCGGAGAGCTGCGCGAAGAAGTTTTACAGGAGGCACACCGCTCTCAGTACTCGATGCATCCCGGAGCCAACAAGATGTATCGAGATTTGAGGAGGCATGTATGGTGGTATGGTATGAAGCGCGAAGTAGTATGCTTTGTATCCCGATGTTTAGTGTGCCAACAGGTGAAAGCAGATCGACGGAGGCCAGGGGGATTGCTTCAACCTTTACCCATTCCAGAATGGAAGTAGGAGCATGTGACTATGGACTTCGTTTCGGGACTTCCTCGTTCTCCAGGAGAAAAAGATATAATTTGGGTCATCGTGGATAGATTGACCAAATCAGCCCACTTCTTACCTTTTAAAGTGGGTACTTCGACGGAGAAACTAGCAGAGATGTACGTACAGCAGATTGTCAGATTACATGGAGTTTCTGTGAGTATTGTCTCATATCGGGATAGTCGTTTCACTTTCCATTTCTGGAGGAGCCTGCAGTCTAGCTTGGACACTCAGCTCAAGTTCAGTACCGCATATCACACTCAGACAGACGGGCAGTCTGAAAGAACTATTCAGACTCTAGAAGATATGCAACGCACTTGCGTATTAGATCTCGGAGGTTCTTGGGAGGATCATCTACACTTGGTAGAGTTTGCTTACAACAACAGCTACCAGGCCAGCATTGAGATGTCACCATTCGAGGCTTTATATGGACGAAAGTGTCTGTCACACCCCAGTCCCAAAATACCAAGGGACTAGACACGTGACAATGCCCAGCAGCACGCACCGATGGACAAACCCAATTTAATGGATCCATCGGGGCATACTTAAGCTGTAAATATAGGTCTACAACATCAAGTCTAAACTAGTCTCATCCACACACAAATAATAAGAACAACCGCAAATAAAGAAAATACATCAATATCCAATCTCATCAAAGTATGTCGGGGAATAACCCGATAAAAGTCTAAAACACTGGCTCATCAGACCAGAACAAAGGAGTCCAAAATAAAGTATCTGATGAGTACAAATAACATAAACTCAAGAAAAGTCTTCAGCCATCACCTCTGCTTCTAAGTTTGGTTCAGCTTCAGCAACAGCTTCTGGTACAGCTTCAGCTCCTGTCCCGTAAACCTCGGGATAATGCTCTTCTGCTAAACCTGGGGACATCATCCGGATCCAGGTCCTCAGGGGACATAGCAAGGTACAGATAATACAAGCCAAATAAATGCAGTAAAATAGTAAATAGCATAAGCAGGGTATCTACATAACCATCTATGTGAATAATGCAACTGAGAGCATCACTAGTACTCAGACTGAGACTGCTACAAGCTCTGTGTCGGGGAGCCGGTAGCAGTAATAACAAGTAATGGGTCTAGCTCTGCCGAGAGTCTACAACCTCACAATAGTAGTAGATATATATAGAACAGCCTGTAGCCTGTGTGTCTCTCCCCACCCAATGTAACCACACGTCTCATGTCCATAACGTCTCATGTCCATGTCACGTGAGATCATAGCTAATGCAACAAGTCATAATCTCTAGGAATATAATATCTATGTCCATCCTGTATCCTAAACAGAATCACCATAAATATCTCAGAAAGATTCTGTCATATGTTTGGTGTCAAGTGTCCTAGGTTATTGTACTTGATATAACAAGTACTAGAATGTAAAGGGTCACGAATGTCCATCTCTAAATGACGTACACAACTCCGCGTACGGGGTTGGCACCCGACTATAATCGGACGCTTAGTAGGTCATACGGCCCTAGGTTTAAGCATAATGAATAATATAAATAAGCAAGGAAATAATTATCTAAACTACATAATTTGGCAAGGTACACTTGCTTGGGGTTGGAATACCAGTAGCGATCCCTGTATCCTTGGGTTCAGCAAATACTCCTCTAAAAGATGAAATAAACATTATCAACAGTCTCAGAACATAAGAAATAGCTAGAAACGCCTGTCTTTAAGTCCAGTTTGGACACAAGGGCAAAAACGACATTTTTAATTCAAAGCGGGGTCCAAATGTGGGCCGCTTTGCACTGAAAAACGCGTCAGGGTCAAAGGTCTCCAAATCAGTCCAACTTAGTGTCAACAGGTCAGGAACGATGATATAAACCCAATGGAACTTCCAGAATTGGATTCCGATGAGCCGTTCTTAAAATCGCCCATCAAGTGGAGCCTGTGGGGCCCACGACACGCGATTTTTCCAACGTTCTCAGAATCGAACCAAACTTGACTCACAGGACCAGCATATTTCTATGAGTCCGATGGCACAAGTTTCGTCTCGATCCAATGTGTATTCACTAAGTTACAGCGAAATACAGAAAAGTCGGATACGGGGCGTTGTCCGCGGATACGTACTGATTCTGATGTGCACACACATCCGAATCAGCTTCTGCAAAATCTCGTATGTCCGTATCAATGACGCACACGTATCGGTGAAGACCGCACGCGACCAAGTCGTCCCGTTTGGCGGGGCGTACTCAGTTCCGGGTGAAACATGGCGTTAGTTTTTCCTGTTTTTTGATTGCGGTTCGCGATCACCACAGGGCGCGATACCCTGAGCGGATTGCACAGGCACCGAGGGGGTCATACAGGCTTCGCGATACAACAAACAGAATTGAAAATAGAGCTACGAGTAAAAAGTTATGGGTACCTGAACAGGCTCTGGAAACTGAGGTTTCTTCGTATCCTCTTGTCAATTTGACACTGTTCCCATGTCCTGACCGTGTCTGTGTCCGGCTGCGAGTACTGTGTCCTCCTAGGGTATCTACTAGCTGGGTGTCGCTGGAGTCGGCTGGCCACGGCGGGGCAAGGGCTTGGCGAGGGCTCTGAGAGGGAAGGGTGGCCGGGCGACGAGGTCCGGAGGCTGGGGCGAGGCGGGGAGGTGCCGGAGTCGAGTTCTGGTGGGTTGTGGAGTCGGCAGGGGTGCTGGACACGGGCGTCGGGTTCTGGCGGTATGGCAGAGACGGCTCCGGTACTGGTCGGCTGAGCAGAGGGGAGGTCCGGCGTCGGGGTTCAGGTGTTCACCGGAGAAGAAAGATTAGGAGGGTTTTTCGGCGGGTGGGTTAGGTTTATTTATAGGGGTTTGAAAGGAGGGAGACAGCCGGAGGTTGGCCGAAATCCGAAGGGGAGAGGTCGGGGGTTCCGGGGAAGGCGAACGGAGGGGTCTGCCGGTGGCCACGACGGTGAAAACGGCCGCCGGTAGTGAGGAGTCGGGCCGTTTGGGATTCGGGGGTTAGGGATTCCACCGGTCGGGTCGGGTCGGGTTCTGGCGGGTCGGGTCTGACCCGGATCCGACCCGCTAGTTGAGCGGTCTGGTTCGGTCAGACCGGCCGGTCCGGTCCGGTTCAGTCTCTGGGTTTGGTTTTTATTTATTTATTTATTTATTTATTTAGTTAAATTAATAATAGTCTTTAATGCTTTAAAAATTCATCCGGGATCCAATAAATTTCCGGAAAATTACCCCATGTCCGATTTTTAATTTTACACTAGAAAATATAGTTTTCATCATATTTTAATATTATATAATATCATTTAAAAATTCATTTTAAAACAGACTACCTTAGTTTAAAATTACAGAAAAATGCTAATTAATTCCAGAAAATTAAATTTTAAAAATACTAAATTTTTCAGGTGATTACAATCTACCCCCCTTAAGAAAATTGCGTCCTCGCAATTAAAGATTAAGCTACTAAAGAACAGAATTAAGGGATTTACAAAAAAATTACTTAGGTTATACCTGCATCCTCGAATAAATGGGGATATCGCTGGCGCATAATATCCTCCCTCTTCCAGGTAGATTCATCAGGTGAGTATTGTTTCCAAGCCACACAAACCAGTTTAATTGTCTGCCCTCGCTGTGTCTTCTCACTGGTGCCTAGTATACCCACTGGTTGTTCTTCATATCTCAGGCTTGGGCCTACTGCGATATCAGAATGATCAACTACGTGACTTGGGTCAGTTACGTACCTTCTCAGCTGTGAGACATGGAATACATCATGCACTCCCTCTAAAGATGGAGGTAATGCAAGACGATAGGCCACCTCACCAATGCGCTCCAGAATATCAAAGGGCCCAATGTACCTTGGACTCAACTTGCCTCTGCTCCCAAAGCGAATGGTTCCTCGAGTAGGTAAAATCCTCAGGAATACATGTTCTCCTTCCTTGAACTCCAGGGGACGTCGGTGTGTATCAGCCCAATGCTTCTGTCTGTCCTGAGCTGCACGAAGATGATTCTGGATTTGTTTTACCTTCTCCAATGTTTGCATCACCAACTCTGGTCCCAAAATTTGACGCTCTCCTACATCACTCCAGCATATCGGCGACCTGCACTTTCTACCGTATAACGCCTCGAAAGGTGCCATCTTGATGCTTGCCTGATAACTGTTGTTGTAGGAGAACTTCACCAAATGCAAATGATCTTCCCAAAACCCTCTAAAATCTAACATACATGATCTCAGCATATCCTCCATGATCTGAATTGTACGTTCTGATTGACCATCTGTCTGTGGATGATAGGCAATGCTGAATTTGAGTCTGGTGCCAAGACTCTCTTGCATGCTTCGCCAGAAATGAGATATAAATCTCGAATCTCGATCTGATATAATACTAACCGGTACTCCATGCAATCTTACAATTTGTCGCATATACATATCGGCTAGTACCTCTGTGGACTGTCCAACTCTAAACGGCAAGAAATGTGCCGATTTAGTGAGTCGATCCACGATAACCCATACCGCATCTTTTCCGCTGGGGCTCCTTGGGAATCCTGTGACGAAGTCCATGGTGATATGTTCCCACTTCCATTCTGGTATGGGAAGCGGCTGCAACATTCCTGTAGTCCTCTGATGCTCTGCTTTTACTTGTTGGCAGACTAAACATTTAGCTACAAATCTTGCAATCTCCCTCTTCATTCCATGCCACCAATAATACTGCCTTAGATCTTGGTACATCTTTGTTACTCCTGGATGAACAGAGTACATGGAGCTATGTGCTTCAGTCATTAACTCCTATCTCAATTCTCCATTTGGAACATATAGGCGATCTCCGCACCTTAATATCCCATCCTCATGTATGCGAAGTCCCGTTTGTATGCCTGCTTCTGTCTCTCCTTGAGTCTTCGAAATCTAGCATCAGTAGGCAAAGCTTCTTTAATCCTTTCCACAAGCGATGACTTCACTTCCAAATTAGCCAGCAAGCCACTCTGTCCTGGTAGAATAACCTCTATCTGGAGCTCATGTAAATCTTTCAATAGCTCAGGCTGCATTGTCAAGAAATAAGCTGTAGGCTTCTTGTTGAGTGCGTCTGCTACTACATTCGCCTTCCCTGGGTGGTACTGCAGATCTATATCAAAGTCCACCATCAACTCAAGCCAGCGTCTTTGCCTCATGTTAAGCTCCTTCTGAGTATATACATACTTCAGACTTTTGTGATCAGTGAAGATTTCCACCTTCTCTCCATAAAGATAATGCCTCCAAATCTTCAGTGCAAATATTACTGCAGCTAACTCCAGATCATGTGTTGGGTAGTTCTTCTCATGTATCTTCAACTGTCTCGATGCATAAGCAATAACTTTGCCATGTTGTATCAAAACATATCCTAGGCCACTACCTGACGCATCGCTATAAACAACAAAACTATCTGACCCTGAAGAAAGAGTCAAGATTGGTGCTGTTGTTAGACGCCTCTTTAATTCTTCAAAGGCCTTCTGACATTCGTCTGTCCATGCAAACTCCTGATCTTTCCGTGTCAACTTCGTCATTGGCTCTGCAATCCTTGAGAAATTTTCTACGAACCTTCTGTAATAGCCAGCAAGTCCTAGAAAACTCCCCACCTCAGCAACTGATGTTGGTGTAGGCCAAGTCTCAATGGCAGCAACCTTCTCTGGATCAACTGACAGTCCTTCTCCTGAAATAATATGCCCTAAGAAAGGCACCTTATCCATACAAAACTCATATTTACTGAGCTTAGCATATAGCTTCTCCTGTCTCAACGTCTCTAGCACGATTCTGAGATGCTCCTCGTGCTCTTCGTGGCTTTTGGAATATACCAGAATGTCATTAATAAACACAACCACAAATTTATCCAAGTATTGATGGAAAACTCGGTTCATCAAAGTCATGAAAATAGCAGGCGCGTTGGTTAAACCAAACGGCATTACTAAGAACTCATAGTGTCCATACTTAGTCCTGAAGGCTGTCTTCGGGATATCTTCCTTCCTCACTCTAATCTGGTGATAACCGGATCTAAGCTCAATCTTCGAGAATACCCTAGCTCCACTCAATTGATCAAATAAGTCATCAATGCATGGCAAGGGATACCGGTTCTTAATGGTCACAGCGTTTAACGCCCTGTAATCAATACACAGGCGAACTGTTCCATCCTTCTTTGGTACAAAAAGTATGGGTGCTCCCCAAGGTGAAATACTG
The DNA here is from genome assembly GCA_036927795.1 of Iris macrosiphon. Classification (NCBI taxonomy): domain Eukaryota; kingdom Viridiplantae; phylum Streptophyta; class Magnoliopsida; order Asparagales; family Iridaceae; genus Iris; species Iris macrosiphon. The sequence goes on along the minus strand of JAYESA010000006.1, from coordinate 168,220,776 downwards.
GGCCGGATGAAACCCTTCTCCAGAAGATCATTAACTTGATTCTTCAACTCCACTAACTCCTTAGGTGCTAGCCGATATACCGATGAAGTGATAGGCTCTGCTCCTGGAGTTAAGTCTATTATGAATTCTATTTCCCTATCAGGTGGTAAACCTGGAAGATCATCGGGAAATACATCCACAAACTCTGTTATGACTCTTGGGTAACCTGACTCTCCTTCTACAGATAATACCCTAAGAGTTGGCTGAACACCTTGCTCTACAGCTCCCCGAAGAAACTCAAACTCTGAATGTCTAGGTGGTCTAAATATAACCTTTCCAAGCCGACAATCAAGAGTCGCATGATACTGACTTAACCAGTCCATACCAAGTACAACATCATAGTCAGGCATAGAGAAGATCAGAAATTGGGCTCGCATCTCTCTTCCACAGACTACTACCGAACATGATCTATATATATCACTAACCAGTATAATTCTACCTCTCGTAAGAATTCTCTTAGTCTTCGGAAGGGGTGCAGTAGCTACTCTATGGGTGGCTACGAAGCTAGCAGCTATGAATGAATGCGATGCTCCAGAATCAAATAAAGCTACAGCAGGTAATGAAGCTACTAAAATAGTACCTGTTATTTCTCCAGCAATAGCTTCTTCCTGAACAGCCAATGCAAATGCCTGACCTCGTCCCTGAGCTGGACCCCTCTGCTGACGAGCCTGCTGGAATAGGGCTGCCTGAGGTGGCAATGGTGGTCTCTGCTGATATCCCCCTGGAGCTGGTGGTCTGACTCCTCCAACTCCTGTCTGCTGGGCTTCCACTGCTGGAAAATCTGGCCTTGGTGCAGGTAAAGCTAGTCGTGGTACTCCCTATCTGCGTTCAGAGCAGTCCCTGGATAGATGCTGGTTGGATCCACAAATCAGGCATAGTCCCAATTTGCGTCTGCACTCCTTTTCAATGTGGCCCAACTTGCCGCAGAAATGACAAGTAGGTAGAGTTCTTGTTGCTGCTCTCTGAGGTAGATTCTTCTGGAGTCGTTTTGCAGAATCCCCCTGTGATGCCTTGGATGGTACTGAGGTAAATGGTCGCTTCAGACTTGACTCCCTCCTGGTGACGCGCTCCATGCGTCGTGCTGCGGCAAGGACATCGGTGTATGACATAGGTGCAACAGATCCAATCAACCTCTGAAGCTCAAACCTGAGTCTGTCAAAGAACTTCTCCACCTTCTCTTCTTCGGTAGGAATTAGAGAAGGGACGAAATGACTCAGGCGAATGAATTCGGCATTGTACTCCTCCACCGTCATATTGCCTTGGATGAGTCGGTTGAACTTGTCTCGGAGTTCTGACCGAGCAACAGCTGGAATATAATCTCTTGGAAGAGTCTGGAGAACTCCTCCCAAGTGACTCGATCATGCCCGAGCCTCCTCTCTTCGGCTAGCCACCAGTGGTGCGCATTGTCCGTTAGTTGCATCCGGACAGTAGTCATCCATCTCGCCCATAGAAGTTCAGCTGCTTCCAACTGATGTTGTGTGTTTGTGAGCCACTCATGCACTTCAGTTGGTCCTTTCTTGCCCGAAAAGGTACGGGGCTTGAGTTGACGGAAATCAGTGATAGATCCCGTCGCTGGTCGCCTAACTTGTGGGTTTGCCTGCTCCAATGCATTTACTAGGCTGGTTCTCAGGTACTCTGCCTCCTGACGATGCGCCTCTTGTTGAACTTGCTGTTGAGCTTGCATCATGGCGTAAAACATCTGGAATATCTGCTGTCCGTCCATTGCTTGCCCTGGTGGAAAAACAGGCATCTGCGGAGTGAACTGTGGCAGAGGTGGGATGTCGTCACGCCTGAACCTTGAGTTATGCTGCTCAGCTTGTCCACTTTGAGAGGATTGTCCTCTGTTCTCTGGTGTAACTCCATCTCTATAGGTAACCACAGCATCTTGTGGTGTACTCAAAGGAATTTCATCTCCAATTCTCGGATCCATCTTTCTCCATCCAAAATAAACTTTATAAGAACGTTCAGTAGAATCAAAGCAGGATGCAAATCAAGTACTTAATTTGAATGCGATATAGAGTTTCAAAAACGATTCAACAAATGGATGAGATACTATAACCTATCCTATCCTTTTACAGGCTTGTTCGGTCCCTAAGTTGAAACCGAACAATTTTGTCGTTGACCTGCATAGGCCACCACAAAAACCATGTCACGCCCCAGTCCCAAAATACCAAGGGACTAGATACGTGGCAATGGCCAGCAGCACGCACCGATGGACAAACCCAATTTAATGGATCCATCGGGGCATACTTAAGCTGTAAATATAGGTCTACAACATCAAGTCTAAACTAGTCTCATCCACACATAAATAATAAGAACAACAACAAATAAAGAAAGTACATTAATGTCCAATCTCATCAAAGTATGTCGGGGAACAACCCGATAAAAGTCTAAAATACTGGTTCATCAGACCAGAATAAAGGAGTCCAAAATAAAGTATCTGATGAGTAAAAATAACATAAACTCAAGAAAAGTCTTCAGCCATCACCTCTGCTTCTAAGTTTGGTTCAGCTTCAGCAACAGCTTCTGGTACAGCTTCAGCTCCTGTCCCGTAAACCTCGGGATAATGCTCTTCTGCTAAACCTGGGGATATCATCCGGATCCAGGTCCCCAGGGGACATAGCAAGGTACAGATAATACAAGCCAAATAAATGCAGTGAAATAATAAATAGCATAAGTAGGGTATCTACATAACCATCTATGTGAATAATGCAACTGAGAGCATCACTAGTACTCAGGCTGAGACTGCTACAAGCTCTGTGTCGGAGAGCCGGGTAGCAGTAATAACAAGTAATGGGTCTAGCTCTGCTCGAGAGTCTACAACCTCACAATAGTAGTAGATATATATAGAACAGCCTGTAGCCTGTGTGTCTCTCCCCACCCAATGTAACCACACGTCTCATGTCCATAAAGTCTCATGTCCATGTCACGTGAGATCATAGCTAATGCAACAAGTCATAATCTCTAGGAATATAATATCTATTCCATCCTATATCCTACACAGAATCACCATGAATATCTCAGGAAGATTCTGTCATATGTTTGGTGTCAAGTGTCCTAGGTTATTGTACTTGATATAATAAGTACTAGAATGTAAAGGGTCACGAATGTCCATCTCTAAATGACGTACACAACTCCGCGTACGGGGTTGGCACCCGACTATAATCGGACGCTTAGTAGGTCATACGGCCCTAGGTTTAAGCATAATGAATAATATAAATAAGCAAGAAAATAATTATCTAAACTACATAATTTGGCAAGGTACACTTGCCTAGGGTTGGAATACCAGTAGCGATCCCTGTATCCGTGCGTTCAGCAAATACTCCTCTAAAAGCTGAAATGAACATTATTACTAGTCTCAGAACATAAGAAATAGCTAGAAACGCCTGTCCTTAAGTCCAGTTTGGACACAAGGGCAAAAATAACATTTTCAATTCAAAGCGGGGTCCAAATGTGGGCCGCTTTGCACTGAAAAATGCGTCAGAGTCAAATGTCTCCAAATCAGTCCAACTTAGTGTCAACAGGTCAGGAACGATGATACGAACCCAACGGAACTTCCAGAATTGGATTCCGATGAGCCGTTCTCAAAATCGCCCGTCAAGTGGAGCCTGTGGGGCCCACGACACGCAATTTTTCCAACGTTCTCAGAATCGAACCAAACTTGACTCACAGGACCAGCGTATTGCTACGAGTCTGATGGTACAAGTTTTGTCTCGATCCAATATGTATTCACTAAGTTACAGTAAAATACAAAAAAGTCGGATATGGGGCGTTGTCTGCGGATACGCACTGATTCCGATGTGCACACACATCCGAATCAGCTTCTGCGAAATCTCGCACGTCCGTATCAACGACGCGCATGTATCGGTGAAGACCGCACGCGACCAAATCATCCCATTTGGTGGGGCATACTCAGTTCCGGGTGAAACAGGGCGTTAGTCTTTCCTGTTTTTGGATCGCGGTTCGCGATCACCACAAGACGCGATGCCCTGAACGGGTTGCACGGGCACCGAGGGGGTCATACAGGGTACGCGATACAATAAATGGAATTGAAAACAGAGCTACGAGTAGAAAGTTATGGGTACCTGAACAGGCTCTGGAAACTGAGGTTTATTCGTATCCTCTTGTCAATTTGACACTGTTCTCGTGTCCTGACCGTGTCTGTGTCCGGCTGCGAGTACTGTGTCCTCCTAGGGTATCTACTAGCTGGGTGTCGCCGGAGTCTGCTGGCCACGACGGGGCAAGGGCTTGGCGAGGGCTCTGAGAGGGAAGGGTGGCCGGGCGGCGAGGTCCGGAGGCTGGGGCGAGGCGGGGAGGTACCGGAGTCAAGTTCTGGTGGGTTGTGGAGTCGGCAGGGGTGCTGGACACGGGCGTCGGGTTCTGGCAGTGTGGCAGAGATGGCTCCGGTACTGGTCGACTGAGCAGAGGGGAGGTCCGGCGTCGGGGTTCAGGTGTTCACCGGAGAAGAAAGATTAGGAGGGTTTTCCGGCGGGTGGGTTAGGTTTATTTATAGGGGTTTGAAGGGAGGAAGACAGCCGAAGGTTGGCCGGAATCCGAAGGGGAGAGGTCAGGGGTTCCGGGGAAGGCGAACAGAGGGGTCTGCCGGCGGCCACGGCGGCGGCGGCCGCCGGCCAGTGAGGAGTCGGGCCATTTGGGATTCGGGGGTTAGGGATTCCACCGGTCGGGTCGGGTCGGGTTCTGGCGGGTCGGGTCTGACCCGGATCTGACCAGCTAGCTGAGCGGTCCGGTTCGGTCAGACCGGTCGGTCTGGTCCGGTTCAGTCTCTGGGTTTGGTTTGGTTTTTATTAATTTATTTATTTAGTTAAATTAACAATAGTTTTTAATACTTTAAAAATTCATCCGGGATCCAATAAATTCCCGAAAAATTACCCCATGTCCGATTTTTAATTTTACACTAGAAAATATAGTTTTCATCACATTTTAATATTATATAATATCTTTTAAAAATTCATTTTAAAATAGACTACCTTAGTTTAAAATTACAGAAAAATGCTAATTAATTCCAGAAAATTAAATTTTAAAAATACTAAAATTTTCAGGTGATTACAGTGTCGTACCCCTTTATCTTGGGATGATGTTGGAGAAAGATCCTTGTTAGGACCAGAAATGGTCGTGGATGCAGCAGAAAAGGTAAAACTTATAAAAGACAGACTGCGAGTGGCGCAGGACAGACAACGACATTGGGCAGATAGTCACCGTAGACCCCTAGAGTTTCAGGTATTGTTTTAATTTGTTTTGTTTGGTTTATAATTGCTTTGTTTAGGTTGCATGTTAAGATCGTTGTTCTAGGTTGGCGATTTGGTGTTCCTACGGATTTCTTCGACACGGGACACGATTCGTTTCGGCAGAGGAGGAAAGCTTAGTCCACGATACATCGGGCCCTTCAGTGTTCTTGCAAGGGTCGGTGCAGTGGCCTATAGACTAGACTTGCCACCTGCTCTAGATGGAGTACATAACGTGTTCCACGTGTCGCAGTTGAGATGGTACGTGGCAGATCCTAGTCACGTATTAGATCATTCGGAGATCGAAGTTGGACCGACACTCAGCTATCCTGAATAACCGGTCGAGATCTTGGATCGTAGAGAGAAGATATTGCGGAACCAGACTATTCTCTTGGTTCGTGTTGCATGGAGAAATCACTCTCCAGGAGAATCAACTTGGGAGAGAGAGAGGATGAAATGCGCGAGCGGTATCCATATCTCTTCGAGACTTGAGGTATAATTCATTAATTGAGTGCTTGTTCTTGTAATAGTTTTTTAATTTCGAGGACAAAATTCTTTAAGAAGGGTAGACTTGTCACCCCCACTTTTTGGATTAGGGGTATTTTCGTCTTTTCGTAATTAATGAGTAAATGATTGCATGATAATCAATTTTAATTAATTTACGGTGACCTTAATTTATTATTGGCACTGTTATGTAAGAGCATTAAGTATACACCCGTTGGACACGATACGTAATATGAACCCATTCCTCTTTCATTATTATTTTTCCATGATTTTGGGAGTGTGTAATTTAACATCAACTCCTTGAAACCATGGCCTCCAAACCCTTAGACCAATGTAATTCTCGCAATTCTATTAAACCCATTCGAACCCTAGCCCATTGGAATATGTCCATAGCAAGCCAAGGCCTTTTTCCTAGTGTTGACCAAGGTCAATATATTCTAGGTCAAACCAAACACCAATATATATATATATACATACATATTCCTTTCCCTTATTATTTTTCCTTAAACCCCCAACCCTAACTCAGCCGACCCCCCTTCCCATCACTGTTCATCACCTCTCAGTTCCCGCCGCCGCCTGACCGGAGACTCGTTGGAGTCGTACCTGAGACCGCCGCCAATCCCTGCCAACCCGCTGTGACGATCGGTGATCCAACCGACCCGAGCACCTGCACTCGGTTTCCCGGCTCGTCGACCACCCACGCCTGACTGACCCGCCGAAACATCCCGCTTGTCCACCTCGACTCGTCCCCGTGGGCTCGACCGAACCGCCGAGCACCGTCGCTGTCAACCGGAGCAGCATCGACTCGACCAACTGCCCGACCACCGACGCTTGGAGCTTGACCCCGCTGCTGAAGCCGGAGCCCGCCTATCCCGACTCGCCGGAGCGCCTGAGCAGCGGTCCCGCTGCCCAGTCCGACTGCGCACCCCCGTGCACGACGATCGGCCTGCCTCATCATCTTCGCCCCGTCCACATGCGCAGGTTTGACGTAAACCTAATCTCGTTTGAGTACGCATGTACGTATGCATGCATTAGTATACGTATGCTTCGGTATATACATATATGTACGTAGTTGCATACGTATAGGTATATAGATATTATATGCTCTCAAATAATATCTATACATGCCCCTATATGTATTATAAGTATCCTAGTATATATACTTAATAAATTGTATGCATGGTATAAGTTTGATAGTATATATATACATAGTATAATTGATTAATATGTATCAGTATATGCATATGAACATGCATAAGGTAGACTCTATTAAGTAGCTAAAAGCACATATCTATTAAATTGAATTAGTAGTGTTGATGTTTATGATAAACAATAATAGGCATTATATGCCCGTGTACTAGGTGACCCCGTAGCATGATAACAGACTGCCAAATGTACACTGACGTACTGGCAAGACCGTACCATTGACTGTCTGTTATTCACAGCAACGACAGACGTGACCACCCCTAGCGTAGCCTGTTGAGATTATTATGTTGATTGTGAGCTAGAGTAGTGTCTGATAAAGTATTGTATTATATGGTATGTTTATAGGACTGTTGGATCATCCAGACGACACCTTGGAACCCGGACAGTGGTATTGCCAGCTAAGGACCACATGCGAGTACATTCTCTGACAGTTTCCATTATATTGATTATCTCTATAATTCTTGTTGTATAGCGTACATGACTCTGACACTGTTCTTTACACGAGTTGGCATCATTGAGACCTGTCACAAGGAGTCGTGATTGGAATCCATCGTGCTAGCAGGGGAAACGGGGAAGTATTAGTAGTTTATGTGATCATACCCAACTTTACATGCAGCATTAACTCACCCACATCTCACGTCGGTGCAGCCTTACCCTTACCTGCCTCATCGCTGTTACATCTGGTTAGCCTGACCTGTTGGGGATGATCTCTAATCCATGTAATGAGTCATATAGTCCCAAGCCGATCACATGATATACTGATGTTTTACACACTTAGATAGATGATTTCTTGACATGTATCTTGATAGATTGATCTTGTATTTCCACATATTCTAGTAGTTGTTCTTATACACACTTACATACCAGTTCTTTGTACTTGCGTACACTTGTAGTTCTATTCCTTGTCAGATGCATGTTGATGATGATGATGATGTTCCAGTACTTTATTCCAGCATTTTTTTTATTCTAGTATTTCTTATTGTCAGTTGTTCATATCTGTCTTGTATTTCTTTACACTGTGTTATAGTTTTTGTCAATATAAGTGGAACTGCTGTTAGAGGTGTATTTCGTTCCAATCCTGACTGGATATTTTTTCCAGAGAATCTTGAGGATTTTTGTACCATGTACTACGGACCAGGTATAGATGCAGATTATGTACCAGAGATCCTAGAGGAGACCATGCTTCTAGATGAGGTATTGCCTACAGCTATCTAGATAGTATTTATTTATGCTTGAGACTTATGGAGGTTATTTCAGTTTATGTTTAGACTTATGTTAAGTTTAATTGGAGACTTATGTTGGACAGCTAGACTATGATTTATCTTTATGTTTGAGACATGGTGTTCAACTATGTCATTTTCTTTTATCTTTTATCGTGCCTTATAGTTGTTGTGATTGAGTTACCTTGTGAGATTATTGTGAGATATATATTGACCTCCTTATGGAGATGGATATCATTGATAGGTGTTTGGCTATATAGTATTATTGTGACCTAGACAGCGTTCTACCGCCGATGCTGCGGCGTAGGCTGGACGTACCCACGCTCTCGTGCCCCTATACCGGGTGCGGGTCAAGACACAAGGTATCAGTGAGGAATTCAGAGAGGAAGTGCCAGGTCAGGTAGCAAGTATTGGTGAGGTTTGGTAGGGTAATATTGAAGAATTTAGATCCTAAGGTATCTACTTATAGCCATAGTGTAGCTATAGTGTATACACTAAGGTAATAGTGATTATGAGTGTTTACCAAGGTATATTATATAAGTTATATATGTATAAGTTAGATATAAGTTATTTAGTATTAATAGCTAGTTAGCTAATACCCTCAAGTATAGACTTAGGAATCTAAGGATAACCTAGAATCATCTATTTTTAGACCTAAAATCAGGATATTGACCTATTGTGGACTAGTTTGACCTTAAAAGTCAACCCTTGACCATGATCACTAGTATGGACTAGTAATCACCCTAAATGTTTGTTATGGACCTAGGAGCATATATTAGTACATTTTAAAATATTTCTCATTCATTACACCATTTAGCTTAATATTTCCTAAATAGGTCTGTGTGACACCAGCTTGGGCATCGAGAGACACTATTTGCTCAAGACCAGAGACGAGTACATTTCTCTGTTAGTTTTTATTTCATGATAGTGTATATATCACATATTCTAGAACTGTATACTTGATTCAGATACATTGGTTTCACGAACTGGTACTATATGGATCTTGTCAAGAGATGTTATCCCTTACCGTGTTTAGCGGGTACTCATTCACATATTTCATCATGTGTATCGGGTATTGATTTTAGCGTACTTCATGTTCACACACTGCTCGTGTTCAGTGTGCCCATATTCGTGTTCGTAACGTGTCATGATTGGATCCATTGGTATTGGTTGGGGATGGGGGAATAGGAGTTGGTTATGTAATCAAGCCCAAGTCTATTCGTGTACATGTCGATTATATATCACACATGTAATCGATTTACCATATTGTATTCGTGTTCAACCCGAACCGATCACATAATGAACTTGTATTCCATGACACATTAGTTAGTTTTATTTATTTCCATTATATTACAGTTATTCTATTGTCTGTTCTTCATTCCAGTATATTACTTGTTCAATCTAGTTCACTCTATTTATGATGTTTAGTTATCTTGTATTATTTTCTATTATCTGTTATATATGCTCGATTATGTATTTGAAACTTCTTTCAGAGGTATGTACTTCTCTCCAATCCCTGACTGAATATATTTTTTAGATGATTGGCTTATGGACCAGTGTCCCACCTACTACGGGTCGCAGGACGGCGTACCATTAGAGGAAACTCTTTTAGAGCAGGAGAACCTAGTACCATAGGCTGAGGAGGCTTACACTCATTGTTTAGACTTGTATTAGACTTTATTGAGGCTTATGGCATGTATATATTATTTTGGACTTGTGGATATATTATGACTCTTTTTTTGTTATTCTATCTCGTGCTTTATCTTCCTTAGTTTGCTATGTGATTGAGTATAGTTACCATTTATCAGATACCATTTTGTTCCTCCGTTTGGAGTTGGGATGATTGACGTGTACCATGTATATATTGTATGAGATGTTTAGATAGTAGAGTTGACCTAGACATTGTTCTTCCACCGATGCTGTAGTGTAGGCTGGGCGTTTCTCACTACTTGTGCCCTTATTCTGGGTGTGGATCATGACATATTTTTAGTGTTGGCCCATGCAGGTCCTAGAGTCACAATTAGAGAAATATCGTAGTAGTGATAACCTAGAGTACTGATATGAGCCTGCTTTAGGATATATGATATAGGCTGAGAGTATACTCAATCACAACTAGGAAACAATTCCAAATATTTGTTTGCTATCCTTATCTATTGAATGTTGCTTTACTTTGAATAATTATGTCCTTCTTTGATGACATCGAATCATACTCAATATTGATTCCTTTGTTCAATCTATCTTCAGGATGCTGCCGAAGACGCGTTTCCAGCGCTCAGGCACAATGTCAACGAGGTCGGTCACTTCGTCGCCTCTGAGGGTAGCATCAGCAGACACTGTTCCAACAGCTACATTCCAGATGTCCGCTTCACCGATCCAGGTGGACATTTTTGCAGCAGCTTTCGGGGGTGCTCCACCTCTGGTACATAGGGCAGCACCGACAGTTTTAGGGGATCTTCCACCCCCACCATCAGCAGTTGATCAGACACAGATGTTTGCACTCTTTCAGCAGATGATGGAGGCCCATCAGCGCCAATCAGAGATTATGAGGCAGGACATTGAGAATGCTCACTAGATTGCGCTTGCAGCAGTCGAGAGAGTCATCTTAGTCCAGCCATAGACAGTACCACCTCAGTTTATGCCGCAGCAGCCGCGGCCAGGGACTATCATAGATATCAAGAGGATGGGGCCGAAAGACTTTAAAGGCACTGAAGGGATTATTTATGCTGATGATTGGATAGAAGACATTGAGCGGAACCTGTGGCTAACACAGATTCTAGAGAGGTTGCAGGTAGAGGCCGTATGAAGCATAATGTTTGACATCGCACTGACTTGGTTCATGACGGATCCCAGGATCTCAGCACCGGGACTTACTTGGGAAGATTTTAAGGAGATCTTCAAGAAAAATTTCTTTCCAGATGTGGCTCTGACATCTCTAGAGAGCCAGTTTTAGTACATCATTTAGGGAGGTATGACAGTAGATGAGTATGCGACAGAGTATTGCAGATTAGGACACTTTGTGGAGGGGCAAAACCCTAGGGGAAGGGCCAGGAAGTTCAAGAAGGGTCTGGACAAGGAGATCAAATTACATACGAATGGAGATCCCACTGCCACATTTGAGGAGATTCTGAGGCTGGCACAGCTGGAAGAGAATGATCTAGAGCTTGGTTCCAAGAGACCGAGGGACATAGGAGGATCCAGTACAAACACGGGTCCAATAAAGCAGCCTTACTTCCAGCAGAAGCATCAGAGGCAGCAGTATCATTGACCAGCCAGAGCGTCGGTACAACAGACGCACCAGATCCAGAGGCAAGCTATTCCTTGCCCATTCTGTAATAAGCAGAGATATGGATGGGATGCATGCAGGATGAGATTGGGCCAGTGCTTATTCTGCAGATCAGGAGATCATCAATTGAGGGCTTGTCCTAGAGCTCCAGCTCGTCCAGCTTATGGCAGGGCCTAGGCACAGAGATCACCCGCGAGACCACCAGCGGGATAACAGAGAGGACCTCCTCTACCACTATAACAGCAGCAGTTTGCTCAGTACCAGCAGCAGCGGAGAGGTGCCCAGCGACAGGGGAGAGCTTTCGCCTTGACCGTCGAGGAGGAAGATCCAGTCGGTGATGTTATTTCAGGTTCAGTCTATCTTGATTCTTTTTCAGCTCATACTTTATTTGATTTTGGTGCTTCACATAGTTTTGTATCTATATCTTTTGCTCTGAAATGCCTTCTTGAGACTGAACCATTGACGAGGACTTGCAAGATCACGATCGAGGGTGGCATTATCCTAGTCAGTGATGTTTACAAGGATCAATGAGTTTATTTGGGAGGCCAAGAGTTGAGCGTGTGTCTACTCATAATGCCACTTCTGAGCTACGATATAGTACTCGGGATGGATTAGTTGAGTAGGCACCATGCTAGTATCGATTGTCATAAAGATAGAGTTTTGTTTCAGATATCAGGAGAGACAGAGTTTGAGTTCATCATAGGAGCAGTAGAGCAGAACGAGAAAGATTTCTGTGGAGCTTTGGTAGAAGAGCAGGAGCCGCCACATCCATTGATTGCTAAGTATATGGACGTCTTTCCGGACTTGTGGATGTATTATGACTCTTTTCCTTCATTATTCTATCTCGTGCTTTATCTTCCTTAGTTTGCTATGTGATTGAGTATAGTTATCATTTATCATATACCATTTTGTTCCTCCGTTTGGAGTTGTGATGATTGACATGTACCATATATATATTGTATGAGATATTTAGATAGTAGAGTTGACCATACATCGTTCTACTGTCGATGCTGCGGCATAGGCTAGACGTTGCTCACTACTCGTGCCCTTATTCTTGGTGTGGATCATGACAATAGGAGTTGTATGGAAGGGGGTCGAAGGGAGGGGGGTCAAGGTGGAGGGGAGGAGAAGGGGGGTCGAGCGGGTGGCGGAGCAGGTGCGGATGCGTAGGGTAGGGGGTCGAGGCGGAGGAGGGTGGCAGAGCGGGTGCGGAGGCGGAGGAAAAGGGAGGGGGTCGAGGCAGAGGGGAGAGGAAGTAGGGTCGAGCGGAGGGGAGGGAAAGGCGAGTGGGAGATGGTAGAGGGGTTAAGAGGGTTATTTATAGGAGGAAGTTAATTTGAACCAATATAAATTTCCAGAATTTTAGCAATATCTCATATGCACGTCAATAATCGTAGTTATATAGCGACGTCCAGCGACGATAAGCAATATTTTAAGACGGGAATCAGAATTGAACTGACCACGTAAATCGGTGACGGTATAAAGTGTCACCAAACGTCGCTAAATTTAAAAGTTTGGGGACGAAAGAGTGGGCAAAAATGAAACGTCGAAATCCTATATAAAATAATTTAGTGACGCCTAATATAAGCATCGCTAAATGTCGCTAGTTTATAATATTCTAAGACGTACATGTAGAAACGTCACTGATTTAAAAAATATAGCTACTTTTGGCGACTTCTCGGTGACGTCCATTTCCATAATATTAATCATAGTCGCTAGACGTCGTTGAATGTCGCCAATAGTGACGTATTGCAACGTCATGTTATTACTTCGCTAAAATCTACAATATTAGTGACGTCTTAATCCGGAGTCGCTAAATACGTCGCTAATTTGACTTATTTTGGTAGTGAATGACCTATATCAATAATCTAGTAATTAATCCTTAGCAGTTTCAGTTCGGGATTCCTGGTGTGGCATTTCGCAGAATCTATCCTAGACAATAAATTGACAGTTACAATCGCTGGCACAAGACAAGACAATAAATTGACAGTTACAATCGCTAGCACAAGACAAGCCACAACAGTTAGTATAGTGATAATCAAAGACAATAGTGACCATAGGGGACAATCTCAATATCTAGAGTGACAATCAATACATGTAGTGACAATATGTATCTAGGGTGACAATTAATATCTATAGTGACAATATATAATATGTGACAGTCTGTGAGTGATAGTGAGTGACAATATGGGACAGTAGGGTCATGGTCAAGAGTAACAATAAGTGGAAATATGGGTCATGTAGTAGCAGTAGGCAACATATTCTGGATGGGTGTATAAAGGGTAGGTATCCCAAACTATACATGAAGCCATGTCTTGGTAGTAAAGCATATGTAAAGACTTGGTGTCAACGAAGGACATATAATGTTATCGTGTACAAAGGGTGTACAACTCATTTAAAATGTATATAGAGTGTATAGCCATCTTTTACCTATACAAGGTCGTCTAATCATGCTAAGAAGTCAATATATTCAAAGAAAACTTGTAAACGGACAAAAACGAGCAAAAATAGGCCAAAACAGGCAAAATAGCCAAAATCGGTATACTTACGGCATACTGTAGTATACCGGCGGTATACCGGACGAAAAATATAGAGTATAAATATATATAAACTGGCATATCTTGGGTATACTGTAGTATACCATCGGTATAACGGTCTGGGACAGCACAAAAAAGTCATAATATACACAAAACTTGTAAACGACCATAAAATTTTTGTTTTAGCTCGGAATTCAGATTTTCAAAAGTCAAAATTAAATAAAATTAAATTTTCTACAACGTGGGATAATTAGATTTCATAAATTTTTAGATTTGATAGATTAATTCCTTGAAATACACAAAAAATAGATTTTGGGAAACCGAAACGTGTTTCGATTTCCACCAAACTCCTAACCAAAGGTATACAAGGCTATGTGAGGGTCTCACATAGCAATTGGGACCAAAATACACAATAAAACAAGGATATCACACGTGATACCAAGATCTTACCCCGTGTCTCACGGTTAGATCTAAAAATGGGCAAGAGCGTCGACATATATAAAATCCATGGAGATAATTCATGCCAAGAACTAAAGTAATAGGAAATAATGTAGGAAACATTATTAACCAAACAAGTTATATGAGATTTTAAGTTTACAAAACCAAGAAAAGTGAATACTACAATAAAATAATATCGTTGAAAGTTTTGGCAAGATGTACTTACCTAAGGCCGAGCTTGTAGCCTAAGTCTTCAACTCTCTCACGCCCCTATCTCCCGCAGGTAATCAGCCGTCCCTACTGGGTGCAAATCACCGCGCCAGCGCTCCCGCGGGACAATTTTTCTCATCTGGACGTAATGCTGCATGAGAACAAGCTGCGCCCGTGCAAGGCCATGATCCAAGCAGACGATAAAATGACTAAGCCGCAGAGTCGCACAAATAGTCCAAGTACAGCGAAATAAAAATGAACAGGCGATTGATAACAAGTTCACAGAGTCGTTAATATTGGAAGCATTGAATAACACGAGTATAGAAGTAAAATAAGTTCTTTATTGATATTGAACAAGTATTACAGGCGGTACTAGGCCGAGATTACAAGTTGCTCAAGCCCTATCTTTCGAAACAGTAAAAGTGTGCCAAGTGGCTATAATTTGTGGAATGATACATAGGTGATGTTCCAATATTATGTCTTATATATGCGCTTCAGCTCCGGGCACAACACTTCAAGGCTCCAGAGTGAACTCCACGCCTTAGCACGCACGAAGGGGTTTTTCGTACTAAACGAGGTTTTTTCGCACCCTGCAAACAATCTGGTGGGTTATCAGTACATAAATGCACTGGTGGGGAGGCTTCTCGCCTGCTCGACAAATCTAAATACGTTATATAGGTTTTGTGCAAAATCTATTTAAGTTATCTTTTTAGTCTTGCCTTATAATCAGTTTTATGGCATAATAAATAGCCTAACTCGTCTGGCATTACGCCATGCGATATAAAAGAAAATACGTAGAGACTTACCAACTTACCATTTGTCCTTCCCTGTCCAAGGCAAACCAAGTTAAACCAAGCATGAGCATATATAATAAAATTCAGGGGCAATAGCATAAGCAAACACAAGTGTCGTGAGCAAGGTTCTGTTTCAGGTGCACAAGATACACGGATTACTCAGGCGGGTTGCAATAGATTCTTAGGCGTTCAATATGTACATATGTCTTCAAGTATTCAATTATGTACAAGTGTCTTATACTCATATCGTTCAGGTATTTTAGTTTACTGGATGCGATGCAATGACTCGCATGCGGATTGCCGCTAAGCGAGAATGACTTATCTATATGAACATAAGTCGCTGAAAAATCCATAAAGGATGGGTTATAGTCATGAACAAGGATGGTGTGCAACGTAACGTACATGAGGCGCTATACGCCATCCTGTCCTGTACATGAGACTATCAATCTTAGAGCGAGAATGGTGCAGCGTGAGGCACACACGCCATCCTGCTTGTACATAAAAAAGATTGTTGCATGAGTTCCATTCGGATCGGATCGGACCCGGTGCCCCAGAGACCTTCCGTGGAACGAGATTCGAAAATCCCCTTATTTCCAAGTTGTCCAGGAGATGCAAGTCTTGGGTCTTCCAGATTCACAACATGACATGATAATCATTGATTCTTGTTCTGAATGAGCATTGCTTTACGAGCTATGATTCTTGATTTACTTGATATGATTCTCGTTCAGAGTTAAACTTGACTTGATGCATTCTCCTGATTCGGGAACTGCCTTGGCGACCCAATGGTCCCGGATACTTGCAGGTTCATATTACATAGAAGGACTATTTGATAGTCTTTTGGCAAACTAGATGCACGAACGATATGAATAGTATTACTTGGTTGTGGCATAAATTCGTGTGTCAAGCATTGAAATGAGGCAACGAGTATAAACTACAAAGTAAGCAGGCAAGCATGCACTTATATGAAACATAAACATTTACGTTGGCACAGTCTAAGGGGTAGTGTGAGGAGTAAAACCGTACATGGACGTATCAAAAGACATAATCTATAGGCATGCAGTGTAAACAAGTTGAAGCAGTGTGCACAAAGAGTATACAATGATCTACTCGAGGCATAGCGAGGTCTACTTGCATGAAGCAAAGGTAGCATGTGAGGGTCCAAGTTATAAGCCAAATTTTATTTCCATATTCTAACACAAGCAATACAAGATGAGATTATTATCTTAGCTAGGTGCATTATATTCTTTATTAGCATGCAGGGGATGATTCACCTAGCGACTAGCATATATCGTCTAAATTTTAAGTGTGTTGGCTAAGCAAAGACAAGTTCATCGTAGCCACCCACCTTAGCGATAATTTGCCTCGGTCGAGCGATACTCCGAGGGAGCCTTTGAAAGTCTAAGTCTGAACTTCTGAAGGGCCAAGTCTGAAAATCCTTTACCAAAAACGAGCCTTCTCGCTGAGCAAAGTGTGTCAGGTTGTTGCACTTGTACCGTTTAAATCGGCTGTCCGCTTGAACGAAATAGGTCGTTATATTATACACCACTCAAAAAAAGTCTCTTCCTCGGGACTTCCTGAGCGTAAGTTGTTCTATTGCACTATCGAATCTATCTCAAGCATAACAATCGGTACAACTAGATCCGTTCGAACATAATTTCCTACTCATTCCTTATATGGTATTGCATGTATGCTGGGTCGGTCTTATTGAATGACTTTATCATTCAATCCACAGTCTGACTCGGTCTCTACTGCGCCTTAGTACGAAACATATTACTTAATGCGGGGTACGGTATGATCCATCTTGAATGATGATCTAGGGCTGAGGTAAACTTATACAAATTTGTAAACCCCCTCACCCAAAATTAGGGCTACTTGGCATAGATAGAGAAATTAGGTCTAATTAGAATCCAACTAGAAAGAGAACACGGTATTTTATTTAATTGTATATTATTTATATCACTTAGCGCACCTTACCATTGCTTCGATAATTGGAGCACCTCACTAGCCATTGCCTTTCTACAAATTTCACCACCTCATCCTAGACATACCCGCCTACTATTCTGACCATTGTGTAACTTATAATATTGCTTTCTTGTGCTACATTTTAGTCGCACAATAAACGCCACAGACGTTATTATTGTAATTCCAAATAAATACGACTCTGTACCCTTGTGCGTTCCAATCAAAATTGGAGACACAATCTTGACCGTTTTATACAACCCGAATTTTATTAATATTCTATACTGTACCCTCTACGTCCCTGACACTTGGGTCCCACCAAATTTTATTTCCATGTACTTCTAATTAATTCCAGAACATCATGTGCATTCAATTTAATAAATTTAATCCCAATTTCCATCTTTGTGCAATTTTTCCCAATTATTGTGCATTTTTATGCAAAAATGCATTGAGGTGTCCACACCATTGGACAATACATGAATAAACCCAATTTTCCCTTCACGTAAATTTTTCCCACAATTCTCGGAATGTGCAACGCGCACATCGTCCCCCATTTAAATTCTAGCCTTGTATTTAATTAATGAGATTTCTAGCCCTTCCAACATCCCCATGTGAGCCCAAGGCCCATACCAAGGGGTGTTGACCAAGCCCTAATCCTAGGTCAACCCCAAACCCCAAATCCCACATATATGAATGCAACTTTCCTCATTCTTTTTATTTTCTAAAACCAAAACCTAGATTTATAACCCAGCCGACCCTTCTCCCCTACCCTAATGTTCACCCATCCCCTACCTCTCTGCCGACGCCGGAGCTTCGTCGGTGCACCGCGTCTCCAGCCGCCGACCCATCAGTCATGTCGATCTCCTCCCTCCGTTCTCCCCTGACCCCCCAAGCCCGCCGGAGCACGACCCCGACTGCAGCCACCAGTCCCATCACCACCCTCGTCGACGACCCCACAGTGCCGAGCAGCCCCGACCTCTCCCTTCTCAGCCTCTTCCTGGCCGGAGCAGCACCGGGCCACCTCTCCTCGCCCTGCTCTCCTCCTCGACCACCCCCTCCTGCACCATGACTCCCTGAACCCCTCCTCCTCCACGAGCTCCTCCCCGTTCTCCTCGTCGGCCGGACCACCCCCTGGCCGGAGAGGCACCATCTCACCACCATTACCATATCCTCTTCCACCACCCTGTCCCTCTCCTTCTCCTCCTCCTTCTGGCTGGGCCGCCCTCCCCCACTGGCCGGAGTAAACACCATTGCCACCATCATCACCACCAGTAAACTCCAGTACAGCCACCACCCAACGGCTCCCTGACCTCCACTCCTCCTTGCTCTCACCCCCTCGACCTTCCTGTCCACCACCCATCACCGCCACTGTCCTCCCCTGACCGGATCTCCCCTGGCCGGAGCAGAAATCACCCCCACAATCATCATCATCACCTATTATCGTCATCAACATCATAATCATTATTATCACCATTATATTAACATTCATCATCATCATAATCATGACCCTATTATCATCTTCATCATCGTCGTTATCATCATCATCACCATCTCATCCTCGCCAACAACGTCGTCATCACCCTCGTCGTCCTCATCATCATCATCCTAGTCATCATCATCATCGTCCTTGGCATCACCATTGTCCACGCCATCGTCCTTGTCATCACCATTGTCCACGTCATCATCCTCATCGTCATCATCACCTCCATAGTTATCATCGTTATCATCGTCATTACCATCGTCCACATCATCAACATCCTCATCACCATCGTCCCAGTCATCATCTACGTCACCACCATTATAATAAATCCCCTCATCATTCTATCATCATCACCATTATAATTATCATTACCATTATAACCCCCCATCATCAACATAAACACCATTATTGACCTAATCATTACCTTAACCATAATCTAATCATCTCATTATCGTCATCATGGAACTGTCACCCTTGCCCGACGACCCGCAGCAGTAACCCCCGATTTCCGTACCTGCGTACGCTGACCCCGAGGATCTATTGGATTAGTTCTACGCGACTTCCGGAGCTGGTTATTGGGACTACATAGCCGCTTGCCAGGCAAGTATACCTTGCCTTTGTTGTACTGTTTGAATTCAGTTATTAATTGGTTGCATGTGTACTTATTTTAAATTGTGCGCATCCGAGAGAGACTCGAGTGCAGTCAATGAATGCGTTGACGTTAGGACTTGTGTCTGACCTAGTGTCTAGTAGACCCACTTAAAAGTTGTGGAGTTATTGGTATGACTCCCAGGCCTTGACATATTTCTTACACGTATTGTGAGTCTAATGTAGGGCACGGTCCTGCGTATGTGGTTGGCCACCTGTACGTGTAGGCATGCGACGGATAGGGTATAACTGCTAATAGTGATGCATGTTAGAAGACTTAGCAGTTATTACTAGGTGGAGTATAGACTAGCATGGTACGATGGTCCCATCCTTGTCCTTGTTTGGTTGTAAGGTTGGGTTATTGTTCTAACGATAGACTATGAGCCAGAGTTACGACACCGCGGAGTAGTAACTGGAGAGTATTACGGATACAACATGCTTAGATTATTGGGTGGGAAGGACGACTAGTAGGCGTATGGGACACCCCACTTCCTTTATTCAGATGCCACACTTGACGGAGTGATATGGACGATATATACTATGCAGATGCCATACTCTTCGGGGTGATATGGACGTTATATTATTAAGATGCCACACTCTTTGGGGTGATATGGATGTTATATTATGCAGATGCCATGCTCTTCGGAGATGGACGTTATTATACAGCGCCCTTATATGGGGGCATATGTGGCATATACTAGCCAGTTGTCACGATTGGTGAATTACGTCAGCATATATCGAGCCTACACTTTCCATACACTCAAAGTTGTCCTCAAGTTGCATTTCACTTAGATGGTTAGGTCACCCTTGAGTTTTTACAGTATTTACTTTATGGTATGCTTTTATGTATCTTGTTACGTCCCTCTGAGGACCTGGACCTTTCCAGGTGTATCGTTCATGAGCATTCACAGGAACACAGATCCGGATTGGTTGCGTACATTCCGAAGAGTCTTCTCTTCGATCCTCATAATGGTTAGATGTTGTACTTATATTGTATGTGTCTTGTTTATTCTATATTTTAGTTCGACAGTGGATTTGTTTCCATCCGACTGTCATCTTTAGATACTTTTCATGGAGATCTAGTTTCATAGCTACTGGTCATTTATTTATATTGATTCTATGGATGAGATCTAGATTATACCATGTGACTTGTGATGGATTTATACTACTTGTGGATTTTGTTATTCATATACAGCGTACGTGTGTTATGCTTTCCATATATTAGAGTGCCATATTCATACGGCTGGCATGCTCACGTGTCCTAGTCCTCCGTATTTTGGGACCGGGGCATGACAAAATTAATATACACGTCCGTACAAATCTAACATATTCACTTATACTAGCATTCAAGATCAGCATATCGTGAGTCTAGATCGTGCACATATTCAAAGCATCCTTCAAACATATGCATGTCAACCAACTTAGCGATAACAAAGTCTTTTCACTCGAGTTCAATATATCATTGAGTCTTGGATCATGCACACGTTCAAGGCATCCCTCAAACATATGCATTCAACCAAACTTAATGATAGTAAAATCGGATAACCTACTTGCGAAAATCTTAAGGGTTTTCGTCTTACGAATCATGATGATACCTCCAACAGGGTCGACCAAAACCCAAGTTATTCCATCCCACTTAAACCAAGCATTGCACTACCGTTAACCTCGATCTATCAGATCAACCGACTAGCATTCATGCCATATCATACATTCCTTTTGTGTAAACATAGCACACACTTACCATTCCAAGTCTAACAACTAAGTCTTACTGACCCAGTTCTATGGCTTGCTCAAGCAATATGCTAAAGTCAGTTACAAAAGTTCTTTCATTTGGCACAGGATCATCTATCTAATTACTAGGTCAGCTCACAAAGTCATAGGTACAAGTTCAAGCACTCGATTCATCGTACAAATTTATCGTATAATGCTCGCCCCAATTCCTAAGGTCAAACCATTGTTCATTTGCACAGGACATTCTATCCAAGTTTATTTTACTCAGATTTCTAAATATCAAGCATGGATTATCTTATACACATTAATACGTTCGTTTGTACATGATTCGAGTCCGTTCAAAAAAATCTATGATATATCCAAGCTGCAGGACAAGTCTAGCAATTCGCATAGTCTATCTCCTTAAACATGTTTAGATAGAATCCATATATCCATTCTAAGTCTAGACCACCAAGCCATGATTCAGTTCTAAACCTTTGATTATAACTCCAAGTCGTCCAACAAGATTCATGTATCCTTACATGAAACTATCAAGCGTGACTTTCTCCAGGTTCTAGACTAACTTATCCTTGAAACACTTTCGATTCACTTTGTATTTTCAAATTCGTCTTATCATGTTGAATCAAAAGTTAAGACGATCCACTAGTTGTCACACTCCAGTCTTTCGTAAGTTCGATCATCCTCGCTGGACGTGAGATCACCACGCCAACGCTCTCGCTGGATAATTGTCCTAATCCGGGCGTGACACATGTACGAGCATAGAGTTACGCTCGCACAAGACAAGAACGTCGAACGTTATGGTTATCATCGAAATAATCGAGATACTTTATCATTTTACTTTGCTTCATCCAAGAATATATATGTTTGTGGTATTAAACGAAAGAATGAAGATGTATTCAATATGGGGTTTATACGGAACCCGCCTTCTTTGGTTTACAAACAAACTTGTATAATTTGATCCTATACGAGGATATGAGAGTACAATTTATTTAATCTGGGTAAATATTGCTATAGGTGTTTGATCTGCAGTCGATCACTTTAGCCCTTGGACCACACGATGTTGAAGAAGTGCCGTAGAAGACAGGAAGCAGCTTCAAAGGTTGCAGGAGAGGGTGGATGCACGATGCCAAAGTCGTCGATCCCTACTCTTTGCCTGAGCTCCGGGTGCTCTCTCTATCTCTCTCTCTCTCTCTCTCTCTCTCTCTCTCTCTCTCTCTCTCTCTCTCGGGTTCGATCTTCCAATTTTTGTCTGGTTCGATCTTTAAGTCTGGAGTTTTTCGACCTTGGATCTGATATTGGTTTTCTTGACCAATTTTCCGACCTTGTTCCTCATTGATAGAGGTCTCTATTTATAGAATTTTAGTGACAGTGACCACTCCGTCGGTGTAACAACCGAGGAGTAGAAAGTACAACACCCTTTTACACAACGGTTAAAGTAACCAATGCCTGCGTATAGATGATCTTTTGAATGAGCGTGTGACGCGGGTCCAACTAAGGGACACAACGCGTACAATTGCTACGAAGATCACGACGTAAAAGCCACGTAGGTAGGTATCCATTGTGTAGAAGAGATTGGCATAGAAGCCAAATGTCTGTCACCATGGCATAGAAGCCAAATAGTTATCAAACCGGCATAAAAGCCGAACAGGCGTAGAAGCCGAACAGGCGCAGAAGCCGAGTGGTCGTAGAGGTCGAACAGGCACAGAAGCCGAGTGGTCGTAGAGGCCGAACAGGCATAGAAGCCGAAGGGGCACCGGGGCCGAGCAGGCGTAGAAGCCGAAGGGGCACAGGGGCCGAGTAGGCGTAGAAGCCGAATGAGCACAAACGCTGGATGGGCGTAGAAGCCGCTGCGTACCGTGCCACAGTGCTGATGTGGACGTCTTAGCCGGAATTACGGCTTTTTGAAGATATAATCAAATCTCTTACATTAAATGCCGAGATTTGCCACCATCCTGTACATTAAATATGGAGGCGTGTTCTTTGACGGTCTGCAACCCTTTCTGCGCATCAGTCGCAAAGACGTACCTCGAGAAACTGTCATCGCTCTGTGCATTAGGCGAAGAGACGTGCCTCGAACCCCGTACGGAGTGCAGCTTTTGGCGTAGCAGGCGGTTTGTCTACTGCAGAACGTAAACAGCTCGCGTTTTGCCTATGTAAAACAAGGCAGCGTATCCCTTCGTGCTTAAAAAAGTAGTTTACGCGAAGGGGATGGCAGTATTTGACAGCCTGTGTGGCAGTGTAGTGCCATCATTATAGCCGTCGCTTGGGTAGTCGAGCCGTATCCTTTTGCCAGAAGTCCAGACGTCAGGTTCATTGCAGGCTCTGACAGGTTTATTTACAGGATCTGACAGGTTCGCTTCGAGAAATACGAAGCGTCTTTTGTACACCTCAATGCTGCGTATGAAAGGGGAGGAGTTTTACGCCCTGGAGGAGATGAAGCACCCTGTTTACGCTGAAGCGGCTTGGACGTACTGCCTTACGTGGATGGTCCTTTGAGCTTTTATGTTTCACGCTCTGTTCTAGCGGAAACGGCTCTGTTGCACGCTCGATGGCTCTTAAGGCCTCTGCCTCTGCTGCTTTGCACCTATGCCGCGTATAGTCATCCGGTGTATTTTTCATGCTTCTATAAGACCCCCTTCAAAGATTTTAAATTCCTCGGAAGTTAGAACGCTTTGAATGAAGCATGAACCGCACCTCGTGACTCGAAATGTTTCTGAATGGAGCATTGAAATGGTCGATGCCGACTTTATGGCAGATTTATTGGGGACCGGTGCGACCCTTTTTCGCCTATAAAAAGGCTGGGGGAGTTAGCCTGTTCTCTCCACATTTTCATCACCATGCAGAGATGATCGTCGGAGTTCGCCGGATTGATTTGAGGAAGAAGGAGATCATGTTCTTCCAGCGTGTAAGGAGCCAAAAAAGACGGCGTCTTCGAACAAGTGTCCACTGCAACGATGGATCATGAAAGGATATCTTAGCCTCCCTTGCTCGGGATAATCAGCAACTTTATATGGCTGTTCTTCCAGGAGGAGGGAAGGGTCATATTAGACCACACGACTTGCAAGCGGTGTCTTCTCCTGTTATACTCTCGGGGATGAGAGAGAAGACAAGCTGTAACAGCCGTCTCCCCGGACTGAGTTGGGTTTAATACCTCAACCCAATCCGCCATGGCGCACGGAGCATGGGATCTGCATAATTTATGCGAGCCCCAACTCTGTCGCTTTCTCGCCACTGATCATCTCCTTCAAAGAAGAGGAAGACCCGCACCGATGCGAGAACCCGGTAGAACGGATCCTGGGGGCGATCTTCCGACGACGATGCTGAGGAAGCCCTTTGTAGATGGATTTTCCCTCAGATGTAATCATAAAAATGAAAAGAAAACCCTTGTAGATTGGATTTTCTTCATATGTAATCATGACTTTAATCTTTTAATAAAATCGTCTTTCTTCTCCGCATATGATCATCTTGCCATATGTTGCTGTAAAGTCTGAATATGTGTAGCTTTGACACGTCTGATTCTGTACGCCGACTCTGTAGAAAGAGTGCTAGGTCCTGTCCTTTACGCATAGTGAATAGTCTATAGAACGCTGTAGAGCATTTTGAACATTTTTAGAACTGTCCTGTTGCTAGGACTGAGGAACCGCGTAGAGCTCTGAACTTCTGATGAACAGAATTTTTGTTCAGACTTCGTCTTCAAGAATGACTTCCCAAAAAATCCCTTAGAACAGGGTCAAGAAATGGCTGTCTAACTGAGTTGCCATCTTTTGATAGACGAGATATTCAGACTGGAGTCTGGATGAACCTCCAATTGACCCGAGAAGAGTAATTTCTTAATGTTTGAACTCTTGTATGCTTCGGGTACTTGGGATATGTTGAGGTCAAGAAGGAGTATCTTCTGTGTGAACTCCTGTAATCGACCGCCTTGAGTTCGGATATGCGGAAAGTCAGATATCCGTAGCGTAGATGAGCTAAAAATCTTGAGTTCGTAGGCCTGTTGAGCGTAGAAAGCCACCGAGCGTGAGATCATCGATTTGGAGCTGCTGAGCGTGAAGTCGTAGGTTTGTAGCCTCTCGAGCATAAAAGCTACCGAGCACAAAGGCATCCGGGCATAAAACCATAGACTGATAGCTTGCGAGCATAGAACCGTAGATCTGTTGCTGTCGGGCGTAGAAAGCTCCTTAGCGTAGAACTGTAGATTTGTAGCCTGTGAATGAAAGAAATCTTTCGAGTGTAGAGGTTGCGGATCTGTTGCCTCCGAGCATAAACTAAGCGCTACCGAGCGTGAGATCATCGATTTGGTACCTGCTGAGCGTAAAAAGTCGTAGGTTTGTAGCCTCTCAAGCATAAAAGCTACCGAGCACAAAGGCATCCGGGCGTAAAACCATAGACTTGTAGCTTACGAGCGTAAAACCATAGATCTGTTACTGTCGAGCGTAGAAAGCTCCTTAGTATAGGAACCGCTGACCTGCTTTTGCACAAAAAACTCTTCGAATTTACTGACTGTCCGTCTTTTGAGAGTAGCGGGCTGACGTAGTACCCAATCATAACCAAATATTTAATTTATGAGATTCGGTTGGGGTTTCGAGGAGCCGCCTGAGGATTCGAGGAGTTGACCCGAACTCTATATATATCCCGAGCTTCTGGAGAGAGAAACTTTTTATCCGTCTTCTGCGAGAGAGAGCTTTGATTGTTTAAGTTTTTTTCACTCGTACTTTCTCCGAGCACTCCAAGTTTCCAGTAATGGCGCCGAAGCAAACCCTCTCCACCAAGGGAAAGAGCATAGGCTCTTCTTCTCGTGCTTCTGCCCCGGCGAGAGAGTCTTTGGTCGGGCGATGCGAACTTCCTTCTGAGCGAAGGATCTTGCCGACGAGTAGCGCACCCGGTCTTAGAGGTATAGCCATCGGAAATGACAAAGAACGACGAAAAATCCTTCGCACACGTTGAACGTGACCGCGCTAGGTCGTCTTTTGTGCTGATAGCCTCTTTGAGGAAGATGACGCACGGAGACGTTTTCATCTTTTACGCCCACATTTCTAATGTGTCAGCGTAAAAACTCCATGTCTTCGTAGTTATGAGCGTAAAAGCTCTGGCTGTCGAAGACTTGGTGTATACTGTAAAATTTTAGTTTTACGCTTTGGATGGGACCTCCGTCGTAATAACTAGAATTTTAGTAGTTTGGCGTAAAGCACGGACCGTATACCGCTAATTACGCTTTCGGGATATGACTCCTGGCGTAGGATGACCAAATTTTGTACAGCCTTGGCGTAAAGCACCGACTGTCGCTTCTTGGTCTTTATATTGCAAGGTTCGTAAATGATGTGTTTTTCTTGCATTTTTTGCAGTCGACTTGCATGAGTCTCCACTGGCCGAGGTGATAGAATCCGCTGCTGGGATGCTGCACTCGAACTACTTGGAGGATCTGTCGCACGTGACATTTCCTATCTCCGGACCCCAGTATCCCGAAGGGAGGGGGATCTTGATATCGGCTCAGGGCGAGTGAATGCTGCTGAGCATGATCAACGGGGAGCCCCTAACGTACGTAGATGGGGAGCAGTACATCAAGCCGGCTTTCCTTTTTGGGGACATGATAGACAAGCAGTCCCAGACGAAGCCCAAGAGAGAACCCTGGGTTTTCCCTGCTGAGAGCGTGGTCTTGTATCTGCCCATGATGCCGAGAGATTATTCGATCTCGGCTTTCTTCCATGCCACACATCGCAGGAGGATGTCGTGGACACTGACTCCTGATCTTCACGGGAAGCCGAGAAAGATCTTTCATCTGAAAGAAGCCGACCGGGGGTCGTTAGTCAGCCGCCCCACTAGCGTCGTGACGTTGTTCAGGGGACTGTGCCCGGGCAGCGTCCCGAGTGAAGACAGTTCAGTGATCCAGCCGGTGCAATTGCCGACTTTTTGTAATGACTTCATGGTGCGAGGGGGGGTATACCCCAAGGAGAATCCTCGGTGCAATGGGTGGATCACCCCAACAAATCTCCGATGGTCCTGCCTAGTTGACTGGGCTTTGAGGCATTTTCGGCTAGAGCTGGAAATCATCGGACTGTATGCCGCCGTGAGCGTAACGAGCGTTGGGTTGCCTCCCAACCCTAACCTCTTTCTGGCGCTAATGGAGCGATACATTTCGCTCACCGGGACTTTCGCCACTCCACTGGGGGAGTTGGGGTTGGCCCTCCACGAAATGGCAGCGATCTCGAGACTGCCGATGGGGGATACCCCGTATGAAGAGTATGTTCCTACCAACCGGGAGTTGGAGGACTCGGATCCTCGGGTTGTGGAGGTGTATCAGGAGCTGATGTGCCACTACCTCGCGTGCACTGCCTTTTATAATGAGCCTTCTGACTTGGCTCACACCACTAAGTGGATGTCCTACCTTTTCTTCCACCGGGCCAGGGCCGTCAAGTCGGTGAAGGTTTCGGGGGATAAGCATGAGCCCGTGAACTGTTTGGCCGTGCTCAGTGCCGAGGTCGTTGAGGACCTTATGGAGGAGGCCAACGCTCCAGACCAGTTTCTCAATGACGGGGTAGGAAAGTACCTTGAAGGCACTAAGGTCTATAGTTACTTGAGGCGCTGCCGCAGGCCTTTGTCTGAGGAAGCCAAGCTGGCCGGCTTTCTCTCTTTATGGCTGCGTCGAGTAGTGGTGCCTGGCACCGCGTCCGCGGACCGCATTCATCGGAACATCCTGTGGCCCGTCGTCCGTCTGGTGTTTGGGGCAAGGCTAGGTTTGCTTCCTGCCATGGTGTGCCGTATACAGGCTGGACTGCGAGCCATGACTGACGGGTTGCTCGTCGATGAAGCTCGGCATGAGAGTTTTCCCTGGGTGGAATTACCATACCTGTACTTGATGGGATGGTTAATTCTTCACAACCCCCGGGTGATGTCTCCCGGTCCTGGTAGCAGCGCGGTGGGTAGTTTCTTGCTGAACTATAAGGGCTCCCTCTGGAACGTGACTACAGTCATGGACTGTCGGGTGGTGCTGAGCCTTGGTCATTGTTGGAAGCTCCTCTGTACCGTCCCTTCTGTACATCGTAATCAGTCGGGAATTAGTCTCGAGGATTTAGGCGGAGAAAAGACCAATCTTTCCCCGGAAGCCTTTAATTGGTTGGTCTGCATCAGACCCTCCCATTTGCTGTACAGAAGCGAGGATCATTGCTTCTTCGAGCCTTACTTGCCCAGTCGGTTCGCGAGACAGTTTGGGTACGATCAGCTGCACGTGGGCAATGCCATCACCAGTTTCAGGTCCCGGGGCGGACTCATTGATGGAGCCAGGGGGTGGCGGTACTTCATCATGGGCTGCACGGGAGCAATCTTTATTGTGCCGGTCGCCACCCTCTCCACGGAGCTGTGCATCCTCCAATCGTATGCTCAGTTCTACGTGGCGATCAACACCCTCCATCGCGACTTTGACATTCTTGGAAGCTTCAGGGTGCCTTCTTCCAAGCCCGGGGGAAGAATCAAAGTCCCCTCGGTTTCATCTGACGAGGGTGAGGAGTCCGCCATTCCGGATGAGCCTCTGGTGTCGGTGCCGAGGTGTGAAGTGCCTCCGCCTGCGGGGGCATTGGCGATTTCAGGGAAGCGAAGGGCTTCTGTCTCGAAGCAAACTTTCTCTCGCAAGAGGAAGAAGAAGACGGCTGATCGCCCTCTCCGAATTCCTGGCATTGAGGCTCCTAGAGAGGAACCTGCTGCCTCTCCTGTTGGGGATGTCCCTTTGATTGGAGGTTCCCCGTCTCTCGGAGAGGGACCCTCAGTTTCGACCGGCGGTGTCGGAGAACTCCTGCTTGAGGCTGCCGTTGCTACCACTGCCTCCGATAGAGGAATGAAATCGCCCGCGTGGCCGAGGCAAATGGGAGAATCTTTCTCTAGACCAGCAACGGAGGAAACTCCTGCTGCGTCCGTGAGCATGACCAGCGAGGTTCCAGCTGACGAACCTCGAACACGTCTCGGCGGAGGCTTGGTGGAGCTCCTGGCGATGTCGATTGGCCCACCTCCTTCTCCAGGTATGACAGTTCGTATTGCGTCATTAAGGCGTGACATAGCTACA
This sequence comes from Iris macrosiphon, assembly GCA_036927795.1. Taxonomy (NCBI): domain Eukaryota; kingdom Viridiplantae; phylum Streptophyta; class Magnoliopsida; order Asparagales; family Iridaceae; genus Iris; species Iris macrosiphon. Next base: position 168,191,434 of record JAYESA010000006.1, on the reverse strand, counting down.
TCGGCTGCAGACGCGGCATATATATCATTGGCTACGGATAAAGGTCATCTTTATGTCTCCTCTTAGAAAGATTACTATCATATTGATGTCAACTTTCTTGTCCTCTTCTCAGGGGATGGTGCCCACGGGGAGTATAGCGTTGAAATGCCTTCTGGCTCTGCTCGGGCTCCTGACGATGATACGGAGGCGTTCCACTTCGAGGAGGAAATAGCTTCGGGGGCCAGCTCGCCCGGAGTGGTTTCGTTATCTCAAGAGGAGGACAAACCCGTTATCGTGACCTCGCCTCTTGTGAGTATGGCGATGACTTCGACCGTCGTTGTCGTACCTTCTTCGGTCGCACCACCTGTCGAGGCGCCTGCTGTGGCTACCTCGTCTGCAATCGTCCTTGGAGGGGAACTCGCCAATATCGCGGCCACTCCTGGCATTCAACCAGATCTGGTTGCGCTGACCGAGCTGTATACCGGCACCTTCTACGCCAATTTGAATACGCTGATAACAATGTTGTTGGCAAAGAATTTAGATTTTGAGAGCCTGAAGAGGGCTTCCCAGTTTTCGATTGGGGCCGTAAGAGAGTTTGGCGATTCCGGGGTAGCTGACGCCCTGGAGGCGATGGTTAATGGGTTGAAGCAACCCATTAACGAATACTTGCAGCTGACTCGGGGCAGTTTTGAAGCCGATGTCCAGGCCCGATACGACTCCATGACTGCGCGGCTTACCAAACAGCTGGAGAGCTTGGATAACTCTATCAAAGCCCGTAAGCTGGAGACGGATAAAAGAAAGGTTGTCGTGGAGGAGGCTCTTGCTCTCGAGACGAAGTGCCAATCCGAGCACGAAGGGAACACAGCGAGGGTCCGCAAGTTGAAGGAGAAACTCGCCTGGGCAGAGGAGTGGGCTTCTCAGTCGCTGGCAGGTCTAGGCGTAGCGTCTGGTCGACTGAGCACCGTACGACGGGACCTGGAGCGTGCAGAAGCTGCTCGTGCTAGCTCTCTTCGGGCGAGGGCCGAACTGTCCTTTACGAACAATCCTGAGGCACGCTTGGAACGGGCCCGCGCTGATGCCTTGGTTTCCAGGAGCGAGAGGGTAGCTGCACTGGCGAAGCTAATTCGTGATCTAACTGCTCTCCCGCAATGATGTACCCTTTCTTGCTTTTAGCTTCCCTAATGTAATTCTGCTCTTTCTGGAAATAAAGCAAATCTTTTCTGACTTTGTGGACCCATCATTTCGGAATATAAATGACAGGTTTAAGTGAGAGTGATATCAGAGGTAGTATGGACGTGATAAACTCTCGATAAACTTCTAGCAGGACATACCTATTCAGAGGTCATACGGACATGATAGAACATGACCTAACTAGCTTCGTTGTGGAAGTAGTTTTGTCAGAATTGGGATTCCCGCTATATTCCACCCTGGGGTAGAGGAGGTTAAGCATAGTACCTCTTCAGAAATTTACCGTTGATAGGAGCCATTAATAGGTCTCCATTAGGCTGGGCTAACCTGTAAGCACCATTCGAGAACATTGTCTCGATCACATAAGGGCCTTCCCACTTGGGCTAAAATTTCCCTTTACTCCTGTGAGTGAGAATCATCGGCCTTCTTACGGCTAAGACTAGCTCGCCGACCTTGAACACTCTTTCCTTTACTTTATGATTGAAAGCTCTGGAAATACGTGCTTGGTAGAACGCGATGTGCTGTTAAGCTTGGAGGCGTTTCTCGTCTAATCCTTTGAGCTCCTGAAGCCTTAACAGGTTATTCTTTTCTTGGGTCAGCTCATTAGTCACGGCTATCCTGAGCGACGGGATCTGGACTTCGATGGGAAGAACTGCTTCGCTCCCGTAGACCAGTGAAAAGGAGGTACAACCTGTCGGTGTCCGTATCGTTGTGCGGTATGCCCAGAGACATTCACCCAGCTTCTCGTTCCAGTCTCTTTTGCTTAAAGAGACAAACTTCTTCAGGAGTTTGATAATGGTTTTGTTGAAAGCTTCCGCCAAACCATTAGCAGCTGGATAATATGCCGTAGAGACAATATTATGTATTCGATTTTTATCCCAAAATCGATGAAACGCTTGGCTGATGAACTGAGGCCCATTGTCATGGATTATCCTTCGGGGAATCCCAAAAAGATAAATGACGTAATGTTTGATGAAGCTGATTACGTCAGACGCCTTCACCTCAGCCAGAGGGATCGCCTCTGCCCATTTGGAGAAGTAATCCGTGATGGCCAGTATGAACCGGTGGCCTCTAGAAGAAGACGGGTGAATAGGACCTATGATATCCATACCCCATGCTTCGAAGGGCCAGGATGCAACCGTAGGATGTAGATATTCAGACGGTTGATGTATGAAGTCTGTATGAACCTGACAGGCTCTGTATTGTCTTGCATAGCTGATCGCGTCTGTGATCATAGTGGGCCAGTAATAGCCCATTCTCCTGATACGATCCTGTAGCTTAGGACCGGGCTGATGCGCTCTGCATACGCCGTCGTGAGCTTCCCGGATAATCTGCTGTGCTTCGTTGCCTGAGAGACATCTTAATAGCAGTCCGTCGTAAGTCCGACGATATAGGCATTGTGAAGATGCATCGAAGTAGAAGCGTAATGATCGTCTTTTGACGGATACTGCTTCTTTGGGGTCTTCTGGCAAGATTCTGTATACGACAAAATCTATGAAGGGACTTCTCCAATCTCTTCCCGGGGGCTCCATGTTCACAGGGTAGCTGCGTTCTATGTGAAAGTTGTTCTTTACGCAGAATAAATCTCTGTTAAGAAGGATTACCGAATCCTGCCTTCTTATAGGAGTGGCTAAATCCGCAGCTAGACTGGCTAGGGCATCAGCTTCCAGATTCTGGGATCGAGGTACATGCTCTAGGAAGAACCCTTTGAATGTCATGGCTATCTCGACCGTTGCTTGGTGATAGGGGATGAGGTCTGGATTCCGGACTTCATATATTCCTCGAACTTGATTGACGATAAGCAGAGAATCACCGAAAGCTTCCAGGGACTCGACCCCCAGCTCTTTAGCGACTTGGAGTCCAATTAACAGGGCGTTGTATTCTGCCACATTGTTGGAGCATGGTTCGTTAAGAGAATATGTCCGGTAGATGACGAGTTTATCAGGAGTGACTAGGATGATTCCTACCCCTGAAACCACGTTTCCCTGGGGACCAGTCCTGGAGGCGCCGTCGAAGAACAGTTGCCATGCGTCACCTTCTATTGCGGAATTACATTCTGCAACTTCGTCGGGAATGTCTTCGTATAATTTGGAGGCCTTCGAGATCGGATAAGCAGCTAGGAAGTCGGCCAGCGCTTGGCCTTTGATGGACCTCTGCGGTATGTATACCATGTCATATGGTGTTAACAGCATCGCCCAAGTTGCAAGTCAGGAATTAAGAACACTCGGCTTGCTCATCAGTACTCGAAGAGGGTTGATCCTGGAGATGATGTGGATAGTCTGGCCGGTGACGTAGTGCCGCGTCTTTTGGATAGCGAACATCAGAGCCAAGCATTCTTTCTCCACTGGGTTGTACCGGTGTTCGGCTCCGACCATCATCCTGCTGAGGTAGTAGATAGCCTGTTCATCCCCTACATCGTTCTTCTGTGCGAGAAGAGCTCCTAGCAAATGATCCATTGCTCGGACGTACAGCAAGAATGGTCTTCTCATGATGGGAGGCACCAGAACTGGCGGACTGGTGAGGTAGCGTTTGATATCCCCGAATGCTTGCTAACAGGTTTCGTCCCATACGAAGGATACACCTTTCTTCATGAGATGCAAAAAGGGCTGACATTGTCCCGAGAGGTTGGATATGAACCTCCGGATATAAGCCAGACGGCCTTGAAATCCCCGGAGTTCCCTCAGATTACGGGGCGGTTGTATTTTCACGATTGTCTGGACTTTGTCAGGGTCCACCTGGATGCCTTTAGCGGTAATGACAAACCCCAGGAATTTGCCACTAGATACACCCAGAAAGGACTTTGTAGGGTTCATCTTGAGTTGATGTTGGCGCATTAACTCGAATACCGTCCTCAGGTCTTGAATGTGATCATCCTTGAGGTGGCTCTTGACGGCTATGTCATCCACGTAATATTCTACTGTTTTGCGTAAATGTTCATGGAATATGTTACTCATAGCCCGTTGGTATGTAGCCCCGGCGTTCTTCAATCCGAAGGGCATGACCGTATAGCAATATACTCCCAACGGGGTGCGGAAGGCAGTGTTCTTCTCATCTTCAGGATGCATCTTGATCTGATTGTATCCTGAGAATTCGTCCATGAAAGACATGCGTTCAAAGCCGCAGGTGTTGTCGATCATGATGTCCGTGATAGGAAGAGAGAATTCATCCTTAGGGCAGGCTGCATTCAGATCTCGGTAGTCGATGCAGATGCGTACCTTCCCATTTTTCTTCATGACTGGGACAACATTGGCGACCCAGTCGGGATGTTGTTCTTCCCGGATGAAACCACAGGCTATCAGCTTCTTGACTTCAGCTTCAATGGCGTCCATCATGTCCGGGCGGAACCGACGTTGGTGCTGCTTTATAGGCTTCGAGTCGGTCAATATATTGAGCTTATGAGTAGCCACCTTCGGGTCAAGGCCCGGCATGTCCCCATAATCCCATACAAAGACGTCGACGTATTCCTTTATCATCTGTATGATTTCTCCCCTTTCAGCTGGGGGAAGATTGTCACTGATAAATATCGGCTTTGGCGAAAGTTTACCCCCAACATCGATTTGGATAACTTCGTCTTTGGTGGGAGGTTCTCTTTGCTCAAAGCAGAATTTCTATTGCGTATCCATTTATTGAGCCCAAGAGTCATTCTCAAATGGCTCAGAATCCTATTTATCTGCTCCTGAGGGATCTGTTACCACCATATTTACTGATAGTGTTTGTTCGAGAGCATCAGGTGAGTCGGGGGGCGACGAGCCGTTCTGGGAGGAGAAAAAGATGTCCTCGTCTGACTTAGAAGTCGTAAGGGAGGTGGCATATCCTAACCCGAAACAGGTTTGCTGATAGCGGGGGTCGCCGTGCGGCGGCGTTAGTCTGCCTCTTCCGTAGTTGAGGCCTGGCTTCCGCTTCAAGTCGTAGCCCATGTTTTACATGATCCTTAATGCCTGCGGGCTGTATCGGTGAATCTGCATTTTCCCAGTATCGTCATCGAAAGGATCTTCCTGGTTAGCCGGTTGATTGCGCATACGGCCAAAAAATATTGGACGCTGACTGCTGTAGGTAGGCGGAACAATGAAGATAGAATCCTCATGGGGTCCATACGTTGTGATGACGTTGGATGATGACGCTACTTCCCAGACATACGGACGGTAGGAGTTTATAGCTTCCAAAAATTTTTGTGCTATGGGTTCTATCTCGTCACGGTGAGTGGATTCCTGATTTGGAATCTGAGCATTAATGTACTGGAAAAGAGGATGTTTATTATCATCTGGAACCCCGTTCCTGGTTGCGTTTACATCGGTCGGCTGCCCTTTGTACCGAAGGTTGATGACCAAAGGTGGAAGCTTCTGATTCAGAGTGACCGCTGGAGAATTGCTTCCTCTTCCTGAGCTGGATTTGTTCAGGTGAATAGCCATAGGCTCTATGGCTTTTGGACGAGTGGTTCGTCCTTTCACTCTGATCGACAGCGGCAGTGCGGCAGGGGGTTTTCCTGGCTCCCGGTGGGATTCCTTCTCCGTCTCGCCCGATACTTCTTCCGTTTGGTCTTGAGAGTACAACACGGCGTCGGAATAGTAGGACTCTACTCCTTTAAACGGGTTTAGGTTGGCAATATCCGTTTGTACTATTCCTTGGGGGTCTACATATTTAAGGCATTGATGTAGAGTTGAAGGAACGATGTTGTGATCGTGCATCCACGGTCTCCCCAGCAAAATATTGTAGGATACCTCTGAATCGATCACGTAACATGTGGCCACCGATCTGAGATTGCCAATCTGGATCCTTAGGCGAATCTTCCCCAACGGCTTACTTCTTCCGGCGTTAAAACCCACGATCGTAGTGGAGGTGTAAGCCAGTTCGCTGGTAGGAATCCTCAATGGTCTAAGCAGACTGTGAGGGATGATGCTAATCGACGATCCTGGATCTATGTGAATCCGATCAACCTCCATGGAACCGACGTACCCGGTGTAATAGAGGGGCCTGTCATGCTTGTTATATTTTAACAGCATGTCTTCTTGGGTGAAAGTGATATTTGGGACCACCTCCATCACACTGTGGCATTGAGGACATGCCACTGGTTCTTCGTCGGGGGACTTGAGCTGGGTCAAGCATGCCTCCGCCTGCATCAGCGCTTCACTCAGGGCTAGACGAGTGTCTTGGGAGAGCCTGAGTAGCTCAAAGATGGAGAGCTTGGCTGGTGTATTAGCCAGTTGGGCCAGGATATCGAAGTTGTATGGCTTCTCAAAACCTTTGTTTGGAATATTTTTCACAGGTTTATCAAAGCGCACTTCTCTTTGCTTTCCTTTGTCTGCCGGCGTCGGTTTTGAAGGGCTGGCCTCTGGTACGACGGGGCTTGGTCCTGAAGGTTTGGCAGTTGAAGCATCCGTCGGTGCATCCTCCTGACTTGCTCCGCAGTCGTTGAGGTAGGCTTTCCCTGAACGGGTTGCAGCAAGTACCTCGTCCTCGTCTGATGGCGAAGAAGTTGCGACCATGTGGCATGGTTTGCACTTGGAGCTTCTTCTAGACGTAGCATTAGTAGCTTTAGTCTCTTCCTCGAGCTCTGACACCAAATCCGGATGAACCCACATAATCTCGCCCTGTCGGGTGGTCAGGGGTACCAGGTCTTGATTTTGATCTCTAGATGGAGGGAGATTGACGATGTCCATCGTAGCTCAAGAAATGGGCGTGACACCGTTCATGACCTCTTGGGAAGGCAGATCGCCGAACCGCAGAGATATCATGTTGGCCGTGACCGTCTTCTCGGTGTTGTGCAGAGTGATGGCCTTAGCATCGATCAACCCCTGGATCCTCCTCTTCAGTATATAACACGCCTTTGTTGGGTGGTGTACGTATCTGTGGAAGATGCAGTATTTGGGGTCGTCAGTACTACCGACTTCTTGGGGCCGCCTTAGCTCCGGAAGGGTGATCTTGCCGCTTTTGACGAGACACTCGAATATACTAGGGATATCGTCGTCGTCGAAAGAGTAGACTTCGACGGGCCTGGAAGTCCCGGGCTTCGTCTGTGTGGTCGCCGCCGTCTTTTGTCTGGACATATTGACCGTCAGAGCTTCTTTTCCCTTGGAGCTGCGAGGATGGTCGCTGCTGGGAGATGACCTTTTGCCTCTATCGGAGGCGGAGATCATGATGCCATTGTCGTGCGCCTTGCGACTGTTATCTTCGGCGGCCACTGCCGAGACGATGAACGAAGGCCACTCATGGAACTGATATGGTCCTGTAAACACCGAGACTACGGGAAGGAGGTTCTTCCTGCAAATGTCTACTAATGCCGAGTCTGGAACTCCTGGAGGCATTTGTAAGGTGGCCTGACGAAAACGTTCGATGAAGGTGCGAACGTCCTCCTTTTTCCTTTGTTTGACTTCGATGAGAGAGGACATAGACATGTCCATTCCACCCTCGTAGAATCGCGTGAAGAATAAAGCTTTGAAGTCTTCGAAGGAAGTAATGCAGTTGTCCGCCAAGCTACGGTACCACTGATAGGCTACTCCTGAGAGGCAACCTTTGAACACCCGAGTGAGGAGGGCGTCGTTCCCTTGTAGCAACACCGTCATCATACTGAAATAGTTCGTGTATTGACTTGGCGATGTTTTTTCTTCGAACAGAGCCATAGTCTGAGGTTTGTACTTCGGAGGAAAAGGGACTTCGTCCCAGATAGCTGGGTAAGGCTGGTTGATTCCCAGTTTTTTGAGCTGATCTTTGTGCTTCAAGGTGTCAAATTGGGCTTTCAACTCCCGCACTGCCTGCATCAGATTTTCAGTTGGAAGCGGGGCTACGGTGTAGTGCGGAGTTGGATGTATCGTGACTCCCATGGGAGGTAATATATTTACCGAGTGAGGAAGCGGAGGAACTGCTGACTCTTGATCTAGAGCAGGCTCTTGGCTTGGGTTGGATGGTGGCAAGTCCTCCCCCACACGTATCTGAGTTGGCGGGACCGACGCTTGAGCCATGGCAGTTGCGTGCTGAGTTAGCATCATCTGGTGCATGTTCTCCATTATGGATTGCATTTATTTCAGAGACGTCTCTATCATAGTGATGCGTTATTCCGTATTTCTTGACGACGAAGCTTCCTCGCATTCGTCTTCAATGGCGTAAACTCCCATTTCCCTGGGCGTCCTCGAAGGATAAGTATAGGTCGCTGCAGAAGTCGACTCTATACTCTCAGCATCTGATCTGGGAGATTGGCGACCCCCAGCGTCGGAATCAGACGAGTACGAAGCTGGTTGCTGTGACCTTGCACGGGTGTTTTGGAACACCCCAGCTTCAGTGTTCCTGAGGAGGTCTTCGAATCTTCTTTGGCTCGGAGGCCCTGAGGGATGACGTCTTGAGCTCGACCCTCCTCTAGGTATATGTGAAGCCATGTTCACGGACGCATACGCAGGCTCTTCTTCCGAGAAAGACTAAGAGTAGCTCAATCGGTCAAAAACCGACCGTTTTGCTTTAGAACAGCAGCAGTCAATCATAATTTTATGACTATTACAACATTGCTCGCTAGGGGGCGTAATAGACATGTTGGAAGGTCCCCTCTCCCTACGCTTCTGGATTAGGTATTTGTGCAGGTCAGGAGGAGTAGCAACCTGAGCTTGCTTTACGTCGTGGGACTTCGCCTGGCGTAAATTGGAGATTCGCTCAGAGTGGCGTAAGGCTGAAGAGGTCCTCAGTCGGCCGTCGGCTTCCCGCGTAATCCGGAGGGTAGGCAGATTGCTCCTTCGTCGGCATAACGGCCGGGGAGCCGAGTATTCTGCTGCTGGCTTCCCCTCGCGGAAATCACGGCGCTCATCTGGTTCCTCGTAGAGGTCAGATGTTGTCTTGCGCCTGGAGCGTAATTTGTACTTCTGACCTGGCGCTGAGGCATCACCAGAAGTTTGGTCTGTACCGCGCGTAGCGGAAGACTGGTTTCTACGCGTAGAGCATAGTGAATACTTCTGGGTTAGCGCTGAGGCTTTGCCCGAAGTTTTGTCTGTACCGCGCGTAGCGGGAGATTGGTTCCTACGCGTAGAGCGCAGTGGATACTTCTGGGTTAGCGCTGAGGCTTTGCCCGAAGTTTTGTCTGTACCGCGCGTAGCGGGAGACTGGTTCCTACGCGTAGAGCGCAGTGAATACTTCTGGGTCAGTGCTGAGGCTTTGCCCGAAGTTTCGTCTGTACCGCGCGTAACGGGAGACTGAGTTTTACGTGCAGGGCACGGAGGGAGCAGTGCTACCACCTCATTGGTCGGAGAGATCGGAGAGATCGGAGAGTCCACAGGAATGGTAGAGGATATCTTGGGCATCCACACTTTACGCAGCTTCCTGTTGTCTTGGACGGAGAGAGAGTGAGAGCTACCCCCGGTTCGAAGCATGTCTTCATAGGCAGACTGGTCGAATTGGACGACCAGTGTCTTCTTCACGGATCCCACGGATACCACATCGTGTTGAGCAATTGCTTCCTCGTCAGAAGAGAAAGATGTCTCCAGCAGAGTCGCCATCTTGTTTGTGGTATTAAATGAAAGAATGAAGATGTATTCAATATGGGGTTTACACGGAACCCGCCTTCTTTGGTTTACAAACAAACTTGTACAATTTGATCCTATACGAGGATATGGGAGTATAATTTATTTAATCTGGGTAAATATTGCTATAGGTGTCTGATCTGCAGTCGATCACTTTAGCCCTTGGACCACACGATGTTGAAAAAGTGCCGTAGAAGACAGGAAGCAGCTTCGAAGGTTGCAGGAGAGGGTGGATGCACGATGCCAAAGTCGTCGATCCCTACTCTTTGCCTGAGCTCCGGGTGCTCTCCCTCTCTCTCTCTCTCTCTCTCTCTCGGGTTCGATCTTCCAATTTTTCTCGACCTGGTTCGATCTTCAAGTCTGGAGTTTTTCGACCTTGGATCTGATATTGGTTTTCTTGACCAATTTTCCGACCTTGTTCCTCATTGATAGAGGTCTCTATTTATAGAGTTTTAGTGACAGTGACCACTCCGTCGGTGTAATAACCGAGGAGTAGAAAGTACATCACCCTTTTACACAACGGTTAAAGTAACCAATGCCTGCGTATAGATGATCTTTTGAATGAGCGTGTGACGCGGGTCCAACTAAGGGATACAATACGTACAATTGCTACGAAGATCACGGAGTAAAAGCTACGTAGGTAGGTATCCATTGTGTATAAGAGATTGACATAGAAGCCAAATATCTGTCACCATGGCATAGAAGCCAAATAGTTATCAAACCGGCATAGAAGCCGAACAGGCGTAGAAGCCGAACAGGCGCAGAAGCCGAGTGGTCGTAGAGGCCGAACAAGCACAGAAGCCGAGTGGTCGTAGAGGCCGAACAGGCATAGAAGCCGAAGGGGCACAGGGGCCGAACAGGCACAGAAGCCGAGTGGTCGTAGATGCCGAACAGGCATAGAAGCCGAAGGGGCACCGGGGCCGAGCAGGCGTAGAAGCCGAAGGGGCACAGGGGCCGAGTAGGCGTAGAAGCCGAATGAGCACAAACGCTGGATGGGCGTAGAAGCCGCTGTGTACCGTGCCACAGTGCTGATGTGGACGTCTTAGCCGGAATTACGGCTTTTTGAAGATATAATCAAATCTCTTACATTAAATGCCGAGATTTGCCACCATCCTGTGCATTAAATATAGAGGCATGTTCTTTGACGGTCTGCAACCCTTTCTGCACATCAGTCGTAGAGACGTACCTCGAGAAACTGTCATCGCTCTGTGCATTAGGCGAAGAGACGTGCCTCGAACCCCGTACGGAGTGCAGCTTTTGGCGTAGCAGGCGGTTTATCTACTGCAGAACGTAAACAGCTCGCGTTTTGCCTGTGTAAAACAAGGCAGCGTATCCCTTCGTGCTTAAAAAAGTAGTTTACGCGAAGGGGATGGCGGTATTTGACAGCCTGGATGGCAGTGCAGTGCCATCATTATAGCCGTCGCTTGGGTAGTCGAGCCGTATCCTTTTGCCAGAAGTCCAGACGTCAAGTTTATTGCAGGCTCTGACAGGTTCATTTGCAGGATCTGACAGGTTCACTTCGGAAAATACGAAGCGTCTTTTGTACACCTCAATGCTGCGTATGAAAGGGGAGGAGTTTTACGCCCTGGAGGCGATGAAGCACCCTGTTTACGCTGAAGCGGCTTGGACGTACTGTCTTACGTGGATGGTCCTTTGAGCTTTTATGTTTCACGCTCTGTTCTAGCGGAAACGGCTCTGTTGCACGCTCGATGGCTCTTAAGGCCTCTGCCTATGCTGCTCTGCACCGATATGCCGCGTATAGTCATCCGGTGTATTTTTCATGCTTCTATAATATATATATATATATATATATATATATATATATATATATATATATATATATATATATATATATATATATATATAATCTACCAAGTCATGTTCGTTCATGCCATGATTATAATTCGTCTAGCAAAAATTATCCAACTTTAATGTTACCATTTGATAAAACCATAGTCTACTTCTAGCATTCCTGAAACAACTAAGTTCAATTACTCAAGCCAAAGTCTATCCACTTTTGACACATTCCTTCATCGAGTTCATTTGAAATAATTACCGGACATGTTCACGTGAGTTCGATCATCCCCGCCGTACGTGAAATTATCACGCCGACACTCCCGCAGGATAATCATTCTCGCTGGGACTGATTGTCGAGAGTTATCATTCGAACTAGATTCAAGATCGTTCTTCCAAACTTCAGGTCGTATCTGTTATCGCTTACTTCTTTCATCGAACCAAAATATTCATTCTCGGCTAACTTCTATTTGAGCGACATCCTACCAAAGTTTAATCCGTTTGATTCAATTTGAAATTGCTCTCACGATCCTCCAAGTTTCTAACAAATTTCCTTGACCAAGATATTGATTTTATTTTCTTGAATCCCTATTCGATATAAACCTTATCACTTGTTCAAGATATTCTCAAATCGTTTACTCCAACTATCGCACGAGACCTATGAATCCGTTTGAATATTTCTAAAATGATCCATACACCACTCAGGAATCGAGTTACACAATCAAATCCTCAATCGTATTCGTATTTATCGCTAGCATATTCACCAAGTCATTTCTTAGAATTCATGCACGATATCGAAGCATCGCTTGATAAAATCTTAGTCTCGTATATATCCTGTTGATAATCATCCAAGTAAACTATTATATTTGTATCTTCTGACCCAAAATATCGTACGAGCTATTTTCCAAAATTCAAGCACGATTCTCTATATTCTCCTTAGTGATAATCTTGATAATATTTCTATCGGTTGCCATTCTAAGTCTGACTTATCCTTATCTGAACGATATCCCAATCTCGCTTGCAAACTTTTTAGCTCCAAAAAGGGTCTTGGCTCGCGATACTCAATGCAACTAAGCCGAAAGTCTGTATGCATAGCTAACCATTCGAACGATATTCTATTTCGCACACTAACCATCTGGGTAATCATGTATAGGTATTCAGTTTTGCACATAACTTATAATTTCTAGCACGAGTCTATTCCCATAAAGTCTGACACAGGTTGGCACAAAGGCCATCGTACTTCTATCCAGTACAAGCAATCATATCAGTTACATACAACTTTTTAAAATTATTTAGACTCATTGTATGAAATATCCCATCGGGTCAACAAGAGAGAGTGTATGCACATAACCCATGAACGATCTTTCGAAACTGAGAAAATCGATAATAAGTCCAAAGGCGTAAAGCCATGCTCTGATACCAATATGTCATGCCCCGATCTTTCGCATGTAATCGGCCGTCCCCGATGGGTGCGAATCACCATGCCAGCGCTCCCGTGGGATAATCTTTCCCATCTAGATGTGATGCTGTATGAGCACAAGCTGCGCCCGTACAAGGCCATGATCCAAGCAGGCGGTAAAATGACTAAGCCACAAAGTCGCACAGATAGTCTGAGTGCAATAAAATAAGAAACGAACAATCTATTGGTAACAAGTTCACATAGTCGTCAATAGTGAAAGCATTGAATAACACAAGCATATAAGTAAAATAAGCTCTTTATTGATATTGAACAAGTATTACAGGCGGTGCTAGACCGAGATTACAAGTCACTCAAGCCCTCTCTCTCGAAATAGAAAATGCGTGCCAAGTGGCTACAATTTGTGGAATGATACATAGGCGATGTTCCAACATTATGTCTTATATATACGCTTCAGCTCCGGATGCAACGCTTTAAGGCTCCAGAGTGAACCCCATGCCTTAGCACGCACGAAGGGGGTTTCCACACTGAAAGAGGTTCTTTCGCACCCTGCAAGCAATCTGGTTGGTTATCAGTACATTAATGTACTGGTGGGGAGGTTTTTCGCCCGCTCGACAAATCCAAACACGTTATATAGGTTTCGTGCACAATCTATTAAGTTATCTTTCTAGTCTTGCCTTAGGATCAGTTTTATGGCATAATGAATAGCCTAACTCGTGTGGCAGTGCATCATGCTATATAAAAGGAAATACGGCGAGACTTACCAACTTACCATTTATCCTTCCCTGTCCAAGGCAAACCAAGCACGAGCATATATAATGAAATCCAGGGGCAATAGCATAAGCAAACACAAGTATCGTGAGTAAGGTTCTGTTTCAGGTGCACAAGTTACACGGATTACTTAGACGTGTTGTAATAGATTCTTAGGCATTCAATATGTACAGATGTCTTATATTCATAATCGTTCAAGTATTCAATTATGCACAAGTGTCTTATACTCATATCGTTCAGGTATTTCAGTTACTGGATGCGATGCAATGACTCACACCCAGATTATCGCTAAGCGATGATGACTTATCTATATAAACATGAGTCGCTGGCATAGCCATAAAGGACGGGTTATAGTCATGAATGAGGATGGTGTGTAACATAAAGTACATGAGGCGCTATACACCATCATATCATGTATATGAGACTATCAATCTTAGAACGAGAATGGTGCAGCGTGAGGCGCACACACCATCCTTCTTATACATGAAAAAGATTATTGCATGAGTTCCATCCGGATCGGATCAACCCCGGTGCCTCGGAGACCGTATGTGGAACATGATTCAAAAATCTCTCTTGTTTCCAAGTTGTCCGCGATATGCAAGTCTTGGGTCTTCCAGATTCACAATATGACATGATAATCCTTGATTCTTGTTCTGAACGAGCATTGCTCCATGACCTATGATTCTTGCTTTACTTGACATGATTCTCGATCAGAGTTAAACTTGATTTGATATATTCCTCTGGTCTAGGAACTGCCTTGGCGACCCAACGGTCCTGGATACTTGCAGGTTCATATTGCACAGAAGGACTATTTGATAGTCTTCTGGCTAACTAGATGCACACACGATACTGATAGTATAACTTGATTTTAACATAAATTCGTGTGGCAAGCATTGAAACGAGACAACAAGTACAAACTACAAAGTAAGCAGACAAGCATCTACTTATATGAAACATACTCATTTACGTTGGCATGGTCTAAGGGGTAGTGCAAGGACTACAACCATACAGGGACGTATCGAGCGACATAATCTATAGGCGTGTAGTGTAAACAAGTTGAAGCAGTGTACTACAAGAGTATACGTTAATCTACTCGAGGCATAGCGGGGTCTACTTGCACGAAGCAAAGGTAGCATGCGAGGGTCCAAGTTATAAGCCAAATTTTATTTTCATGTTCTAACACAAGCAATACAAGATGGGATTATTTCCTTAGCTAGGTGTGTTGTATTCTTTATTAGTATGCATGGGATGATTCACCTAGCGACTAGCATGTATCGTCCATATTTTAAGTGTGCTGGCTAAGCAAAGATAAGTTCATCGTAGCCACCCACCTTAGTGATAATTTATCTCGGTCGAGTGCTACTCTGAGCGGGCCAAGTCTGGAAATCCTTTGCCTTAAACGAGTCTTCTCGTTGAGCAAAGCACGTCGGGTCATTGTACTTGTACCGTTTGAATTGGCTGTCTGCTTGAACATAACGGATCGTTACAAACTCCACCATGAAGAGGAGTTCAGGAACCACACTCCTAGGCCTCAAGACCGATATCCAAGATCACACGAGAAACATGGAGAGGAAATAAGGAAGGAAGAATGAAAGAAAAGAGAGAGAAGAGAGAAAATCAGGTCATATATTGTTATGGAAAGGTCTGAGTCCCTTCTTCGCTTTTCTGGAGGCGAGGAACATTCCCCCGTGCCCTCTACTGAGGCTGTGACAGAGGAGATTCCTTTTGTTACAGGCCCTTCTGGCGTGGTGGCTGCTCCTCTAACTGTTGCCGTCGGGGGTTCTACGGCTGCAGCCTCTTTGGACAGCGGGGTAGTAAGCCGCCGCATTGAGGTCCTTGAGGTCGCTGGGTCACCTTCTGAAGCTGTCGTGACTCGGTCTAGGGATGGTACACTGGTGGAAGCCAATGCGGTAAGATGCCCTGTTACTTCTGTCCCCATTCTCGGTGCTACTCCGATGTCCGTGGTTCAACTATCGGGTATCCAGGCACTTCCTGCGTCCATAAAATATTGGATTGTCGACAGGACTGTTGGTTTCTCCTCTACTGCTGCTTCACCTTTGAGGTTTTCGAACATAGTTGTGCCTTCTGTTGTACCTGCGATGGAAGTGATTAACAAAAATATTAGAGCGTAATCACTTCCATGTGCCTTGCCCAGGCCTACCGTAGGTGCAACAGGAAGCACACTGATGTTTGGAAAGCTCGAAGGTACTTATTGCACCTGCGGTAGGCCTGCGCAAGGCCTGGGCAAGGCACTTCCAACATTCTCGTCAATCACTTCAAGAACATGTGGAAGCACCAGCGGTAGGCCTGGGCAAGGCACTTACTGCACCTGCGGTAGTACCTTCGAGGTTTTTGAACATTCTTGTCAATCACTTCCAACGTATCCAGACATTCTCCAATCCTGCCGCCTCTGACTCTGGCTACGTTAGAAGTGATTAACGAGAATGTCAAGCTCTTTATTTGGAGCTTCCACATGTTCTTGAAGCAAGGGATCAAGGGCGTGTTGGAGCGCCACAAATCTTTTACCTGGGCAAGGCATTTTGTCGAGGGCCAGGTCCACTTTCTGAGGGGTATATCCTGTTTCGAACATATGGCCGACTTTTTGGGCCATAAACTGGTAGGGGTAGAGAAATGCCTAATGGAGATGCGGTAGTACCAGTAGGCAAATATGATAATATTGATATCCCATGAATATAACGAGTTCTTAAAGAAGGTGGCGACAGAGAAAGCCTTCTTTGCGTCGTATATGGAGGGTTTGCAGCGTGATCTCCAGAATTTGCAGGAGAGGCATGACCGGCTGGGTGATCTCAGAGAAGAGTGCCTCTTCCGGCAAAAGGACCTGACTGAGAAAATTAGAAAGCTCTAGGTCGAGCTTGACACGCAGGGAAATAGGCTACAAGAGGCCCAACAAGAGGATGAGGCTATCCGAACCGAAGCGGGCCAGGTAGTACAGAATACGGCTAGCATTGAGATTCTGGTGCAATAATTGGAGGACAGACACGAGTCCTACGCCCGCTATGAGGATCCCTAGGTTATGGCCCAAGAGGTTCAACTCCAGGCCCAGGTGTGCCGGGATAGCCATATTGCCCATCTCCATAAGCGGATAGCAGAGTTATGCTCTGACTTATAGCACCAGTAGTTCTTCTTTTACTCTTTTGTGTCCCCATTTTGCCTTCGAGCTTGGGATCTTGACAATCCCTCAAATGTAGTTTTGCTTTCAATTTATCTTCGTGGAAAGAAAAAAAAGTTATTCCATTCGTTTGTAATTTTTTGTGTGAGCTTTGGATACCGTACCAGAGGTAATATAGACGTAGTACAATATTGTAGCCTATCTAGGATGTCCCACTTGGGGGACTTAGGTGGACCTATTATTTGTTGCGCACGTTGGGTGCAAATAATAAGTTCAAAAACAATCACTATCAGAGGTAATATGGACGTGATAGGTTTTGTGGACCCATTACTTCTTGCACACCTGAGTGCAAATAATAGATTTGGAATAAGCCCTACCAGAGGTGATATGGACATGGCAGGTTTTATGGACTTAATACCGCTGGCATATCTTGGTAAGTATGGGTGATAAGTGGAGATGAAAACTAATATTAGAGGTAATATGGACGTATGATCGATATCCAAGACTCGGGAGATTTGCTCAGAGGTAATATGGACATGACAAACTCAGTCAGAAAGGAATGTCAGGATAGTAGTTCAGATATAATATGGACGTGAACCAATGTCCGAGAAACTCACTGAGAAGTAATTTCTGGGTGTGGTCTATCCGAGAATGAAGATAAACCTGAGGATTGCCCCACTGGGGAGACTAGAGTCTAACCGGACTAGCTTTTGGGTGGTCTAAGCGGGAGTCTGTCGGTGGATCTGAGGACTGCTCCTCTGGGGAGACTTTGAGGATCCATCATCTGTTGCGTATCCAGGACTCCTAGATACAGATAATGACTTTTACAGAAATTTATAAAGAAGGAGAAATATTGTATATAGGCCCTTGTTGGGGATAAAGAACCAAGAGTGTAAAAACTGTACATCTTGATTGTCCGGCTGAGGATAAGGGGAGTACAAGTCTAGATTATACATAGTACTATTTTAAGAACTTGCCGTTGATAGGCATCATGAGCAAGTCGCCATTGGATTTTGCGAGACGGTAGGCGCTGTTGGAGAATACCAATTCTACGACGAACGGTCCTTTCCATTTGGATTAGAATTTGTCGGCCATCTTGTGGGTCATAACCATCGGCCTCCTTACGGTCAGGATGAGATCACCCACTTGGTAGGTCCTTTTATTCACCCGTTTGTTGAAGGCTTCCGAGAGACGCGCTTGGTATAGCTCAATGCGCTATTGTGATAAAAGATGTTTCTCGTCGAGTGCTTCTAACTCTTGCAGCTGTCGGCCGTGATTGTCGTCAACGGTTAATTGGTTGGAGAGAGATACTCAGAGTGAAGGGATTTGGATCTCGAGCGGGAGGACCACTTGTCACGACCCGCACCCGGTGTAGGGATGCAAGTCGGAAACAACGCCCAGCCTACGCCGCAGCATCGGCGGTAGAACGCTGTCTTGGTCAACTATACTATCTAATTATCTCACAATAAAGCATAAACCTCCAATAATATCTCAACTCCAAGATGAGAGTATAATCAACTTAGTTCAACACAATACTCAATCATATTACTATGGCACGAGAAGATATCACAAAAGTCTAACATAACTAAGCAGTTAAAAATATAACAACAACAAATAGAAATAATATCCAAACACAAATATATGCCGGAAACAAATCCGGTACTAAAATGCTAAAGAGAACTAACTATGCTAACTAGTGAATCCGGCTAAATCTTTCGACAGTCACTCCAGAACTAGTGGGTCCAAGTCTACACCATCTATAGGCTGAGATCCATAGTATGTCGGACACCAATCTTCCGGATCCTCTGAAAAATATTTTCCTGTCAGGAATGGAGCGAAGTACAACCCAATAGCAGTTCCAATTAATTGACAAAAACTATAAAGCAGTAGAATAGAAGATGCTATCTACGATGAGGATATAACTGATAATCAAGAACAATGAGAGAATAGGCAATACTAACAACAGAATATAATCAATGCGTACAAGAATAAAGGAATGAACTATAATGTCAGAATAGAACAAGGTAATCAATGAACTGAATAATAGAATCTATAATAACTATGTGATTTGAGATACTAACTAAATATGTGATCGGCCTGGGAGATTCAATGATTACACTAATGAGCTAACTCAACCATACGTGAATTGCATGGTTAGTTAGTAGCCAATGATTACACTACTAGCCGATAGTTTCTTGATCACATATTTAATTGGTATTTCTCCCGCCTCGACTGATATGATGGATCGAATCATGACACGTCACTAGCCAATGTATCCAATGTTTAATCTACACTATTCAATGTTATCCAATACCAACAAGGACAATATCTGATACCATCTTCATAATCAAGGTAACATCCCATGACTGACGATCCAATAACAATACCAATCCGTATACCATCGTGTCAAGAATTATAAGTAACATTTCTAAATACTTGAATTATAGTGGTAATCAAATAATGAAAACTATCAGAGAATGTACTCGCCTGTGGTCCAGAGCAAATGATGAAAAATGATGTCTGAACTGGTGTCACAGACCTATATATGAAATATTGCATTAATACAAGTTTTTGGGAAGAGAAATAAATTAAACTAGTCAACTTTCTAGGTCATAAAGTCATTTCTAAGTCAAAAGTCAAACTAGGTCAACTCTAAGTCAACTATGGTCAACTATAGTCAAATTATGGTCAACTACCTATTTCTAGGTTGTATAAGTCTAACTCAAAGATATTGGACTCACACACTATGAATCTAGGCCATACAAGCTACATCTTAGGATACTAAGATACCGTATCTTAGGATACGCAAACAAGGGATAAATATAACACATATGTACATATCAAACAATATTATATATATAAAATCCTAATTACAAATGCTAAATGGATACCTTGGTTTTGAACCAACTTGGTATCGCAATACTAAACCTCTATCTTGATATCCAAACCCAATACCTTGATTATCCTCCAATACCTTGATACTTACCTTGGCATCTCAAGGTAAATTCAAAATCTTATTTATACTAACTGCCCAACAATAATTATAAACTACTATGCATTTAATATTTATATAATACTATATACCTTATTTTAGTCACCTTAATACCAACCCATAATTAGTTTACAACTATCCTATTACTTATGTCAATACCTACTACTCATACCTTGGTATATCTTGATACTTACCTTGGTATCTCAAGGTAATTGCCAAAATCTCATATATATACTAACTACCCAACAATAATTACATGTATCAATCCAATATAACTCTAGTATGTACTAATAGAAAAATACTAACTACCAACTACACACTAACTATTAATACATATATACGTACATACATACCTACAAATATATAATATATAAAAGATACTCATAATAATTGATAACTTAAATATACTAACTATTCTAATAAATTTATATGCTACAACTAAATATATACATATATAGTATACTATAATACAAATAGCAATTATGAACATATTTATAAATATATTAATTACCATATATATATATATATATATATATATATATATATATATATATATATATATATAACCCACTATATATATTTATACAATATATATTTAAATACATATATATAACCCATAATATATATTTATACAATATATATATAAAACTATATATAACTTTACAGACACTTATACATAGTAAATTGTATAAAATACCACATAGTAACATACACACATACATATAGTAATATATATATATATATATATATATATATATATATATATATATATATATATATATATATATATATATATATATATATATATATATATATAACTATACATATATATATACATATATATAATCATACAATAATATAAATATATAACAATATATAATATAACTATATATATAACCACATATAAATATATCTACTATATTATATATACATATGCTACCACTTATAAATATATATCTACACACACACACACACACACACACACACACACACACACACACACACACACACACATATATATATATATATATATATATATATATATATATATATATATATATATATATATAAATAATTATATAATAACTATAAATAATCTAATTACTTAATTAAACATACACACATATTATATAAAATATATACATATATTTACATCCCTAACATATATTATAACATATATATTAATGCATGTAGAAGAAAGCTACATAATATATATTCTATTAATACATATATAATACATAGATCTATGATACAATAAACACTATAATAAATATACATAATACATATATAATATATATAGATACATACACAATTATAATTCAAGAATTAAAGCACAATTAATTAGATCTACACATAAACACACAATAATTGGAGAGTATCATACCGTATCCCACTAGATCTAGGATACGCATGCGACACGAGTCCACCACACATCCAATTGTACCCCGAAGGACACAAACAAATTATATATAATATTTATGAATAAAACAAAGTGTCAAATGTAGATCTATGTGTCCGTGTCAAAATACGACATGTACAAAGTCCCGTGTCGGAGGGAAAATCCCCAAAACAACACGCATCACCAAATTATTGGGATACGACCTACACGTACCCAATTATGGACACGACACTAGCCCCAAACACATAAACATATGCCAAATTGATGTATAGGATCAATTGACACACACAACAAAAGTTATTTTCAGAATTCCCCAAAAATTGACACAAAAAGTACCATAACTTTCTCCATAGGTCTCCTATGAACACAAAACCAAATCCTATGGGTAGTACATACATATGGGTTGATTATTCATAATTAAATATCAGATTTAGAAGCTATTTTAAGGGGAAAAAACTGAATTGTACCTATTGGGAGATGGATTCCTAATGAAACCTCCAAAATTAGTGAAATTAGCTTCCAACTTGTAGATCCTTGCTCCTCTTTGTAGATTCTTGCTTCCTCCTTCTAGATTCTTGCTCTTCTAGTCTCTAATGGTAATTTGGAAAGAAAATGGGTAGAAATTTGGTAGGAATTTGATAAAATTTGGTTGAGGAAAATTCTAAATCTAGATTTGGAATAAAAAATGAAGAGAGAGAAAGTTTTCATCCCCTTTATATATGCCTCACTTGCCCCCTCCCTCAAGCTACTATATAAAGTCTAAAATACCCCTTGGGACCTCTCATGAAGAAATTAATTAAGGAGGGAAGCTTCTAGTCCAATGGTTTAATTAATTTAATTATCCTCCTAATTAATGGGCTTTCTAGTTGGGCTCAATTCTAACAATTAATACATGTTGGTCCATGAGTCTAAACTAAACTAGTTGGGTCAACTAACACAAGTCCAAAAATAAATCTATCATGCTAATAATAAATAAATAATACAATAAATAAATATTTAACATGCACAATATTCAATTAATTATAAAATGACCAAAATACCCTTTTCTAGAAAATACGGTAGTGACATCGCTTCACTTTTGTACACCAGAGAAAAATGTGTATTGCTAGTTGGCGTCCAGACCATTGTCCGGTAGGCCCAGAGGCATTCACTCAGCTTCTCATTCCAGTCGCGTTTGTTGGATGACAAGACTATTTTGAGTAGCTTTTATGATGGTCTTGTTGAAGGCTTCTGACAGACCATTTGCTGTAGGGTTATTCGCAGTTGACGCTATATTTTGAATCCGATTTTTATCGCAAAATTGGTAGAACGCGTGACTTGTGAACTGTGGACTGTTGTCATGGATGATCCTTTGTGGCAAGCCAAAGCGTTATATGTCGTGATGCTTGACGAAGCTGATCATGTTGGATGTTTTGACTTAAGTGAGTGGTACAACTTCCGCCCACTTAGAGAAGTAGTCGATGATAGCCAAGATGAACTGATGTCCCTTAGCAGAAGGCGGACCGATCGGTCCTATGATATCCATGCCCCAAGCTTCGAATGACCAGGATGCCATGGTCGGTTATCAAAATTTTGAGGGTTGGTGGATGAAGTCAGTATGAATTTGGCACGCTTGGCACTTTCTTGCGTAGTTAACGACGTCTACTACCATTGTCGGCCAATAGTAATCCATTCTAAAGGCGGTCATGTAGCTTGGGCCCTCGCTGATGGGCACCATAAACCCCGTCGTGAGTCTCATGGAGAGCCTGCTTCACTTCTGCCTTCAATAGGCTTCGCAGTAGAAGATCATCATAGGAACGCCGATACAACATTTTGATAGTCGTATCATAATAGAACCGAAGGAAACATATTCTGATCGAAGTGGCTTCCTTTGGATTCTCTGGAAGAATTCTATAGACTGCATAGTCGATGAATGGAAGTCTCCAGTCTTGTGAGTTAGTGCTCGTCTCTACTGAGTAGCTCAGGCACTGCTAGAGGTTATTCTTCAGGCAGACCAGCTCTCGACCGATCATGGTGATCAGTTCATGAGTATTGACCGAAATAGCTAGAGAGACTGAGAGGCCGGCCAGGGCGTCAGCCACAATATTTTGCAGTCGAGGGACATGCTCTATGAAGAACCCCTCGAAGGTGGAGATTATTCCAAGCGCGGCTTGCTTGTAGGGGAGTAGGTCTTCATTCCGGACTCCGTACTCATCTCGGACTTGATTGACTATCAGTTTGGAATCATCGTAGGCTTCCAAGTGGTCAACTCCCACTTGTTTAGCGGTTGTTGCCCAATGATGAGAGCGTTATACTCTGCTACATTGTTGGAGCATGGATCAGTAAGGGAGTAGGCGCGGTTGATAACCAGATTATATAGAGAGATCAACACTATTCCGACTCCAGCGATGATGTCGCCTTTGGGCCCTGTTCTTGGAGCACCGTCAAAGAAGATTCGCCAAACGGCTTCTGCGTTCGTCACGCTATTGGATTCTGTGACTTTGTTGGGAATCCCCTCGTAGAGTTTTAAAGTTTCTGGTACCGGGTGGGTAGCTAGGAAGTTAGCTAATGCTTGGCCCTTAACAGCTTTTTTGTGGAATAAATGCCATGTCGTATGGTGACAACAATATTTTCCACGTAGCCAGGCGAGAGTTGAGCGCCCCAGGTTTGGTCATGAGGACCCAGAGGGGGTTGACCTGAGAGTCACATGGATCGTTTGCCATGCCACATAGTGTCGGGTCTTCTGAATATCAAAGACTAGAGCAAGGCACTCTTTCTCGATGAGGTTATATCTGTGCTCTATACCGACTATCATCCTGCTAAGGTAGTAGATAGCCTGTTCATGACCTGCGTCACTCTTTTGGGCTAGCAGAGAGCCAAAAGAGTGATCCATTGCTCGTATATAGAACATAAAGGGCTTCCCATAACTGGGGCTACCAATACTGGAGGGCTCATGAGGTATTCCTTGATATCGTCGAAGGCGTGCTGGCATTCTTTATTCCAGACAAATGGGACCCCTTCTTCATGAGTTGTGTGAATGGCTAACAATGTCCAGAGAGATTTGATATAAACCTCCTAAAATAGGCCAATCTTCCTTGAAGGCCACAAAGTTCTCTGAGGTTCTTCAGTGGGCCCATTTCTAGGATAATTTTGGTCTTGTCACGGTCTACGTGGATACCCTTCGAAGTTAGTATAAAATCTAGGAATTTGTTGCTGGAGACTCCTAGAAAAGATTTGGTAGGGGTCATCTTGAGCTAGTGCATATGCATGAGGTCGTACACAGTCTTCAAGTCCCCGAGGTGATCATCTTTGGAGCGACTCTTGATGATGATGTCATCAACGTAACACTCTACTGTCTTGCATAGATGATTACAGAAGATGGTGCTCATAACTCGCTGGTATATAGCACCCACGTTCTTTAGACCGAAGGGCATGACTATGCAGCAGTATACTCCTATCGACGTTCAGAATGATATAAGTTTCTGATCGTAAGGAGATATCTTGATTTGATTGTAGCCCGAGAATCCGTCCATGAAGGATATGCCCTCGAGGCCACAGGTATTGTCGATCATTATATCTGTGATCGGAAGGGAGAATTCGTTCTTAGGGCAGGCCATGTTTAGATCACGGAAGTCAATGCAGATCCGGATCTTCCCGTTCTTTTTGATGATAAGCATGATGTTGGCTACCCAATCTAGATGTTGTTCTTCGCGGATAAAGCCACAAGCTATCAGTTTGTTGACATCAGCTTCGATGGTGTTTATAATGTCCGGCCGAAATTGTTGTTGCTGCTGCTTGACAGGCTTAGCATTCGACGAGGTATTGAGCTTATGGACCGTGAATTGGAGGTCCAGTCCCGACATGTCTTCGTAGCTCCAAGCAAAGACATTAATGTATTTCCTGACGAGCTGTAACAGGGATTCTGGATCCTCATAAGTCAGACTCTTACTGATGAAGATAGGTTTAGGAGAGGATTCGTCATCCAGATTAACGTATACGACTTCATCCTCGGTAGGAGGTTCTCGTTGTTCGAACCGCATCTCTCATTGTGCCTCTAGGCGTTGGGCCCACGGTTCTACTTTAAAGAGTTCTGGTGGATCCTCGTCGTCTTCCTCAGGGTCAGCTGACACCATGTTGGCAGACAATGTTTGCTTGAGCATCTCCCCAATACTGACGTCGGAGTCCCAAGAGGAAGATTCTAAAGTGTGAGAGTGTAACTCATCTTCTTCATCCAAGCCTTCAGGGATTATGGGAGGTGTAACATACCCTAAGCCATGCTTGCTCTTATGGTAGTAATCCTCGGATTTACCCGCCGAAGCGGTAAGGTACAAGGGTAGTCATCGACCTTTGCCATAATTCAGACCTCGGTTGCTTTTAAAATCATAACCCATCTTATGGATGAGATATTTGGCTGGACTACTGAACCAGTAAAGTTGTATTTTGCCAGTATCGGGTTCATGCTCTTGTTCCTCCGGGAAGAAGGACCGGGGGCATTCAACCCTGCTGAAGATGATGGGTTTGTCTCCCCTCCTTCTTTTTGGAACCGTGAAGTAGGGTCCTTGGCTAGGAAAGATCTGGTTTACTGCATATGTAGTAGTCACATGTGTCTTCAGGCACAAACCTAGACCGTGCTCCATGGAATACAGTGTGCTTATGCGTGCAACTTCAGGGTAGTTTAAATATAGTCCATTATTCATAAAATAAGGTATTTTTTCTCCTGGAATTACATCATCAAGAAAAGGGACGTTTGAGTGAGAAACTACTTACTCCTCCAGCTCGTCCTTCACGAGATCTACTCCAAGTACGAGCGACAACTTTGGAGGTTTTCGACGCAGCTTTACTACCAGTGGCTCGGACGTTGTAGAAGGCAGCGGAACATCCTTCGAAGGTTGACTCGGCCTGTGAAGGCAAATGAACAGAGATTCGGGTGCCTTCCTGTGTAGTTTTACGATGTGGGGAGAGGTTGTGTCAGGAGCACATGCCTTTAGACGGACTCTCAAGGGATCTTCTGGTGTTGTCCCAGCCTTTACCTCATCATCGACGTCATTGCCACCTTCATCTTGGTAGACCTGTTTGTAAAGGCTCAAATCGGAGTAATAGGCTTGGATCCCATTGAACGGATCGACTTCAGCAAACTCCGTTTTGACCGTACCAT
Organism: Iris macrosiphon; assembly: GCA_036927795.1. Lineage (NCBI taxonomy): Eukaryota > Viridiplantae > Streptophyta > Magnoliopsida > Asparagales > Iridaceae > Iris > Iris macrosiphon. Next base: position 168,165,135 of record JAYESA010000006.1, on the reverse strand, counting down.
ATTTGTCGACATACTTCTTGCACTGGTGCTGGGTCGACGGCACAATTATGTATTCATGTATTCATGTATCCATGGGCGTCCAAGCAAGATATTGTAAGATACATCTACGTCAATAAAATAACAAGTGACCTCTGTTTTCAAGTCGTCGATCTGGCATTTCAGCCAAATCTTTTCCAGAGGGTAGCTCATTCCTGTGTTGAAGCTAGTGATGGCAGTATTGGTGGCTGCTAGGCGATGCATCGGAATACACAAGGTCTGAAACAAACTCTGTGGGATGATGCTGATTGACGAACCGGGATTGATGTGCATTCGGTCCACCTTGATGGCAGTAATGTACCCTGTGTAATATAGGGGACGATTATGCCGGTTATTTTTTTAGCAACATGTCCTGTTACGAGAATATAATACTGGGTATTGCCTCTATGATATTATTGCAGTAGGGGCAAGCAGCCGGATCCTCAGCTGACAGTTTGACCTGCGCCAGGTAGATGTCGGCATTCTGCAATGCCTTACTCAGAGCGACCCGAGTGTCTTTGGAGAGCCATATAAGCTCAAATAGTGACAACTTTGCTGGAGTGTTAGACAGTTGTGCCAAGATATCAAAGTTATAGTATTTTTCAACCCCAGAGTTGTATCCTTGCGCAGCGGTTTGTCAAAGCAAACTTCCTTTTGCTTGGACTTGTCTGCTGGCAGAGACTAGGATTGACCCAGATCAGAGGAGGTCGATGTGATAGTCAGGAGTACACCATCGTCAGGGGTATCATACTCGCGTTGGTATATCAAGCCTGACCTCGTTATTCCTGCTATAGCTTCCTCATATGAGAGAAAAAACTATGTAGCAGGACTTGGACTTCTTGCCCTTAAACTTGGTGGCGGAAGGTGTTACTTACTGCATTACACCATAAGCAAGGTTTGGATGAATCCACATAACCTTTCCTCATGATGTGGTTCGAGGTATCAGCCTGACTGTTTGATCACGAGCTGGTGGAAGGTTAACAACCTCCATTGTTGCTCTAAGAATAGGGATTACTCCGTTATGCGCCTCCGTTGCGAGGAAGTTACCATATTGGAGGGATACTATGTTGGCGGCGACTATTTTGTCATCAAAGTCTAAGATGAGGGCCTTGGTGTCAAGCATACGCTGGATGTATCACTTGAGTGAGTAGTAATCCCGTGCTGCATGGTGGATGTACCGATGAATGTGGTAGTACTTTGGGTTGTTTACGTCGATTGCCACAACATGGCGTTTGACATCGGGGAGCCAGAGCTTACCACCCTTTATCAGTACGTCAAAGATGTGCATGACATCGTCATCTTCGAAGGAGTAAGTCTCCTTGGGCTTTGGAATCTCAGACGGCTTTTGCTCGGGCTTCTTGGTTAATTTGGCCACCAAGGCTTGCTTCCCTTTTCTATCGCGGCTGTTGTTGCCGGTGTTGTCATTGTTGGGACATTTTTCCCTTTCATCAGTGACATGGATCTATATTCCCAAGAGTCGGGCGTCCTTGACCTTCTTCTCAGCGCTGACAGCGCTTATGATAAACGTCGTCCAGTCTTTAAACTGACCGTTGCCCATCCAGAGGCTGACTGCTGGAAGTAAGTTTTTGTGGCACATGTCCATCAGTGTCGACTCGGGATTACCTGGGGGCAACCTCAGCGCTGCTTATCTGAAATGCTCGATATAATTTTGAGTGAGTTTCCTTTCCGCTTGGGTAACATCCATCAGGGAGGACATCGTCATATTGCTTCCTCCGTCATAGAATCTTTTGAGAAAAAGACTCTTGAGGTCATCAAACGATGAGATGCAGTTATCTTGTAGACTAAAAAAATAGTAGAATGCTACCCCGAACAATGCCTCTACAAAGAGCTTGGTGAGGAGTGCGTCATTGCGAGATAGGTGCCTTGTTGTAGCCTCAAAATAACTTATGTATTAACGGGGGGAAGTCTTCCCGTCGAATGGGTTCAAGTTAAAGGACTTATACTTGGGCACGTACGACACATCTCTCTACTCGCGGGGGTATGGTTGTTGTATCCCGGGCTCACGCAGTAAGTCCCGGCTGCCCATGGAATCTAGGAGAGCCCGGAGTTCCCTCATTGTTTTCCTGGCTTCATATCTGACAGAAGGGGCAGATGAGCCAAGCATAGGGTGATTACCGCCTATGGGCAGAGCGGTTGCATCGGAGTCCGTATTGGTCCCAGGGTCCAAGATTGCTTGTCCAGAAGCCCTTGCTGGTTGGGAAGCCATGTTTGCTTTAATTTCCAGTATGGTCTGGGTTAGAGCTTGCATTGATGAACTCACCGTCTGCATCATGTCCTTAATAGCCTCGAGGCATTGGCGATCGTTGGGGCCTTCATGATCGTCCTCTTCCATGTATACAGTCCTCACATGGGGAAAGATGGACGGGGCAGTGGACGCCACACTTTTTGTCTCAGATTTTTGCTGGGAGAAGTCATCAGGTAGTGTCTCCTTCCCCTCAGATTCAGAGAGAATACTACCCCTAGCGTTGGAAGCTACGTCATCTTGATGAGGGTGGCCACCCCCAGGGATATCAGAGTCTGTTCTATGGGAATCACCACATTCTCAGAACGCCGGGTTGTTGTATAGGTCTGGGGAATTACTACCCCAATATGTGTAATCCCAGGGGTCTTGAGGAAGAACTACCCCCAACAGCTGATAGCTTTTTTTCGAGTGGGTACCTTGGAAAACACCTTCCGCAGGTCCCACTACTGGTCCTCTTGGTAGTTGCCTTCTCAATGCGCTGGTTGAGAGTGACGGACTGAAGGTTCTGGGCTTGCTTCCTCGCAAGGTGGAAGGGTCCTTCCGAGTAGAGTAATGTGAGGCGCCCCTCCTCCTCTGGTGTTTGTACCTGATTTCTGGATTATTATCGGCTAGGTGCCTTTGGATGTAGTCGTTGGAATACCGACTGCTTGTTTGTGGGTACTGCCACTTTGTTGCAGCATTAATTGATGATAATTTTGGTACAGTGATGTCCTGGGGAGGATACTCCATGTGCCGTATACGTCTCCCTCGTCTTGCGCTTGTGATTGATTATGTCACGCAAGTCAGGCGAGGGCTGATTTACCTTTGCACCATTTTTATGAGCATGGGTAGACCGAGCATACGGGTGTGTAGGTGTTGCCTTTGCTCCCTCATCTAGGGTTCATACAAGAACTTTTTCCAAATCGTCAGTGGAAGACTTTTGAGACGGTCCCTGCCTATTTTTCGCTAAGGGCTGGACGTACGGGGCAGTCTTATATAGCTTTCTATCAGGGGCCCACATAATGGTTAGTGGTGCCCGCTGACGGCCAGCCAAATGGGAAGTTGCTTTAGCTTTATGAGTTCACACTTGTAAGCCCCCTGATTTTCAGAATTTTAAATTTGGATTTTCCCCAATTTATCTGAAATTTTCGGGAATCGTGCCCTAGGCCTTGTTGATTTAAGGATTTTTAATTACGGTTAATTCATATTAAAATATTATGGAAATAATATTTTATGGTGTAAAATGGAAAACCGGACACAGGGTAATTTTCCGTGAATTTATTGGACTCCGGAAACCCGTTTAAAGCCCTAAAAACTATTTATAATTAAACCGAATTTAATCCGTGCAAACGCCCGACATCCCCATGAGAGCCGAAGCCCAGCCCAAGGAACGTTGACCCGGCCCGAATCCTAGGTCTAACCCTAGTCCAATTCCTGTAATGTATAAATACATGATTCCCTAGGTTTTCTCCACAAAAGAAAAGAAGAAGAAACCCTAATTCCCAAATCCCTAAATTCCCAAATAACCTAACCCTAACCCTAACCCTAACCCTAATCTAGTCGCCGGCTACCCCCCCGCCGGAGCAGCCGACCCCGCAGCTCCGCGCCGCTCCGCCACCTGTGCAGCCATCGACGACCTAACCCTAGCCGTCGTCCTCCCCATACACCTCCGCAGCCGACCAAACCCCCGCCGAGTGCTCCGCCCGTGTTCCCTCCTCCTTCCTCCGCCAGCGTCCCCGAGCAGCGCCTCCGCCCCTTCGCTCCGCCGCACGAGCTCACCGCTGTCTCCCTCTGCTCGAGCCCTCACCGCCGTCTCCCTCTGCACGACCCCCCGACGTCGACAACTCCTTCCCCCTCCGCGCCGCTCCGTCGTGACGCCGCCCGCGTCCACCCCGACGCCGGCCTCCCCTGACCCGCAGTCTCCCCCTCGTTCCGCCGTGGCGCCGCCCGCGTCCACCTCAACGCCGACCTCGCATGACCCGCTCCGCCCGACGCCGCCGTGCCCATCCCCGCGTCCCCCAGTCGCCTCCGCCCCTCCGGCGGCTTCCCCCGAGCAGCAGCAGCAGCTGCCCTGACCTAGCCCGGCCTCCGAGCACCGCCCCACGGCCATCTAGACAGCCCCTGACCTCGCCGCTCGCCGCGCGACCCGACACAGCAACTACGGCGAGTCTCCGCTGCTCTAAACCCTAGAGCAGTGGACACGGACACAGCCTGGACGCAGGACACGACCAGGACACAGCGGACACGGGACGGACACAACTCAGCTCGTGTCAAGACGACCCGGACACGTGAAAAACAGATTCACGAGGCCCTGTTCAGGTACGTGTATCTTTCTGCTCGTAATCCCGTTTTCAATTCCGTCAATTGCTATGCGTAGACTGTATAACCCTCTCGGTGCCCGTGCAACCCGCTCGGTGCATCGCGTCCTGTGGTGATCGCATACCGCGATCCAAAAACAGGAAAACCAACGCCCTGTTTCACCCCGGAACTGAGTACGCCCCGCCAAACGGGACGACTTGGTCGCGCGCGGTCTTCACAAATACGTGCGCGTCGTCGATACGGACGTGCGGTATTTCGCAGAAGCTGAATCGGATGTGCGTGCACACCGGAATCAGTGCGTATCCGCCGACGACACCCCGTATCCGTCCTTTCTGGAACACGCTGTAACTTTGTGTACACACGTCGGATCGAGACGAAACTTGTGCCATCGGACTCGTAGCAATACGCTGGTCCTGTGACCCAAGTTTGGTTCGATTCTGAGAACGTTGACGAAATCGCGTGTCGTGGGCCCCACAGGCCCCGCTCGACGGGCGATTTTTGAGAACGGCTCATCGGAATCCAATTCTGGAAGTTCCGTTGGGTTCGTATCATCGTTCCTGACTTGTAGACACTGAGTTTGAGTAATTTGGAGACCTTTGACTCTGACACGTTTTTCGGTGCAAAGCGGGCCCGCATGTGGACCCCGTTTTGACCCGAAACTGCCGTTTCTGCCCTTGTCTCCAAATTGGACCCAAGGACAGGCGTTTTTAGCTGATTAATATTTTTTGAATCTAATGGTGATGTTTATTTCAGCAACCGGAGTAGTACCTGCAGATCCCACGGAGACCAGAGCTACAGTTGGAGCCAGGACCCCAGGCAAGTGTACCTTGCCAAACTTTGCAGTCTTGTTATATATTTTCTTTGTTTCAATTATTGCTGTGCATGCTTAACCTAGGACCGTGTGACGTACTTAGCGTCCGATTATCAGTCGGGTGCCAACACTGTACGCAGTGTTGGGTACGGTCATCTAGAGATGGACATCCGTGACACTTTATGTTCTTGTACTTGTCTTATCAAGTACCATATGACCCAGGACACTCGACACTATTTCATGTGACGGAATCTTCCTGAGATATTCATGGTGATTCCGTATAGGATACAGATTATGACATATACAGTTTACATGCTTAGATTTTATCCAGACTTGTTGCATTAGTTTTGATCCTGCGTGTCATGGATATGAGACGTGAGATTTCATTGGGTGGGGAGAGACACACATGCTACAGGCTGATATATATATATCTTCTATTATTGAGAGGCACAAGACTCGGAAGACGAGCTTGGCCCACTACCGGTTATTACCGCTACCGGCTCCCAGACACAGAGCTTGTAGTGGCTTCGGCCTGAGCACTAGTGATGCTCTCACTTGCATTGCACTTAGATGGTTACATATTCACCCTATTGCTTTGTTTATTTATCTATTGCTGCACTGCATATGCATTTTTGGCTTGAGTTATTCTTGTACCTTGCTATGTCCCCTGAGGACCTGGATCCGGATTATGTCCCCAGATATTACAGACGAGATCTACCCAGAGGTGTACAGTACAGGAGCATTAGCAAGAGCAGGTGCCCACATTGGAGCAGTACCAGGATCCGAGGACGGGATCGTACCAGAGGACTTCTCTTGAGTATGATCTTGATATACTCATTTATTTCTGTTCCTATTTACTTTACTTCCAGTCTATTGCATTATTGTACTAGACTAGTTCTCGGATTGTTCTCCGAGACTCTTTATTGAGATATGCTAGATTATATTTACTTGCATTATTCTGGCATTTTGATTTGGGATTATCTGTGTGGATGAGATTAGTATAGACAGTGACTATTATTATTGGACCTGTTTATTGTTATATTACAGCTTAAGTATGCCCTGATGGATTCATTAAATTGGGTTTGTCCATCGGTGCGTACTGCTGGCCATTATCACGAGCTCAGTCCCTCGGTATTTTGGGACTGGGGCGTGACATGGTTTTTGTGGTGGCCCATGCAGGTCAACGACTAAATTGTTCGGTTTCAACTTAGGGACCGAGCAAGCCTGCAATAAGAATAGGATAAGTTATAAGATCTCATCCACTTGCTTGAAACGTTCTTGCTATCTATATCAGATTCGAATTTAAATTCTTGACTCGCATCCTGCCTTGATTTCTGTACGCCTCTTATTGTTTATTTTGGTTGCAGAGTTATGGATTCACGATCAAACAATGAGACTCCTACAAGATCACCACGAGATGCTGTGGTAACCAACGAAGATGAAGTGACACCCGTGAGTGAAGGTCCATCATCACAGCAAGCAAGTCAGCATGCCTCGAGAATCCCGGAAGATGACGTTCCACCATCGACGCAGTTTGCTCCACCGACGCCTACCATTCCACAAGGGCAGGCTATGGACGAACAACAGATGTTTCGCATGTTCTATGCGATGATGCAAGCCCATCAGAAGGTTCAGGAAGAAGCCCAGCAAATCCCAGTGGAGAAGTTCATCGACAGATTCAGCTCAGAGTTACGGAAGTTGATCAGCCCCGCTACAACTACCTTAGACCCGGACGTTCTTACTACAGCACGACCCATGGAGTGCAGCACAAGGATAGAGTCCAGCCAGAAGCGGCCGTATGCATCAGCACCAGACCAAGCACAACAGGGAAGAGTCGCAAAGCGACTACAGATGAATCCACCACCGAGTGCAGCACCAAGAACCTCATTTCTTCCTACTTGTCAACATTGTCGCAAGATAGGCCATACTGAAAGAGAATGCAGACGCAAGTTAGGATTATGCTTAATATGCGCGTCCAACCAACATTTAGCCAAGGATTGTCTTCAGCATCGAGGGAAAACAGTGACGATTCATCAACCAGCCACATCAGCACCAGCCGGAGCACCACAGGACAAAGTTACAAAGAAGTCTCACGTACACCAGCCATCAGAAGCATCTCCACAGTCTCTACCTATCTGTCAATATTATCGCAAGCGAGGCCATACTGAGGACGAGTGCAGACGAAAGAAGAGATTATGCTTAGCTTGCGGATCCAGTCAGCATTTAAAGAAGGAATGCCCCGAACGTCGAGACAGAGCACCAATGAATAACCAACAAGCGTTACAAGCACCAAGGCCAGCCTTTCCAGCATTGGAAGCACCGCAAACGAGAGTTGAAGGAATCACACCACCAGCCCCAGGAGGAAATCAGCCAAGGCCACCCTTGGCACCACAAGCAACACTCTTCCAGCAGGCTCAACAGCAGCAGAGGAACCAACTGCAAGAACGTGAAAAGCTCCAGCAATGACTTTTAGAGGACGCGCAGACTCATGGAGTAGCTGATGCGCATAATTTTTCGTAGTTTTCTATTTCTAGATTTGTTTTATCTCGTGCCTATTGGTTCGTGACCTCAGCCTTAACCTATGTAACTTTGAACTTGCTTATAATTGATAACAATAGAGATTATAGAGTCTTTTGCTATTGTGCTTATCTTGTGATTGTTTTGAGAGCTTGATTAAGTTGTACCTCCTTTCATCATTATCTAGCGTACTTCTAATTGTTGTACTACCTTGACTTATGCTGCTAATATAGCCTAGTTTTGCAAGCTTATTCTTTATCGAGCTTGATCATGACATCTGTATTATTGGACGCGTACACTAATACAATTGTCTTTTCAGAATCAGCATATTAAGGTCTAGCTAACCTTAGTGCGCTTGATTCGCCCTTCGTAATACTCCTTTACGTGGATTGAGATATATAGTTGACTAGTATACTTGCCCTCTAGATATGTCTGCGCATATCGTATCAATTACATAACTGAACTAATACGAGCATGCGAACAAGGGATTACCAGAATAGGATTTCAATCCACAATTGTCTTGACAAATCCCATTTGAGTTAATTAAATGCCTTGATCCTGATACTTCTATTCTATTCCCTCACCCTTGGACTTTTTTATTATTGACCTTCGTCTTCCCTTATTTCGGAAAGACAAAATCTTGTGCTTGGTATAAGTTTGATATGTAGACAGTACTAGATATACCCCACCGGCCGGCCACAGTATTGATGACCCTTTTATATATGATTAAGGGATTATCATAGGTGATATGTTTGGTGTTAAAGACTTGAGGATTCAATAACATGATTCAAATAAGTTTGGGCATAGCTTTATTAGATGTATAGCCTTAGATGATAGATGGATAAAATCTAAGTTGGGTAGAGACCGCAATATTCACTTAAAAGGAATTCTTTAGACCCTACCCTAATTTAATTTCGAGGACGAAATTTTTATAAGTTGGGTAGATTGTAAGCCCCCTGATTTTCAGAATTTTAAATTTGGATTTTCCCCAATTTATCTGAAATTTTCGGGAATCGTGCCCTAGGCCTTGTTGATTTAAGGATTTTTAATTACGGTTAATTCATATTAAAATATTATGGAAATAATATTTTATGGTGTAAAATGGAAAACCGGACACAGGGTAATTTTCCGTGAATTTATTGGACTCCGGAAACCCGTTTAAAGCCCTAAAAACTATTTATAATTAAACCGAATTTAATCCGTGCAAACGCCCGACATCCCCATGAGAGCCGAAGCCCAGCCCAAGGAACGTTGACCCGGCCCGAATCCTAGGTCTAACCCTAGTCCAATTCCTGTAATGTATAAATACATGATTCCCTAGGTTTTCTCCACAAAAGAAAAGAAGAAGAAACCCTAATTCCCAAATCCCTAAATTCCCAAATAACCTAACCCTAACCCTAACCCTAATCTAGTCGCCGGCTACCCCCCCGCCGGAGCAGCCGACCCCGCAGCTCCGCGCCGCTCCGCCACCTGTGCAGCCATCGACGACCTAACCCTAGCCGTCGTCCTCCCCATACACCTCCGCAGCCGACCAAACCCCCGCCGAGTGCTCCGCCCGTGTTCCCTCCTCCTTCCTCCGCCAGCGTCCCCGAGCAGCGCCTCCGCCCCTTCGCTCCGCCGCACGAGCTCACCGCTGTCTCCCTCTGCTCGAGCCCTCACCGCCGTCTCCCTCTGCACGACCCCCCGACGTCGACAACTCCTTCCCCCTCCGCGCCGCTCCGTCGTGACGCCGCCCGCGTCCACCCCGACGCCGGCCTCCCCTGACCCGCAGTCTCCCCCTCGTTCCGCCGTGGCGCCGCCCGCGTCCACCTCAACGCCGACCTCGCATGACCCGCTCCGCCCGACGCCGCCGTGCCCATCCCCGCGTCCCCCAGTCGCCTCCGCCCCTCCGGCGGCTTCCCCCGAGCAGCAGCAGCCGCTGCCCTGACCTAGCCCGGCCTCCGAGCACCGCCCCACGGCCATCTAGACAGCCCCTGACCTCGCCGCTCGCCGCGCGACCCGACACAGCAACTACGGCGAGTCTCCGCTGCTCTAAACCCTAGAGCAGTGGACACGGACACAGCCTGGACGCAGGACACGACCAGGACACAGCGGACACGGGACGGACACAACTCAGCTCGTGTCAAGACGACCCGGACACGTGAAAAACAGATTCACGAGGCCCTGTTCAGGTACGTGTATCTTTCTGCTCGTAACCCCGTTTTCAATTCCGTCAATTGCTATGCGTAGACTGTATAACCCTCTCGGTGCCCGTGCAACCCGCTCGGTGCATCGCGTCCTGTGGTGATCGCATACCGCGATCCAAAAACAGGAAAACCAACGCCCTGTTTCACCCCGGAACTGAGTACGCCCCGCCAAACGGGACGACTTGGTCGCGCGCGGTCTTCACAAATACGTGCGCATCGTCGATACGGACGTGCGGTATTTCGCAGAAGCTGAATCGGATGTGCGTGCACACCGGAATCAGTGCGTATCCGCCGACGACACCCCGTATCCGTCCTTTCTGGAACACGCTGTAACTTTGTGTACACACGTCGGATCGAGACGAAACTTGTGCCATCGGACTCGTAGCAATACGCTGGTCCTGTGACCCAAGTTTGGTTCGATTCTGAGAACGTTGACGAAATCGCGTGTCGTGGGCCCCACAGGCCCCGCTCGACGGGCGATTTTTGAGAACGGCTCATCGGAATCCAATTCTGGAAGTTCCGTTGGGTTCGTATCATCGTTCCTGACTTGTAGACACTGAGTTTGAGTAATTTGGAGACCTTTGACCCTGACACGTTTTTCGGTGCAAAGCGGGCCCGCATGTGGACCCCGTTTTGACCCGAAACTGCCGTTTCTGCCCTTGTCTCCAAATTGGACCCAAGGACAGGCGTTTTTAGCTGATTGATATTTTCTGAATCTAATGGTGATGTTTATTTCAGCAACCGGAGTAGTACCTGCAGATCCCACGGAGACCAGAGCTACAGTTGGAGCCAGGACCCCAGGCAAGTGTACCTTGCCAAACTTTGCAGTCTTGTTATATATTTTCTTTGTTTCAATTATTGCTGTGCATGCTTAACCTAGGACCGTGTGACGTACTTAGCGTCCGATTATCAGTCGGGTGCCAACACTGTACGCAGTGTTGGGTACGGTCATCTAGAGATGGACATCCGTGACACTTTATGTTCTTGTACTTGTCTTATCAAGTACCATATGACCCAGGACACTCGACACTATTTCATGTGACGGAATCTTCCTGAGATATTCATGGTGATTCCGTATAGGATACAGATTATGACATATACAGTTTACATGCTTAGATTTTATCCAGACTTGTTGCATTAGTTTTGATCCTGCGTGTCATGGATATGAGACGTGAGATTTCATTGGGTGGGAAGAGACACACATGCTACAGGCTGATATATATATATCTTCTATTATTGAGAGGCACAAGACTCGGAAGACGAGCTTGGCCCACTACCGGTTATTACCGCTACCGGCTCCCAGACACAGAGCTTGTAGTGGCTTCGGCCTGAGCACTAGTGATGCTCTCACTTGCATTGCACTTAGATGGTTACATATTCACCCTATTGCTTTGTTTATTTATCTATTGCTGCACTGCATATGCATTTTTGGCTTGAGTTATTCTTGTACCTTGCTATGTCCCCTGAGGACCTGGATCCGGATTATGTCCCCAGATATTGCAGACGAGATCTACCCAGAGGTGTACAGTACAGGAGCATTAGCAAGAGCTGGTGCCCACATTGGAGCAGTACCAGGATCCGAGGACGGGATCGTACCAGAGGACTTCTCTTGAGTATGATCTTGATATACTCATTTATTTCTGTTCCTATTTACTTTACTTCCAGTCTATTGCATTATTGTACTAGACTTGTTCTCGGATTGTTCTCCGAGACTCTTTATTGAGATATGCTAGATTATATTTACTTGCATTATTCTGGCATTTTGATTTGGGATTATCTGTGTGGATGAGATTAGTATAGACAGTGACTATTATTATTGGACCTGTTTATTGTTATATTACAGCTTAAGTATGCCCTGATGGATTCATTAAATTGGGTTTGTCCATCGGTGCGTACTGCTGGCCATTATCACGAGCTCAGTCCCTCGGTATTTTGGGACTGGGGCGTGACATGGTTTTTGTGGTGGCCCATGCAGGTCAACGACTAAATTGTTCGGTTTCAACTTAGGGACCGAGCAAGCCTGCAATAAGAATAGGATAAGTTATAAGATCTCATCCACTTGCTTGAAACGTTCTTGCTATCTATATCAGATTCGAATTTAAATTCTTGACTCGCATCCTGCCTTGATTTCTGTACGCCTCTTATTGTTTATTTTGGTTGCAGAGTTATGGATTCACGATCAAACAATGAGACTCCTACAAGATCACCACGAGATGCTGTGGTAACCAACGAAGATGAAGTGACACCCGTGAGTGAAGGTCCATCATCACAGCAAGCAAGTCAGCATGCCTCGAGAATCCCGGAAGATGACGTTCCACCATCGACGCAGTTTGCTCCACCGACGCCTACCATTCCACAAGGGCAGGCTATGGACGAACAACAGATGTTTCGCATGTTCTATGCGATGATGCAAGCCCATCAGAAGGTTCAGGAAGAAGCCCAGCAAATCCCAGTGGAGAAGTTCATCGACAGATTCAGCTCAGAGTTACGGAAGTTGATCAGCCCCGCTACAACTACCTTAGACCCGGACGTTCTTACTACAGCACGACCCATGGAGTGCAGCACAAGGATAGAGTCCAGCCAGAAGCGGCCGTATGCATCAGCACCAGACCAAGCACAACAGGGAAGAGTCGCAAAGCGACTACAGATGAATCCACCACCGAGTGCAGCACCAAGAACCTCATTTCTTCCTACTTGTCAACATTGTCGCAAGATAGGCCATACTGAAAGAGAATGCAGACGCAAGTTAGGATTATGCTTAATATGCGCGTCCAACCAACATTTAGCCAAGGATTGTCTTCAGCATCGAGGGAAAACAGTGACGATTCATCAACCAGCCACATCAGCACCAGCCGGAGCACCACAGGACAAAGTTACAAAGAAGTCTCACGTACACCAGCCATCAGAAGCATCTCCACAGTCTCTACCTATCTGTCAATATTGTCGCAAGCGAGGCCATACTGAGGACGAGTGCAGACGAAAGAAGAGATTATGCTTAGCTTGCGGATCCAGTCAGCATTTAAAGAAGGAATGCCCCGAACGTCGAGACAGAGCACCAATGAATAACCAACAAGCGTTACAAGCACCAAGGCCAGCCTTTCCAGCATTGGAAGCACCGCAAACGAGAGTTGAAGGAATCATACCACCAGCCCCAGGAGGAAATCAGCCAAGGCCACCCTTGGCACCACAAGCAACACTCTTCCAGCAGGCTCAACAGCAGCAGAGGAACCAACTGCAAGAACGTGAAAAGCTCCAGCAATGACTTTTAGAGGACGCGCAGACTCATGAAGTAGCTGATGCGCATAATTTTTCGTAGTTTTCTATTTCTAGATTTGTTTTATCTCGTGCCTATTGGTTCGTGACCTCAGCCTTAACCTATGTAACTTTGAACTTGCTTATAATTGATAACAATAGAGATTATAGAGTCTTTTGCTATTGTGCTTATCTTGTGATTGTTTTGAGAGCTTGATTAAGTTGTACCTCCTTTCATCATCATCTAGCGTACTTCTAATTGTTGTACTACCTTGACTTATGCTGCTAATATAGCCTAGTTTTGCAAGCTTATTCTTTATCGAGCTTGATCATGACATCTGTATTATTGGACGCGTACACTAATACAATTGTCTTTTCAGAATCAGCATATTAAGGTCTAGCTAACCTTAGTGCGCTTGATTCGCCCTTCGTAATACTCCTTTACGTGGATTGAGATATATAGTTGACTAGTATACTTGCCCTCTAGATATGTCTGCGCATATCGTATCAGTTACATAACTGAACTAATACGAGCATGCGAACAAGGGATTACCAGAATAGGATTTCAATCCACAATTGTCTTGACAAATCCCATTTGAGTTAATTAAACGCCTTGATCCTGATACTTCTATTCTATTCCCTCACCCTTGGACTTTTTTATTATTGACCTTCGTCTTCCCTTATTTCGGAAAGACAAAATCTTGTGCTTGGTATAAGTTTGATATGTAGACAGTACTAGATATACCCCACCGGCCGGCCACAGTATTGATGACCCTTTTATATATGATTAAGGGATTATCATAGGTGATATGTTTGGTGTTAAAGACTTGAGGATTCAATAACATGATTCAAATAAGTTTGGGCATAGCTTTATTAGATGTATAGCCTTAGATGATAGATGGATAAAATCTAAGTTGGGTAGAGACCGCAATATTCACTTAAAAGGAATTCTTTAGACCCTACCCTAATTTAATTTCGAGGACGAAATTTTTATAAGTTGGGTAGATTGTAAGCCCCCTGATTTTCAGAATTTTAAATTTGGATTTTCCCCAATTTATCTGAAATTTTCGGGAATCGTGCCCTAGGCCTTGTTGATTTAAGGATTTTTAATTACGGTTAATTCATATTAAAATATTATGGAAATAATATTTTATGGTGTAAAATGGAAAACCGGACACAGGGTAATTTTTCGTGAATTTATTGGACTCCGGAAACCCGTTTAAAGCCCTAAAAACTATTTATAATTAAACCGAATTTAATCCGTGCAAACGCCCGACATCCCCATGAGAGCCGAAGCCCAGCCCAAGGAACGTTGACCCGGCCCGAATCCTAGGTCTAACCCTAGTCCAATTCCTGTAATGTATAAATACATGATTCCCTATGTTTTCTCCACAAAAGAAAAGAAGAAGAAACCCTAATTCCCAAATCCCTAAATTCCCAAATAACCTAACAACCCTAATCTAGTCGCCGGCTACCCCCCCGCCGGAGCAGCCGACCCCGCAGCTCCGCGCCGCTCCGCCACCTGTGCAGCCATCGACGACCTAACCCTAGCCGTCGTCCTCCCCATACACCTCCGCAGCCGACCAAACCCCCGCCGAGTGCTCCGCCCGTGTTCCCTCCTCCTTCCTCCGCCAGCGTCCCCGAGCAGCGCCTCCGCCCCTTCGCTCTGCCGCACGAGCTCACCGCTGTCTCCCTCTGCTCGAGCCCTCACCGCCGTCTCCCTCTGCACGACCCCCCGACGTCGACAACTCCTTCCCCCTCCGCGCCGCTCCGTCGTGACGCCGCCCGCGTCCACCTCGACGCCGGCCTCCCCTGACCCGCAGTCTCCCCCTCGTTCCGCCGTGGCGCCGCCCGCGTCCACCTCAACGCCGACCTCGCATGACCCGCTCCGCCCGACGCCGCCGTGCCCATCCCCGCGTCCCCCAGTCGCCTCCGCCCCTCCGGCGGCTTCCCCCGAGCAGCAGCAGCAGCTGCCCTGACCTAGCCCGGCCTCCGAGCACCGCCCCACGGCCATCTAGACAGCCCCTGACCTCGCCGCTCGCCGCGCGACCCGACACAGCAACTACGGCGAGTCTCCGCTGCTCTAAACCCTAGAGCAGTGGACACGGACACAGCCTGGACGCAGGACACGACCAGGACACAGCGGACACGGGACGGACACAACTCAGCTCGTGTCAAGACGACCCGGACACGTGAAAAACAGATTCACGAGGCCCTGTTCAGGTACGTGTATCTTTCTGCTCGTAACCCCGTTTTCAATTCCGTCAATTGCTATGCGTAGACTGTATAACCCTCTCGGTGCCCGTGCAACCCGCTCGGTGCATCGCGTCCTGTGGTGATCGCATACCGCGATCCAAAAACAGGAAAACCAACGCCTTGTTTCACCCCGGAACTGAGTACGCCCCGCCAAACGGGACGACTTGGTCGCGCGCGGTCTTCACAAATACGTGCGCGTCGTCGATACGGACGTGCGGTATTTCGCAGAAGCTGAATCGGATGTGCGTGCACACCGGAATCAGTGCGTATCCGCCGACGACACCCCGTATCCGTCCTTTCTGGAACACGCTGTAACTTTGTGTACACACGTCGGATCGAGACGAAACTTGTGCCATCGGACTCGTAGCAATACGCTGGTCCTGTGACCCAAGTTTGGTTCGATTCTGAGAACGTTGACGAAATCGCGTGTCGTGGGCCCCACAGGCCCCGCTCGACGGGCGATTTTTGAGAACGGCTCATCGGAATCCAATTCTGGAAGTTCCGTTGGGTTCGTATCATCGTTCCTGACTTGTAGACACTGAGTTTGAGTAATTTGGAGACCTTTGACCCTGACACGTTTTTCGGTGCAAAGCGGGCCCGCATGTGGACCCCGTTTTGACCCGAAACTGCCGTTTCTGCCCTTGTCTCCAAATTGGACCCAAGGACAGGCGTTTTTAGCTGATTGATATTTTTTGAATCTAATGGTGATGTTTATTTCAGCAACCGGAGTAGTACCTGCAGATCCCACGGAGACCAGAGCTACAGTTGGAGCCAGGACCCCAGGCAAGTGTACCTTGCCAAACTTTGCAGTCTTGTTATATATTTTCTTTGTTTCAATTATTGCTGTGCATGCTTAACCTAGGACCGTGTGACGTACTTAGCGTCCGATTATCAGTCGGGTGCCAACACTGTACGCAGTGTTGGGTACGGTCATCTAGAGATGGACATCCGTGACACTTTATGTTCTTGTACTTGTCTTATCAAGTACCATATGACCCAGGACACTCGACACTATTTCATGTGACGGAATCTTCCTGAGATATTCATGGTGATTCCGTATAGGATACAGATTATGACATATACAGTTTACATGCTTAGATTTTATCCAGACTTGTTGCATTAGTTTTGATCCTGCGTGTCATGGATATGAGACGTGAGATTTCATTGGGTGGGGAGAGACACACATGCTACAGGCTGATATATATATATCTTCTATTATTGAGAGGCACAAGACTCGGAAGACGAGCTTGGCCCACTACCGGTTATTACCGCTACCGGCTCCCAGACACAGAGCTTGTAGTGGCTTCGGCCTGAGCACTAGTGATGCTCTCACTTGCATTGCACTTAGATGGTTACATATTCACCCTATTGCTTTGTTTATTTATCTATTGCTGCACTGCATATGCATTTTTGGCTTGAGTTATTCTTGTACCTTGCTATGTCCCCTGAGGACCTGGATCCGGATTATGTCCCCAGATATTGCAGACGAGATCTACCCAGAGGTGTACAGTACAGGAGCATTAGCAAGAGCAGGTGCCCACATTGGAGCAGTACCAGGATCCGAGGACGGGATCGTACCAGAGGACTTCTCTTGAGTATGATCTTGATATACTCATTTATTTCTGTTCCTATTTACTTTACTTCCAGTCTATTGCATTATTGTACTAGACTTGTTCTCGGATTGTTCTCCGAGACTCTTTATTGAGATATGCTAGATTATATTTACTTGCATTATTCTGGCATTTTGATTTGGGATTATCTGTGTGGATGAGATTAGTATAGACAGTGACTATTATTATTGGACCTGTTTATTGTTATATTACAGCTTAAGTATGCCCTGATGGATTCATTAAATTGGGTTTGTCCATCGGTGCGTACTGCTGGCCATTATCACGAGCTCAGTCCCTCGGTATTTTGGGACTGGGGCGTGACAACACTGCCCTAGACTTCTTCGACTTAGCACGTGCAGGCGCATAGTACGAAGAGTCCATATTTTGATTTTTCTCAAAGCAGCACATGGAAGTACAGCCGAATGAGATTCTGTCAAAGACAGAGCTTTTGGAGGTACCATAGACGCATGCTGCTGAGCTTGAAGCCACATACTGCTTTCTTCTCTGCATCCTTCGTTGCGGCCGCATGGGCTGTGCATCAACTCTGAAACTCTTGGCATCGTATTATTTTTTTCTGCCAGAGTTCGGGTGCTGAGCATTCTCCTTTTTAGGAAAGGAGGTCGTATGAGCGGGGACAGCCTGAGTGGACGTATGTTGTGCATCTTCAGTATAAGGGAGAGAGACATGGAGCGCATGCTCCGTAGTTGGGTGAGCGTAGCAGTCTTTGCTACCCACGTACTGCGGGTCTTCTTGGGCTTTGCTAGCCTTGACGAAGGACTATGGCTTTCCTCCAAGAGCATCTCCACGAAAGCCTGCTGGTCGAAGCGGACCACCAGCATTCTTTGAGTTGATCCGAGATTGGCTGTGTCAGATTGCATCACAACTTTCTCATCAGAGAAGAAAGAGGTCCCCAATAGAGTCACCATCTTGTTCGCCATTAAATGAGTTCTTGAAAACTTTATACTTAAGGAATGAAAAGAGTACAAAGAATCCTAAACAGAATTATCTAAGTACAATATTTTGATCTGGGGTGTGATGATGGAGGTTAAGAAGTGCAGTGACTCTTTTGCTCCGTTGACGATCCGATGCAGGGTAAAGAAGCTTATGTTCTCTCTTTGCTCGTCTCTGTATGTTCTCTCTCTGTGTTGGAGACCCCTGTGTGTCCGTCCCCCTTGTTTGGGCAGGCCACCTAAGTATATATATTTATCCTTGGGTGCGCATACGTTAGGCCGCATGGATGCTAGAGGGTGCCACGTGTGCCCCTTAACAGGGTGCAGCTGTAACCATGAATGGACTAGGTTGTCATGTGGGCGCTTGTTGGGATTTTCTATTGCTGAAGATCTGGGTGGTTCTTGTCCTTTGTGGGCGTGACTTGGTCATCATGACACATGGTCCGCACTTGGTTGGAGAGAATCACTCCTGTCGTAATAGCAAAATTTGGTCTTCGTAGAGTCTGAAACACATATGGTCAGAGACGCATGTGATGCATGGAGTCTGGAATGCATGGGGCCAAAGATGCATGGAACGTATGGAGCCTGAGGCACATGGAGTCAGAGACACATGAAACGTATGGAGTCTGGAATGCATGGAGTTTGGGACGCATAGGGCCAGAGACGCATGGAAGGCATGGGGTCGGGGACGCATGTGGCCAGAGACACATGAAATACATGGAGTCTAGGATGCATAGGGTCCTTGTTGTGCTGTACACATGGCATTGCACATCCATCGAGAGTGAAGTTCTGTGATGACGTGAGACTTTTATCGTTTAATGTGTTCACGTCTTTTGAGGCATTCAGAAAATATTCTTTGTCAGGATTCTGTGTCAGAGACGATCCCGTTGCTAGGATGCCATGTCAAGTCTATCTGCGGCCAAAGCTCCTTCGGCTGATTGGGACGCATATATGTCGCCTTATTCGGACGCAGGGTGATTCTGCAGCCCAATCTTTTTTGAGCTTTAATTTGGGGCGCATGGTTGTTGGACGCATGGTTGCATATTTTCTATGATTTTATAATCATCTTGCACAGGCTAACTGCCATAGCCCTGTAGTTGGCCTCCGCTGTAGGCTTAGCCACTACATCTTGCTTCTTGCTGCGCCAAGATACAAGATTGCCTCCAACAAAAATACAACAACTGATAGTGTATCTGCGATCGTCCATACAACTCGTCTAATCTGCATCATAGTAGCCTTCAACTCTCAGAAGTACAAAACTTCTGAACCATAACCTCTTTTCTAGGCTTTCTTTAATATACCTGATAATTCTGTGAACTGCCTCCATATGTTGTTCTCTGGAATCATGTATATATCTACTCACCACACTCACGACATGAGTACTATCAGGTCTCGTATGACATAGATATATAAGCTGACTAACTAATCTTTGATATTGCTCCTTACTCACTGGATCACCACCCTCATCACACAACTTATGATTCTGCTCGATAGGAGTAGAAGCAACCCTGCAACCCAGCATTCCTGTCTCTGAAAGAAGGTCCAGAGCATACTTTCGCTGAGAAAGCACTATATCCTTTTATGACCTAGCAATTTTAATTTCGAGGAAGTACTTTAACTGTCCCAGATCCTTAACTTCAAATTCCTCTTCAAGTCTTTTCTTCAGCCGTAGGATCTCCTCAGTATCGTCTTCAGTAATTACAATATCATCAACATAGACTGTAAGAACAGTGGTCCGAGTCTGGGAGTGCTTATAAAATAAAGTATGATCTCCATTGCACTGCCTATACCCTATACCACAGACTGCAAACCTGAATCTATCAAACCATGCTCTCGGAGACTGCTTTAGCCCACGCAAAGACTTCTTCAATTTGCATACCTTTTTCGTTACTTGTGAAGTAGCAAAGCCTAGTGGAATCTCCATATACACCTCATCCTGGAGATCCCCATACAAAAATACATTCTTGGTATTTAGCTGATGTAGTTGCCAATTGAAGTTGGCATCACATGACACCAACACTCGTACAGTGCTCAACTTTGCTACTGGAGCAAAGGTCTCGTCATAGTCGATAACATAAGTTTGGCTATAGCCTTTAGCAACCAATCTGGTCTTGTACCTATCAATCTTGTCCTCTGGAGTCCGCTGAACAGTATAAACCTATTTACATCCAACAATACGCTTCCCAGATGGCAGTGGTACCAGCTTTCATGTGTCATTCTTCTTCAAGGTCAGAAGTTTCTTCTGCATGACACTCAACCACCTAGGATCTTGCTTAGCTACCTGCCAGTTGTTAGGCAAAAGCACTAAATCTAATGATGCAAGGAAGGACTTATATATAGGTGGAGTGGATGCATATGAAATATAATATACAATGTCAATATTTCAACTACCAAACTTAGCTGAAGGTTTTTCAGCATTGACTCTAGAAGTTCTACGAAGCAAGACACGAGTATTAGAAGTATCAGGTGAGAAATTGTTACCAGGTGACTCAGGTAGAAGGGCTGAAAAAGGTCACGGAGAAGAGGGACTTGGGACATCAACATTTGTAGGTACTGGCCTAGGAACAGAAGGAGGAAGCTCATGTTGCTGCTGCTTATGCTGCTCATGCTTCCTATATACTCTCAGCTCCCCCTGCCTGTCGGCTCTCCTCGAGACACCATCGCTCCTCGATGACTCAAAAGAAAATAAAATCATACCAAACACGATGCCACTCTCATTCTCCCCCTCTCTACTAGCATTAGTAGAGCCATCATCGAACAAAGAACTTAACTTCGTCTTTTCCCCATAAAATAGTTCAAACTCCCAGAAGGTCACGTCCATACTGACAAACAACCTTCTTTCAGTGGGACACCAAAACTTGTATCCTTTCTGACTTGATAAGTAGCCCATAAATATACATTTAACTACTTGTGGATCCATCTTGCTCACTATCATTATGTGATCTTGCATAAAATATGTGCAACCAAACACTCTGGGTAGAACAATAAAAATATTAGAGCCCAAGAGAATCTCACATGGTGTCTTTATCCCTAATACTCTTGAAGGCATCTTGTTAATTAGATAAGCTGCTATCATAACAGCCTCACTCCACAAATTTTTTGGCGCATTCATTGTCAGCATCAAAGAACGTGTTATTTCTAGTAGATGTCTTTTCTTGCGTTCAGTCACCCCATTCTGAGCAGGAGTGTCTGGACAAGTAGTTTGATAAAGAATTCACTGACTAAAGATAAAATTAGAAAAATCCTTGTTGGTGTACTCGGTCCCATTATCTATTCGAAGAATGTTTATAATTACTCCGAACTGAGTCTTCACACACGGTGAGAAGTCTTAAAAATATTTGTATACCTCAGATTTCTGCTTCATCAGATTGATCCAGGTCATACGTGAGTAAAAATCAATGAAGGTAACAAACTATCTGAATATAATGATAGAAGTAGTAGGGCACAGTCCCAAAATATCAGAATGAACAAGTGTAAATGGCTCAAAAATTCGATGACCAACCATTTTATAAGTAAAAGGTGTATGTTTCCCAAGTTCACAAGCCTTACAAAATAATATTTTTTGTCTACTTTATGCATTAACCAATCTGCAGTATTGATGCATTGCTTCTGTCTCTGGCCCTCAACTAATAGTAGCAGCGAGCATTGCAGCCTCCCTGTCCAGGTACCAAAGGCCATCACACTTGATGCCAGTCCCAAGCCTCTTTCCGGTGGCCTTATACTAGAAAGAACACATATCCCGATCAAAAAGAACAATGCAATTCAATTGATCAATGAGAGAGCTAACAAAAAGTAAGTTAACCAGAAATGAAGGAACATGCAAGACAGATGACATGGTAATATATGAAGTACAATGGACCGACCCAGTTCTCCTGATGGATTATGATATCCCATCAACAGTCTAAACTATCTCGAGATGCATATGCTTGCTCGGATAATATAATACACAAACTCACTAGATGAATCTGTGATATGCTTAGATGCACCCGAGTCTATGATCCAATCAATATGAGATTTAGTGGATGCAAGTGCCTGAACCGGGATACCTTTGCCCATATAAGCAGCATAACTAGTAAAGTTACCAAGGTAGGTAGTGTCAGCCAGATCCTGAGTGGCATGTCCCTTGCCTTTAGAACTCTCAACCTGAATCTTGAAATGACGTAGTTCCTCCAGCTCTGTCATCTCGGCTCCAGTCATCTCAGTAGTGATCTCCTCCGGCACAGCTAGGTAAAAACTCTCCGGCCTTCACTTCTCTTGCCTCCTTGACCTGCACGTCAACCTCTCTGCCCTCTGCCTCTTCGGCCATGACCAAAATTACGGGGTTGAGGGTAGTTGTACCTGAGGTGCACTTTTTTCCCGTAATTATAGCACTCCTTGTTATCGCTGATGGGAGCATTAGGAACCACCAATGCCGAGTGGACAAAGGGTAAGGTCTCGTCTTTCATCACCTTCTGTCTGATCTTCTCTTGCTCCATCGATGCAACAGCCTTATCCAGGGATAGAAAATATGGCAGATGACACGTTGATGCCCTCCTAGCCTTAAACTGCGGGTTCATACCCTTGAGAAAACGAACTACACACCTACGCTCAAGGTACTGCTTCCCAAGGAGAACATTTTTTGGGTTCTGTAATAATAGCGAATCATAGTGGTCCAAGTCTTCCCATAAGCGACGTAGTTCCACTGCATACTGGAGTACTATCTTCTCCCCCTGTGTGTTAGCATCAATCTTCTCCTCAACTTCTATCATCATCATGACACTTCCAGCTCCAGAGTACATCCCAGCCAATGTCTTCCAAAAATCAGTTGTACTGCAAATTGACTCCACCATTCCAGCTATATAGATGGAGACACAGAAGTCAGCATCCAAGAAGCCACCAGAGAATTAAGTTGACTCCATGTGCTCCACTCAGCACTCGTCTTATCCTCTGGCTCAGTGCACTCTCCCTTCATATATTTTTCAAGTCCCTTGGTCCGAAGGTTCAGCAGCAACCTTCTAGACCAACTTAGGTAGTTTCTCGTCCCCTCAAGTTAACGTCATTAGGCAACAAATCTATCTTCTTCATCATCTGCGACGGTTCTGGTGCGGACACGACTGTCCTACTGTATGAGGTCTCCTCTAATTTGGCCTGAAACGCCCTGCCCGTCCCCTCCAATATCTCCTACAGCTCCTGACTAGTCACATGTGTTCCCATCTTCACAGTTGCACTTATCGCAAACCGAACGAGATCAAACGCAACTTAAACACGGGCCGTGCGCCTACACGCGATCATGACTTTCTCTATCTATCTGTACACCTTCAAGTTCATGCGGTAGAAGAGGTGCACGATGGGTAGAACTAGCCGGAACAAAGACTAGAGATAGAGATCTGTGCAAAGCTTCCCAGGAAGTATGCTCTCTAATCTCAGAATCCACGTTGAGATCAAAACAGAGGATCACACAAGAGTTCCTCTCTGATTATCTACGATCTAATGAACAACAATGAAATCAGAGGATCAAACAAGAGTTCATCTCTTATTATCCACGATCTAACGAACCATATGCAAGATCGGCAGCACAACGTACCCTGCCTCCCACAGGTTCGACAACGTACCCTGCTTTCCGTAGCTATCCTACTTCACGACGGATTCGACGACATCCATAGGGGACGTCGACGCCAAAGAAGAAGGATGGCGGCGGAGAAGAAGAGAAAAAAATCTTTTTTAATATAGGGAAAGAGATTCAGAATTTTGGCTCTGATACCATTTAGAAAGAAAGTAATTGATTTATTTCTCAAAGAGGGGTACATATATATAGGAGGAGGCTAACCTCCTCCTTACTTTCTATCAAATGTGGGACTAAATAAGTCCCCATTACTCAACAAGTTTCATATTATCTCAACTAGTAAATGCACGTGCGTCGCATGTAATTTTTTTTTCTAATATTGTTAAAAATAGTTTAAATATTTTTAAATTGAGATTTGTTATATATATATTTATTAAAAAAATAGATTTATAAAATTCATTGATATTATTAATATATATATATATATATATATATATATATATATATATATATATATATATATATGTTTGTAATACATTAGCTATATGTTCAAATATAAAAATTTAGTTTACATATATTTTGAATATTGAATATATTTTATTTAGATTTGTTATATATATCTTTATATACATTTGAATATATGTTTAGGTAATTATAATAATTTAAAGATGTTTCTACGTAAGGTAAACACTACACATGTAGTAAATTTTTTTTAATTTTTTTTACTTATTAATTACATGAGAATTAATAATTGTTAATTACATCAAGAAAAAGGTGGGTTACAGATGATGAGGAAAAGAGTGGGTTACAGATGATGAGAAAAAAGAGTGGG
Organism: Iris macrosiphon; assembly: GCA_036927795.1. Classification (NCBI taxonomy): domain Eukaryota; kingdom Viridiplantae; phylum Streptophyta; class Magnoliopsida; order Asparagales; family Iridaceae; genus Iris; species Iris macrosiphon. Next base: position 168,140,603 of record JAYESA010000006.1, on the reverse strand, counting down.
TTACGGATGATGAGAAGGAAGTTGATTTTAGATTTTTTTAATCTCCTGTTTAGTTTTTTGTTAATTAAATTGGTTGACTATTTATTAACGGTTTGAACGGATAAGATGGAAGTTGGTTTAAGGTTTTATTTATCTTCCGTAAATAATTTTTTTTAAATTTAATTGGTTGAGTATTTATTTACGACTTCGATACTCACTTTTGAGGCGTCAAGAAGCCGCTTTATATAATGGAATATAATGGAAGATGGAAGATGGATCGCAAGGAAGTCATAATTTGTCGCAATCAGAGACTCCGACATATGAAGTCGCTAAATATATCGCTAATCCTACTTATTTGAGGAGAGAATAATAGAAGAGACAACATAAGAAGAAAGAAGAAGAAGTAGGAAGGTAAGAGAAGGGGATGGAAGGAGAGGGAAGCTTGGGGAGAGTGGTCTTCCGATTTTTATTTATTTATTTATATTCTTTAATCCTTATTATTATTATTTTTTGAAATCAGATATGATAAAGAGGTTACATTAAATAGTTGAGATGTCCACTCGAGAGATCCTCCGAGGACACGATTAACTTTATTATTATCAGTAAAATGCCTAGAAGCAGGGTCTTTTCCTCAGGATATTGTCATATAGAATGTCCATTTTTAATTTGGACGTTTATCAATGCCTAGACTCTGGTTCAATACATTCCAATTTAAAATGTCCATTTATTTATCAAATCCCATAATCTTGGAGTAAAAACTGCTGAAACCAGAATACTTGGTGCCTTGGTGGATGAAAACTGAAACTGAGTACTAAACTAGGTCATGAGCTCATTGTCTAAGTTGATTTGTTGTTGAGACTTGAGATATCCATTATCATATAGTTTTGAACTTATGGTCATGGCTGAATCCATAAAACTGAGCATTCTTAGGTGCAAAGAGGCTTCATCAGGGACCAGGATTTTATTTGATGATAGTAAGTGTGATTTGGACCCATTCATTTTAGTGTAAACTGCTTCGTTCAATGTCTTTTCTTCTCTTATAAAACGCTGATAAGTTCTTAATTTGAGTATTTCACCCTTTCAGGTTTTGACAGGCTCAAGTCTGAAATTGTTACATTGCCATTCGTTGAAGCAGTCTCCATATGAAACTCTGCAGCAAAATAAATTTGGAGATACACAATGTCTAGGTCTGTTTCCAGTCTATCACAAAAGTAAAGTCTGCCGATATTATTGGTCTTGCCAATTTGCTTTATGAAGAACTACATAAACAGTTTGAGCGCATATTTTTTGGGACAAGCTATCTCCCTTTCATTGTGGTTCAGACCAGAAAGGTCATCTGATTTCAGATATTAAATTCTTGCCTGAAAAATTCATATTGCTGTTAAGATGTTTGATGATCATTTTGCAATTTCTCGAGTTTGACCTAACCATTGTGTTTGAGATGTGCCAAATTCTGGTCCCGATGATACTCAGAGAGTTGTCCCCTCCAAACATACTGCCAACTTTTCCTCATTGTTCTTTGCATCCAGATGATATGATAACTCCCTAGTGCTGATCCATCAGTTGATTTGTTTTCTTTAGTACTCAAGGTAATTCGTTAACTTGATTGTTATTTTTATTACTGTTTCTTGTTTCGACAATTATATTAAGGACAAGGCATAGAAAGGGGACTTTATATGTTATAACTGGTTTCAACCAGTGTCACCTGCACAACTCAGAATTCAAGTTATGGTTTGCGGTATCAGTATCAAACCCTTTTTTATGAATATCTGTATCAGCAGTTTCATGGGGCTTAGGTCCTTTTTAAAAAGTCAGTTTTGTTTCGGTCAGTATCTAATCATACACACTGACACTTCCAAGACACTACATGAACACCATCAAATTGTTATGATATTACCACATAAATGTATTGATGGCACCATAACATGAAGGTCTGTATCAGTATCAGACCCTTTTTATGAATATCTGTATCAGCAGTTCATGGGGTTTAGGTCCTTTTGAATCAGTCAGTTTTTTTTTTGTCAGTATCTAATCATACACACTGACACTTCCAAGACACTACATGAACACCATCAAATTGTTATGATATTACCACATAAATGTATTGATGGCACCATAACATGAAGGTCTCGTTGCGGTATCACTATCAGACCCTTTTTATGAATATCTGTATCAGCAGTTCATGGGGTTTAGGTCCTTTTGAATCAGTCAGTTTTTTTTGTCAGTATCTAATCATACACACTGACACTTCCAAGGCACTACATGAACACCATCAAATTGTTATGATATTACCACATAAATGTATTGATGGCACCATAACATGAAGGTCCCGGACTATGTCAAAATGAATGTTGGAATCATTTTAATCGCACGAGAAGCAATTGGGTAGGCAAACCATTCTTATTTCAAGTAGTATGGTGTTACCAGATTACCAGCTTATGATACCTTCTTTTATATCCCCAATTATTGGTATCCATCAAATAAACTAAACATAAATCACCAATGATTGGTTTTAGTAAATTTTAGTTTATGTGATGAATACCAATAGTCGACGATCTAATTTTCATTCAGATGAAGGTTGTACACTATTGCCCTCAGGAATTTTGTGATGGCATTGTCAATGTACTTCTCACATTAATGTTGTGAAATTTGTGTTATATGGTTCTTCTACTCTGGGTTGGTGGTGCTGTCAATGTTACTTGATAAGTTCGTATCAAGTATCAAGCAGTCTTCATGTTTCCAATTTGGGAACCTTCTGACTACTTAACACTTCAACATGGCTATAGTATCTTAATGTGTATATTTGTCTACTACATGATATACTTAACCAAATACTTTTATGGTTAAAATGATCTAGCCCATCTGTCCATCCGTCTTACAGAATTTAGGCTTAATACTTGAACATGGTTACATGAGACAGTCAACATCACAGTGGAATTGTTGTTATTATCATTTTATGACTTAAATATCCTTTCTTTACTCCAAACTTCTGACATGAAGAATCTGGGTTACACTAGTATTGCTTAGTATCTGTGTCACCTTAGCCTCACAATATATTTATAATAGTAATCAGGGCAGATCTACCCTGTTGTGTGTGTTGGGTTGGGAGGGGGGGGGGGGGGGGGGGGGGTGTTGGTGGTGGTGGTGGGTGGTTGTTGGAGTGGGTGAGGTTCCCAACCTATATGGAGAATATTTCGGAGTACGACGAACGTCATACGTGTGTCGGAAAAGCTCGAAAAGTGCATCGAGCACCATGTATTGGAACATTTATGGTAAGCAAATATTATATGGGATTTCCATCTTTGACTTTAATTATATATTTATGATTGGATCTTTTATTTATTAACTTTCCATATAATTGGATTTCCAATTTATGTCAAGTAAATTTATGATTTGATTTTCATTAAATATATGATTGAATGTAATTGGATTTCCATAAATATTTTTGGTTTCCATATATAGTTTTTCATATGGAAACCCTAAGTCAATTTAAGATTTCCATATGAAAAAAATGTGGTAAGAGTGCCATTGCAACTTTGGAGAGGAGAAAGAATGATTGGAGGTCGTTTCGAAGAAGAAGATCAATTTTGGGTATTTTTCATTGTATTTTTTCTTCATGGTTGTAATATATTTTTTGTTCCAAAGAGTTGCGGTGATCCATGTTGGACCGGTGAGGAGCTTGTAGAGGGTGTAATATATATTCCATTAGTGGAGGTTCTTCAGGGTTGGACTCTGATCGTCCCGTGGTTTTTTTCATCTGAATTTTCCACGTAAAAATTTATGTGTCTGCGATTTGTGTTTGGTATTTTTGGTTTGTGCATTTTTTTCGGTTCTCTCGCAAGTACTCTATAGTTTGGGAAACAGTTTTCGCGTTTCGTTACCAACAGTGTGGTATCAGAGCCATGTTCTGGAATTTCAGAAGGTGTCAGGAGTTGACAGACAAACCAGGGAGGAGAGATGAACGCGAAGCCGGTGCGGATGGTAAACCTGAATGGTACCAACTATCATTACTGGAGGAGTAAGATGAACGATCTGTTATTTGTCAAGAAGCTGCATCTGCCAGTATTTGCTTTTGAGAGACCCAGTGACAAATCCGAAGAGGACTAAAAGTTCGAGCATATACAGGTGTGTGGGTACATCAGGCAGTTCGTTGAAGAGAACGTGTACAACAACGTTGCTAGTATTGAGCACGTGAGGACACTGTCGGATAAGCTGGAATCTTTGTATGTGAAGAAGACCGGAGTAAATAAATTATTCCTGATCCGGATGATGATGGGTCTGCGGTACAAAGATGGGGCGTCTATTACGGATCATTTGAGTGCGTTCCAGGGTGTGGTTGACCAATTATCCTCAATGGGAGTCTAGTTCGACGAAGAGGTTCAGGGAGTATAGCTGCTGTGTACATTGTCAGACTCGTGGGAGACCGTACGAGTGTATATAATCGCTTTTACTCCGGAAGGCGTGGTCAGTCTGGAGTTTGCCAATAGCGGGGTACTGAATGAAGAGATGCGGAAACGTTCTTAGGCTACTTCATCCACATCACACTCAGAGGCGCTTGTTTCAGGGAGCCGCGGAAGGGGTAAAAGTAGGGGTCCAGGTGGTGGTAGAGACAAAAGCAGGATAAGGTACAAGGGTCGGTATGAGGACTCGGAGTGTTACCATTATGGCAAGAAGGGCCACATCATGTGGAACTGTTTCGCTTGGAAGAGAGAGAAGAAGGGCGACAAGGGGAAGCTAGGCGAGAATACTACATTGGCGGTCTCGGCACATGGAGGCGATCTGATCATTGTAGGTGATGCGGTAGTTAACTTCGCCTGCAATGACAACTCTTTGCTGGTGGACTTAGGTGCTTCAGCGCACGTAACTCACTACAGGGCACTATTTACTACTTACACAACAAGCGACTGTGGAGTGTTGAAGATGGGCAGGAGATGTGTCGAAGGCAGTTGCCATTGGAGATGTACATTTGAGGACAAAGACGGATGCAGTTCTTGTTCTGAAAGATGTTCGTCATGTCCCTGATATCCGTTTCAACCTGGTATCGGTTGAAAAGTTGGATGACAAGGGTTTCTTCAATCTCTTCAGGAACAGTCAGTGGAAGCTTTCCAGAGGTTCGATAGTGATTTCCAGAGTAAGCAAGAGGTCCGGACTCTACTATATGTAAGGGAGCGCACATGGGACATATGAGATGAACGCAGCTACTGATGCATCTACCGAGTTGTGGCACATGCGGCTCAGCCACATCAGCAAGAAGGGGATGAGCTACTTGGTGAACATGAATGTGATTCCAGGACTAAAGTGTACAAAGCTGGAGAGGTGCACGTACTGTTTGGTGGGAAAAAAAAATATTATCTTTCCAAAGTCACCCAAGTTCAAAGAAGCCGGCGTTGCTCGAGTTGATTCACTCGGATGTATTCGGTCCTATGAAGGTAAAATCTATTGGTGGTGCTTCTTACTTTGTAACTTTTATTGATGATTGTTCCAAGAAGGTTTGGGTCTATGCCTTAAAGGCCAAGGATCAGGTGTTGTCCACTTTCAAGGAGTTTCAGGCCTCCGTTGAAAAGGAAATGGACAAGAAGCTACTATGTGTTCGGTCGAACAATGGCAGCAAATATATCAGTCCCTTTGATGCATGATGCAGACAGCAAAGGATAAGACATCAGAAGACTCCGCCAAAGATACCTCAGCTCAATGGTGTAGCACAGAGGATGAACAGGACGCTGATGGAGAGGACGCTGATGGAGAGGGTACGGTGTTTGCTGTCAGAAGCAAACTTTTCGGACAGCTATTGGGGTGAGGCTCTTTACACAGCTGCTTATATTATTAATTTATCTCTTAGTACTCCTTTGCAGGGTGATGTGCCTGACAAAGTGTGGTACGGCAAAGAGCCGTCATTCAATCACCTATGAGTATTTGGTTGCAAGGCCTTCGTACATGTACCGAAGGATGAGAGATCCAAACTTGAGCCGAAGATGAGGCGGTGCGTCTTTATCGGTTACGGCCGGGATTAGTTTGATTATAGACTCTACGACCAAGTGGGGAAAAAACTCTACAGAAGCAGAGAGATGGTATTCTTCAAGGATCAGATCATGACCAATACTCCAGATTCCGAGATGCCTTCTGAGGTTGAAGAATTGCCTGAGTTAGAGTCATTTTGCTTTGAGCAGTTTTCAGAGGACATCGCAGAGGATCCAGTTATGGAAGAGCCAGTACATGAAGTTTCTCCCAACCTTGATCATCAGCCTGCTGATGGTGGTAAGGGTGACCCCTCAGGAGGATGAGCATGCCGAGAAGTTAGTTCCTGAAAGGGAAGAGGCTGTTGGTATATAGCCAACACCAGTGGTTCCATTGATGAGGAGCGATAGAGAGCGTCGACCATCTACGTGATACTCACCGGGTGAGTATGTGCTATTGACTGACATGTGAGAACCCGAAAGTTTCGCAGAGGCTATGGAAGACGAACACAGTCAGGAGTAGATGGAGGCCATGCAGGAGGAGATGAGTTCCTTGGAGGCCAACTCTACATATGATCTGGTGCGGCTGCCAAAGGACAAGAAGGCTTTGAAGAATCGATGGATGTTTAGAGTGAAGTAGACAGATGATGCTATTTGCCCTCGATACAAAGTGAGGCTGGTTGTTAAAGGCTACGGTCAGTGAAAATGTGTAGATTATGATGAGATATTTTCGCCAGTCGTTAAGTAGTCGTCTATTCGGGTGGTACTAGCATTGACAGCCAGTTTCGACTTGGAGATCTAGCAAATGGACGTGAAAACGATATTCCTCCACGGTAATCTTGAGGAGGAGTTGTACATGGAGAAGCCAGAGGGGTTCTATGAGAAGGACAAGTCATACTTGGTCTGCCAGTTGAGGAAGAGCTTGTATGGTCTGAAGCAGGCACCGAGACAATGGTACAGGAAGTTTGAGTTATTTTTGGGGGAGCATGGTTATGCATGGACGACGTCGGACCACTGTGTATTTGTGAGGTACTTTATCAAGGATGATTTCATTATTTTACAACTCTATGTTGATGATATGCTACTGGTGGGTCGGAATGCCACTAGGATAGCGGAGTTGAAGCACTAACTGGGTACGGCCTTCTCTATGAAGGATTTGGGGGGAGCTAAGACTATTCTTGGGATAGAGATCAGAAGAGAGAGAGAGAGTCAAAGCTGCTACACTTGTCCCAAAAGAAGTACATTTATCGGGTACTTCAACGTTTCGGGATGGACGGGTCGAAGAAAGTAACCCCCTTGCGGCTCACTTTAAGTTTACTGAGGAGCCGTGTCCATCTACCGAGGAAGAGAAGGAAGATATGGAGTGGATTTCATATGCCTCAGTTGTGGGGAGTCTTATGTATGTTATTGTGTGTACGAGGTCAGATATCGCTCACGCAGTTGACATAGTTAGCAGGTATACTTCCAATCCTGAAAGGGTACATTGGAGTGGGTTAAGTGGATTCTACGATATCTTCAGGGCACTACCGATTGGAGACTTTATTTTGGTGGTGACGAGTCAAAGCTGGTTGGGTATACCGACGCTGATATGGCTGAAGATGTAGACACGAGACGATCGACTTCGGGCTATGCGATGATGTTTAGTGGTGGAGCAGTATCGTGGTAGTCGCGATTGCAGAAGTGTGTTGCCTTGTCGACGACAAAGGCAGAGTATATTACGACGATGGAGTCTTGCAAGAAGTTGTTGTGGATGAAGAAGTTGTTGCAAAAAATTTGGCTAAAGCAAGAGCATTATCGTTTGCTTTACGATAGTCAGAGTGCTATTCACCTTATGAAGAATCAGACATTTCATAGCCGGTCCAAGCACATTGAGACCCGATATCATTAGATACAAGATGTTGTGGAAAAGAAGGAAGTGGCGCTTGAGAAGGTTCATACATGTGACAACGGAGCAGACATGTTCACAAAGATTCTTCCAAGGAGAAAGTTTGAGTACTACAGGCGGATCGTTGGAATAACGACCCCCTCCACATAGTTGTGAAGTGGGAGATTTACTAGAGTGGGTGGGGTTTCCAACCTATGTGGAGAATACTCCGGAGTGCAACGAGCGTCATCCGTGTATCGGAAAAGTTCGGAAAGCAAAAATCTCAGAAAGTGCATCGAGCGCCGTGTATTGTAACATTTTTTGTAAGCAAATATTATATGAGATTTTTATCTTTTAATTTAATTATATATTTATGATTGGATCTTTCATTTATTAACTTTCCATATAATTAGATTTTCAATTTCTGGCAAGTCAATTTATGATTTGATTTCTATTAAATATATGATTGAATGTAATTGGATTTTCATAAATATTTTTGGCTTCCATATATAGATTTTTATATGGAAATCCTAATTCATGCAAGGGTTTATATAAAGTATCATGCAATATACAACAGTGATAACCAAGAGTTTCATAAATAAAGATTTCCATATGGTAAGAGTGTCATTGCAACTTTGGAGAGGAGAAAGAAGGATTGGAGGCCGTTTCAGAGAAGGAGATCAATTTGGGATATTTTTTTATTGTCTTTTTTCTTCGTGGTTGTAATCTATTTTCTGTTCCAAAGAGTTGCGGTGATCCGTATTGGATCAGTGATGAGCTTGTAGAGGGTGTAATCTCTTTATTCCGTTAGTGGAGGTTCTTCAGGGTTAGACTCTGATCGTCCCGTAGTTTTTTCCATCTGGATTTTTCACATAAAAATTTATGTGTCTGCGATTTGTGTTTGGTATTTTTGGTTTGTGCGTTTTGCTCGGTTCTCTTACTGGTACTCTCTGATTTTTGGAATGTTTTCGCATTTCGTTCCCAACAGTGATAACCAAGAGATTATTGAAATCATTTTTTTCTTCCTACCCGAGATCCCCCAACACCTCTTAATTAACTACCCGAGACACCCCCCCCCCCCTTCCAGGGATCGAACCCTGTCCTCCCCCATGTCCAAAGCCTTTTACCACTAGGCTACTATCTAAGGACAAGAGATTACAGAGTTCAATACTCTCTAGCCTTATTATGCATTTTTTTATTACTTTTTTTAAATCTTTCTATATATTGTACCCTTAAACATAGAGGGTTGTCTTGGTTGGTAAATGAATGAAATTTTAACCAAGAGGTCACGAGTTCAATTCTTTTCAGCCATATTATGCTTTATTTATTGTTGTAATGTTTTTAATATTTTTAAATATTTCTATATATTATACCCTTAAACATAGAGGATTAACGTCAAAAGTTGACACCCAGTCATAGATTTTCAAATCTTATATGTAGCTTTCTTCCGTATCCGGACCATACCGATGGGATAAGACGTGGATGTGATGTGCTATTGTACCTTTAAATTCTCAAAAAGTTTCACCAGAACCAAACTAATATTAATATTAATAATCCTTTTTTTCTTCTTACTTTTATAGATTGATCCAATTAACTTGCAGATCATGGTGTATAATGGACCGGTCGTCTCGTGATCCGAGCTGATCGAATTTGACCGATTTCAGTCCTGGCTGGATCCGGGCTTAATCCGGACTGGGCCGGACCTGACCCATGGTCCAACCATTTTAAAAAAATTATCTAATAAATTATACTATGTATACAATATTTATGTGTGTTTATAACACAAATTAATTTGATTGGGTGGTTATATGGAGAAATTATAAGGTCACATTTGGTCATGGTTTCGATTCTCCCATCTCTAGTACAATTATATATTTTGTGTGTAAATTATTTAAATTGGGTGGACCTGATCTAGATCGGGTCACCGACCGGACCGGAACGACCGGGCTTCACGGACATAACCGGTTTAGACCGGTTACCGGACCGGACTTCCGAACCCCACCCGGACCCGACATATACGTGGGCCGAGCCGGATCGATCCATTGACCGAATACGGACCGACCCAAACCGACGTTGACCAGATTGGACTTGGACTGGTTCCGGACCGTCCAGTCCATTATACACCATGACCTGCAGAAACTGTTCTGTCAATAATGTTGTCCATCGGATGAACTCTGAATGGAAGGTAGCTTGACCGTAGCTTCTTCTTGTCTGCTAAGATAACCAAATGTAGCCAACGAGAAAATATTGAATAAAATATAACAAACATCAATATACTTTCCATTAAAAACCATATTATCCCTTTCATTTTATATTGTCCAAACTAAAGCAACCATAATTAAATCCCATGTCAATATCAAATTTGTAGGAATTTACTTAGTTCTCCATGAATACCACTATTGTTCAACACTTGAAGGATATGAATTAAACTCCAACGTAATTTACAGAAATCCCATATCGAGGAAACAAAACTGCATTCAATAAAATATGATATTCATTCTCTAACTGAATATTACAAAAAAAAAAAAATTGATAGGTAATATATTTTCTTGACAGAATATCACTTTTGTTGAGTCTATTTTTATGAACTAACCAAATTAATATCTTAACCTTGATAGGAATAGGCCATTTCTAAATAAAAATTTCCAACCAAACATCTTATTGCTGAATCATTAAACAACAAATATAAAGATTTAACGGTTAAATTGACCTTTAGTAGAGAAATAACAAGAAATATAATTACATTCCACATAAGAATAATTGCTAATAAAAATTATCATTATATTATATTCATCTAAGAAATTATTAGAGTTGTTATTCTTAAGCTTTATGTTCCAAATCCAATTACCATTCTTTATACTAAACTGATAAGAAACAATAATATCTAGATTTCTATCATTAGCAAATAAATTAGGAAAAATATTAATTAGTCTAAAGTGTTCCAAAAATTTACGGAAATGATATTTTGTCCGCCTCCAGGGAGTGCCAGACAAAATATTAGCCCTCCTGCTAGCTCGGGCCCATCCGGACCTGGGGAGCCAATGACTGACCGTCACGTTGTTGCGGGCCAGCGCGGTCACCCTCCAATGGCGGACAACGTAGCAGTGTTGCAAAATTTAACATGTTTTCCATCACAACATATTTTTCTAAGGGTAAACGGGATATGAGCAATATGCTCATATTTCTACATGAACCAATGCACATGTGAATTAATAGAAATAGAGTGTACTAATACACATGTGATATTAGATGTATGAGTCTATTTCAATTAGTCCACATGTATATGACTTATGTAGAAATATGAACCTATGGCTCATATCCCATTAACTTTTTTCTAATACCAATTTAAAAATTAATACCAGTTTCCAAATATCCTTCCATAACTAAGAAGACCCACTATGAATTTTGTCATGTAAATAATAAATCTTAAAATATCTACTACTAATTTGTTTTACCCAATTAAGATTATGAATAGTTAAAGCTTTCAAAATCCACATAACCAATAAAGCATGATTTTGATTTCTAAGATTAAAACCTGTAAACCATCCTCCTCTTTAGCTGTACAAACAATATTCCAATTTGCCAAGCACTTAAAGCTAAAACATTTATTATTAGCAGACAAGAATAAACTCCTCCTAAGCCTATCTATCTTTTTAACAACCGATGAAGTTAGGATAAAATAGGCCATTTAAAAGGCTAGGAATTGAAGATAATATAGAATTAACTAAAATTAACTTTCCGCCTCTAGGCAACAAAGTACCTCTCCAGGAATTCAACCTTTGTTCAATTCTCTCTATCAGATTTTGCCATCCCAACCTATCCAACATACCATAATTAGTAGGAATGCCAAGGTATTTAAATGGAAAATTTATCCACTTGGCAATTAAACAGGGCTGCAAGTTGATTATTATGCATATCATTATCATTCATCCAAATTGTGTACATGTTTTTTGAAAATTAATAGCTAATCTAGGCACTCCTTCAAAAGGAGGGTGTGATTTTAAGGTTAGCTAGATGCTTATCATCAGCAAATTGTAAATTAGTATATTACTATAAACTTCATTATGAACAATACCAACTATCAGATGAGATTCTTTAGCTTTATACAACATTCTACTAAGAACATTAGCAACAAAAACAAGAGGATAATAGGATCTCCTTATCTCAAACCCCTTTTGCAAACAAAATTTTCTCATTCTAGAAGTTCCAGACTGTAAACCCATGATTATCCAATTAATCCATTTATCACTAAAACCTTTTGCATTTAAAGTTTCTTGTAGAAAACACTAATCTACTTTATGATAAGCTTTTTCAAAGTCAATTTTAAATAGAATACCTTTTGTTATAATTTTACAACACATATGTGTTGGGAACGAAAGTGCGAAAACCGTTCGACGTGGAAAACCCTTGCGGAAAAAATCATTGTACAATCGGAGTCCAACCCTGAAAAGCCTCCGCTAATGGAATAAGAAATACACCGACTCTTTACAAACTTCTCACCGATCCAAAAGGATCACCACAACTCTTTTGGAACAGAAAATAGATTATAACCACGAAGAAGAAAGACAACGAGAAATACCCGAAACTGATCTCCTTCTTCGAAACGGCCTCCAATCATTCTTTCTCATTTCCAATGTTGAAATGACACTCTTGCCTCATTTTTCTCTCCTTGTTGCTATGTTTTTGTTTTTATTTTTATTTTTAGAGAGAGATATTTTAGGGCCAGGAGACACATATATATAGCCTCAAACCCACAACTAGCATTCCTATTATAGATAGGAAAATCCAATCCAAATCCAAATTCATTGACATATTCGTATTATATGTAGGAATATCCAATCCAAATAAATTGAGTATTCCTATTATATGTAGAAATACTCAATCATACTCCGGAATATTTTTCACATAGGTTGGGAACCCCACCCACTCCAACAAATCTTTTCCTTCACAACTATGTGGAGGGGGTCGTCATCCCGACGATCTGCCTGCAGTACTCAAACTTTTTTATTGGTAGAACCTTTGTGAACATATTTGCTCCGTTGTCATTTGTATGAACCTTCACAAGCGCCGCTTCCTTATTGTCAACCACATCCCGTATCCAATGATACCGAGTATCAATGTGCTTGGACCGGCAATGAAATATCTAGTTCTTCACAAGGTGAATAGCACTCTGACTATCGCAAAGTAAAGGATACTGCTCCTGCTTTAGCTTAATTTTCTGTAGCAACTTCTTCATCCACAACAACTCCTTGCAAGCCTCCGTCGCCGCAATGTATTCTGCCTCTGTCGTCGACAAGACAAAACACTTCTGTAAACGTGACTGTCACGATACTGCTCCACCAGCAAACATCATCACATAGCCCGAAGTCGATCGCCTCATCTCTACATCTCCAGTCATATCAGCGTTGGTATATCCAACCAGCTTCGGCTCATCACCACCAAATAAAAGTCTCCAATCGACAGTACCCTGAAGATATCGTAGAATCCACTTGACCCCACTCCAATGTACCCTTCCAGGATTGGAAGTGTACCTGCTAACTGTGCCGACTGCATGAGGAATGTCTGGCCTCGTACATACCATAACATACATAAGAATCCCCACGGCTGAGGTATATGAAACTCGCTTCATATTTTCTTTCTCGTCCTCGGTAGATGGACACTGCTCCTCAGTGAACTTAAAGTGAGCCGCAAGGGGGTTACTAACTTTCTTTGACCCGTCCATCCGAAAACGCTGAAGTACCCGGTAAATGTACTTCTTTTGGGACAAGTGTAGCAGCTTGGACTCTCTCTCTCTCGGCTGATCTTCATCCCAAGAATAGTCTTCGCTGCGCCCAAATCCTTCATAGAGAAGGCCGCGCCCAGTTGGCGCTTCAACTCTGCTATCCTGGTGGTATTCTGACCCACCAACAACATGTCATCAACATAAAGCAACAAAATAATAAAATCATCCTCGACGAAGTACCTCACAAAAATACAATAATCCGACGTCGTCCGTGCATAGCCATGCTCCCCTATAAACGACTCGAACTTCATGTACCACTGCCTCGGAGCCTGTTTCAGATCATACAAGCTCTTCCTCAACCGACAAACCAAATATGACTTGCCATTCTCACAGAATCCCTCTGGCTGCTCCATGTATAACTCCTCTTCAAGATCACCGTGGATGAATGTCATCTTCACGTCCATTTGCTCGACCTCCAAGTCGAAACTGGCTGCCAAAGCTAGCACCACCCGAATAGACGACTGTTTGACGACTGACAAAAAGATCTCATCATAATCTTCGCCTTTTCGCTGACCGTAGCCTTTAACTATCAGCCTCGCTTTGTCTCGAGGGCGAATAGCATCATCTATCTACTTCACTCTGAACACCCATCGATTCTTCAAAGCATTCTTGCCCTTTGGCAACCGCACCAGATCATAAGTAGAGTTGGCCTCCAAGAAACTCATCTTCTCCTGCATGGTCTCTATCCACTCCTGCCTATGTTCGTCTTCCATAGCCTCGGTCTCTCCCGTCAGTCAGTAGCACATACTCACCCGGTGAGTATCTCGTAGATGGTCGACGTTCTCTATCGCTCCTTTTCAACGGAACCACTGGTGTTGGCTGTATATTTACAGCTTTCCTCCTCCAGGAACTGCCTCCTCGGCATGCTCATTCTCCTGAGGGTTACCCTGACTACCATCAGCAGGCTGATGATCAAGGTTAGGAGCAACTCCATGTACTGGCTCTCCCATAACTGGATCCTTTGTGATGTCCTCTGGAAACTGCTCGAAGCAAAATGACTCTAACTCAGGCAATTCCTTCGCCTCAGAAGGCATCTCAAAATTCTGAGTGTTGGTCATGGTCTGATCCTGGGGGAATATCATGCCCCTTCTTTAGTAGAGCTTTCTTTCTACTGGATCATAGAGTCTATAGCCAAACTCATTCCGACTGTAGCCGACAAAGATGCACCGCCTCGTCTTTGGCTCAAGTTTGGATCTCTCGTCCTTCGGTACATGCATGAAGGCCTTACAACTAAACACTCATAGGTGATTGTATGACGGCTCTTTGTTGTACCATACTTTGTCAGGCGCATCGCCCTGCAAAGGAGCACTCGGAGATAAATTGATAACATAAGCAGCTGTATAAAGTGCCTTACCCTAATAGATAAATTGATAACATAAGCAGCTGTATAAAGTGCCTTACCCTAATAGCTGTCTAGCAAGTTTACTTCTGACAGCAAACACCGCACCCTCTCCATCAGCATCCTGTTCATCCGCCCCTCTACACTGTTGAGCTGCGGTGTCTTTGGTGGAGTCTTCTGGTATCGTATCCCCTGCTATCTGCAATAAGCATCAAAAGAACCGATATACTCGTCGCCATTATCCGACCGAACACATAACAACTTCTTGTCTGTCTTTCTTTCATCAGAGGCCTAAAACTCCTTGAAAGTGGGCAGCACCTGATCCTTGGTCTTTAAGGCATAGACCCAAACATTCCTGCAATAGTCATCAATAAATGTTACAAAATAAGAATCACCACCAATAAATTTTACCTTCATAGGACCGCAGACATCTGAGTGAATCAACTCGAGCAACGCCGGCTTCCTTGAACTTGGGTGACTTTGAAAGACACCATATTTTGCTTTCCCGCCAAACAGTGAGTGCACTTCTCCAACTTTGTAGACTTTAGCCCTGTAATTACCTTCCTGTTCACCAAGTAACTCATCCCTTTTCGCTGATATGGCTGAGCCGCCTGTGCCACAACTCAGTAGACGCATCAGTAGCTGCGTTAACCTCTTGTGCCCCCTGTGCGTTCCCTTTCATATAGTAGAGTTTGGACCTCTTGCTTCCTCTGGAAATCACCATCAAACCTCTAGAAAGCTTCCACTAATTGTTCCCAAAGAGACTGAAGATATCCTCGTTATCCAACCTTCCAACCGACACCAGGTTGAAACGGATATTAGGGATATGACGGACATCTTTGAGAATAAGAACTGCATTTATTTTTGTCCTCAAATGCACATCTCCAATGGCAACCGCCTTCGACACATCTCCATTGTCCATCTTCAACACTCCACAGTCGCCTGTTGTGTATGTAGCAAATAGTGCCCTGCTGTGAGATACGTGCGCTAAAACACCTGAGTCTACCAGCCAAGAGTTGTCATCGTAGGCGAGGTTCATAACTACCTCATCACCTACAATGATCACATCGCCTCTATGTGTCGAGGCCGCCGCTGTAGTGTTCTCACTTTGCTTTCCCTTGTCGCCCTTCTTCTCTCTCTTCCAAGCGAAATAGTTTCGCTTAATGTGGCTCTTCTTGCTACAATGATAACACTCTGAGTCCTCGTACCGACCCTTGGACCTTCCCCTGCTTTTGTCTCTGCCACCGCCTGGACCCCTGCTTTTACCCCTTCAACGGCTCTCTGAAACAAGCACCTCTAAGTTGGATGTGGATGAAGTACCCTGAGAACATCTCTGCATCTCTTCATTCAGTACCCCGCTTTTGGCAAACTCCAGACTGACCATATTTTTTGGAGCAGAAGCAATCACAGACACTTGTACGATCTTCTACGAGTCTGGCAATATACACAGCAGCCATAGTGTGGCACCCCGTTTGTCACGCCCCGATCTCTCGCAGGCAAATCGGCCGTTTCCGCTAGGCGAGAATCACCGCGCCAGCGCTCCCACGAAACGATCGCTTTGACCCATCCGGGCGTGATGCCGTACGAGCGTGAGGCACGTCCGTGCAAGGCCATGGTTCATTGGATGGCGGTAAGAGTTCTAAGCCACAAAGTCGCACAGATTGTCCGAGTGCAGCAGAGTCATGAACGCATAGACGATCGGTAACAAGTTCACTGAGTTGACAATATAGCGGAAGCATTGAAACACAAGTTGAAGTAAAGCAAGCTCTTTTATTGATATAAATATGTGTTACCGGCGGCGTATAGACGAGATTACAAGTCGCTCAAGCCTCTCTCTCTGAAACAGTAAAAGCGTGCCAAGTGGCTACAATTGTGGAATGATTGTACAGACGATATTCAGGCGATGTTCACAATATTATGTCTTGTATATGTGCTTCTGTTCCGGATGTACCGTTGCTTCGGAGTGATCTCCACACCTTAGCACGCACGAAGGAGGCATCCGCACCGAACGAGGTTCTCCCGCACCCTGCATACAAACTGGTAGATTATCAGTACATTGAATGCACTAGTGGGGAAGCTACTCTCCCGCTCGACAAATCTAAACATGTAATATAAGTTTCGTGCACCAACTATTAAGTTGTCTTTCTAGTTGCCTTAGGATCAGTTTCATGCAAATATTGAATAGCCTAACTCGTGTGGCAGTGCGCCGTGCAACATGAGAGAAAATACGGCGAGACTTACCATTTGGCCTTCCCTGTCCAAGGCAAACATTGTTAATTCAAGCACGGGCAAGTATAAACGTTCAGGAGCATAGCATATGCAAACACGAGTACTGTTATTTGAAGATCGTTCAGGTGTTTAATTGATGCGATGCAATGACTCGTACGCGGATAGCCGCTAAGCAAGGATGACTTATCTATATGAACAGTTGTCGCTGGCATAGCCATTTAGGACCGTTGTAGCACATGAAAGAAAATGAAATGCAACGCACGGATCAGGAGCGCTACAGGTCATTTCTTCCGAGTCAGGCGGCTACTTAGTCTGTGAGCAAGAATGGCGTGAAGGATAAGTTCACAGGCGCTATACGCCATTCTGTCCGAAGCAGGCAGACTAACAGGGTTCCTGTCCGGATCGGATCGGCCCGGTGCCCCGGAGATCGTCCGCAGGAACAGAGATCAGGAATCTCACTTGAAACAAGTTATCCGCGACATGCAGGTCAGGGTCAGGTCAGGTGCAGGAACAAGTTCGAGGCAGGATATATATATATATATATATATATATATGTAACAAGTTATATGGAACAAGTTCGAGTCAGGATATATATATATAGAACTTGTTGAGTCAGGATCATTGATTCAGTAGTTTGCTCCATGAGCTGTGATTCAGGGATTCATTCATTCAGGGTGCAAATTCCCTGATTCGGGAATTGCCTTGGTGACCTAACGGTCCTGGATACTTGTAGGTTCATTTAGGCACGGAACGACTACTTAGTAGTCTCCCGGGGTTGGATGAAAACATGGCAACATACAAGCAGACAAGCATGCGTTTCTAAGAAACGTAAGCAGACACGTTTGCTCGGACCCGAAGGTAAGCCGAGAAATAAAACCGTGAGGGACTTGGCATGCGAGGGTCTGGATATAAGCAGTATTTCAATTTCCATGTTCTAGCATAAGCAATACATGTTGGGATTATTCCCTTAGCTAGGTGCGTTGGATTCTTATTAGCATGCAGGGGGTGATTCACCTAGCGACTAGCATGAAATATCCATGTTTTATGTGTGCTTGCTAAGCAAAGACAAGTTTACCGTAGCCACCCACCTTAGCGATGATTTGCCTCGGTAGAGCGATACGTCAAGCGAGCCTCTGAAACCCTAAGCTGAATTTCTGTAGGGACAAGTCTGGATATCTTTGCTTCTCGTTTGAGGCAAAGTGGGTCGGGACAGTTGCACTTATGCCGTTTAAAAAGACAATCCGCTTGAGCGGAACGGGGTGTTACATCCTACCCAACTCAGAAAAAGTCTCGTCCTCGAGACTTACTGAGGACAAGCAGTAATCTAGGGTTGAGGCATTCCTAGACAAGTCGTTGTACTTGTTTATTTGGATATTCACTTGTACAAGCATCGAGATCGGCATATCGCTTAGACTGGATCGTGCGCACTTTCGAAGTGCACTTCTAGCGTGAGCAAGTCAACCAGCTTAGTGATAGCGAAGTCTTAGCACTCGAGTTTTACGTTTTCTAAGTCTTGGATGGTGCATTAGTTCAAGGCGTCCCTCGAATAGATGCATTCAACCAAACTTAGAGTTAGTAAAATCGGACAAGCTACTAGCGATACTCTCAAGGGTTCGTACAGGTTGGCACAAAGGCCACTCGCAGCACAATACCATACAAGCAAGCATATCATTCAAAACGCATTTTGAAAGTATTTAGACTTATTGTTGGAATATCCCATCGAGGCATTGAGAGAGAGCGTGCATATAGCCCACGAACGAGCTTTCGAAACTGTGATAATCGAAATAAATTCCAAAGGCGTAGAAGCCAGGCTCTGATACCACTATGTCATGCCCCGATCTCCCGTAGGCAAATTGGCCGTTCCCGCTAGGCGAGAATCACCGTGCCAGCGCTCCCGCGGAACGATCGCTTTGACCCATCCGGGCGTGATGCCGCACGAGCGTGAGCCAAGCCCATGAAAGGCCGTGGTTCATTGGCTGGCGGTAAGAGTTCTAAGCCACAGAGTCGCACAGATTGTCCGAGTGCAGCGGAGTCATGAACGCATGGGCGATCGGTAACAAGTTCACTGAGTTGACAATATAGCGGAAGCATTGAAACACAAGTTAAAGTAAAGCAAGTTCTTTTATTGATATAAACATGTGTTACAGGCAACGTATAGCTGAGATTACAAGTCGCTCAAGCCTCTCTCTCTGAAATAGTAAAAGCGTGCAAAGTGGCTACAATTGTGGAATGATTGTACAGGCGATGTTCAGGCGATGTTCATAATATTATGTCTTGTATATGTGCTTCTGTTCCGGATGCACCGTTGCTTCGGAGTGATCTCCACACCTTAGCACGCACGAAGGAGGCATCCGCACCGAACGAGATTCTCCCGCACCCTGCATACAAACTGGTGGATTATCAGTACATTGAATGCACTGGTGGGAAAGCTACTCGCCCACTCAACAAATCCAAACACGTAATATAAGTTCCATGCACCAACTATTAAGTTGTCTTTCTAGTTGCCTTAGGATCAGTTTCATGCAAATATTGAATAGCCTAACTCGTGTGGCAGCGCGTCGTCCAACATGAGAGAAAACACGGCGAGACTTACCATTTGGCTTTCCCTGTCCAAGGCAAACATTGTTAATTCAAGCACGGGCAAGTATAAACGTTCAGGAGCATAGCATATGCAAACACGAGTACTGTTATTTGAAGATTGTTCAGGTGCTTAATTGATGCGATGCAATGACTCGCACGCGGATAGCCGCTATGCAAGGATGACTTATCAATATGAACAGTTATCGCTGGCATAGCCATTTAGGACCGTTGTAGCACATGAAAGAAAATGAAATGCAACGCACGGATCAGGAGCGCTACAGGTCATTTCTTCCGAGTCAGGCGTCTACTTAGTCTGTGAGAAAGAATGGCGTGAAGGATAATTTCACAGGCGCTACACGCCATTCTGCCCGAAGCAGGCAGACTAACAGGGTTCCTGTCCAGATCGGATCGGCCCGGTGTCCCGGAGACCGTCCGTAGGAACAAAGATCAGGAATCTCACTTGAAATAAGTTGTCCGCGACATGCAGGTCAGGGTCAGGTTAGGTGCAGGAACAAGTTTGAGGCAGGATATATATATATGGAACAAGTTATATGGTACAAGTTCGAGTCAGGATATATATATATAGAACTTGTTGAGACAGGATCATTGATTCAGTAGTTTGCTCCATGAGCTGTTATTCAGGGATTCATTCATTCAGGGTGCAGATTCCCTGTTTCGGGAATTGCCTTGGTGACCTAACGGTCCCGGATACTTGCAGGTTCATTCAGGCACGGAACGACTACTTAGTAGTCTCCCGGGGTTGGATGAAAACATGGCAACATACAAGCAGACAAGCATGCGTTTCTAAGGAACGTAAGCAGACACGTTTGCTCGGACCCGAAGGTAAGCCGAGAAATGAAACCGTAAGGGACTTGGCATACGAGGGTCTGAATATAAGCAGTATTTCAATTTCCATGTTCTAGCATAAGCAATACAAGTTGGGATTATTCCCTTAGCTAGGTGCGTTGGATTCTTATTAGCATGCAGGGGGTGATTCACCTAGCGACTAGCATAAAATATCCATGTTTTATGTGTGCTGGCTAAGCAAAGACAAGTTCACCGTAGCCACCCACCTTAGCGATGATTTGCCTCGGTAGAGCAATACGTCAAGCGAGCCTCTGAAAGCCTAAGCTGAATTCCTGTAGGGACAAGTCTGGATATCCTTTGCTTCTCGTTTGAGGCAAAGCGGGTCAGGACAGTTGTACTTATGCCATTTGAAACGTCAGTCCGCTTGAGCGGAACGGGGTATTACACCGTTCCCCCTATTCGGGGAGCGCGGCTACGAAATACAAGATGGTATCGTTCGATCGGGATAGATTGAAACAAGAACTCATCCTCGTCATTGATTTGCTTCTTCAGAATTGATTCCCATATTCAGTGGACCGTGCCCTTGTAAACCCCCTCACCCAAAATAGGTATTTTGTGTGTATTTTATATTATTATATTTATTATAGATTATTTTAAATATTAAATTACTTTAGAGTATTCTCTTAGTTAATTAGAAACTAAGTTTCTTAGTATATTTACTTATGTAAATATTTATTTAGAATCATTTTTATGCTATTTTAGATTTTTGGAGATTTTTCTAGAATTTTTAGGTAATTAAAACATAGGGAACCTAAATTTCTAGGACTTTCATGATTTACTATGAGTCCATACTTGCATATTATTTCTACCAAATATTTATTTTAGCTTAAAATATTTAATTATATTTTTCTGTAATTTATTTAGAATTTTAAGAAATTTATTTAGATTTTTGAAATTATTTAGGATTTATTTGGATACATATATATAGTCTTAATATTAGATAGATAATAATTTAGTGTTAATAGATATTAATAAGATTATATATAAATTATTTGAATTATTCTTAATTTTATTTAAGATTATAAATTATTGAGATAAACTCAAACTCTATTTTAAATTATTTCAAATCCTGAGCCTACTAGGAAAGCAACTTCATGAATATCCTATCATTATTTAAACTGATCCTAATCATATCCAAATTAGCCAATCCTAGTCGTATTCAATTAAGTAGTGTCCACCATTATAAATACCTCATACTTCATATTTTTCTTTCCCAAATTCTCCTCTTTTCGTCCAAAACAGTCGAAATTCGTCATAAATTCAGCCTCATTTTCTAGTAGTTATGACGACTTAAAAAGACGATATCTCCTAGCTCCGGACTCCAAACGCACTCCATTTTTTTTGTTAGAACTATATCAAGGTTTTTTTTCTGAATATATAAATTATTTAATAATTTATGAAGCTATTTTTCCAGAAAATTCTAAAAGTGTCAGCTGTCCGAAATCAGACGCATTTTGGTATTTTTGTGATTACAGGAGATCCCGAACTCGGAATTACGAACCGTTTGAAGTTTCGAAAAGTTGACATGATTAACTTACATAAAATTACTTTTTCAGAATTTAACATGAACGTTTAATCTACTGTAAAATTCGTGCAACATAGACATAAATAGAAAACCACCGAAAACTATCATCTATTCGCCCTTGTAGCCATAACTCTTTGCCGACTTATGATTTTATAAAACCGTCAATTCTAGTGTTCATGTAGTGCTAAAATCTATAGGATTTTACACACAAATCCAGGATTTGAGTCGGTTGATTTTTTGGTCAACGGATTGCCTTGATTTGCGTGTCACGGATCACAAATCCGTAAAGTTGATTTTTTTGGGACCAAAATTAGGGTTTAATAATAAAATTAGATTATAATAAGATTAAAATACTATTTTAGGTTATTTATTCAGAATTAAAATAGATTAAAATGGAGGAACCTATTCACCCACTTTTGTAACCTAACTTGTTTAATTTATGTGACGGGTAGATCGGACGACGCCTTGAGTTGGGACTTCATTCTTTTTCAGACCAGGCAAGATACCTTGCCAAATTATTTACAGTACTTTGTATGCTTATTATATTTTTGTATATTTATTGCATTTCTGTATGTTTATTGCATGTGTAGTTTCCTTCAATCATTACTATATATTAAATATGTTGACACACACATAACACTTAGTATCATGAGAGGACAATCAGTAGGCGTATAGGCTTTAACCACTCTGGTGAACCGTAGTAACTAGCACGTACTATAGTAGTCGTGTCCGATGGTCGCTACCCCCGCAGTATGTCGATTGATGGAGTCACGAGGGTCGCTACCCCCGCGGTATGTCGGCTGATGATGTCCCCTGACGTGTGTGTGAGTTGTGAGGCTTAGATCGAGTAGCCTACCCTTGCCCATACGTCGAAAAGTTTTCCTCATTTGCATTCATATAGATTATCTTGTACAGCGTACTTATATTTTTTTTTACCAATTATGCATGTTTACAGTATTCAAATTGGCATGCTTCTATGTATCTTGTTACGTCCCTCTGAGGACCTGGTCCCTTTCTAGGTGTAGATGTTCATGACTATTCGTAGGAGCATGGATCAGGACTTACCACTTATCTCTTCCAAGGAGGTCTTACCTTCGGAGCATCTTTGATTATCTCTAGCGACGGATCGCTTCGCTGATACCTTTATATCATCATCTTATATATATTGGAGATTTACCCTTCTCCCTCATGTTAGTATTGATATAGTCATTGGTAGTGGATTTGTCTCCACCCAACTATTATTTTGGATTATTCAGACTCATTATTCTAGTTTAGTTATTTCCTTTTGTGACTTGTTGTGTGGATGAGATTTAGTATATCTGTGACGTGTGACCATATATATACCACATATGAGTTTATATTCATATTACAACGTACGTGTGTATTATGGTATCCATATATTGGAGTTGCCATATACATACGGCTGACATGCTTACGTGTTCCTAGTCCTACGTAATTTGGGACTGGGGCGTGATAGCCCCCGGGATTGACTTAGCGACAGAGTCAGGAGGGACCTCTCCGCTGCATCTTTTGTTGCCTCAGATTTCTATATCGCTTGTTATTTTCGTGCCTTGAGTTGGTTTTCGGATTTGCTTGAGTTTTTCTTAAACGGTTTCGATGGATTTCATTATTTTCGTTCATTGAAATGCACTTCATTTCCGAGATTGGAAAGAGTGGAAGAGGTATTGATCAAGATGTTCGTAGATGCAGGTGAACGAGCAGTAGACGACGCGCGAGCAGAGTCCTGAAGCACCGTTTTCCTTCTTCTTTCCAACCAACTAAGTGAGTGGCTACCATCCCGATTAGCTAGCCCTTCTTCCAAGTCTTTACACTTAAAAATCTTGCATTCTTGTTGTCCCGATCAGACGATACCAAATAATAACTAAAAGATGTCAAGATAAAAAGGGAATAGACTTGGATTATTATGCTTGCCATTCAACTTGGGAACGGTTACTCATTTGCATGCTTGTTCGTTTGGAATATTCATAATATGCTTCAATTTTAGTTAGAATGTAATAATTCTTCTATAAATTGTGCTATGCATATAGAACACATTTTGCTATGCGATATATTGATCAGAAAGACTATGCAAACCCGTTTATGCTATGAAACTAGTATCGTGCTAGTATTTCCTTGAATCCAAATGAATGTTGTTTGATCACGGACAACTTGTGCACAAGGTTTTATGGTTTTCGCGGACGGTGGTCGGAGCACTGAGACCGATCCGGACGGAACGTATGTATAGTCGTATGTTACCGGGCTAAGTGTTATGCAGCGGGGCTCGCCACCTGCGTTGTATATCATTTTTGCCTTGAGACTAACATGTCCTTCGTGGCATTATGCCAGTGATCCGTATCGTATATTTAAACCTGTTACAAACTAACTTGTGTCTTCGTGGCAGGGAAGGCATGATAAGTATTGTGCAGGTAGTTCAGACGGGCAGGTAAACGTCACCGAACGGTGACAAGTTCATTTCAGTAGTTTTATTATTGCTGCTTGTAAAATGAACTAAGGCAAGATAGAAAGACCACAATAATATGCATGCTTCATTAAAATAACGTGTTAATTGGTATAGTTGGGTTAGCTTGCCTTTACCAGTACATTTCGATGTACTAATCCTCGTTGAAACAGGTTCACCGCACTAAGGAGTTCCGAGCGAGGAGCTAAAGTTGTCTTCCCAATCTAGTCCAGCTGTAGGCGCATCCTGATCGTGCCACATTTTGAACTACTTGAAGGAGCTAGCAACTCAATACACAATGCAGCTCCGTGGGAAGGCAGTCATCCTGTCCGGAGGTCTTTACATTTTAAAGTTTAGTAAAGGGATATAATATACATGACTGCTATCTCATTTTGTGTCCACACTTTTGTAAGCCCGTGCGGCAAGTAGCTGACTCATTCAAGAGTTTGTAATAGATGTTCATATATCAATAAATAGAACTTTTCATGTTTCAATCTGTGTTTCAATTTATATGCATACTCTGAATATGTGCTCGTTATACAAAAATGCTTTAGCCTTGTGCGGTGTGCAACCTAGGCCCGCACGGCGGTCACGCCCGGGGGACAACTTTCGATTCCACGAAATCGGGGCGTGATACATAGCTCTGAACCTCGTCGTCGAACTTGACTTCCATCGAGGATAGCTGGTCAACCACGCCCTGGAACTCACTCAAGTGATCCATAATAGACGCCCCATCTTTGTACCGTAGACCCATCATCATTCGGATTAGGAATAATTTATTTACTTCGATTTTCTTCTCATACAAAGATTCCAGCTTATCCCACATTGTTCTCGCGTGCTCAATACTGGCAACGTGTTTGTACACGTTATCGTCAACGAAGTGCCTGATGTACCTACACATCTGTATATGCTCGAAACTCCAGTCCTCTTCGGATTTATCGCTGGGCCTCTCGGAAGCAAATACCGGCAGATGCAGCTTCTTGACAAATAACAGATCCTTCATCTTGCTCCTCCAGCAATGATAGTTGGTATCGTTCAGGTTTACCGTGCGCACCGGCTTCGCGTCAATCTCTCCTCCCTGGTTTGCCTGTCAACTACTGACACTCTTCTGAAATTCCAGAACCTGTCTCTGATACAACTTTGTTGGGAACGAAAGTGCGAAAATCGTTCCCCAAATCAGAGAGTACCTACGAGAGAACCGAGCAAAACGTACAAACCAAATATGCCAAACACAAATCGCAGACAGATTTTTGACGTGGAAAACCCTTGCGGGAAAAACCACGGGACGATCGGAGTTCAACCCTGAAAAACCTCCACTAAAGAAATAAGAAATACACCGACTCCTTACAAACTTCTCACCGATCTAAACGGATCACCACAACTCATTTGGAACAGAAAATATATTATAACCACGAAGAAGAAAGACAACGAGAAATACCCGAAACTGATATCCTTCTTCGAAACGGCCTCCAATTATTTTTTTTCCTCTCCAATGTTGCAATGACATTCTTCCTCTCCTTATTGCTATGTTTTTATTTTTATTTTTATTTTTAGAGAGGGATATATATATATATTTTAGGGTTAGGAGACATATATATAGTCTCAAACCCATAACTAGCATTTCTATTATATATAGAAAAATCCAATCCAAATCCAAATTCATTGATATATTCCTATTATATGTAGGAATATCCAATCCAAATAAATTGAGGTATTCCTGTTATATGTAGAAATACTCAATCCTATTCCGACATATTTTTCACATAGATTGAAAATTTCATCTACTCCAACAATATGAACCACCTCTTGTATAACCATGGCACTATCAAGAACACAACGACCTTTAATGAAACCAGTTTGTATTTTATCCACTAGATTGTCCAAATAATCTCTTTGTCTGTTAGCAAGAACTTTCATCAAAATATTAAAGGAACAATTAAGCAAAACCAATCAGTCGAAATTTATTGACCTCAATAGCACCTGGTAATTTTGGAATCAAAATGATTGAAGCATAACTTATCCTTGAAAGATCAATATTACCCTCATAAAAAGTCTTTAAAGATCCACAGAATATCATTCTTAATATCTTTCCAAAAAAATAATAATAAAAGAACATAGGAAAACCATATGGACCTGAGGCTTTGTCTCCAGGTAAATCAAAAGTAGCCTTTTTAACTTCCATTTCAGTAAATTCTTTATCCAAACTAGTTAAATTCACTCCAACAAGTAAGGATGAGCATTATTTAATTTTGGACCGAAAATCAAATCGAATTGGACCAAATAAGAGATTCGGTTCGATTTCAGTTTTGAAAAAACTAATTCTTTTTATTCAGTTTCGGTTTGGAATTTCGATTTTGGTCCAAAACCGAATAAAATTTATGTAATTATATAAATATCCTAATTCTATGCATATTTGATAATTAAAATATGTATATTTTGAAAACTATATATATATATATATATATTGAAACACAATTTTGGGCACAACTTGAAATACAACAAATATGTGTATAAAATTATATTTTTTAATATAACTATGATCTCAACTTTGGATCCGATCCATTATATAATAGCAATAGTCCAATAAAATAAACCGAATAGCTTATTCGGTTCGGTTTCGATTTTGGCTAATTTCGGTTCGGTTTCGGTTTTATTTTTTTAGAATTTCGGTTTATTCGATTTTGACTATTTCGGTTCGATTGAAACAGAATAATCCGAATACTCACCCCTACCATCAAAAAAATCAAAGCTTAAGAAGGAAGTCAGTCAATCAGGATCCTCGTGCAGCAGGTTTCAAAGATTGTGTATAAATGATAAGAATCGGAAGAAGGTTTGCTAGTATAAAGGATAACATCTGGTTATGTTGGGTTCGTGTAGGATTTTATTTGCTGCTTTAATTGCGGGGCAGGTTCGAACTTGATATGAGGTCCATGAGGTGGTTGTCTCATGCCTAAAGTTTTAGAGGACACAATTTTTTTATATTATTTAATATATGTAAGTCCAATTTTGACCAAAAGCTTAGCAGATTCATTCTAAACCTTTTAATTCCCGTAAATGTTTAATATTTTTTTTTTTTAATTTTGTGTTAAGTTTTATTGTATCATCATTGAGATATATATATATATATATATATATATATATATATATATATATATATATATATATAAAATTTTGAGGACACTATCTTTAAAGTTTGTTTCAATCTCAAAATCTAAAATCCGACACAAACGGGACTTACTGATTTATGCCAATACTTGGCTGCCGGCTTATTGCCAATATTTGGCTGCCGACAACTTCATTCTACAAGTTGTCATGTATGTAGCCTTACGAGTAGTGTTATTCTCTCTCAAAGTTTTACATTCACTAGTGCACTGTCTGGCTTGCACTAGTTCAGACTCATGACAGTAAATTGATTCTATTAGAAGGAAATTCATGTCTTTCCAAGCCACTGGATGTTGATGATGACGCTGACGCTGAGCTGTACAATTTCCTGTTGCTGTGGTCGAGATGCAATTACATACCATTGTAACCTTCTTTATCAGGAGTCGGTACTTATTATTGGAAATCGAATACGTCCTATAAGCATTTCGACATCGTATTTTAGAATATTCGTTGCAAAAAATTTAGGTCAATCCATCTGAGATAATTAACTTCTGTCTAACGAACACCAAGTACAGATAAAGACAAGTATATGACGGTGACTACGTCATCTGAACAGGTCCCAACCTTTATAACTCAGGTGAAATTACAAGATTGACAAAATCAATGTTGAAACCCTTTACCCTAATAGGTTCAACTCCCTCACCACACTCAAGAAGAAAAGAAAGAAATTACAATTGAAATCTCTCACCAACCCGTAGCAATCTACATGAGCGAAGGCGACGACTCTTCGATCAGATCTCTTTCTTCCTTCTGTCTTGGATGGCGAAGTCCTAAGAGCAAAACACAGACTTTCTCTTATATTTTCTGTGGACGAACACCCCGAATCTCCAACTTGTATCCTTTTTGTGCCTCCGTCCTCCTCCTATATTTATAGGATGAGAAATTCTATTTTAATTCATAATAAGATTTCCTAAATAGAAAACCTTAAAATAAGAATCATATTCTACCTAAAATAATCCAACACAAATTATGGATGTCCAAATATGATCAAATTAAATATTTGATACAAATTTAAAATCTAAACAAATCTTACATTTTATGTAGATTTTCAAATTATATTAAATCAAATCTTTAATCATATTTGGGCTCAAAAATTTACCAAATCCAGACTGGACCTCAACAATCTTCCTCTCCAGTCTGATGATGTAGCGCCCCGTTCTCCCGATGCGGAGAGCGCGGTTAAGAAACACAAGTCGGTATCGTTCGATCGGGATAGATTGAATTAAGAACTCGTCCTCGTTATGGATTTGTTTCTTCGGAATCGATTCCCATATTCAGTGGACTGCGCCCCAAGGATTGGCTTAGCGGCAGAGTCAGGAGGGACCTCTCCGCTGCTATCTTTTATTGTCTCGATTTTCGATGTCGCTTGTTGCTTTCGTGCTTTGAGTTGGTTTTGGGATTTGCTTGTTTTCCATGAACAGTTTCGATGGTTTTCATTATTTTCGTTCATTGACTTGCACTTCTATTCCGAGATTGGAAAGAGAGGAAGAAGTATTAATCGAGCTGTTCGTGTGCAGGTGAACGATCAGTAGGTGGCTTGCGAGCGGAGTCGTGAAGCGCCTCTTTCCTTCTTCTTCCAAAATCTAAGTGAGTGGCTACCAACCCGATTAGCTAGCCCTGCTTCCAAGCTTCACTCCTTTGCCCCGATCAAACGATGCCAAATAATATTAAAAGAAACCAAGATAAAAGACAATAGACTTGGTTATTATGCTTGTCAATCAAACCTGTTAACTGTTGCCTTATCGTATGCTTGTTCGTGCAAATGTTCTATGAATTATGCTAAGTATGACACACACCTTGTATTGTGCATAATTGTTCAGGAAGGCTATGTTAAATGAAGCATGCACTACTGCTTGTCGTGCACTCGTGTTCTTGCACTCGTGTTCTTGCAATCGTGTTGCCTCAACTGCATGAATTATTAACTTGTTAATCGTGTTCGATCATGGATAACTTGTGCACAAGGTATAGTTCTGCGGACGGTCGCTGGGGCACTGGCACCGATCCGATCCGGGCGGAACTCGTGTATAGTCATCGTGTACGGGACAAGATGGCTTGCAACGCCTCGTGTACTATCGTTGCATGCTACCCTTGTCTCGGACTAGTCCATTATGGCAACCAAGCCAGTGATCATCGTGTATATTTAAACCTGTTGCATACTAACTTGTATCTTCGTGGCAGGGAAGGCATGGTAAGTATTGTGCAGGTAATTCAGACGGGCAGGTAAAATCCACCGAACGGTGGCACGTTCATTTCAGTAAATTCTATATGCTGCTTACTTGTAAATGAACTAAGGCAAGATAGAAACCCACAAAATATGCATGCTTCACTAAACAACGTATTGATTGGTATAGTTCGGCTAGCTCGCCTTCACCAGCATGTTTCGATATGCTGACCCTCGTTGAAACAGGTTCTCCACACCAAGGCGAACCGAGCGAGGAGCCGAAGTCGTCTACCCGATCCAGTCCAACTGGTGGCGCATCTTCACCGCGCCCTCGAAGCCTTTTGAAGTCCGAAGCTGCAACTCTTCATACACAAATGTAGCTCCGTGGCAAAGCTATCCTCCAGCCTGGAGGTCTTTATCATTTTGAGTTTATAAAGGGATGTAATGTACAGGACTGCTATCTCATTTTGAGTCATCTCTTTTGTAAGCCGTTCGGCATATTAGCCGACTTGTTCAGGAGTTTGTAATATATGTTCATTATCAATAAAGAGAACTTTTTCATGTTTCAAATCTGTGTTTCAATTTATCTGCGTACTCTGAATATGTGCTTGCTATGCAAATCATTAAAGCCTTGTGCGGGCGCAACTCCAGGCCCACACGACGGTCACGATTCGGGGGATGCCTCATTTGATTCTACGGAATTGGGTCGTGACATAGTGGTATCAGAGCACAGATTCAAGTTCCTTAGACTTCGTGCTGGAAAAGTTCCTTTAACGATCAAAATTCCTGTGCGAACTCTTGAACTCGCTAGGCCAAAATGAGATACGTTCATCCAATAAGTCCATAATACATTATGATCCTAATGTAATTTACCTTCTTTTGAAGGAATGGCTCCAGCGTAATCTGCAGCGCAAATCCCGGACGAAATGCAAGGCCAAGAAAGTAGTTCGGATACTTCGGGAAGTTCAGAGAGCCAGCGAGCCGTGCCAAGCATCGATCCCGTCCAACGAATGTTGCAGATGTTGGAGGCAAACCAACAAAGGGACGAGGCTCGCTATGAACGGGCCGAGAAGCGGGCGGAAGAGAGTCAGCTCAAGTTTCAAGACAATATAGAAGCACGATTCTCAGTCCAACAAAAGCAGGTAGATACCCTGCAGCAGATCGTTCAGACTTTGGCATCCAACCAGTCCGCGGCAACGCCAGCGACTCCGGTGGAACAGCCCGTGCTTGAAGTAGAGACGCCACAAATTCCAAGGGCGAGGGACGTGACTGCCTTCAACTTTGGCCACTTCAAGAAAGTCTGCAACACCCCATTCAACAGGACTGAGGACCCAGTCGTAGCTCTAGATTGGTTGGCCGAACTTGAAGATCACTTCGCTCTGCTAGAGGTCCCCGAAGAAAAGCGCGTCGCCTGCGCGCAACTACAGCTCCGCCTCAACGCGCATGATTGGTGGGACGTGCATCGACGATCTCTCCAAATTGATCACGGAGAGGAGGCGATCTCGTGGACGACTTTTCGTGCCGCGTTCGAAGAGGAGTTTGTACCCCCTCCAGTACAACGTCAAATGGAAAACGAGTTCGTGCAGCTGCGGCAAGGCAGCATGACAGTTAAGGAGTACTCCGCCGAATTCAACCGACTCTCCAAATTCGCTAAGGCCTATTTACCTGATGCAGCGAGTCGAGCTAGAAGGTTTGAAGGTGGACTACGCCCTGCCATCCATTCGCACGTAGCCGTTCCTCAGTATCGTACGATGCGTGAAGCCATGAATCATGCCTTGTCGCTCGAACCTCACTATCCTCACGTTCCTGTCGGTGCTGTGCATACCTACACTCACAAACGCCAAAGCAACGATAGAGGAAATACTGCTGCAAAATGCCCTAACAACGGAGGGCACCAAAGAGGAAACCCAGGGCCATCGTGTAATTTCTGTAAAAAGCGTGGGCACACTGCCAACAATTGTCGTTTGAGACTTGAGTTATGCCTAGCGTGTGGACAATTAGGCCATGCCATTAATTCCTGTCCGAACCTTCCTGATCGTCGTCCCCAACGAAATAATCCCTAACGGTAAGTTCTACCCTAAGTTTTGGGACAAAACTTCCAATTAGTTGGGTAGGATGTAGCGCCCCATTCTCCCGATGCGGAGAGCGCGGTTAAGAAACACAAGTCAGTATCGTTCGATCGAGATAGATTGAATTAAGAACTCGTCCTCGTTATGGATTTGTTTCTTCGAAATCGATTCCCATATTCAGTGGACTGCGCCCCAAGGATTGGCTTAGCGGCAGAGTCAGGAGGGACCTCTCCGCTGCTATCTTTTATTTCCTCGGTTTTCGATATCGCTTGTTGCTTTCGTGCTTTGAGTTGGTTTTGGGATTTGCTTGTTTTCCTTGAACGGTTTTGATGGTTTTTATTATTTTCGTTCATTGACTTGCACTTCTATTCCGAGATTGGAAAGAGAGGAAGAAGTATTAATCGAGCTGTTCGTGTGCAGGTGAACGAGCAGTAGGTGGCTTGCGAGCTGTCATGACCCGCACCCGAAAATCGGGCATGAGTCGTGGGTACGTCCAGCCTACGCCGCAGCATCGGCGGTAGAACGCTGTCTAGGTCAACTATCTAGATAATAATCTCACACAAAAATCGGCCATGACCTCTCCAAAAGGAGGGCAACCACACAAACAATATAAACCTGTCAAGATCTCAACTCCAAACGGAGGAGCAAATATCACAATGATAATCACAATATACTCAATCACGAATCTAAGCACGATAAGATAACAAGAAGACTAACAGCTATAAAGTCTAACCAACAACAACTACTACAACAACCACAACATCCATAATAATAATACAATATCCAAAATAATATACAAACAAGGTCTCAATCCAAAACCGGAGACAAATCCGGTGCTAAAAGCTAATAAAAATAACTACAAGGTCCCAGTGATCCCGGCTACCAACCCGGAAATCACTCCTAAACTAGAGGGTCCCTGTCTGCACCATCGACAGGCTCAGGTCCATAAAACGTCGGACACCAATCCTCCGGATACTCTGAAAAATATGTCCAATCAGGACTGGAGCAAGTACATCTCTAACAACAGTTCCATTTAAATGATAAAAACTATAAAACAGTTATAGCAAGTAGCAAAAAGAATGAAGAAAGTATGAAACAAGAAAATATGTATAACTGGTGCATAAAGGTAAAGATGCATGGATATCAGAGCAAGATAGTAATAACTGCAAGATACAAGAAATCTAAGCTAAGATCAAGTCCGTACACATGAACGTGTAGTGAGTCCAGCATGAAAAACATGTAGTGAGTCAAGTCCAGAAATATGTAAGTGAGACAAGTCAAGAAATGCATGAGAGTCCAGACTATAAAGAATGAACTCGGTGTCTTTGAAATACTTGTTTCGACATGTAAACGGCTAGGGGTAAGTACGGCTCACCGCGCACTGGGTGCGCGGCTGCTATCATTCCAGATTAGACCAGAGGGAGTGATTTCTGATGATGCCAGATAGGAATGTTTACATGTCTACTCGAGTATTTCCCCGCCCCGACTAATACAAGTGGATCCAAGACCCGACACGCAAATCAAGATGAGTCCAGCCTGAACATGAATGATGCCTGTAGGTGATGCCAGTAGTGATTCCAGAATAGAGGCCAGAAACATGAAATGTACGTGTCGTAAGTAAATGAATCCAGAAATATCAATCAGTGTCCCGTGTTGTGCCAGAATAATCAGATGATACTATACTAGAAGCTGAATCATAATAATCATCAAATAATGAAAACTATCAGAGAATGTACTCGCCTGACGTCCTGAGCAACTGGCGATCCGAACTGGTGTCGCAAGGACCTAATGCAAAAAGCAAGGTTAAACAGGGTTCTAAAGAGTTAAACAGATATAAAATAACTAAAAATAGGCTTCTAGGGTCGTTCTAGGTCAAACGGGTCAAACCGGTGAAATCTGGGTCAAAAAGTAAACTCTGGGTCCAAAAAGTCAACTCTAGGTCAAAACTAGGTCAAAAGTTGACTTTGGCGGTCAACCGAGTCAACTACGGTCAAGTCTGGGTCAAACTAGGGTGCTCCTGAAATTCTAGGTCAAACCGAGGTCATTAAGCTAGAAAACTCACAAACTCGCCTCCTTGAGATACCGGGATACCCTCGGTATCCGATACCTCAACCTAGGCTACGCACCCCGCCTATACCCTCTAAAACCTATGCTAGCACGCGTAAATATATACACATAAGCATATAAAAATCACTCAAATACTATTCCTAGGCTATTGCTCAAAAACTCCGCTCGAAACCCAATACCTTGGTTATCTTAAGGTATTGAAATACCTCGGTATCTCAAGGTATTGAGATACCGCTCTAAACTCAACCCGACTACCCCTCTAGCTAACTAACTATGCATAAACATATATATCTAGCTATAATCTAGGCTAAAATATAGATATCTAATACATATAGGCATATACCTAGGTATCTACACCCAATACCTTACCTTACCTTACCTTACCCTCAAATATATATATCTATACCTAGATATCTAACTATCTATCTAGCTATGTATATATCTATATATATATCTATGCATATAGATATGGATATCTAACTATCTATCTAATATTTAGCTATCTATCAATCTATCTATCTATCTAAACATTTACCTATCTATGTTTATGTCTATTTATCAATCTAAGTATCTAAGTATCTATCTAATATTTACCTATCTAGTTATCTATCTAACTATCTAACTAGCTATTTATTATCTATTTATATCTAGGCATCTATCTATCTATTTATCTAACTATGTATATATATACCTATTTACCTATCTAGAGATATCTATTGATCTATCTAACATATACCTATTTATCTATCTATGCATCTATCTAACTAATTATCTATAATATCTATTTACCTATCTACCTAACTATAGATATCTATCTATTTACCTAACTATCTATGTATCTCTTTACCTATGTATCTATCTAACCATCTATGTACCTATTTAACTATCTATCTAAATATCTAACAATCTATCTATCTATATATATATATGCATACCCCTCTCTCTCGCATTGCTCCTCACCTTGCTGCTGCTCCTGCTGCTGCAAACTGCTGCTGTGGCTGCTATGCTGCTGCTAGAGCTGCTGGTTATGCTGCTACTGCTGCTCCTTGCTGCTGCACCTGCTGCTGGTGCAGCTGCTTGCTGCTGCTGCAGCTCCCTGCTGCTGGTCCTGCCCCCCCTCTCATCTCACATACACACACACACACCCCTATATATATATACATATATATATATATATATCTATATATATATAACTAGATATCTATATATACATTCACACTCATCTACACACTCTAACACACACACTAGCACACTCACACACTAATACACACACACACTCACAACACTATCAACACACACACATAAGCACACACATATATCTATACATATATAAACACACATCTATATATATATACACACATATATATCTACACTCATATATTTATATATATATATATACACATACACACTCACACACTCAAACATAAATACATATACCCTCACACACACTCACTCCTACATATATATATAAATACATATATACATAAACTGAAACTCATATATATATATATATATATATATATATATATATATATATATATATATATATATATATATATATATATATATATAGGCACTCACTCACACTCACACTCACACACACTCACCTACACACTAGCACACACTCACACAAGCACTCACCTACACACATACACTAGCACTCACTAACACACTCACAAACACATAACCACACACACATATACATATATATATATATATATATATATATAGGAACACACACACAAATAAATATATATATAGAGACATATATACACAAACACAACACTACCACAACGATGCACACAACGCTCACAACGTCCCACCTACGCACGCCCAACGACCCCGACACTCACCAACGCCTATAAATATATAAAATATAACTCGAAAACTCTAGCACACACTTTCCGATACTAACCCAACGCGCGCACAAGCCCGAAACGAGGAAACCAAGTGGAAATGGCCGTTCGGTCATTTCGACGAACACGTGGTGCGCGGCTCGGAAAACCTCCTGAAACGCACACCAAACGAACTCGGAATCGGCCCAAAATTTACCCACATGCTCTACACGATGTCTAGATCCTAGAAAATATGCTCCCGTATTGATTCTAGGTCCGTGGTGGAAATGCGCACGCACTTAGAATCGGCGACGACGAAAAGCCCCAATTTCGTCCGAAATGCCCGTTTCTCCGCGACGCAGCTTCCCATGTCCGAACGGAGACACGCACTCACCCTCAAGACACCCGACAACGTCTACCTAGGTCCGTCTAACCTAGAACATCACCTAAAATTGGGCCAAATTCGGATTTCATCCGAAATTGACACAAAACCTAGTGTTAAAGTCTCCAAACACTACCCAACTAGTTCCAACTTCCTCCCACGGGTAGCCTAAGGGTCTAGGAAGGTTCTAAAATATTAATTACACTATAAAAGAGTAATTACAAGAAGAAAATTAGGGTTTACCTCTTGGGAGTTGGAATCCCAAGCCAAAGTCTCAAAAATGCTCCAAATCCTCCAATCCAAGCTTCCAAGCCTCAAATCCAAGCTCCAACACCAAATCTAGGCTCTACCCACCTAGGTTAGGGAAAATGCAAGGTTAGGGTTAGCAACCATGGAGAATAGAAGAAGAAAGAAGAGAAATAGGAGGAAGGAACTTACTTGGAGAAGGAAGGAAGAAGAAAAAGAAGTGGAGAAGAAGAAGTGAAGAAGAAGATGAAGAAGAAGAGAAAGGGGAGTGGGGGCTGCTGCTCACGGGAATGGGGGCTGGGATAGGGTCGGATGGAGCAAAATAAAGGGATTCCACATGTTCCAAAATGCCCAAAACGTTCCTACGTGACTTGGTTTCGGGTTCCGGGTTCCAAAAGCACTCAAACTAGCTCCAAATTTCTCCAACTAACCTTTTAAAAATAAAATAAATATTCTAAGCCCCAAAATAATTCTCACAAGGGTGTGGGTCGGGTCGGACATGGGTCCACTAGGGTCTGACATGGGTCCAGGCTAGCCAAAACCCTAAAACAATCAAAATAAAAATAATAAAAAATAATGCAATCACTAATTAAATATAGATATAATTAATTATAAATAATACACAATTAACCCAAATTAAAATAAAAAAAATACCCGGCTCTGGAAATGGGGTGGTGACAAGCCTATCCTCCTTAGAAAATTTCGTCCTCGAAATTTAAAGTCAATCACACTCTCTCTAGGTCAAACCCCCAACAATCACAGTCAAGAAATTCTACCTAAACAACATACAAGATCAGGGTCCTACTGGTCGTGTTATTACAGTCTCAATCGGGGTCACTACACTATCTACCACAGCACAAAGAAAATCTAACAGGTACTAATGAAGCACACCACAGGAATGGAAAAGGACAGGAAGAAGAAACAAGAGATAGACCTGCTAACCCGACATCCGTAGCATCGGCCTCCTCGACCGTCAACGCATAAGCCCTGCCCTGCTGGGGTGTATCCCTCTTCTGGTGCGGGGCATGATGTTGTGCCACAGATGGCCTAGCTCCAACTCTCTGATCCTGTGCTCCACCCAATGGAGGTGCAGTAGGGCAATCTCGCATCTGGTGAGCAGCGGATCCACAGAACAAACACATCTTCAGCCTCCTCCTACAAACATCCCAAGTGTGTCCTGTCTTTCTGCAGTAGGCACAAGTGGGCACCCTCTGATCCTGACCCTGCTGTGCTGCCTTCTGCACATAGGGACGCTTAGCTGGTCCCGCACTACCACTCGCATTGCCTGAATCATCTCTGCCTCTCTTGGACTTGAGCTCCAAGTCATCCTCTGCTCTCTGAGCATCTCCTACTATCTGCTCAAAAGTCGCCTCGCGGTCGCTCCTGGTCAAAGACTTGACCGCCATGACCAAGCCCTTGCGAAACTTCCTCGCCTTGGCTGCCTCGCTCAAGCCATCCACAAATCTGTCCAGACGGCAGAACTCTGCAGCGTACTCATCCACCGTCATACTCCCCTGGACGAGTGCCTCAAATTGGCTCTCCAAAGCACTGAGCGCCACATCTGGGAAAAACTTCTTCTTAAAAAGCCTCTTGAAAGCCTCCCAAGTAAGCCCTGGAGCTGCAATCCTCGTATCAGTGCGATACCACGTCAAGGCGAGGTCGAACATCTGACTGCCCGCTGCCTTTATCTGCATGCTGTCTGGAATCTGCGCCAGCCTGAAGATGCCCTCAATCTGCTCTATCCAGTCATCTGCGTACAGGATCCCTT
Source organism: Iris macrosiphon (assembly GCA_036927795.1). Lineage (NCBI taxonomy): Eukaryota > Viridiplantae > Streptophyta > Magnoliopsida > Asparagales > Iridaceae > Iris > Iris macrosiphon. The sequence goes on along the minus strand of JAYESA010000006.1, from coordinate 168,102,336 downwards.
TTGTACCACGGAACTCCTTGGGCCGCATCCTCTGGAAGTCAATAATGCTGCCTGGCCTCGGATGCTGAATCTGATCTGCCTGTGGCTGATTCTGTGCCACCCTATCCACTGCTGTCATGGCCACCTGGTGGGCGTTCTCAATGCCCAGCCTCATCACATCCACCTGACGGTGCTGCGCGTCCATCATCTCCCTGAAGAACGCAAACAACTGCACGACATCTACTGGAGCAGGAAGTGGTGGAGGAACCACCGGAACGACTGGGGTAGTCCTCGGATCGACAGGTGAAGGAGAATCCCCGAGAGAAGCAGATGCTCTCTCAACCGCAGGAGTGGTGAGTGGAGCGGTAGCAGCTGCCTGAATATGAGTTGGACGAGAGGTAGCAGACCTCTCAGTAGCAACTGCTGGAACGGTATGACGAGATCGTGTCTTCGGAGGCATCCTGAACACAGATCAAAAAAAGTCAATACGGTGCAAGATACGATATCATCAAAGAAGGACAGTAATATTTCAAAAGAAGCAATTTCAGAATAATTAGAATGGAATTGTTCCTAGTCGTGATTGAGTACACTCTCATCCTAGATCCTAGATCGTATAGCAGGCTCGCAGCAGTACAACTAAGTTGTTGTACCACCACGACAGCGCACTAATTGCGAATCGAGACCTGCATGGGGCCGCCACCAAAAACGTGTCACGACCCGCACCCGAAAATCGGGCATGAGTCGTGGGTACGTCCAGCCTACGCCGCAGCATCGGCGGTAGAACGCTGTCTAGGTCAACTATCTAGATAATAATCTCCCACAAAAATCGGCCATGACCTCTCCAAAAGGAGGGCAACCAGACAAACAATATAAACCTGTCAAGATCTCAACTCCAAACGGAGGAGCAAATATCACAATGATAATCACAATATACTCAATCACGAATCTAAGCACGATAAGATAACAAGAAGACTAACAGCTATAAAGTCTAACCAACAACAACTACTACAACAACCACAACATCCATAATAATAATACAATATCCAAAATAATATACAAACAAGGTCTCAATCCAAAACCGGAGACAAATCCGGTGCTAAAAGCTAATAAAAACAACTACAAGGTCCCAGTGATCCCGGCTACCAACCCAAAAATCACTCCTAAACTAGAGGGTCCCTGTCTGCACCATCGACAGGCTCAGGTCCATAAAATGTCGGACACCAATCCTCCGGATACTCTGAAAAATATGTCCAGTCAGGACTGGAGCAAGTACATCTCTAACAGCAGTTCTATTTAAATGATAAAAACTATAAAACAGTTATAGCAAGTAGCAAGAAGAATGAAGCAAGTATGAAACAAGAAAATATGTATAACTGGTGCATAAAGGTAAAGATGCATGGATATCAGAGCAAGATAGTAATAACTGCAAGATACAAAAAATCTAAGCTAAGATCAAGTCCGTACACATGAACGTGTAGTGAGTCCAGCATGAAAAACATGTAGTGAGTCAAGTCCAGAAACATATAAGTGAGACAAGTCAAAAAATGCATGAGAGTCCAAACTATAAAGAATGAACTCGGTGTCTTTGAAATACTTGTTTCGACATGTAAACGGCTAGGGGTAAGTACGGCTCACCGCGCACTGGGTGCGCGGCTGCTATCATTCCAGATTAGACCAAAGGGAGTGATTCCTGATGATACCAGATAGGAATGTTTACATGTCTACTCGAGTATTTCCCCGCCCCGACTAATACAAGTGGATCCAAGACCCGACACGCAAATCAAGATGAGTCTAGCCTGAACATGAATGATGCCTGTAGGTGATGCCAGTAGTGATTCCAGAATAGAGGCCAGAAACATGAAATGTACGTGTCGCAAGTAAATGAATCCAGAAATATCAATCAGTGTCCCGTGTTGTGCCAGAATAATCAGATGATACTATACTAGAAGCTGAATCATAATAATCATCAAATAATGAAAACTATCAGAGAATGTACTCGCCTGACGTCCTGAGCAACTGGCGATCCGAACTGGTGTCGCAAGGACCTAATACGAAAAGCAAGGTTAAACAGGGTTCTAAAGAGTTAAACAGATATAAAATAACTAAAAATAGGCTTCTAGGGTCGTTCTAGGTCAAACGGATCAAACCGATGAAATCTGGGTCAAAAAGTCAACTCTAGGTCCAAAAAGTCAACTCTAGGTCAAAACTAGGTCAAAAGTTGACTTTGGCGGTCAACCGAGTCAACTACGGTCAAGTCTGGGTCAAACTAGGGTGCTCCTGAAATTCTAGGTCAAACCGAGGTCATTAAGCTAGAAAACTCACAAACTCGCCTCCTTGAGATACCGGGATACCCTCGGTATCCGATACCTCAACCTAGGCTACGCACCCCGCCTATACCCTCTAAAACCTATGCTAGCACGCGTAAATATATACACATAAGCATATAAAAATCACTCAAATACTATTCCTAGGCTATTGCTCAAAAACTCCGCTCGAAACCCAATACCTTGGTTATCTTAAGGTATTGAAATACCTCGGTATCTAAAGGTATTGAGATACCGCTCTAAACTCAACCCGACTACCCCTCTAGCTAACTAACTATGCATAAACATATATATCTAGCTATAATCTAGGCTAAAATATAGATATCTAATACATATAGGCATATACCTAGGTATCTACACCCAATACCTTACCTTACCTTACCTTACCCTAAAATATATATATATCTATACCTAGATATCTAACTATCTATCTAGCTATGTATATATCTATATATATATCTATGCATATAGATATGGATATCTAACTATCTATCTAATATTTAGCTATCTATCAATCTATCTATCTATCTAAACATTTACCTATCTATGTTTATGTCTATCTATCAATCTAAGTATCTAACTATCTATCTAATATTTACCTATCGAGTTATCTATCTAACTATCTAACTAGCTATTTATTATCTATTTATATCTAGGCATCTATCTATCTATTTATCTAACTATGTATCTATATACCTATTTACCTATCTAGAGATATCTATTGATCTATCTAACATATACCTATTTATCTATCTATGCATCTATCTAACTAATTATCTATAATATCTATTTACCTATCTACCTAACTATAGATATCTATCTATTTACCTAACTATCTATGTATCTCTTTACCTATGTATCTATCTAACCATCTATGTACCTATTTAACTATCTATCTAAATATCTAACAATCTATCTATCTATATATATATATATGCATACCCCTCTCTCTCGCATTGCTCCTCACCTTGCTGCTGCTCCTGCTGCTGCAAACTGCTGCTGTGGCTGCTATGCTGCTGCTAGAGCTGCTGGTTATGCTGCTACTGCTGCTCCTTGCTGCTGCACCTGCTGCTGGTGCAGCTGCTTGCTGCTGCTGCAGCTCCCTGCTGCTGGTCCTGCCCCCCCCCTCTCATCTCACATACACACACACACCCCTATATATATATACATATATATATATATATATATACATATATATATATATATATATATACATATATATATATCTATATATATATAACTAGATATCTATATATACATTCACACTCATCTACACACTCTAACACACACACTAGCACACTCACACACTAATACACACACACACTCACAACACTATCAACACACACACATAAGCACACACATATATCTATACATATATAAACACACATCTATATATATATACACACATATATATCTACACTCATATATATATATATATATATATATATATATATATATATATATATATATATATATATATATACACATACACACTCACACACTCAAACATAAATACATATACCCTCACACACACTCACTCCTACATATATATATAAATACATATATACATAAACTGAAACTCATATATATATATATATATATATATATATATATATATATATATATATATATATATATATATATATAGGCACTCACTCACACTCACACTCACACACACTCACCTACACACTAGCACACACTCACACAAGCACTCACCTACACACATACACTAGCACTCACTAACACACTCACAAACACATAACTACACATATATATATATATATATATATATAAATAGAAATATATATATATATATATATATATATAGGAACACACACACAAATAAATATATATATAGAGACATATATACACAAACACAACACTACCACAACGATGCACACAACGCTCACAACGTCCCACCTACGCACGCCCAACGACCCCGACACTCACCAACGCCTATAAATATATAAAATATAACTCGAAAACTCTAGCACACACTCCCCGATACTAACCCAACGCGCGCACAAGCCCGAAATGAGAAAACCAAGTCGAAATGGCCGTTCGGTCATTTCGACGAACACGTGGTGCGCGGCTCGGAAAACCTCCTGAAACGCACACCAAACGAACTCGGAATTGGCCCAAAATTTACCCACGCGCTCTACACGATATCTTGATCCTAGAAAATGTGCTCCCGCATCGATTCTAGGTCCGTGGCGGAAACGCGCACGCACTTAGAATCGGCGACGACGAAAAGCCCCAATTTTGCCCGAAATGCCCGTTTCTCTGCGACGCGGCTTCCCGTGTCCGAACGGAGACACGCACTCACCCTCAAGACATCCGACAACGTCTACCTAGGTCCTTCTAACCTAGGACATCACCCAAAATTGGGCCAAATTCGGATTTTACCCGAAATTGACACAAAACCTAGTGTTAAAGTCTCCAAACACTACCCAACTAGTTCCAACTTCGTCCCACGGGTAGCCTAAGGGTCTAGGAAGGTTCTAAAATATTAATTACACTATAAAAGAGTAATTACAAGGGGAAAATTAGGGTTTACCTCTTGGGAGTTGGAATCCCAAGTCAAAGTCTCAAAAATGCTCCAAATCCTCCAATCCAAGCTTCCAAGCCTCAAATCCAAGCTCCAACACCAAATCTAGGCTCTACCCACCTAGGTTAGGGAAAATGCAAGGTTAGGGTTAGCAACCATGGAGAATAGAAGAAGAAAGAAGAGAAATAGGAGGAAGGAACTTACTTGGAGAAGGAAGGAAGAAGAAAAAGAAGTGGAGAAGAAGAAGTGAAGAAGAAGATGAAGAAGAAGAGAAAGGGGAGTGGGGGCTGCTGCTCACGGGAATGGGGGCTGGGATAGGGTCGGATGGAGCAAAATAAAGGGATTCCACATGTTCCAAAATGCCCAAAACGTCCCTACGTGACTTGGTTTCGGGTTTCGGGTTCCAAAAGCACTCAAATTAGCTCCAAATCTCTCCAACTAACCTTCTAAAAATAAAATAAATATTCTATGCCCCAAAATAATTCTCACAAGGGTGTGGGTCGGGTCGGACATGGGTCCACTAGGGTCTGACATGGGTCAAGGCTAGCCAAAACCCTAAAACAATCAAAATAAAAATAATAAAAAATAATGCAATCACTAATTAAATATAAATACAATTAATTATAAATAATACACAATTAACCCAAATTAAAATAAAAAAAAATATCCGGCTCTGGAAATGGGGTGGTGACACGAGCGGAGTCGTGAAGCGCCTCTTTTCTTCTTCTTCCAAAATCTAAGTGAGTGGCTACCAACCCGATTAGCTAGCCCTGCTTCCAAGCTTCACTCCTTTGCCCCGATCAAACGATGCCAAATAATAATAAAAGAAACCAAGATAAAAGACAATAGACTTAGTTAGTATGCTTGTCAATCAAACCTGTTAACTGTTGTCTTATCGTATGCTTGTTCGTGCAAATGTTCTATGAATTATGCTAAGTATGACACACACCTTGTATTGTGCATAATTGTTCAGGAAGGCTATGTTAAATGAATTATGCATTACTGCTTGTCGTGCACTCGTGTTCTTGCACTCGTGTTCTTGCAATCGTGTTGCCTCAACTACATGAATTGTTAACTTGTTAATCGTGTTCGATCATGGACAACTTGTGCACAAGATATAGTTCTGCGGACGGTCGCTGGGGCACTGGCACCGATCCGATCTGGGCGAAACTCATGTATAGTCATCGTGTACGGGACAAGATGGCTTGCAACTCCTCGTGTACTATCGTTGCATGCTACCCTTATCTCGGACTAGTCCATTATGGCAACCAAGCCAGTGATCATCGTGTATATTTAAACCTGTTGCATACTAACTTGTGTCTTCGTGGCAGGGAAGGCATGGTAAGTATTGTGCAGGTAATTCAGACGGGCAGGTAAAATCCACCGAACGGTGGCACGTTCATTTCAGTAAATTCTATATGCTGCTTACTTGTAAATGAACTAAGGCAAGATAGAAACCCACAAAATATGCATGCTTCACTAAACAACGTGTTGATTGGTATAGTTCGGCTAGGTCGCCTTCACCAGCATGTTTCGATATGCTGACCCTCGTTGAAACAGGTTCTCCGCACCAAGGCGAACCGAGCGAGGAGTCTAAGTCGTCTACCCGATCCAGTCCAACTGTTGGCGCATCTTCACCGCGTCCTCGAAGCCTTTTGAAGTCCGAAGCTGCAACTCTTCATACACAAATGTAGCTCCGTGGCAAAGCTATCCTCCAGCCTGGAGGTCTTTATCATTTTGAGTTTATAAAGGGATGTAATATACAGGACTGCTATCTCATTTTGAGTCATCTCTTTTGTAAGCCGTTCGGCATATTAGCCGACTTGTTCAGGAGTTTGTAATAGATGTTCATTATCAATAAAGAGAACTTTTTCATGTTTCAAATCTGTGTTTCAATTTATCTGCGTACTCTGAATATGTGCTTGCTATGCAAATCATTAAAGCCTTGTGCGGGCGCAACTCCAGGCCTGCACGGCGGTCACGATTCGGGTGACGCTTCATTTGATTCTACGGAATTGGGTCGTGACAGATGAGAGGGTGTTGATCACATGAATTCTCAACTGGACTCAATGTCTGTCGCCCCGAGACAGAGTTCTTGCTCCCCCATGGCACCGATCTCCTACCCCTCGAGTTGATTTGCATCTTCCTTCATCTCCAGCTCCTCGACCGTCACGTCGACGCTAGCTGTCATACGTAGCACCTTTTGTACCACTGGGATCCTGTCACGACCCGCACCCGAGGTAAGGGTACTAGTCGGAAACAATGTCCAGCCTACGCCGCAGAATCGGCGGTAGAACGCTGTCTAGAAAGTCTATCTAATATAATGAACCACCAAAAGATAGTGTACTCAATCACAGAACTAAGATAGAATGAACACGGATCAGATAAGAATAGAATAGTCATCAACTCATGAGTTTAAAATAATACATCAATGAGTCTGAAGAGTAACAAAAATAAGCTGGAGATAAATCCAGTACAAAAGAATACTATCATACTACAAGCTACACTCCAGGGTCAACTGTCTCAGTTGGGATAAGTCCCTCTTGAGCCAGGGTCTCCGAATCTAAACCCACAACATCCTGGGGTCCATAATAGGTAGGGTACTCCTCAGTGTCATTTGGAAAAATATATCCAGTCAGGAAAGGAGCAGAGTACATCTCTAACAACAGTTCTAATTAATGATAAAAACTATGTAACAGTAAATAGCTATGGATAAACAAGATGCACAATAGACAGGAGATATATATAGACAATAAAGAAATATTGGAAATAATTACAATAAGGTACAATATGCCAATGAAACAATAATACTAATGACTAAGTGTGTGAGTACTAGCTTAACATGTGATCGGCTTGGGCAAGATGCAATGCGGCCTGGCTAATCATACGTGTAGTGCATGATCAACACTATTCGCTTACCAGTACTTTATTCAATAGGGATTTGATCACATATCTATACTAATACTCTCCACCCCGACTGGTATAATAGATCCAACCACGGTATGCTATGGCACTAGATTCCCCAAGAAGATAGCTAGTCTTCCCGAGAATCGGTGTCTGTACATGTACAAGATAACCAATGAAACAATACTTGCACCATATACACCATATACCAAGGAATAACATCTTATGACGAGATCCGGATATACCAATCCGTGTAACCATAGTGTCGAGAGAAACATGTAAATCTACACTAGATACAACGAACATAGGGGATATCATAAATGAGAAACTATCAGAGAATGTACTCGCCTGAAGTCCAATGAACAGTCTCACAGATGTCTGACTCGGTACCTCGAAGACCTAGATATGGAATACCACATTAAAACAAGGTCCCGGAAAGAGAACAAGTCAAACTAGTCAACTCCTAGGTCAATAAATAAATTCTAAGTCAAAAGTCAACTATGGTCAACTCTAAAGTCAACTAAAGTCAAACCAAGGTCAACCTCACAAGAAATCTATATAAATAATATAGAAATAAAATACAATAATTTAGGAATAAAAATTAGATCCCAAATCATACTCACACAAAGTATACTACTAATACAAATAATATATACCCTAAAATAATATATATACAAACCAATATGTATACAAATAACATAATATATTATTACAAATATTATACAAAATACATATATATACACATATATATATACAATAATAATATATAAAATATAATTTAAAACTGTCAAAGCGTCACTGAAAACAGTGAACAAAACAAGATAAAATAAAAACAGCTTTAATAGTGACAGTCTTGACTGTCACTAAAAATTCGTCGCAGAAACTCCATATACAAAACTGCTGCTGTCACAGTTTGCTGACAGTTTCAAACTATCACAAAAAAACGTCGCTGAAAGGTTGCCGCTCAAAACTGCCGCAGCATTAATGACAGATCTGTCATTAATGCTGACCACTGTACAGCGGCTGCTGTTCAGACCAAATAATGACAGTTTCACTGTCATAGAAACCACTGTCACCAAAACAAATAAAAATATAAATATATATATATATATATAAATATATATGCAATAATAATCACAATACATATATATAAATAAATAATTATATACTTATATATATGCACATATAAACTTATAATTAAATACCAATAGTTACAACACATGCACATATTAATGTTCATATTTTACATGGCTAGAAGCACACCTAAAATATATACATTAATATACAAATAATTACATAATAATTATAAATAATATAATTACACAATTAAACACATAAATATATTTTATAAAACATTTATGTATAATTTATACTATTAACATAAGTACATATATAATTACATGCAAGAAAGCTACATATTATATTTGTACATCATATTAGCACACACAAAAATATATAGATCTATGCTACAATAATTACTATAATAAATACACAAAATAAAAATATAATATCTATATATATTTACTAATTATAATTGAAGAATTTAAACCATACATAATTAGATCTATTCAAAAATCCACACAATTGGAGAGTATCACACCGTATCCCACTAGATCTAGGATACGCATGTGACACGAGTCCAACACACAACCAATTGCACCCCGAAGGATACAAATAAATCACAAATAATATTTATGAATAAATTAAAGTGTCAAAAGTAGATCTATGTGTCCGTGTCAAAATACGACATGTTCAAAGCCCCGTGTCGGAGGGAAACCCCCAAAATGACACGTATCACCAAATAGTTGGGATACGAACCACATGTACCAAATTATGGACACGACACTAGCCCCAAACACATAAGCTCATGTCCAATTGATCTATAGGATCAATTGATACACACAACAAAATATAAATTCGGAATTCCAACAAAATTAACACAAAAAGCACCATAACTTTCTCCATGGGTCTCCTATGAACACAAAACAAAGTCCTATGGGTAGTACATACATATAGGTTGATTTTACATGATTAAATCTCAGATTTAGAAGCTATTTAAATGGAAAAATCTGAATTATACCTATTGGGAGATGGATTCCCAATGAAACCTCCAATTGAGAAGAACTTGCTCCCAAATTGTAGATCCTTGCTCCTTTTTATAGATCCTTGCTTCCTTCTTCTAGATCTTTGCTTCCTCCTTCTCTAATGGTGAATTAGGAAGAATTTGGAATAAATTTGGTAGAGAATTGGAATGGGAATGGAGGGAATTTGGGAGTGGAAATTCTAGATCTAGATTTGGAATGAGAATGAGAGGAGAGAAAAATTTCCCCCTCTTTTAATAGGCTGGCCTTGCCCCTCTCCCAAGCAATTGTAAAATATCCAATGTACCCCTTGGGGCCTCTCATGAAGAAATAATTAAGGAAGGAAGCTTCTAGTCTAATCACTTAATTAATTTAATCCATCTCCTTAACTATGGGCTTTCTAAATGGGCCAAATCTAACTATTTAATTCATGTTGGTCCATGGGTCCAAACTACACTAGTTGGGTCCACTAAAATAAGTCCAAAATAATTAAATAACATCCAACAATAATTAAATAATACAATAAAAATTATTTACCATGCATAATATTTATTTAAATAGGAAATTACTAAAATATTCTTTTTCCTAAAATGTTGTAGTGACAAGTCTACCCTCCTTAAAATAATTTCATCCTCGAAATTCAAAGACAAAAACTACCCCCAGAAAAACACAGAACAGAACTAAAGAATCACAACTAACTAATGAACAGAACATAACAATGAACAGAACATAACTAGAAATAATATACCTCAAGGTACAAACAAATATGGATAACGCTCTCGCATGTCATCCTCTCTCTCCCAGGTAGACTCCCCCGGAGAGTGATGCCTCCATGCGACGTACACCAAAGGAATAGTCTGGTTCCTCAGCACCTTCTCTCTTCGATCCAGAATCTCAACTGGCTGCTCTGGATAGCTAAGAGTAGGGCCCACCTCTATCTCCAAGTGATCCAATACATGACTAGGATCTGCCACGTATCGTCTCAACTGCAACACATGAAACACGTTGTGCACTCCCTTCAATGCAGGTGGCAAGTCTAGTCTATAAGCAACTGCACCGACCCTCTCTAGAATAGTGAAAGGTCCGATGAATCGCGGACTAAGCTTTCCGCCTCCACCGAAGCGAATCGTGCCTCGTGTCGGAGAAATCCTCAGAAACACCAAACCACCCACCTAGAACAAAACACCATCTTAAGAACTTAATCTATAACAAACAAGAACAAGCACAAACAAAATCTAAACTATACCTCAAACTCCAAAGGTCTCCGATGGCTATCGGCCCAATGCCACTGTCTGTCCTGCGCCACTCGAAGTCTGTCTCTGATCAAATGAACCTTCTCCGCTGCATCCACAACCATCTCTGGCCCAAGCAAAATTCTCTCTCCAACATCGTCCCAAGACAAAGGAGTACGACACCTCCGACCATATAGAGCTTCAAAAGGTGACATCTCTATACTGGCCTGGTAACTGTTGTTGTAAGCAAACTATACCAAATGGAGATGGTCCTCCCAAGAACCCCCAAAATCTAGTACACAAGTGCGCAACATATCCTCGAGAGTCAGGATAGTCCTCTCTGACTGCCCATCTGTCTGGAGATGATATGCAGTACTGAACTTGAGCTGAGTGCCCAAACTCTCCTGCAAACTCCTCCAGAAATGAGAAGTGAAACGACTATCTCGATCTGAGACTATGCTGACGGGAACTCCATGTATCCTAACGATCTGCCTCACATACATCTCTGCCAGCTTTTCCGTAGACAAACCCACCTTGAAAGGCAAAAAGTGGGCCGACTTGGTCAATCTATCAACAATGACCCAAATCGCGTCTTTCCCTCCTGGAGATCGTGAAAGTCCGGACACAAAATCTATAGTAATGTATTCCCACTTCCACTCTGGAATGGGTAATGGCTGAAGTAACCCTCCTGGCCTCTGCCTCTCGGCTTTCACCTGCTGGCACACTAAGCATCTGGATACAAACTGTGTCACTTCCCTCTTCGTGCCATACCACCACACACTCTCTCGCATATCCCGATACATCTTGTTAGCACCTGGATGTATGGAATACTGAGAGCGATGCGCTTCCTGCAATACCTCCTCGCGCAACTCCCCACTAGGCACACACAATCTAACTCCATGCCTCAAGGATCCATCCTCTGTAATAGTGAAATCATCCTCCAATCCTGCTCTCACCTGAGCTCTGATACTCCTCAAAGATACATCATCATACTGTGCTGCCTTGATCCTGTCCATCAAATCTGAGTGTATCTGCAATCCCCACATCTGCATAGCACACCCAGGAACAATTACCTCAATGCCCAAGCTCTCCAAGTCCTCCAACAGATATCGATCCTACGTCAAGAACATAGCTACCGGATACCTGCTCAAAGCATCGGCAACTATATTGGCTTTTCCAGGATGATATTGCAAAGAGATATCAAAATCCTTCATCAATTCCAACCACCGACGCTGCCTCATGTTCAACTCCTTCTGCGTGAAAACTTACTTCAAGCTTTTGTGGTCTGTGAAGATCTCCACACGCTCTCCGTACAAATAATGTTTCCACAACTTCAGGACGAATATGACAGCTGCCAACTCCAAATCATAGGTAGGATAGTTCTTTTCATGAGGACGTAATTGCCTGGATGCATAGGCAATCACTTTCCCATGCTGCTGAAGAACACAACCTAAACCCTTCCCCGATGCATCACTATAAATAGTGAAACCTCCGGACCCTGATGGCAACGTCAAAATAGGAGCAGACGTCAACCTCTTCTTCAACTCCTCAAAAGCAACCTGATAATCCTCCGTCCAAACAAACTCCACATCCTTCCTTGTGAGTCTGGTCATCGGCTCGGCAATCCTCAAAAAATCTTGCACAAACTTCCTGTAATAGCCTGCCAATCCCAAGAAACTCCTGATCTCTGCTACTGAACTCGGAGTCTTCCAAGATTCCACTGCTGAAATCTTCTTCGGATCCACTGAAATACCATCACCAGTCACAACATGCCCCAAGAATTCTACTTTGTCCAAGAAAAACTCACATTTGGACAACTTTCTATACAGCTTCTCCTTCCTCAGCACATCCAACACAATCCTTAAATGCTCCTCATGCTCCTCCGGTGTCCTCGAGTATATGAGTATGTCGTCGATGAACACCACCACGAACTTGTCAAGGTACTGGTGGAACACCTTGTTCATCAAGTTCATAAATACCACCGGTGCATTAGTCAAACCAAACGGCATCACCATAAACTCGAACTGACCATACCGAGTTCTAAAAGCAGTCTTCGGTATGTCCTTCGGCTTCACCTTCACCTGATGGTAGCCTGATCTCAAATCTATCTTAGAAAATACCTTCGCACCACTCAACTGATCAAACAGATCATCAATCCGTGGCAAAGGATACTTATTCTTGATAGTAAGATTATTCAAAGCCCTGTAATCAATGCACATACGCACCGATCCATCCTTCTTCGGTACAAACAATATCGGGGCTCCCCATGGTGAAGAACTCGATCTGATAAACCCCTTATCCTGCAATTCGTCCACCTGCTTCTTCAACTCGACCAGCTCGCTGTTGTTTACTCTATAGACATGTTGCGAAATTGGTTCTGCACCTGGCACCAAGTCTATAGAAAATTCAACATCTCGATCTGGTGGCAATCCTGGCAATTCCTCAGGAAACACATCCAAGAATTCTGCTATCAACGGATGTGGCAACTCCTTGTCTTCTACCATAGCTCCACAAATAATGCCTTCGTCCTGCTCCGCAGCTCCTCTAGTAAACTCGAACTCTGGCTCTCCTGGCAGACCAAACAAAACTCTACCTCCTCTACAGTCTATGCTAGCACGGTGCCTACTCAACCAATCCATCCCAAGTACAATGTCATAGCTTGGAAGTGGCATTACAAGTAGACACGCACTCAACTCCCGGCCTCCCAGAGTAACTCTCCGATCCTTGCAAATATCATTAACCAGGATAATGCCTCCCCCGGTCATGATCTTGCAAGTCCTAAGCAAAGACTCAGCTACCAAACCATGCTTCAAAGCAAAAGAAACAGATACAAAACTATGGGAAGCACCACTATCAAACAAAGCTAAAGCTGGAATGGAATCAAGAAGAATAGAACATGCGATAACATCTCCGGTAGGTTCCTCCTCTTCGACGGTCATAGCAAACGCTTGTCCCTGTCGAGCACCTCCCTGCTGTTGATGCTGGACAAAACGCTGCTGCTGTGTCGGAAGCGGTCCCCTCGGCTGTGCTGCAGGTGGTCTCGTCTGTGTCCTCGGAGCTGGAGCTGCTCCTTGAACTACACGACGAGGACACTCCCTCGATTGATGCCCTTCAGTACCACAATACAAACAAACTCCTAGTCTCCTCCTGCAAACTTCCCAGATGTGGCCGGGCTTCTTGCAGAAGTTGCATGGGGCCTGCTGTAACTGCCTCTGCTGCTGAGGTGCTTGGTGAAAAGGCGCTCTAGCTGGAGTCTGGTTCTGCTGTGGCTGCTGGAAAGGTCTGGACTGAAAATGAGGACGTTTGGCAGATACTGCACTGCCGTTGGCCCCCAGAAAAGAATCACGATCTCTCTTGGTCTTTAAACCCAGATCCCGCTCAACCTTGCATGCCTCCGCAAGTATCTCCGAGTATGTCTCATAAAAAGACGGAATAAGAATCTTCACTTCCCAGTTTAGACCCTCTCGGAAACGAATAGCTCGAACCTCCGGCTCCCTCACCAAGTACTCTGCAAATCGGCTCAACCTACCGAACTCCGCAGCGTATTCCTCCACAGACATGCTTCCCTGAATGAGACTCTCAAATTGTCTCCCCAAGTCAAGCCTGTCTATCCGAGCGAAAAACTTCTTCTTGAAAAGGTCCTTGAATACCTCCCAAGATTGTCCTACGTCAACTAGAACCGGCTCATTCCTGAACCAAGTGCGAGCGACGTCAAACAGTTGAAGTCCTACCGCTTCAACCTTCAGATCTTCAGAAAGACGGGACACCCTCATAAGACGCTCAATGTCCTCGAGCCAATCATCAGTATAGACGATGCCCTCCGTCCCTTTGAAAACCCTAGGCTCCAGTTTCTTGAAGTCCTGAATGTTGCCTGGCCGAAGCTGAGCAACTTGAGGAACAACCTGCTGCTGGATCGGAACTCCTCTCTCAACTACAGCACGAGCAAGCTGATGAGCACTCTCGATGCCCTGCCGTAGAACATCGGTCTGCCTCTGATGTGCCTCTGACTGAGCCCTCTGTGCCTCGAGCATCTCACGAAACAGTATAAACATCTGTGACGCCTCTGCTGGTACAGGAGGTGGAGGTGGAAGCCCCTCAGATACAGCTGGCACAGTCCTCTTAGTAGGTGGTGGACCTCTGAAAGCAGCTGACATTTCAATCACCGGAGAAGTGACTGGTGCAGGCCCTCGGGATGTCGCAGACCTCTCAGAAGCTGCTCTCCCCTGCTGTGATCTAGTCTTAGGCAACATCCTGAGACAAAGCGAAAGAAAGAATTAGTATGGCACAAGATGTAAGACATCAAGGAAAGGACAGTTTAAGAGATCAAGTATCAATATCAAAGGAGAATAGTTGAATCAAAAGAATTTTCCTAGATGTGATTGAGTATCTCAGCCTATATCCTATATCCTATTGCAGGCTCGCAGTAGTACAACTAAGTTATCGCACTACCACGACATCACATACTTGTGAAGCTAGACCTGCATGGGCCACCACCAAAAACGTGTCACGACCCGCACCCGGGGTAAGGGTACTAGTCGGAAACAACGCCCAGCCTACGCCGCAGAATCGACGGTAGAACGCTGTCTAGAAAGTCTATCTAATATAATGAACCACCAAAAGATAGTGTACTCAATCACAGAACTAAGATAGAATGAACACGGATCAGATAAGAATAGAATAGTCATCAACTCATGAGTTTAAAATAATACATCAATGAGTCTGAAGAGTAACAAAAATAAGCTGGAGACAAATCCAGTACAAAAGAATACTATCATACTACAAGCTACACTCCAGGGTCAACTGTCTCAGTTGGGATAAGTCCCTCTTGAGCCAGGGTCTCCGAATCTAAACCCACAACATCCTGGGGTCCATAATAGGTAGGGTACTCCTCAGTGTCATCTGAAAAAATATATCCAGTCAGGAAAGGAGCAGAGTACATCTCTAACAGCAGTTCTAATTAATGATAAAAACTATGTAACAGTAAATAACTATGGATAAACAAGATGCACAATAGACAGGAGATATATATAGACAATAAAGAAATATTGGAAATAATTACAATAAGGAACAATATGCCAATGAAACAATAATACTAATGACTAAGTGTGTGAGTACTAGCTTAACATGTGATCGGCTTGGGCAAGATGCAATGCGGCCTGGCTAATCATACGTGCGGTGCATGATCAACACTATTCGCTTACCAGTACTTTATTCAATAGGGATTTGATCACATATCTATACTAATACTCCCCACCCCCGACTGGTATAATAGATCCAACCACGGTATGCTATGGCACTAGATTCTCCAAGAAGATAGCTAGTCTCCCCGAGAATCGGTGTCTGTACATGTACAAGATAACCAATGAAACAATACTTGCACCATATACACCATATACCAAGGAATAACATCTCATGACGAGATCCGGATATACCAATCCGTGTAACCATAGTGTCGAGAGAAACATATAAATCTACACTAGATACAACGAACATAGAGGATATCATAAATGAGAAACTATCAGAGAATGTACTCGCCTGAAGTCCAATGAACAGTCTCACAGATGTCTGACTCGGTACCTCGAAGACCTAGATATGGAATACTACATTAAAACAAGGTCCCGAAAAGAGAACAAGTCAAACTAGTCAACTCCTAGGTCAATAAATAAATTCTAAGTCAAAAGTCAACTATGGTCAACTCTAAAGTCAACTAAAGTCAAACCAAGGTCAACCTCACAAGAAATCTATATAAATAATATAGAAATAAAATACAACAATTTAGGAATAAAAATTAGATCCCAAATCATACTCACACAAAGTATACTATTAATACAAATAATATATACCCTAAAATAATATATATACAAACCAATATGTATACAAATAACATAATATATTATTACAAATATTATACAAAACACATATATATACACATATATATACAATAATAATATATAAAATATAATTTAAAACTGTCAAAGCGTCACTGAAAATAGTGAACAAAACAAGATAAAATAAAAATAGGCTTAATAGTGACAGTCTTGACTGTCACTGAAAATTCGTCGCAGAAACTCCATATACAAAACCGCTGCTATCACAGTTTGCTGACAGTTTCAAACTGTCACAAAAAAACGTCGCTGAAAGGTTGCCGCTCAAAACTGCCGCAGCATTAATGACAGATCTGTCATTAATGCTGACCACTGTACAGCGGCTGCTGTTCAGACCAAATAATGACAGTTTCATTGTCATAGAAACCACTGTCACCAAAACAAATAAAAATATAAAAATATATATATATATATAAATATATATATGCAATAATAATCACAATACATATATATAAATAAATAATTATATACTTATATATATATGCACATATAAACTTATAATTAAATACCAATAGTTACAACACATGCACATATTAATGTTCATATTTTACATGGCTAGAAGCACACCTAAAATATATACATTAATATACAAATAATTACATAATAATTATAAATAATATAATTACACAATTAAACACATAAATATATTTTATAAAACATTTATGTATAATTTATACTATTAACATAAGTACATATATAATTACATGCAAGAAAGCTACATATTATATTTGTACATCATATTAGCACACACAAAAATATATAGATCTATGCTACAATAATTACTATAATAAATACACAAAATAAATATATAATATATATATATATATATATTTACTAATTATAATTGAAGAATTTAAACCATACATAATTAGATCTATTCAAAAATCCACACAATTGGAGAGTATCACACCGTATCCCACTAGATCTAGGATACGCATGTGACACGAGTCCAACACACAACCAATTGCACCCCGAAGGATACAAACAAATCACAAATAATATTTATGAATAAATCAAAGTGTCAAAAGTAGATCTATGTGTCCGTATCAAAATACGACATGTTCAAAGCCCCGTGTCGGAGGAAAACTCCCAAAATGACACGTATCACCAAATAGTTAGGATACGAACCACATGTACCAAATTATGGATACGACACTACCCCCAAATACATAAGCTCATGTCCAATTGATCTATAGGATCAATTGATACACACAACAAAATGTAAATTCGGAATTCCAACAAAATTAACACAAAAAGCACCATAACTTTCTCCATGGGTCTCCTATGAACACAAAATAAAGTCCTATGGGTAGTACATACATATAGGTTGATTTTACATGATTAAATCTCAGATTTAGAAGCTATTTAAATGGAAAAATCTGAATTATATCTATTGGGAGATGGATTCCCAATGAAACCTCCAATTGAGAAGAACTTGCTTCCAAATTGTAGATCCTTGCTCCTCTTTGTAGATACTTGCTTCCTTCTTCTAGATCCTTGCTTTCTCCTTCTCTAATGGTGAATTGGAAAGAATTTGGAATCAATTTGGTAGGGAATTGGAATGGGAATGGAGGGAATTTGGGAGTGAAAATTCTAGATTTAGATTTGGAATGAGAATGAGAGGAGAGAGAAATTTCCCCCCTCTTTTAATAGGCTGGCCTTGCCCCTCTCCCAAGCAATTGTAAAATTTCTAATGTACCCCTTGGGGCCTCTCATGAAGAAATAATTAAGGAAGGAAGCTTCTAGTCTAATCACTTAATTAATTTAATCCATCTCCTTAACTATGGGCTTTCTAAATGGGCCAAATCTAACTATTTAATTCATGTTGGTCCATGGGTCCAAACTACACTAGTTGGGTCCACTAAAATAAGTCCAAAATAATTAAATAACATCCAACAATAATTAAATAATATAACAAAAATTATTTACCATGCACAATATTTATTTAAATAGGAAATTACTAAAATACCCTTTTTCCTAAAATATGGTAGTGACAGATCCTGCCGACATCAATCACACGGTTGAGATCAATGTCCCTGACTATCAACCTCACCGTGAGTCTTGGCTGTCTGTCTCTGACTTTCGTTTTCCACCGAAGCGTGTTAACGTTCCGACGAGCTTATTCACCCTTGGCTGGCCCAACCAAGCGGACAGTGCGATTCTTCCGAGATTCGAACTCGTGAATCTGCCCACCTTTATGTTCGAACATGAAGCTCCCCCATATACATGCGTCCTCGAGCAGAATATCATGCACTGTGCATGTCGTCGATGACCCACAGCTTCCCCGGAACTGTGTGAACGGTGATGCTCCCATCTCAGATTGAGTTTGCTGCAAACCTTAATCTCCCCTCTGGCCTCGAACTGTTGAAACCAATGTCGCTCCGTGAAGCTTTGACAAACCATCCGTCGCCAAAATCAGATTCATGAAGCAACCCCCACCTGGAGACTTTTACGTCCCGGTCCCGCGAAAGGGGCTGCTCGCCCGGACCGCCGCCTCCTTGCCCCCGTAGCCGGATTGAACTGGACGCGAATCACCGTGCCTGTCCCGCGGGTGCGAGGAAGGGAATGGCCCGTTACCGGGACGTGATGCTGTGCGAACCTGGGGTTGCGCCCGCACAAGGCTTCATCGTTTAAGTTGTGTTTGGCTATCATTGCATCAATTGAGTAAGCAGCGGAAAGGGATATTGTTGCAATGCATTGCATTTAGCCAACTGGGTATTCGGGATAATCGAGGGACTGGGTTCTCTTAGCAAAGGCATTCGTTCCATACATTATCCTCCCTTATACTATAATATCTCGGGGCACAATCGAAACCAGGATTCCGTGTCTTAGGGACTGAGGCACGCTTATCGCTCCCTCGGACGATCCAGTACATGCAAGCAAGTAAACTGTTGGTGGGTCAGCACTTTTATAAGTACTGGTGAGATAAAACAACTGAACAGAAATAAGCATTCACTAAAATCAATACTAAGTAATCATATTATAAAATATTACATTACTAGTGATCTTTCTAGTTTTACCTATGTTTATTTTATGCAGTTCGATAGCAGAGTCATATTACTTGGTTTATGAAAATATCTTTGAAAACAAAGTTCCATATGCGATAAGCAAGCAAGACAAGCCGATGTTCTGTTTCAGGGTATGCGCAGCATGTCTCGTGAGACTCGAGGGACAAATGCATAGATAGACATACATGTACATCTTAGGGGCAGTCCTCTATCCAAGCCAATTCAATGATCTAGCTATATGCATGGCGATCTCCGAGTATCTCAGGATCGGCAGCTGTTGGACCAGCATACCAATGACTCTTTATCTGATGCTATTGGCAGCTGTGACCCATGTTAGCTAATGACGCATGCAGTTCAGTTCTCCACCAATAGCTATTGTTCGACCGATGCGAATGCATGGAACACTATCAAATAAACTCTATTATACAGACGAGACGAACCATCAGAACAGTTATCGTTGTTGCGGGGCAATCCGACTTATCATTTGAACACATTCAGGCACAATATGGTTCATTCGAAGCATAGACGATAGTGAACATGTTCATGCACTCTTAAGCAGACTTGTTCGTTTCAAAGACAAGCTAGGTGAGTTTGTTCATTAACATGCAAGGCAGGTTCTATCATTCTATTATGAAAATATTGCAAGCAAAAACTCAGATTATTATTAAGACGTGCAAGAATCAGAGAACGAAGTTCTGCCCACTCACTTGATACATAATGCCGATACGGAGCGGGACATTACAGAGACCGACCAGCTGTAATGGGACCGACATACTGACCCTCAATCTTTGGCTCATCACCTTTCGTCGCTTTTTCTCGACGAACCGAATCATTCGTAATCCTCAAAGTATCTCGAAGCCCCTCCTCACCAATGTTGTTCCGTAAAGCTTTGGCAAACCATCCGTCGCCAAAATCGGATCCGTGAAGCAACCCCCACCCGGAGACCGACCAGCTATCATTGGACCGATATACTGACCCTCAATCTTTGGCTGATCACCTTTCGTCATTTTGTCTTGACGAACCGAATCATCCGTAATCCTCAAAGTATCTCGAAGCCCCTCCTCAGCAAGTTCTCAACGATCCAACGTCCTGTCGAATACCCCTCAAGCATCCATCCGATATTCGTGGCCTTCTTGTACAACTCAGTGGCTTGAGCCTGTACATGCCACAACATAAATCTTCTTGAGCCAGCTGTTGGGAACCCTTCGTAAGCATCCAATCTTTGTTCCCAAATAAACTGTGACAACCATCATCCACCAGCTTTTCTACCGAAACCAAGTTGTAGCGCAAACTTGGTACATGTCGCATATCCATGAGAACGAGCTTCTCATCAAGCTCCGTTGTCAAGTGAACATCACCGATGCCTACAACTGCAGCCGTTCACTTGTTGTGCATCTTCACACGTCCAAACCTGCCGCCGTGGTATGACGTAAAGATCCTCCTATATGGAGTGGTGTGATACGACGCCCCCTTGTCCATGACCCAACCGCCATTATGACACATGCCACAAGGTTTCTCTGCATCGGTTGCTGCGATGATGAGATCTTCCATAGCCATGAGATCCTCCTGATCATCCTTGCATTTGGCCATCTCAACTTTGAGCTTCATGCAGTTCTTCTTGAAATGACCCCTTTTGCCACAGTGATAACAGCCCTCCTTGCGGTCCACAGTTGTAAGATCCCGAGAACTCCCCCATGATCGCTTGTGAGTTAGGTCTTCCCTTCCCATAGGAAGCCACCAGAGAGGACTCCTGTGACGATTCCACTTGCTTACGCCAGATCTCCTCGTTCAACAAGCTGCTTTTGACTGCCTCCATCTTGACAACTCCACCAGGTGCGAAGTTGCTCACCGACACCACCAACGTCTCCCAGCTTTTCGGTAGAAAACTCAAAAGTAAAAGGGCCGGAAGCTCATCATCAATCACCATCTTTATCGCAGACAGCTGATTGATAATATCCTGAACTTCGTTCAGATATTGTGCCACTGGGGCATCCTCCGTGTACTTCGATTTAACAAATTAGAAACGCATTATTGTCAGCTGTCTTTCTTTCGTACAGCGAATGCAGCTTCTTCCACAATACTTTTTTTGAACTCTCCATCCACAATGCTTTTTTCGAACTCTCCATGGACACGTGGTGAAAACCGAGTCATCCAGCCATTGGCGGATGAATCCAACGCCCTTCCGATCCAGTTGTTTCCGGTCTTCAGCAGCTTTGTCCAATGGCTTAGCGTTGTCGTCCTCCAACGGACAATGCAAGTCCTTGCACAAAATCGTCAAACTCTCTCCTGTGAGGGTGATCATACGAGTGTTCATCTACACCGTAGACATAGTTGTTAGAACCAAAACCAGTAGCTCTGATACCAGATGTTGAAAAACGGACACGTCCTATAAGCGTTCCGACACCGTGTCTGAGAGTGCCCGCAGTAAAAACTTTAGGCCAACCCACCTGAGATAACCAACCCCTGTCTAACGAACATCAAGCACAGATAAAGACAAGTATATGGCAGTGACTACATCACCGTGACAAATTATGTTCAACCCCCTCACCACACTCAAGAAGAAAAGAAAGTGATTACAATTGAAATCACTCACCAATCCGTAGCAATCTCCCTGAGCGAAGACGACGACTACTCGATCAGATATCTTTCTTCCTTCTGTCTTGGATGACGAAGTCCTAAGAGCAAAGCACAAACTTTCTCTTAGATTTTCTGTGGACGTGCACCCCGAATCTCCAACTTGTGCTCTTTTTTTTGCCTCCACACTCCTATATTTATAAGAAGAAAAATCCTACTTTAGTTCGTGATAGATTTTCTAAATAAAAAACTTAAAATAAGAATCATATTCCACCTAAAATAGTCAAACATCAATTATGTACGTCTAAATATGATCAAATTAAATATTTAATACAAATTTAAAACCTAATCAAATATTATATTTAATATAAAATTTTAAATTATATCAAATTAAATTTTTGATCATATTTGGATTCCAAAATTTCTACTGGATTCCAACACTTATCCCGTTAGCTGAACGTGGCGTAAATGACGCTGTGGTGTCTGATGTCATAGTGTTGAGCTTCGATACACATTTATGACACGATGGGTGGCAGTATTCATACTGTTGTATAGTCTTCACTAGTGTTGCTGCATAGGACTATCAATGTGTATACTCTTTAGGGTTCAAGTATCTAAGAAAAGCCATTGCAAGTACCGTTATGGTTGTTTCGAGGATGGAAAAAAAATTGAGACCGAGTGTGTAACAGAATGCATATAACATAACATGCAATGCGGAAAGGAAAAAGAGAGAATTATTGTTTGGAATTTGACAGGTATTTGCTATATATTGGGCCAACCCTTACTAAGAGTTAAAACCTTTGCTCTTCAATGTTTAATCCTTTTTCTACCTCCATTTTCTGGTATCTATGAAGTGGTAAATATACGATTATTTACTTTAACATTTTTTATGTTTTATAGTTATTATACGGACTTTTCTTATTTTGAAAATAATTACACGAATCTCTTCTGTATTTTATATTTTATATAAAGGGTTATTATACTAACAATCTTTATTTTGAAAATAAAACATAAAACACATTAAAGGTCCGTATAATAACCATAAAATATAGAAAACGTTAGTATAAATAATCCGGTAAATAAATATTAAAAGGTACCTTCAGTACTACTTTTTTTTCCCTGCAGATAAGGAGTTAGTTTCGCTTGAACACAAGCAATATATACCAGTGTATCACACATCTCCACCTCGGAAATCAACGGAATCTACATATGATCGCAACAAATATTACAGCACAGACTAGCCAAGAAAATGTTACAAGGCCCTGAGCTGATATATATATATATATATATATATATATATTATTGTTTGTGAAGCTCATTCTGCCAAAATCAAAGTGTCTTCATGTACAGGTCTGATAAAGATTATTTTGCGTTGTTTTCCAAACAATTCATAATTTTACCTTGTTATTCACAGAGGATTATTATATTTGTCCTTGACAAACATGATATTTGATCACATTTTAACCACAATTGGAACTTAACAAACTTTACTTTTAAGGACTTTGGGTAATTGATCTCGAAGTGCATCATGGCCAACCAATTAATCTTCAACCCACAGCCGAGCTAATATAGATGCTAGGGACTTGATCAATGGACTAGGCCAATTCATGGCCTACAAAACAACCATTGAAGGCGATGCAATGTGTGGAAGTAGCATCCAACTATCATAAAGTCCTGCCACTTTCACTTCCACTTTCACTTCCTCCCTAGTGGAAGTTTCATTGGCACTACCATACAATGTATGGACAAAGAACCCAGCTCCTCAGTGCTGCTTCTACTGCTACTACTGCTCTACTACTTATCACACCCCCAAACGGAGCGAATACCAGTCACATTGGAGTGCAAAAGTAGAAGCACATAGAGAACCAAAACACACTATTCCTTGCCACATTTGTGGCTGTCAAACAATTCAGTTCTTGTGGCTGTCAACCAATTCAGTTCGGATCGGATTCATCTCCGGCTTAGACATGATTCAAAATAATAGCCGTCTAAATTATATATCTTCAATTATTAATATAAAACTAAATTTTGTTACTATCGCATATCTTATCTCTCACGTACTTAAGAAAAAAAAAAAAAAAAATTCTAAATTCCTTCTAGCTTCCCAAACATATAACAATATTTAAATTATACTAGTAACGTGCATGTATATAAAAAAATTGTTAAAAATTTTAAATATAAATTTTTTATAAATATGGTCGTTCTTAGAAAACGAGCTCAAGTAACAAAAAAAAAAAAAAAAAAAAAAAAACCACCTTCTACCTTAACCACTTGAGTTAGAATTATTTAGTTGTAAATAAATAATATTAGGTAGTTAAATAATTAATTAGTTTTTAAAAAAAATAGTTAGTGGAGTATTTATAAACGACTTAGATGACTCAATTTTAAACCGTTTTCAAGTCTCATTATAAGAGTAAAGAAGTAGAGATTTAAACTAAGTACATGATTATCTAACTAAACATATATTAAAAAATTTAAATATATATTTATAATCAATTCTAATTAAAATATATTCAAATCATATTTTTAATATTTTAATATAATTTAGGGTATTTGATTTTACCTACTGTTAGTTTAATTATATTGATATTACCCCCATGTTAGATTAAAAATTGATAATATCATCCTGAAAGTGTCGTTAATAACTCATTCACGATACTCTCAAAAATTTTAACGACACTTTGGAAACTTTTAACGACACTTTCAGGAGGGTATTCTCAACTTTTAATCCACTACCAGAAAAAGTCAAATTAGCGACGTTAAAAAACGTCGCTTAATGACAAAAAAATGTCGCTAATCACCTTTAGCGACGTAATTAGCGACGTTTTACAGAAGTCGAAAACCAGCACGTCGCTGAAAGGAAAAACGTCGCTAAACGTCGCTATGCCGACATTTTTAGCGACTTAAACGTGTCGCTAAATTAGCGGCGTTTAGCGACGCAGCGTCACTAATTAGCGACATTGACTAACGTCGCTATACGTCACTAATTAGCGACTTATATAGCGACGTTACAGCGACGTCTTTAATGACCTGGCAATACTGCCATGTCAGCAATTTGCGACGTACAGCGACGTTTTTAGCGACGTTCTTAGCGACGTGTATTAACGTCGCTAATTAGCGACGTATTTAGCGACGTGTATAAACGTCGCTAAAAACGTCGCTAATTTTACAGAAAAAAATACTGAATTGTTTTCAAACTATTATTCCTGCAGTTTATTAAATCACAATATGTACAAATAGACCCGGAGCAACCCTCCGTTGAATTTCTGGGTTTGCCACCCCCCTTGGGTTGAATACTCAACACCGATAAAATAACATATTTAATATGAATAATATAATAAAATTTGAAGAAAAGAAAGCATCCAGCAAATATCGTAAAGAATACGACAAATATATATATATCCATACAATCTTATCCTAAATAATACAAAAAATACAAATATCCAGCAACTATACTATTGCGGATCTGCAGGAGGCTGACCACCGGCGTGCATGAAGGATAAGAACAGCTCAACTGCTCCCGTGAAATCGACACCGATGTCGATGGAGGAGGCAGTGACGTCGGTGGAGTCTGTGTCGATGTAGGCGCACCAGGAGGCCGTACCCGCTCCAAGTCTGCGAGTCGCTGGTTGTAAGAATCCATGGTAGATAACAGCCTCGTATTGCTATGAACCATTGAATCCTGCATCATCGTGACGTCAGCCTCTCGCCCATGGATAACTGTGATGCCTGCAGCTCCGTGATGTTGCGGTCTGTCGAGGCTCTAAGATCATTTGTCAAATCCCGGAGCTCCGTGATGCTGCGGTCAAGCATATCTAATCGTGCGATAAGCGTCGGATCGTCCGGCTGCGGCTGGGACCGGGGCTGCTCCTCCATCCTTCGTAGCAACTCGTCACGGAGAGACGCAATCTAATGGTCAACGGCCTCCTGGACTCTGGCCGACGAATGCGAGGGCTGTGTGGAATGCGCAGTTGTCGGGAAGGCCCTAGATGACTGCGTCGCAATCAGGGCGCCATAGGATCCCGTACCGTAGTACGTACCCCTCTGGAGACCACCAGCTACGGTCACCCACAGGTCGTCCGCCGACGGAGCTGGAGCGGGCTGCGAGGAAGTACCAGCCTCTCCAGCTGTAGGTGCACTAGCAGTCGTCCGCTCATACAGCCTAAGATACTCGGCCTAGAAAGGTTTAGAAACTCGATAATTGCCTAAGTTATATTAAAATTAACACAAAGTAAAGTAATACTTACATAGGACTGCGATGCCCTTTCATCAATGAGATTTTCGTCCTTGCGATGGGTGGCCAAGAAGACGGTCACCATGTTTGCATCCTCACCCTTCTGTACCTGTTAAAAATATATTATTTAGTACTAAACTTAAACATTTTTTCCTACTTCTATTTTATCGTACTTACATTAAAATAATATATCTTAAATAAAAAATATACCAAACGACGGAAATATTTCGTCATCGGAATCGAGCCACCACACCACTTGGCAGCATTCCGCCTAGCCGCCTTGGCCTTCTCAGACCTTTCCTTGTAGCTCGGATCGTCGAATCTAGCCCTCATCGCAGTCCACTGCTCAGGCGTGATCCAACCTTGGATCGGTTTTCCAGCACGATCACGAACCTTCTGGTCATCCAGAGCATCTTGTATAAGCTTGGCGGCAATGGTAGGAAACAACCGCTCGATCAACCCGGCCCGGTGCGGAGGATAGAAATACGTTTGCTACAATAAATAATTTAGTAAGTGAGCATCACGGATAAGTTATATAATATGCATAAATTAGAGGATTTATTTAATATACTTTTACCTGGAAGTGCGCAAACCAGAATGCCTTCCTCTCCTCCGGAGCTTCAGAGTAGTTGATCCAAGGGCCACCGTAGTTGTTCCTCAGAAATAGGCCCAGGCGTCTCTGAACCGACGATGGACGATATCTATACAGAGATAATTATTTTTATCAAAAAAGTTAATATATGACGAATAAAGAAATACACGATATATATGATGCTAAACCATCTAATTGACTTACTTTGTACCATCGGCCCAAATCTCGGTCCTCGTCTTCTCCGGAGGTGCGCATGGAGGATCTTGCTGATGCTGGGACAACGTGGGCACGACCTCCTCGACATGCTCATTTGTCCCGATGGTTCCGTTAGCAGGAGGAACGCTGAACGAGGGAGTACTATCACGCCTGGAACTACTCGTCCCAACAGTCGGAGATGTGAGTGATCGATATACTGGAGTACTGGACGACGATGATCCGGAACCAACAGTAGGCAGTACCGGAGGAGCACTCTGTCTACCTCGGGACCTGCCGAATCCTCCGCGTCGTCCTGTCATACCTGATAACAACATATGATGAATATAGAAAAACACAAATATATAGTACATTCTACAGTCAAAATGTGATGCATATTTCACAGCATTCTACAGTCAAAATATAATACATATATTCGTTAAAATAGTACATTCTACAGTCAAAATATAGTTACATTCTACAGTCAAAATTTTAATTTCAATCATCTTCAGAAAATACATATATTCGAACTGCAGGAACTGCTGTACACCCTCAATGAATTCATCCCGCACACCGCACATGTCATCAGGATGACGGTTGTACATCCACGAACGATGACGCATATAGTAATTCATATCCATTTCTAGATACTTCTGCAAAAATGACAGTATATATCATATAAATCATTACATACAGTGGTTTATCACCTAACTTCATAACTTAACCGTACTATAAAAATCATAACTGATATAATACATACTTTCATTTATCAAAGTCTAAAATAAGCAATATCCAAAACAACTAACCATTTAAACTAACATATACACCTATCAACTAACAGTCATCAAGTATTAACTTACCTACAAACTGAGAACAATACCCAACTAACATGTAACACTAAACATTCTTTAACATATAACTTAACATTTACTAACAATTGACACTACATCATGGCCTTTAATTCGAATACCAAACTAAAAGTCATATCTAATTATCATACTCCTACAATTAACTGACACTAACCTTCACCATATACTAACCATTATCAATCATCTAACTAACTAACCTGATTGAACATCAGTGCATAATCCTTACTGAGTTCAGTCCACACCGTCCAGTGGACCGAACTTTCCAACCTAATCAATTTCTTACCTTAACCCAAATTTGTGGCAAACCCGAGCCCCCAATATTACTTAATTGTATTTGCCTACAACTGTGCAGGCCCGAAGACTGCCAAGAGCAGATGTGCACACCAGGCACATCACCTACTGATCAACAATACCCCCAATAGCAGTAAGTATACGGTTGTTGCAACATCCACTGTTATATGCTCATCATGACTGCTCGCATCTCCTGTCCACCCCCACAGCAGTTGGCACCCCTCAATCTTAGTTAATATAAATAGCTGAGAGTGTAGCGAGAATGGGCATGAAATGGAATGTAATAGTTAGTGCTTTTAGATTTAGCTGTAACTAGCTTTTCCTCCAAAAATTCAAATTGAATAAAGTTCATATTCTTCTTCCTCAAATCTCTTCTCAACCCTAGTTCTTTCTACTCAAATTCTCCAAAAATATGTCTAATTCTTTTAGATCTCCACTACTGCAAGGAATGCTTGATAAGAGGAAAGATAGTAAGAAGATGAAAACTATGTCTTTATTGAAACACAAATATAATCCTTTTATAGGCAAAAAAATAAATAAACAGGTGGCATGCAAACCACTAAAACTAAACCACAAAACCAAGACAAAAATCCAACAGAACTGACATACTAAACTCACTAAGCAATTCCTAAAATATTGGAGCTATATCTGCTACATGCTCCATTATTCCTAATGACTAGGACAAATGAAAGAACATTTCTTTAACACCCTCCCTTAAACTGATATTTGCATAAATCAGTTTAAAGATAAACTCTGTTAACCCTTGAACAACATCATTGGAAGAGCATACTCCAAGCATTCTTCTAAGCTTCACAAGTGCAGCTTGCTTGAGAGGTTTAGTCATTATATCAGCCACTTAATTCTCACTTTTTCAGAACACCAAATCAATTATATCAGCATTGCAAAGATTACGCAAAAAACGGTATCTAACATCAATATGGTTGCTCCTAACCCTAACCCTAACCCCAGGTCAAAAAACCTAACCCTAGCCCTAACCCTAGGTCCTGATCAGTGTCTGTGTCAGTGTGTGTGTGTGTCGTGTCTGTGTCAGTGTCAGTGTGTGTGTGTGTCGTGTCAGTGTGTCTGTGTGTGTGTGCCGTGTGTGTCTGTCAGTGTCTGTGTGTGTGTGTGTTGTGTCTGTCAAGTGTGTGTGTTGTGTCAGTGTCACATGTGTGTCCTGTGAGAGAGAGAGAGAGAGAGAGAGAGAGAGAGAGAGAGAGAGTTAGGGTTTACCTAGAGCTCGAGGAAGAGGAGGGGGATGCCGGAGTAGCCGCCGCCGTGGAGAGCCGGTCGCCGGAGAGGGGGGTGGGGGAAATCGAAAGTTTTTTAAAACTTTAAAAAAATTCGACAGATGGGAGAAAAGAAAACTGAGCCCTAATTAACCAAAATTTAGCGACGTTTAGCGACATCAAATAAAAATGTCGCTAAAATAAACTTTAGCGACGTCATAGACGTCGCTAAACACGTTGTTAAATATTTTTAATATATACGTCGCTAAATACGTCGCTAAACGTCGCTAAATTAGACATATTAGCGACGTTTAGCGACCTTAATTGAATTTATTGTGACTCGACCTTTTAAAATCTTAATAAAAGTCGCTAAACGTCGCTAAATGTCGTTATTTAGCGACGTCTAGCGACGTTTTTACATGGAGTCGCTAATTTATCTTTCATTAGCGACGTTTTCTTTGACGTCGCTAAAATGCGTTGCTAATCCCGTTTTTTCTAGTAGTGATCTAATAGGTAAAATCAAATAGCCCTATAATTTATCTTTCTAATATATATATATATAACGGTTTCTAGACGGCTAAAATGTGAGCCGTCTAAGCCGAAAGTAAATACTCAACCAAAATTTAAAATAATTATGGAAGATAAATAAGATCTTAAACCAATTTTCTTCTTATCGCATCTAAAAAAAAAATCATTTTATCCATAAAAATTGTTAATAAATACTCAACCAATTTAATTAAAAAAAAAAAAAAACTAACGGTAGATTGAAAAAAAAATCTAAAACCAACTTTCTCTCATCATCCGTGACCTACTCTTTTCTTCCATAATAAATTATAATTAAAAATATTTTTAAATATTTAAACTATTTTAAATAATATATAATAAAAAATTTTTACGTACAACGCACGTATATGAGTACTATAGAACCACCCACTGGTTTCATATTATGGAACCACACTATGTTACATAAGTTGAATTGAGATTTGGTGGTTTGGATTTAATTGTGATAGGATCTACACCTTTTAATCTGAATCACTCAATCCAAATCTAACATATGTAACATAGAATAATTTCATAATACTTTTTGATATATATATATATATATATATAGTCTATCCATTGAGGACACATATTAATTGAGATTCTGGCCATTGGATCTATTTAATAGGAGCGGTTATGCTAGCTTTGATGTTTATATCCATGGTAGAGATTGAACTAAATCTCTTTGCTTGATCTCCTGGACACCGACTCACACTCTAAAATATTTTCTTTCATCCAAACGGTTTTTCCTCGAACATCAAACTCCTCTTTAAATTTTTTATTTTTTTTTTTCCTCTCTACATGGTTTCTCTTTCTTTCTCCATTCAACATTGAACTAAAGGTTTCCCGCGAGCGACTTCGGATCCATTGGCGAGACACTGACCTGGGACGGGTGTCCACCGGGATCCAGATCCGCCGTTCAGGTGATCGGATCGTTGCCGACCATCTGGGTTTGGCCGGCTCTAGGTCTGGCCGAAGGCTTATAGGTCGAGCACATGTTTATATTTGTGTATAATGCTCTAGGAGAAGTACACTAAAATTTCCAATTTCGCACACTTCTCTGCTCCTACATAGTTCTTGATTGATCTGCCAAAACAGGGCAATTGTATGTTTCCCATAAAAAATTCCAATTACCTAGAGGATTTTGATGGTGCTAATGCTATGGATTTTATGATTGCCAGTTACTCCAAGGATGTAGAGAGGCAAGATAATAAAAAAAAAAAAAAGTACCATTCACACACACAAAGAAGAAAGAGGACACAGAAACTAACATTTTGTTACTAGTACTTCTTTATTACTTTCATTCCGAAAAGTTTAAATACAGAGAAATAAACAAACTTGATCCACAAATGGTGCAACTAAACTCCTATTCTAATGCCACACAATGCAACTAAAGAATAGGACAAAGTCCGAACAAAATTAATCCAACAATCAACCCCCCTAATTTTGTTGTTCCAATTCATAGCAGCGCGGGGTGTTCATCTTCGCTTATCTCTACGAGTAGAGTTTTCTTCTCCTTTTCGGGACATTCTAAAGAAAAATGACCATAATTATTGCAATTATAACATTTTACCCTTACTTTATCAAATCTTCCAATCCTGCGGCTTTGGCCACGAGCAGCACCAGAGGAGCCCCCGGCTTCACACTTCTTCTCACGTGCCTTCCACTCGGCTCGGGTGAGAAGAAGATGCTCCTCGCTATTGTCGTCATCGTATCCACTGAGTCGCTCCTCATGGACTTTGAGGTGCCCAATCACCTCCTCGACCGTCATTGTTTTAAGGTCGCCGAATTGCTCTATTGTGGATGCGATCTGCAAGAACTTCTTTGGGACTGGCCGGAGAAACTTCTTGATGACATGGGCCTCCTCAACCTTGTCGCCCAATGCACGGATTTTGTTGATGATGGTTGTTATCTTGACAGCGAAGTCATCGACCGAATCCGTCTCCTTCATGCGCAACCCCTCGAACTCAGTTTTGAGGGTTTGTACCTTAGCCTCCTTTACACGATCGGCGCCTAACTGCATCGTCTTCAACGCCTCCTACGCATCTTTAGCCGTTTGCTTTTCGGCCAGTAGGAAGAGCGTTTCCTCGGGGATGCCCGCGTATATGGCCGCCAATGCCATTTGATCCTTGCGCACATTGATGTTGGTGTCCTCGATAGCTTCCCACACTCCTTGAGCCCTCATATAGACCTTCATCTTGATTGCCCAGGCTGCATAATTGCTCGTCGTGAGCATCGGATAATGCAGCGAGACGGCGGAATTCCCCTTCGCCACCATACTCATCGGTACCTCGTCGCCGGTTACACTACTTCCCGGAGAGCGCGGCATGTATTTGGGCATGAACGGATCAAGTGCTCGACCAACCTGGCTCTGATACCAATTGTAGAGAGGCAAGATAATAAAAAGAAAAAGTACCACTCACACACACAAAGAAGAAAGAGGACACAAAGCCTTACATTTTATTGCTAGTATTTCTTTATTACTTTCATTCCGGGAAGTTTAAATACAGAGAAATAAACAAACTTGATCCACAAATGGTGCAATTAAACTCATATTCTAATGCCACACAATGCAACTAAAAAATAAGACAAAGTCCGAACAAAATTAATCCAACAAAGGAAACTGACATCATTGATCTTGTGTAAATCTGATCAAAGTATTAACCGAATGCTTAAAAAAATATGTATCACTTGCATGGCTATACCTAACAATGGATTTTGACTTGCCACTATATCCATTTATCTGGATATTGTTGTTGGTCTACATAGCCATTACTTTTATGTACTGAGTTGGTCCAGGAAGGAGGTACAGAAGCTTTCTTTTAGATGGACTTTTTGGCATGATTCATTTCTTGTACTAGTTGGTTCTTACTCAGTTTAATGTATTTGTCCTGGAGCTGTACGGAAGTGAATTAGGTAAATTCTTCTTTCTGCAATTACCATTTTTTAGCTTGCGCTAAATCTCAGAAAGAGCTTGAGGCCGCTGAGTCAAAACTTGAAATTGCATATGGCCAACCTGCGCCTGCCGAAATCCAGGGAGGTTGAAGAGACTTAAATTTTCTTATACCTTGTTATACTCTTACAAATCTTCATGTGTACTAACTGAACAAAAATGTCTTATGGGAAACAGAGATGAAGACGATGTAATTGGAGATGAGGAACTTGAGCTTTTATGTGTGGAAGTTTGGTGTAATCTTAAGCTAACAATATTTATTACAAACTAACATGTCATATGTATTTCACATATAAAAGAGTTATATAATGAGTTACTTGTGCCAATGGTGGAAACCAAAGAATTTTTACATGGAATTCTGAAAAGATGTGTTATGAGACCAGCTTCATGTATGTAAAGCTACTCGAGATATTATAATCAAAGTTTCAGACGCAGTTCTTATGTTGTGTGGTTATAATTAATATAAATAACACTTGATTTCTTCTATTTTGCTTATCTGCAACTGATTTTTTCAAGTTACAAGCTCCTTCTATAACATGCATGTATTCACTATTTCCTTGGCCAACCCTACGCAATAGCTGCTGAATAATTTTAATCTGCAGTGAGTTTGATCCGATGAAAAGAAGAATTTGGTTCAGTTCAACCCTGGACATCTCAAATTTAAATGCCAGGACAAAACCTCAAAGATGAAGGTGTCATTGCACCTCACTTTCTACAGCCATTGGAGCCAAGCATAAAATTTTATAAATAGTTATCAAGGTTAGTAGGTGGCTACAAGTAAACATATTCAACCTTATGGTTGTTCACCTCAAACAAGGTGACCTATATGCACGTCGAACGCAGGCCCCTTGAAATGAAATTCGACAAAAAATATGTTTGCATTTGAGGTAAGAAACATAAAAGAAAAGTACACCTGATGCCATTCGCCATATATCCGTATATGCTACATCTGGAATCCAGATCAATTTTCTCTTCAACTCGGATATTAAATTTCTCTACTATACTCTATATCAGTGTTCTACAACTAGTGAGGTTCTATATTAGAAATATGAAAACAAAATGAGGACACCCACCAAAACATTGGTGTTGCCTCTCACTATCAGCTACTCCGTAGGGACATCTTTCAAGAATACAAAAATAATGAAAGCTAGCTACGACATTGGAGGGGAATCATAAGACCAAAAAATTATATGAACATTTAGGCGTGCTCGACCGGCCAAACCCAGATGGTCGGTGATGACCCGATCGCCTGAACGGCAGACTCGGATCCTGGTTGACATCCGTCCAGGTCAGCCCTCAACGGATCCGGAGTCACCCGCGGAAACCTTTAGTTCAATCCTGAATGGAGAAGGAGAAATGATGTAGAGAGAAAATAAAATAATTTAGAAAGGAGTGGATGTTCAAGTCTGCATGAGTGAGGAGGAGAAATCCTTTTAGAGGAAAGAAAATATTTTAAAGATCAGGAGTCGGTGGTGTTCAGGAGAAGCAGAGAGATTTAGTTCAATCTCTACCCCATATATATATATATATATATATATATATATATATATATATATATATATATATATATATATATATATATATATATATATATAAAAAAGTGGTTTCATATTATGAAATCATCCTATGTTATATGGAATGGATATTGATTTGGTGGTTGAGATTAAAAGGTGTAGACCCTACCATCTTTTAATCTCAACTATCAAATCTCAATCCAATTCATATAAGATAAGGTGGTTCAATAATATGAAATCATGTGTGTGTTACGTAAAACGTGACTAGTATTCTATAATCTAAATTCGTATTTGAAATTTCTAATTTTACACGTACTGGATCGAAGTAATAAATTGTATTTTTATTTTCTGTATTGAAAACAGATCCGAAGTAGCTTGAAATATATTTTATTTTTATTTTTACACATATATGTCCACATCCATTACATGACATAAGTGTGATATCACGTACCAAACTTAATAGTACGTCACTGAAATTTAATCCGGATCTTTTCTTTAAAATCTAAAACTCTATTATTTATTAAAAATTGGGTCGAATTAACGTGGTATCAGTTGCCATCGACAGCAAGACTGCCCAACGAAGATGGCTATACACGGAAATGGAGCCCACTAACAGAATCCAACTAACTTTTGAAATTCTAAATTATGTGAGAGAACTCACTTTGTGTGATGGAAGATACCAATATGAAACCAAAGACATACACCGAACCTTTCTTTTTTTTTCCCTCTCCAATGAATCATTCTCCCCATATATGTGAAATGGACATTAAAAAAATAAAAGCGAGGCAACAAACATATGAGAATACCACAACATAGACGTTTTGATTCATTCTTTTATATATGTATAGAATGTAGGTCCTCTTCAGGAACCAGATGCTGCGTGAGAAGAAAGCAGTGCAGTACCCTTACAAAATCTCTACCAAAAAAGTAACCCAAAGTATACGATAGAGTAGCAAAATACTCTTAACCAAATTCCAGACTAAGCCAAGCAAGACTAGTAGTAGTACTACTACTAGTACTACTACTACTACTTGGTCCCCATCAAGCCTCTTCTGGACTCGTGTCAAAACTCGGAACCTTAGCCCTGACCGGCGGTGACTCTCTGAGCTTGAACGACGACGCTCCCTTGAGCTTGAACGACGACCCCCCGCTGTTGTCTGACCTCGACGTGTCCGACTCGATCAGGAGCTGCACGACCTCGTTCATGGACGGACGGAGGGAGGCCGTGCCGCAGGTGCATCGGATGGCGATACGCAACGCCTGGATCATCTCCTCCTGGAACGGGCCCCACAACAGCCGCTTGTCTAGGATGTCGGTCGCGCCTTCTTTGGTGGCCATCTTGCTGTTGACCCAGTAGATGATGTCCTTGTTCTCGCCAAACTCCGGCTCGTTAGGCTTCTTCCCCGTTATGAGCTCCATTAGGACCACGCCGTAGCTGTACACATCGCACTTGGTACTGGCTTTCGAGGAGTAGGCATACTCTGTCACAATATTTTGGGTCTATCAGGACTAACAAGGAGTAACAACATTTTCATACAACAAACAATATATAGTACCACTACAAAAAATATAGAAGTATAGCAACACCTGAATCCATCGCTAAGTTGTCGCAAAAAAACAGTAGCGATAACCTGGCGATGGATATAGGACATATATAGAGCGTCGGAAAACGGTCCGTCGCTATCAAGATTCTGTCGTCAAGCGACAAATGGCCGACTACTTGACGACGAACCATTTAATGACGGCGGATGATGTCGTTGGCGTCATCTTGGCTACGCACAGGCAGCCAACTCCTCACTGGTTTAATCAACTACTCAGCCACGGTAAGCGACCTATTTGACATATAGTTGGCAACAACTTAGCGACGGATAAAAGTTTATGATACTGAAACTAGTTTCCGATACTCTCTTGACGACGACTGGATGAGGGTTGATTGTGTCGCCTATGAATCGTATGGGCATCGCTGTATGTCGCTTAGCTGTCGCTCACCTGAGAATTCTCAGATGAGCGACGTTTATGTACATCGTCTAGACGCAGCATAAGTATCACTGTCCGTCGCCAAGCCGCCACAATAATTCATCTAGAGTTCATTTTGGCTATAATTTGATCAAGTACTAGTCGAATTGTGACCAATTTGAAACATACATACTTACCTGGGGCTAAATAGCCATAAGTGCCTGCAATGACAGTCGTGGATGAATAATTCTCCCCGGCACCAGCCTGCAGCACTTTGGCAATGCCGAAATCGGCAACCTTGGGCTCGAACTCGGCATCGAGAAGTATGTTCGATGTCTTGATATCTCTATGGACTATCGGAAACAGGATATCATGGTGCAGATAGGCTAACCCCTGCGCGATACCGACCGCAATCCGATGCCTGGTCGGCCAGTCCAGGAAGCTCCACCCCTTGTGCAGCGCGTCCCACAAGTTCCCGTTGGGCATGTACTCGTACACGAGAAGATTGCTATCCAAACTAGAGAAGCAGCAGTAGAGCTTCACTATGTTCTTGTGTCGGATGCTCCCTAACGTCTCGACCTCCGTCCTCAATTCCCTGTCCATGTACAGCGAGTCCGCGGACTGGTCCTTGGACTTCTTCGGGCTCCAGAGCTTCTTCACCGCGACCAGCTCCCCGTTGCCGAGCTCGATCTTGTACACGGTGCCGGAGCCTCCGTGCCCGACGATGTTCTTGTCGATCAGCGCCTCGACGATCTCGTGCTGCTCGAAGCTCAGCTTGTGGAAGCTGGTCACGTCGAAGGACGAGGAGGAGGACAGCCCGTCCTGTTCGACCGACTCGTTCTTCTTCCTGAACCAGCGTCTGGCCAGCAGGAGGGTTCCGAAGACGGCTAGCATCGCGGAGATTCCGATGACCCAGATGTGGTTGAGCCGCCTCTTCAAGTTAGGCTGTCGGCAGAGCGGGAGGATCGAATTGGTGACGTTAAGGCGGACGGGAGCGCAGAGGCCTGGATTGCCCGCGACGCTCTCGATGAGGCCTTCTTTTATCAGAGGGAACGGCACCGCGCCGGAGAGCTGGTTGTTCGAGAAGTCCAAGGAATTCGGAAGCAGCTCGCAGAGGCTTTCCGGGATCGCTCCGGTCAGGAGATTGTTGGAGAGGTTGAGGACGTTGAGAGACTTCAGCGAAGAGAGTGAACTGGGAATGGACGAGTCTAGTCTGTTGTTCTGCAGTGATAGCTGGTTCAGCCTGTTCAAATTTCCGATTTCGGAGGGAATTGGGCCTGACAAGAGATTGTTGCTGATATCGATCTTGACCAGACTAGTAGCCCTCGAGATCTCCGGGGGCAGAACGCCCGATATCCGATTGTTCTGCAAGAACAACGCAGAGAGGTTCTTGGCGTCCCCGATCGACTTCGTGATCTGCCCTTCGAACCGGTTGAACCCGAGATCGATGATCGAAGCCCGGGGGAGGGCGAATACGCCTTCCGGCACCTGGCCGCTCAGCTGGTTGTTGTTGACCCGGAACCGGAGGACGCTAGCGCAGCTCGCGTAGCTCTTCGGCAGCCGGCCGGAGAACTGATTGCTAAGTGCGAGTATATACAGCAGCTCCCCTCCGGCACAAACATCTGGTGGCAGCTCGCCGCTGAACTCGTTCTCCGACAGCTCCAGCACTACTAGCGGAGAGAACTTGCCGAGCGTGGACGGGACCGGACCCGAGAGGAGGTTGCGGTACACCGACAGCATGGTCAGCGTCGTGGAGGTCCCGAGGGCCGGACCGATGCCTCCGGTGAGGCTGTTGGTGTACGCCTGCAGAACTTGAAGGCGGGGCAGCCCGAAGACCTTCTCCGGTATCGGACCGGTGAGCTGGTTGACCGACAAGTCAATGTCGACGAGCTCGGTCAGGTTCCCGATCTCGTCGGGGATCTCTCCGGTCAGCAGGTTGTAGTACAGCTCCAGGAGCCGGAGCTTCCGGAGCCGGCCTAGCGTCGAGGGGATCGTGCCGGTGAGGAGGTTGCCACTCAGTTCGAGGTCGGTGAGGGACGTCATGTTCCCGAGCCACGGAGGGATCGTTCCCCTCATCACTGTCGTCGATAGGATCAGGACTTTGAGGTTCGACAGCCCGGTTATCGACTCGGGCAGCCGCCATATGTTGAAGCCCGGGTTCTCGTTGAAGTTGACGACTTCTAGGTTCGTAAGGTTGGTGATGGATACGGGGAAGTCGCCCGAGAGGAGGTTGTTGGCGAGGTCTAGAATGCGGAGGGAACGGAGAGGCGAGAGGTCGGGGACGCGGCCGGAGATGCCGGTGAAGCTGAGGTTGAGCTCTTCGAGGGAGGTGCAGTTGAGTATCGTGTCCGGGAATCCGCCCCGGAGGTTGTTCTTTGCGAGACGGAGCGAACGGAGAGCGGGCATCGCCGAGCAGACGTTCGGAGGGAAGGAGCCCGTGAGGGACCAGGAGGAGATGTCGATCGCGATGATGACGCCTTCGGCTTCGTCGCACAAGATGCCCGGGAAGCTGCAGAAGGGAGTGCTAGTGTCGTTGCGCTCGGCGGGGAAGCGCCACCGCGACATGAGGGGCCCGGCGAGGGACTGCTTCATTAGGGAGAGGAAGGCTGATTGGGACTGGGTGGAGAGAGTGACGAGGAGAGGGAGGAAGGAGAGGGTGAGGAGAAGTGAGTTTAGAGCCATGGAAATATTATGTTAAATTGTTTGTTATTGGGGGGGGGGGGAGGAGGAGGAGGAGGAGGGGCTTTGGTGATGAGAGCATA
This sequence comes from Iris macrosiphon, assembly GCA_036927795.1. Taxonomy (NCBI): domain Eukaryota; kingdom Viridiplantae; phylum Streptophyta; class Magnoliopsida; order Asparagales; family Iridaceae; genus Iris; species Iris macrosiphon. The sequence goes on along the minus strand of JAYESA010000006.1, from coordinate 168,062,669 downwards.
ACTTAACTTGTATATATATATAAGTTTGTGTAAAGAAATGGAGGGAATGTTGGAAAAATAATTTTTTTTGTGCATGAGAAGGATATGTGCTGATATGTGGATTTTGCCGTGAAGGTTTATGTACATAAAAACCTTTTTTTATGTTGTAAGATATTTCAGTACTAAAAACGTGTACTCGATGATATTTTCTTATAGAGTAATTCTAAAACGTTCCTCCAAACTATTTCTTTTATATGTAGCAATCAGCATATGATATGCTAAATAATATTACGAAATATCTAACATAATAACTGTTTAACTAATATGACAAATTTTAATATAAAAAATTAATTATTCAATTTTTTAATATTAATATTAATTAAAATTTTTTTTTTATTAGTTGTCATAATTGTTGTCATCTAAGAAGAAACAGTTTGAATAAACATTTAGGAGAAATTAATAACATTTTTTTTCTTATATTGTTTCGCAACTTGATGAGGATTCATATGTGCATGGCTTTGTGCTAAAGTGGCTTTTTGGGTTTATGCTTGCTGATGCTCAGTGTCACTCTAATGTGTGTCAACATCCTGCGGGTCACGAGCTTTGCGCATGATCTTATCGCATAAGGTCCTGTGGCATTTGGGCCACAGTTGCTTTGAAACTGATTTTTCCAGTGGCCAAAAAGAAAAAAAAAAGAAGCTCTCTTTATTTCTTAATATCTCGCCCTGGAATTTGGACAAAACAATATGGTTCGTGGGTTTGAAGACGTCAAGAACATCATATTCGAGTTGACGGAACAACTGAGCTACACGTAAGCTCCGTCACTGTCCAGTTTACTTCACCTTCACTAGACTCAGGACCGACCTGGAGAGTTTAGTTGACTTAGTTGAAACTAATTTTGATTACTCCTCTATTAAAAATATATATGTTTAACTTGGATTTGTCTGGATTGGTCTAAAGAAAGCCAAATAGTCTGAATAGTTGTCCTATAAAAAAGGTCTGAAATCTTATCACACCCGGCCATGGGCTAATGTAGTGATGATACAAAAACTAAAACTTAGGAAATCTATTCATATAGGCTTGGTAAATGGATGCTTGAGTTAGACCTGTTGCTAATGCTTCATGACCATGTTGAGCCAACAATGGTTTAAAGGAATCCAATAATCATGGAGGGGGGCCAAAGCCTTGTAGATCCTCACTAAAAATCCCACATGTAACACATATTAAGGAAAGTGAAGTTGGAAAACTTGAAGAATTGTTAAATTTGCTTTTCTATCTCTTGCTCCCCTTCTAGATGTGGCTTTTTAACCTTTTTTTTTCTCGACTCCTCTCATTGTCAAAATCATTTTTCTGCCCCCATCTTTAGGCCATATTACATTATGACATGACCATTTCTAACATCCTAAGTTAAGGTTATGTACAAATACTAAAAAAATAGCAGATTTTTTCGTCTAAAGGGATAAAATTTTGACAAATCGCGGCTGAGGAGAAATGAATGAAGAAATTGCAAACGGGAGGACATCTCGCCAACTTAGTTGGCGGGGTAAAACGAAAGAGGAGGGCTCGTCAACTCAGTTGGCGGACTAGGGACGTTGGGGGCAGCGCTCGCCAACTCAGTTGGCGGGCTATGGGCTGGGGGACAGTGCTGCCAATTAATTTGGCGGGGAGGGGGGAATCAATACTGCTGACCCGAGAACCCCCCCCCCCCCCCCTCCTCTGTCCCTCGAAGACCATCCCTTCCACCTCGAAGACCCCTTCCCCTTGAAGACCCCCTCCCTCGAAGACCCCCCTCCCCCCCCCCCCCCCCCAAACCCCCCTCCCTCTATAAATTGGCTCTCCACAATACTCACATTTTCTCACAACACTCTCCTATCCTCTCTATATACAACATTTATATTCACTTTCCTTCAAGCAGCAAGATCAACCGGGAGGAAAAGAACCCAAAAATCAAATGTAAGTAAGATTATTATATTTTAGTCGTAAATGAAAATAGTTAGTATTGAACAATATTTCTAAGTTTGTATTGAACAATTCTATTTTACTCTCTCGGTTAACTAGTACATCTTCTTCGGTTGTGTCCCACCGCACCACAATTACTGCAACAAAAATCTCTCGTCGATGAATCCCGAGGTTTGATGCGGTTCTTCTTTGGTCTTTCGGCTTTGCGTCTTACATCTGGTACTCCAAATTCTCCTCTAACCAAAGGAGCTTGAATCTTGTAGGAAACTGTAATTGATTCCATTTTTGGTGTGTATACACTTCTCAAGGTCTCCGTCGAAAATATTAGAGGATAAAAACTATCAATACTAATATTGCAATATCTACAAACAAAATATGCATGTATACATGGTATATAAGTATGGTACCATCTAAAATATGTACAAGATATGTCGGTTATATTAACAATATAGGTTCTACTTGTTGCACAATATATTATTTCAAACTTATGACTATCAATAGCTAATATTTCTAGGTGGTTCTTCTCTTTGATAATACAAGCCATAGTCAGAGAGTCCCATTATACATGGACTTTTTATTGGGGATAGAGGGACTTGAATCCTCACGATTTCTAAAGTCGACGGATTTTTCTTTTACTATAAATTTTATTGTTGTCGGTATTGACATGTAGAATAAGACTCTCTCTTTATTCTCTTCTGATTAATTCATTTTTCAAAAGATCTATCAAACTCTGGAATGAATGATTTGATCACTGATCGATTCTTTCTTCAACTTCGATTGGAATATATCCACAATAGCTCTGAATTTTGCATATATAATGGATTCAGGTCGTGATTAATCATTTGACTAGAACAACTTCCATTGAGTCTCTGCACCTATCCTTTTTTATTCTAGTTTTTAACCCCATGTTCGTTTTCTCAAAATAAAGATTTGGCTCAGGATTGCCCCCCTTTTTTTCCAAGGTTTTTCTGGATTTGGAAGTTACCACTTAGCAGATTTCTATACAAAGCTCAATTCAATCAAGTCCGTAGCGTCTACCAATTTTGCCATATCCCTTTTTATTTTAATTTTAGACAAGGACCCAGCTTAATATCATCCACTTCTTTTATTTATCTTGGAACTGTTGAATTCATTATCTAATAATTTCCATATCGAAAAAGTATATGCTGCTATTTTCTTTTTTTGGGCATCTTTTTTCTTTCATCTCTTTTCTATTGTATGAACCATATTTGTTTGAATCAAAAATGATTCTATCATTGATGTACCTACAATTCAATATAGATAGATATATCCGGCATATATATATGTCCCTCCACCTTTCGTTTTTACAGCACAATTTAGAATACTGAAACGGTCGATATTCATTCATTCTTTTTTTTTCGTTCTATCTATTCCTTTTCCGAATAAAATAGGAGGACTATTTTATTAGCATTTTGATTGTGTCTTAATCCTTATCTTATTCTTAGGGCAGATCCGCTATAATATATATAATTAACTTAACATAATTTGATTTGCTAGAAATGCTCTCAAAAATAATTCCATTCTTTTTAATCATAATTTCAAATTTGAAATAAAATAGTATTATCATAAAAAAATCAAAAATGCAAATGATTTCCATATAAAAAGAAAAATTATATAAATATATTTCTAACTAACTATATTTCTAACAAAATAAATAATAAAATTAATAGTATATGTATATAAAGTAAAATTGGAAAAAATAGAAATTCTATTTATTTTCAGGAATGGAAGCTTAACTCCACAGGAAGCACTTTATGAAGCTTATCGTAATTTGACTGATTTATTTATTCCTTTTCTACATGCGGAGGAAGGGGGCATTCGTTTTGAGGAAAATAAAAATAAGTTTACTCCACCCTCTTTTACCTTTCAAAATGGATTCACTAATCTAAACAAAAACAAAAAAGGAATTCCATTGAAATGCATTTTTATTGACCAATTAGAACTACCCTACAGGATCGATAATTGTCTCAAAAGATCAAATATACATACATTACTGGACCTTTTGAGTAACAGTCAAGAGGATCTTATGAGAATTGAATATTTTCACATAGAAGACATACAACAGATATTGGACACTATACAGAAGCATTTCTCAATCCATTTACCTAAGAATAAGTTTTTATTTTAAATTTATTAGAATTATTCCGTATTCATTTTATAAAAAAAGAAAAACTTAGTTTTAAATCTTCGGTACGATTCATATTTTCGTGGAATAGATCATAAGAAAATTAGTGTATCTAGGGAAGGTTCATTTTAGAAACGAATATTCCCTAGATACCTACATCATGGTATTTCACGGTGGAATCCAATTTGAAAAAGACCTAAAGTTAAAGATTTATCTATAGGTAATGTTGCTCCAATACCTAACTAAAGAGCTACTATGGTACCAATCAAAAAGACTGTTGTAACTACTGGACGACGAAATAGATTTTGAAATTTATTAACATTCTCCAAAAAAGGTACTATCAATAATCCCATTGGTACTGAAGACATTAAAAGAACACCCAAAAACTTATTGGGTATTGTGCGGAGTATTTGAAATACGAAAAAGAAGTACCATTCGGGTAATATTTCCAAAGGAGTTGCAAACGGATCCGCCGGTTCACCAATCATTGATGGTTCCAGAACTGCTAAGCCTACATTACATGCAATAGCCTGAACCAATCATTAATAAATAATGAAATTAAATTATAAAATTCTATTATAAATTAATAAGTAATAAGGGAGGGTTGTTTCATCCATATTGGCACCATACCAGTTTGGGCCATACCCAGAACTTATGGTTCTAAAAAGAAAGTATTGACACGTCTGCTTAGTCCTTTGCCTCTGCTTCCGCGGGGCAAGAATTTGTCTAATTAGATCAGCAATATAAGAATAAGAAATTCTCAATCTTTTTTTATTGATCAGGCGACACCCGAATTTGAATCGGGGATAAAGGATTCGCAGTCCCCCGCTTTACTACTTGGCCATGTCGCCGCCTAATTCGATCCAATCAAAAATGGATAAAAATATTATCCATAATCCATATTCTACTACGTTTTTTTATCTTGAATCCCGTCGGTCGTACTTATCCTAAAAAAAAGGAATTCTTATTTTTATTGGATCCAGTTTAGATTATCCTACTCGATTGTATCTCAAAATAGACAAAGCTTAAAAACTTCTCTTTTCTGTTGAAAATAGGAAAAAATATATTTTCGTTCACATACTGCATAATTAGGGTAAAATTATAATAATTAACCGTTTACTTTACTTTGAATTAGGAAACCTAAATTATTTATGACTAAATCCATTATTTTCAATAATAAATGCTTTTCAATTTCAATTATAACAACATATATGTGTATATGTAAACCCCAAACCCAGAACATAAATTATTATTACCCAGATCAGATACCGAGCTGGGTCTCACTCTTATACATATATCCCTATAGAAAATCGTCGTCCTTGAATTTTTTATTGAATATATTGAATAGAAAAAAAGAATTTTGAGGGTGTGCCCCATGTTGCCCCAAGTGAAATTATGATAAAAGGTATGATACATGGATAACTCGATAACCATATTGGCATTTACTTAACAAATACAACTTTTTTTATTATAATATATATATATATATATATATATATATATATATATATATATATATATATATATATATATATATATATATATATATATATATTACAGAATTCAATCGTATTCCATCAATTCTACTACCAAAAGGAATCCACACACAAAAAAAAAATTTGAACGGGTGAAATAAAGTGTGCTAAAAAATGGAAACTCTATTTCTGATTATTCTGTCTTTATCTCATTCATAGAGAGCATATTTTATCCTGAATCCATTTATTTTTTGGTTCCCAATCTCATTGTAATATCATAATAATAGGTAGAAATTGGATCCATTTTTATATTCTAGACAAGACTCCATAAGTGTAAGTGACAAAAATTTTTTCCAGGAATATTTTCTCCATTTTTTTATATATGTACTTGTCGCAAATTTGAATTTGCGTTGAAAATGCTCTTTATTTCTTCGCCCCGCCCCTGTTCATACGTATGAAATAAATATGTAAATATATGGAGTTAGATAAAATTTTATGTGATTCAGTAAACAAAATATACATTCCATCATTGCGAGATCTATCCGTATCCGTACAGTTCAATTAATAGTGAACCAATAATGGTATTTTTTTTATTCAATAATGAGAAAATTTAAGATTAAGGTGCTCTGTAATGGAAATGAGGGAATGTCCATAATACCTGGATTTAGTCAGATACAATCTGAGGGATTTTGTAGGTTCATTAATTAGGGCTTGGTGGAAGAATTCATAAATTTTCAAAAATTGAAGATAGAGATCAAGAAATAGAATTTCAATTATTTATGGAAAGATATCAATTGGTAGAGCCCTTGATAAAAGAAAGAGATAATGTGTATGAATCGCTCACATATTCTTCTGAATTATATGTACCCGCAGGATTAATTTGGAAAACCGATAGAGAAATACAACAACAAACGGTTTTTATTGGAAACATTCCTTTAATGAATTCTCTTGGAATCTCTATAGTAAATAGAATATACATAATTGTGATCAATCAAATATTGCAAAGTTCGGGTATTTACTACCATTCCGAGTTGGATCATAATGGAATTTCTGCCTATACCAGCACTATAATATCATATTGGGGAGGAAGATCAGAATTAGAGATTGATAAAAGAACAACGATATGGGCGCGTGTAAGTAGAAAACAAAAAATATCTATTCTAGTTTTATCATCAGCTATGAATTTGAATCTAAGAGATATTCTAGATAATGTTTGTTATCCTGAAATTTTCTTGTCTTTCTCGAATACTAAGAAGAAAAAAATTGGGTCAAAAGAAAATACTATTTTGGAGTTTTATCAACAATTTGCTTGCGTGGGCGGGGATCCAGTATTTTCTGGTCCTTATGTAAGGAATTACAAAAGAAATTTTTTCAACAAAGATGTGAATTAGGAAGGATTGGTCGACGAAATATGAACCGAAGACTGAACCTTGATATACCTCAGAATAATATATTTTTGTTACCACGAGATCTATTGGCTGCTGCGGATCATTTGATCGGAATAAAATTTGGGATGGGTACACTTGATGATATGAATCACTTGAAAAATAAACGTATTCGTTATGTAGCAGATCTGTTACAAGATCAAATCAGATTGGCTCAGGAAGGGAGGGTTGTTTCATCCATATTATGCAGTCTTTCAAGGGTGGCTGCTTCTAGGAAAACCTTATGGCTGTCTCTGTACCCCTACCTCCTTTATCACTGAGTGGTCATTTAGGGGCCTTAGCTGATGATCTGGGCTGTTTCCCTCTCGACGATGAAGCTTATCCCCCGTCGTCTCACTGGCCGACCTTGGCCCCTGTTATTTTGGTGTCATATCTAGTATTCAAAGTTTGCCTCTATTTGGTACCGCTCTTGCGGCTCGCACCAAAATAGTGCTTTACCCCTAGATGTCTAGTCAACTGCTGCACCTCAACGTATTTCGGGGAGAACCAGTTTAACATCTTCGGACAATATTATGTGTCTATATTTTTAGCATTCTTTCTATGATTGTCATGAAGTATAATAATCTTGGCTCTAATACCATCGAGAAGTATTGTTATTGACTTATCTCATAATTTATTAATCCAGCTGTTGAAATACTCAGCAAGATTAGAAGTGTTAATATTTAATCTAGGACAAGGAGCATACACTGTTATCCAATGTTCAAATTGACAACTTTCATCATTTACACCAATAAGCCAATCGTACAATATTATGTTCTCGGCTTTAATTATATGAAACATACTCTCTGCATCCGTTTCATTATATGACTTAGCAAGCGAGTCTAACAAGTGTTGAAATGCTGGTTCTTTCGTAACTTTTTTTATATTTTGTTTAAAATGCTAAATACAAAAAAGAGGAGATGCAAAAAAATAGCACGAATAGCATTTATTAATCCTTTTTGCTTATCAGATATAAATAAAATTATTCTTCAATCATTATAAAAAACTTTCAAAAGATATTTTAAGAGAGTTTAAAAACCAAGACCAAGAATCACTATTCTCACATTCAGCAACAACATAAGCAATAGGATATAATTGATAGTTAGGATCGTGAGCACAAGCAATAAATAAGATACATTGATATTTAGACGAAAGAAATATAGCATCAGTACTAATAACCGGTAAACAGCCCCTTAAAAACCCGTCAATACATGACTTAAAACAAATAAAAATTCATTAAAAGCTATTGTTTACGGCAGTTTTAATAAAACATGTACTACCTGGATTCGTCTCCATAATTCTATAACAATACTCCTCAAGATCAGCGTATGCCTCATCATAACTACCATTAATTTTAGCTAATGTCGTCTCTCGGGCTCTCCAGGCTATGGAATAACTAACTTGTATACGGTGCTCCCTATATATATCTTTAATAATTTATGATGGACTATATGACTAATTATCTCTAATAATATCAATTATCATGGTCTTAATCCATGCAGCGGTAGCTAGTCGATGACATCCTGTATTAAGTCTCCCTAAACAAGAATGACAATTTAGTATGTACTAACTTTAACTATATCGCCATTTCCAATGGATTTGACATATACACTCCAATTATAATTCGGTTGATCACAACTATATATAATTCTACGAGCATTATTCATAACACTAGTTGAACAACTAAAATTATATTTAATTGCTAAATTACTTATAAAGCTTTTAAAGTAAGAACGGCTATGAAATGATTGTCCCTTAAATACTTCATCAGTGATAGCTTTTACAACATCATCATCTACCGTATAATCTACATTTTTATCTAAATCATTACTATTTCCATCGTCGTTGTCACTATCATCATCATGGTTATATTCATCTGATGAATGACCTTATTGGAAAAATAAAATAATTTATTGAGAAGGACTAGCACCCGAACTAACATGCTGGTATTTAAAAAAATATTTACTATGTCTATTATCTAATGTTGCACTACTTAAATAACATATATTTTTATATACCGTGATTGTGAATTAATCTCAAGAATATAATTCCATACATCTTCACTATCTATCAAAAAATAATTAGAACCAAAAATAGACTTCAGAATAAAATCGTAATAAATAGAACAATATTCAATAATATGATTACGTATATTTTTAAAACTAATATTCGGATAAGTTAAAAAAAATTGGCTTTCTTCTTCTTCATAATTTAATCCATTTACTTTACCGTCGTGCGAGCATACAATTCTTATGCTACGATCCATGAAGGTTGAGAACTTTTGCTACAAGAAACTGAGATAAACTTTGGCTGCAGGCAAATTTTTTTTTATTGCTGGAAGGTTTGCTAGAGGCAGAGAGACAGAGAGACAAAGAGAGTGTTGGAGGCTTTGTTAGAGGAAAAAGAGCGAGAGTGCTGGAGGATTTGGTTGAGGCAGAGAAATATATAAAAGCTTTCATTAGCCGTTGTGCAACGGCTATAATTCCTCCCTCCACCCTCCACAAAAGCCAACGGCTATAATCCCTCTGCCCCCATCCCGAGAAGCCAACGACTATAATCTCCTCACCCTACCACGCCAACTCGTTGGCGTGGGCCACACCAAACACTCCACCCACCAATTGAGTTGGCGGCCTCTCCCTATTTTATGCCACCACTCGCCAACTAAGTTGGCGGGCTCCCTATTTTGTTCTCCCTTGTCAACTTAGTTGGCGAGTCATCCCTTTGTTTGTAATTTTTGCAAAACTATCCCTTTAGCCATAATTGCCTCAAAATTTGTTCCTTTATATGAAAAAAAATCCCCAAAAATAGACTTAATTGTAACTTGATACATTTAAATATTTCAAATGTTCAACTTAATATCCTCAACTTTGATAGTTATTAACTTAATACCCTCTCTCAACTAATATTTTAACCTGGTACCCTTCGTCTCTCCACCGTTAATTTTTTCGTTAAAACTTTTTTTTCCAAAACTACCCCCTCTTCATCCTCCCAACCCCTCAAACCGCTGCCACCCCTCCTCCCCCCTCCACGACGGAATATCCACCCCCAATGGCCCTCCCCACGCGACACCCTCTTCCTCTCCACCCACCTCCTCTTCTAGTGTGTCCCCGCCCTCCGCCGAGTGCGCCACCACCTGCCATATGCGACCCTGCCGAGCCTTCCTTAAGCGACACCACCCCTTCCTCGCCTTTCCTTCCCCTCATGTCCCCGCCCTTCCTGAGTACGCCATCACCCTCCCAGTATGCTACCTCCCTTTGTACGCCACCTTCGGGTCCTCCTTGAGCAACACCACCCCCTCATCGCCATGCCTCCCCTTCCCAGCACGTCCCCGCTCTCCCTTGAGCGTGCCTCCCCCACCCCTGTCCTACACATCCCGTACTCCGCCCGCCTCGCCCTCCCTGAGTGCCCCCCTCTCCGTCGTGCCCCATCATGCCTGTGGCTGCTGCTCACTACTATGCACCCCCCTCCGGCTGCCGACACCGGTGCCGGAGAAGGGGGTGGCTGCGCTGCCAGAGAGAGAAGGGAGAAGGGGGGAGGAGAGAAAGGGGAGGATATTTATATTATTTTACTTTTTAAGTTAACATTGTTAGGGCAAAAATAGGAGGAGGGTATTAAGTCGATGCCTATAAAAGTTGAGGGTATCAAGTTGAACATTTGGAATAGTTGAGGGTATCAAGTTATAATTTAGCCTAAAAAATAATATTTTGTTAGACACTCTAAAAAAAGATATTTTTTTGTACATTCTAAAGACAATGTTACTGTAGTCTCTAAAAAAAATTAAAGTCTAAATCTAAAAATGGATATTTACATCAATAATATATACAAAGGTTAATTTTTTTTAAGATCTTTCAATTTTCAAGGTCCTGTACGCAATCGTACAACTTGTACGTGTTGGAGTGGTTGGGATTTTCAACCTATGTGAAAAATAGTTAGGAGTTGGATTGACTACTCCTATATATAATAGGAATACCTCAATGGATTTGGATTGAGTATTCTGACATATAATAGGAATATCTCAATGGATTTGGATTATGATTGGGTATTCATATATATAATATAAATGCTAGTTATGAGGAGACAGTTAGCTCTTCAAAAGCAGCAGCGGAAAGCCTAGTAATGAGGCTATATATATTAGGTGTTTTCTAACTCTAAAATATATCTAAAAAATATTACAAACGGAGGTAAGAGTGCTTTTACAATATTGGAAGGAGAGAGGAAGAGATTTAAGGCTATTTCGAAGTGGAGATCGATTTCGGATAATTATTTTCTTGTCGTCTCCGTTCTTCATGTGTCCGTGATCTATTTTCTATTCCAAAGAGTTGTTGTGATCCATTTGGATCAATGAGAAGTTTATAAGAAGTCGGTGTATTTATTATTCTATTAGTAGAGGCTTTTTAGGGTTGGACTTCGATCGTCCCGTAATTTTCTTGTTGTTCACCATTAATATAGGTTTGGGAAACCTTCATTTAATAACCAACAAAAATAGTACAAAAAAATTCTAGACAGAAAATCTAAGTACAATATTTTTTTTATCTGGGTAGTGTGATGATGTAGATCGAGTACTTTAGCGACTATTTTACTCCGTTGACGGTCCGACGAGTGAATGTGGGGTGCTCTCTTCTCTCTTCTCTCTCCTGAGCTTGTGTGCACGTACGTAGCTCGCCTGGAGGAGTATGTTCTCTCTGAAATAAAAAAATCCAGCCCTTGGTGTAATGCCTCACATCTAGCGGTTCACTAACAGAACACTTATAACTTTGACTCAATTAAGAATCGAGTATCGGGGAAACCTCACCGCTAAATCAATCATGGAAGGAATACAATGAACCATTCCAACTGATGGAACGGCTTATATTGAAATGAGTCCAAAAAATTTTGTTGGATATTTTTGCTGCTTGGTTTTGTGTTGCTTTGTGTTTTGTCTTGCTTTCAATGATTTGGTTTTCATGATTCACTTTTCTCACTTGTACATTCATTTTGAATTATAAAAGAAAGAGATCAAAGGATGCTAACCAAGTATTGTTGCAATTTCAGGACGCATAACCAAGGAGTGATCACTGCGTAAGGCTTTCCTATCTCTCGTATTGTCGATGAGTGACTTCGGCCCTTTGATGAATCCTTAGTCTGCATGCCTAAAGAAATGATCTCTAGTTTGCTTGAATTGCATGTTCCTATGTTTCAATGATACCTCACTAATAAGATAAGTTAAAAAGAAATGAACTGCATTCTTGAAGTATTAGAACTTTTGCTTTACTGTCAAGTTTATGTTACATGTCCCTCGCTCATATGTTGAGTAACCCAATCTATAGCAAGTTCTTATGTTTTGAACATGATCATTGGAATAAGAAAAAGAAATATAAAATTGTGTGCTTGTTGTTCAGAACTGTACATAGTAGTGTCTTATCTGAGATATGTTTCATGTCATGCATTGGTCTCGGACAACTTGTGCACACGATTTTATCTCTCGAGCGGTTCTTGGGGCACTGGGGATCGGTCGGTCCGAAAGATTTTTTTGCACCCTGAGGTATACGGTCCTTATGATCTAGTGGGGTGTTATGTCTATTAGTGAAGAAAAGAACCATGATGTCACAATAGCTAGTATTCGTGTGTGTTAGTGAAAAGCTGAACCTTGAGTCACAACTGCTCATATACGCGCGTACTAGTGCAGATCTTGTCACGCCACGATCCCGTAAGGGCCGATCGTCCTCGCTTGGTCCTTACGGAATCGATCATTCTCGCTGAGAGTGATGCCGTATAAGCCTAAGTTGTGCTTGCACAAGGCATAGTACCTGCACAAGGCACAAGTTAGACAAAAATATACATATATAGAAGCACGGAATTTAAAATACAGAGAACCAAAGTTGAACATATTTTATAAGAACACAAAATATTTTCTTTATTGAATACTTGAAGATTGGATTACAAAGTACTTGCTTGGCCGATTATAAGATATTGCCATAGATGGCTACAACACTTGAAAAATCCAAAACTAGAAATAATGCCCATACATCATATCCTTCTAGTATGACCCAAAGTCAAAATACCTAGCAGAAAAAGAGCTTGCACACAGGAGAGGAAAGCTTTGGGAAGCAGCACGAGCATAGTTCCGCTTGAGGGAAAGCGCTCATAAAGCTTTAAAATGCTTACCAAACTCTCGCTACCAGAACCTGAAGATTGTCCACAAACGTGGGTCTGTAATACAATATGTACTGGTGAGCGATCGTGGCCAAACTCACCTCAAAATTATACTATATAAACATGTGAAGCTAGCATTTCTATTATGTGATCTTTCTAGTTGTCTAGTTTTAACAATTCAAGCAAAGAAAACATAAACAATAGATAGACTACACATATGGTAAATTTTACCCTCGGTCGAGCGGTTATCCCTGCAGTAGATACACAAGTTAGCAACAATATGCATATAAGTATAAACTCATATATCTATCCTTGTATCAAAATATTAGGCTTGCAAGAAGAAAAATTCTAGCATGCGACCTAACTACATGATGGTCCCCTCATCGGAATTAGCAGTTGGGACGTACAAGCCCATCTCACTAATAGACATATACCCTCCCATAAGTAAGGACTTCTAGCCTCAGGGTATCCAGATCTCTCCTAGGCCGAACGATCCCCAGTGCCCCAGGAACCGCTCAAGAGATAATCCTTATGCACAAGTTGTCCAGACCAAATGCATGAATGCAAGTTCCTATCGGATAATATACTATCATGCAGCTGTTGAACGATGAATAAGCAAGTCTATCTCTTTTTCTTATTTCAAGATCAAGTTAGGATGTTTCCAACAGTGTTTCTCAATATACAGTATACAAATAGGGGCAGGTAAGTATTCATCATAAAACTAGTAAAGTAGTAGTTCTATACTTGAAGCATGTAATAATATTTATTTTTAGCTTATTTTGTTAGTGAGGCAACATCAATTTTGTGAACTAGAGATTCTTTATTTAGGACGTGAAGATAAAATGATTCATCGTAGGGCCGAAGCCACTCACTGAATGAATCAATACGAGAGATGGGGAAGCTTTACACAATGATCATCCATTGGTTATGCGTCCTAAAATTGCAACAACACTTGGTTAGCATCCTTCGATCTTATTGTCTTATGATTCAAAATGAATGCGCAAGTGAGAAAAGAGAATCATGAAAACCAAGTTATCGAAAGTAAGACAAAACACAAAGCAACAAAAAACCAAGCAGCAAAACAACCAACGAAAACTCTTGGACTCATTTCAATAGAAGTTGTTCCATCAGTTTAAATGGTTTATTGCATTTCGTCCGTGCTTGATTTGGCGGTAAGGTTTCTCTGAGACTCCATTCTCAACCGAGTCAAAGTTACAAGTGTTCCATAAGTAAACCGCTAGAAGCGGGGCATTACAGAGTTGAACCTTAAGTCACCGCTACTAATCATAGGACAACCCATGGACCATCATGTAGTTAGGGCGCATGCTAGGCTAGTATTATTGCATACATAACCATTTAATGCAAAGGCGAACAGGAGATGTAGAGGCGAACAGGAAATATAACCTCATATGTTTATAAAAATTATTGCTAACTTGTGTGTCTGCTACAGAGATAACCGGTTGGTCGTGGGTAAGATTTATCGCAAGCATGGTCTAATATTTTGTTTAAATTTTTTTGTAAATTGTTAAAAAGAATCTAGACAATTTGAAAGATTACCTAATAATGCTAGCTTCACATGTATACTTATTGTAGATTTCTAGATGAGTTTGGCCACAGCCGCTCACCAGTACATGTTGTAGTACTGATCCACATTTCTGGGCAATCTCCAGGTTATGGTAGTGAGAGTTTGTCGAGCATTTTAAAGCTTTAGGAGCACATCCCTTCAAGCGGAATCATGATCGTGCTACTTTCATTACTTTTCTCTCCTGTGGCAAACTCTTTTGTTAGGTGTTCTATTTTGGTCCTACTAAAAGGATATGATATTTGGGCATTGTGGCCATTTTTGTGTTTGTAAAAAGAGTTGTAAGCCATCTATGGCATATTTTGTAATAAACCAAGTAAGTACTTTGTAATCCAATCTTCAAGTATTCAATAAAGAAAGTATTTTGTGTTCCTATCAAATGTGTTCAACTTTGGTTCTCTGTATTTTATATTCTATGCTTCTATATATGTATATTTTTGTCTAACATGTGTTTTGTGCAGATATTATGCCTTGTGCAAGCACAACTTAGACTTGCATGATATCACGCCTAAGCGAGGACGGTCGGTTCTATAAGGACCAAGCGAGGACGATCGGTCCTTACGGCATCGGGGCGTGGCAAGATGGTATCAGAGCATGGCTTTACGTCATTGGCCTCTTCAAATATCGTTTTCAAAAAATGATATAAGTTTTCAAGCGATTTCAAAAAGTCCCAAATTTCGAAAGGTTGTGAATCTATATAAGTAAATCAAAGGTATTAAATCTTCCAATCTCAAAAAGTATGAAAACCCAATATCCCATGCAATAAGTCCATAATATATTATGAGACTAATGCAAGCTATTCTCTTTTGCAGCAAGATGACTAAAACAGGTAACCAAGGGGCATCGCACGCCGCGAGCGTGAATGATGACCAAGTCGATAGGCTGATTGCTATGTTCAAAAATCAGAATAATTGATACAAGGCCCAACAGGAACGGTTCGAAGCTCAGCAGTAACGAGCTTATGCTAGAGCCTTGGCACAACAATAATAGCTTGACTCTTTGACTCAAATAGTAACAACACTAGTAGTCAACAGTGGTGCATCGGGGACCGGCGGGATACCTGTGACAGCTGTGACTGTGCCTCAGGGAGAAGGCTTAGCAGAAGCTGATGAGCCTCAACGGGCAGCCAAAAAGCCTACCTTTAGGGGTGATAAATTTATGAAGTTGAACCCTCCAGAGTTTGAAGGCAGGACCGTATTTGATAAGGTGATGGATTTGGTTGCCAAGTTGGAGGGCTTGTTTGAGTTTGCTTCGATACCTGCGAACAAGAGGGGAACACGACTGGTGGCAGATCAAGAAGCTGGATCTCACCACAAAGCACCAGGATGGTAAAATCACTTGGGGGATATTCAAGGATGCATTCCTTTCATAATATCTCCCTCCAGCTGTCAGGCAGAGAAAAGAATATAAGTTTACCGAACTAAAGCATGGGAGCATGTCCATCAAAGACGATGAGTCATAATTTTCCAAGCTTGCTAAGTTTGCTAGCTCAATGATTCCTAATAAAAGGGCCCTTATACATTGGTTTATAAGAGGCCTGAATGACAATCTTAGAAAGGATGTTATGAACCGAGAGTGTACATCGTACATACAAGCTTTTGAGACAGCAGTACAGAATGAGCAGCTCATACCATAAAGTGCTTTAGAAAAGGCATCGGCTCCTCAAAATCCTCCTGCTAAAAGATACCACAACGGTGAGAAGAAGGCCAATGCAGATGAGTATCTTGGGAAGGAGTGCTACTTTTGCGGTTGTCCAGGTCACACTAAGAAAGTTTGTTGTCACTTTATCAGGGGTGCTTCATATATGGACAGCAAGGTCATATGAACCAAGATTGTCCAAACAATAGGGCTTCGGCACCACACCGCAATGACATCACTGGTCAGAATAAGAATCAGAATCTCGTGCTAGCTTCAGCTCGATCTAATGGACAAACTGATCAGACGAAAAGGTATAGAGTTTATCAGCTGAATATTGAATGCGATACGAGGGGACATGATATTTGTGAGTCTGATTCCTTTGACTTCTTGATGCCTTGATTCTAGACTCCTTGATCTCTTAAGTTTCGAGGAAGAAACTTCTTCTCTGTGGGATATTATATAATGCCCCACCTCCAGCGGTTCACTAATGGAACACTTGTAACTTTGACTCAGTTGAGAATCGAGTCTCGAGAAAACCTTATCGCCAAATCAATCACGGACAGAATATAATGAACCCTTTCAACTGATGGAAGGACTTCTATTGAAATGAGTCCAAGAGTTTTTGTTGGATATTCTTGCTACTTGGTTTTGTGTTACTTTTTGTTTTGTCTTGCTTTTGATGATTTTGTTTTCATGATTCGCTTTCCTTGCTTGCGTATTCATTTCAAATCATAAGAGAAAGAGATCGAATGATGCTAACCTAGTGTTGTTATAATTTCTGGACACATAACTAAGGAGTGATCGCTACGTAAGGCTTCCCCATCTCTCACGTTGATTCATTTGGTGAGTGGCTTCGGCCCTTCGATAAATCCTTAGTCTGCACACCTAATAAAATAATCTCTAGTTCATTTGAATTGCATGTTCCTATGTTTCAATGATACCTCACTAACAAGATAAGTTAAAAAAATGAACTAAATGCTTGAAGTATTAGAACTTTTACTTTACTGTCAAGTTTATGTTATATGTCCCTCGCTCCTATGCTGCACAACTCAATCTATAGCAAGTCCTTATGTTTTGAACCTGATCAGTGGGATAAGAAAAAAAGATGAAATTGTGTGCTTGTTATTCAGAACTTTGCATAGTAGTGTCTTATCTGATAGATATTTTATGTCATGCATTGATCTCAAACAACTTGTGCACAAGGTTTATCTCTCGAGCGGTTCCTGGGGCACTGGGATTGGTTGGTTTGGAAGAGATTTTGTTGCACCCTGAGGTATACGGTCCTTATAATCTAGTGGAGTATTGTGTCTATTAGTGAAGACCGTAACCATGATATCACAACTGCTAGTATTCGTGTGTGTTGGTGAAGAGCTGAACCTTAAGTCACAGTTACTAACATACGTGCATACTAGTGAAGATCTGAACCTTGAGTAATGCCACGCCCCAGTCCCAAAATACGTAGGACTAGGAATATGTAAGCATTCCAGCCGTATGGATATAGCAACTCCAATATATGGAAACCAAAATTCACACGTACGCTGTAATATGAATATCAATCCACAAGTGGTATAAACATATGTCACAAGTTACAGGATATAATCTAAATCTCATCCAAGAAAATCAAATATAAATAAATAACCAGTATCTATGAAACTAGATATCAATATAAGTACCTAAGGATGATAGTTGGATGAAAACAAATCCACTACCAACTCGAAGGTAAAGGTACAACACAATATAGGAATACCAGCTAACAATCATGGGGCTCAGAGAGAAGATATCCTCGAAACATATGTAACCATCCGAATCTGCGCTCCTGCAAATACTCAAGAACAGATACACCTAGAAGGGGACCAGGTCCTCAGAGGGACGTAACAAGATACAGAATAACAAGCTAATTTGAATGCATTAAACATACATAATAGGTAAAAAATATGTAAGTATGATGTACAAGACAATCTATATGAATACAAATGAGGACAACTTTTTGACGTATGGGCAAGGGTAGGCTACTCAATCTAATCCTCACAACTCATACGCTCGTCAGTGGATATCATCAGCCGACATACCTCTGGGGTAGCGACCCTCGGACTCCATCAATCGACATACCTCGGGGGTAGCGACCATCGGACACGACCACCATAGTGCGTGCTAGTTACTATGGTTTACCAGAGTGGTTAAAATCCCATACGCCTAATGATTGTCCTCGATGATACTAAGTGCCATGTGTGTGTCAACATATCTAATACATAGTAATGACTGGAAGAAAACTACACATGCAAGAAATATACCAAAATGCAATAAATATACATAAATATACTAAGCATGCAAAATACTGTAAGCAATTTGGCAAGGTATCTTGCCTGGTCGGAAAAGGATGAAGTCCTAACTCAAGGCGTCGTCCGATCTACCCGTCACATAAATTAAATAAGTTAGGTTACAAAAGTGGGTGAATAGGTTCCTCAATTTTAATCTATTTTAATTCTAAATAAAATAACTTAAAATAGTATTTTAATCTTATTATAATCTGATTTTATTGTTAAGCTCTAATTTTGGTCCAAAAAAAGTCAACTTTAAGGATTTGTGATTTGTGGCACGCAAATCGAGATAATCCGTTGACCAAAAAGTCAACCGACTCAAATCCTGGATTTGTGTGTGGAATCCTATATATTTTAATGCTACATAAATACTAGAATCGATAATTTTATAAAATCACATGTCGGTAAAGAGTTATGGCCACAAGGACGCACAGATGACAATTTTTAGTGGTTTCCTATTTACGTCTACGTTGCACAAATTTTACAGTAGAATAAACTTATAATTTAAATTCTATAAAAATACTTTTCTGGAATTTCATCATGTCAGCTTTCTGAAACTTTAAACGGTTTATAATTCCGAGTTCGGGATCTCCAGAAATCTCGAAAATACCAAAACGCGTCTGATTTCGGACAGCTGGCACTTTTAGAATTTTCTAGAAAAATAGGTTCATAAATTATTAAAATAAATTATATAATCAGAAAACTAACCTTGATATAGTTCTAAAAAAAACTGGAGCACGTTTAGAGTCTGGAGCTAGGAGATATCATCTTTTTAAGTCGTCATAACATACTAAAAAATGAGGTTGAATTTATGACGAATTTTGACTATTTTTGGACGGAAAAGAGGGGAATTTGGGAAAGAAAAATATGAAGGATGAGGTATTTATAATGGTGGACATTACTTAATTAAATACGACTAGGATTGGTTAATTTGGATAGGATTATGATAAATTTAAATAAGGATAGGATGTGCATGAAGTTGCTTTCCTAATAGGTTCATAATTTGAATTAATTTAAAATAGAGTTTGAATTTATCTCAATAATTTATAATCTTAAATATAATTAAATATAATACAAATAATTTATAAAATCTTATTAATATCTATTAACACTAAATTAGCATCTATCTAATATTAAGACTATATATATCCAAATAAATCCAAAATAATTTCAAAAATCTAAATAAGTTTCTTAAAATTCTAAATAAATTACAAAAAAATATAATTAAATATTTTAACCTAAAATAAATATTTGGTAGAAATAGTATGCAAGTATGGACTCATAGTAAATCATAGAAGTCCTAGAAATTTATGTTTCCTAAGTTTTAATTACCAAAAATTCTAGAAAAATCTCCAAAAATCTAAAATAGCCTAAAAATGATTCTAAATAAATATTTACATAAGTAAATATACTAAGAAATTTATTTTCTAATTAACTAAGAGAATAATCTAAAGAAATTCAATATCTATAATAAATATAATAATATAAAATACACACAAAATATCTATTTGGGTGAGGGGGTTTACAAGTAACCCTTGCTAATCATGGAGCGACCTATAGACCACAATGTAGTTACGACGCATGCTAGGCTAGCCTTCTTGCATACCTAACCGTTTGATGTAGAGTGGAACAGAAAATAAAATCTCATATGTTTATGCAAATTATTGCTAACTTGTGTGTCTGCTGCTGGGATAACCGGTTGGCCGTGGGTAAGATTTATCGCAAGCATGATCTACTCTTTTATTTAAGTTTCTTTGAATTTTTTTAAAAAGAATCTAAACAATTAGAAAGATCACCTAATAATGCTAGCTGACTTGTATACTTAGTAACTAGCTGAGTTTGGCCACAGTTGCTTACCAGTACATGTTGTAGTACTGACCCATATTTGTGGGCAATCTCCAGGTTCTTGTAGCAAGAGTTTGGCGAGCATTTTAAAGCTTAGGAGCACATCCCTCCAAGCAAAATCTTGCTTTTGCAGCTTCCATTACTTTTCTCTCCTGTGACAAGCTCTTTTGTTAGGTATTCTATTTTGATCCTACTAAAAAGTTATGATGTTTGGACATTATGGCTAGTTTTATATTTATAAAAAGAGTTATAATCCATCTATGGCATATTTTATAATCATCCAAGCAAGTACTTTGTAATCCAATCTTCAAGTATTAAATAAAGGAAGTATTTTGTGTTCCTATCAAATATCTTCAACTTTGGTTCTCAAAATTTTATATTATGTGCTTCTATATATGTATATTTTTGTATAACTTGGGTCTTGTGCAGGTACTATGCCTTTTTCAAGTAGAACTTAGGCTTTTTATGGCATCATGCCCAAGCGAAAATGATCAGTTCCATAAGGACCAAGCGAGGACGATAAGCCATTACGGGATCAGGACGTGACACTTGGGATGTCCAAGTTGCCTATATTTATAGCTATCCTGTTGATGGGCTATAGGTGTCATATATCCTTCTATTTGGTGGCCGCAGGGGGCTCCTTCAACAGGATACGGTTGCAACTGTGGGTGCATAGTATGGGTTGAGTCCAGGACAACCTGTCATATGGACATTTTATTGAAATTTATTGTTATTGCAGATCTTGGCAGTTCTTGTCTTATGTTTGTGTGACTTGGTCAGCTTAACATGTGTCCCGTATTCAGTTAGAGAGAATCGTAATAGAAAGATTTTGTCTTAGGGAACCTTTCCACGTTGGACACAATAAGTCTGAGATGCATGGGACATATGGCGTATAGAATGCATGGGGCCAGAGATATATGGGATGCATAAATTCTGGAATGCATGAGGCCAGAGACGGATGGAACGTATGGAGTCTGGAATAAAAGGGGCCAGATACGCATGGAGCGCATGTGTCGCTCCCTGGTCCCGTAAGTGCCGATCGTCCTTGCTTGGTCCCTACGGAACCGATTGTCCTCGCTTGGGCGCGATGTCGTGCAAGCCTAAGTTGGGCTTGCACCAGGCAAAGTACCTGGACAAGACACAAATTCGACAAAAATATACATATATAGGCACAGAATGTAAATATAGAGAACCAAAGTTGAACACATTTGATAGGAACACAAAATACTTTCTTTATTGATACTTGAAGATTTGGATTACAAAGTACTTGCTTGGCTGAGTTACAAAATATGCCTTAGAAGGCTTACAACTCTTTTTATATTTCCAAAATTAGCCACAACACCCACATATTACATCCTTTTAGTAGGATCAAAATATTAAAACATCTAGCATAAGAGGAGTTGCCCACTAGAGAGAAAAACTAAGGAAGCAACACGAGCATGATCCCTCGGAAGGTTGCACTAACAATGATTCATAATGCTTGCCAAGCTCTCGCATCCAGTACCTGGATATTTGCCTACAAACGTAGGTCAGTACTACCACATGTACTGGTGAGCGACTGTGGCTAAACTCACCTAGAAATCCACACTAAGTAAGCAGGTAAAGCTAGCATTATTAGGTGATCTTTCTAGTTTTCTAGTTTTCTTCTTAACAATTTATGCAAGTGAACATAGACAATAATTGAACCATGCACATGATAATTCTTACCCACAGCTGAGCGGTTATCCCTACAGCAGACACACAAGTTAGCAATAATTTGCATATATGAATAAACTCATGCATCTGTGTTGGCATCAAGTGTCAAGTGTGCATATAAGAGATAACTTATCATGCGACCTAACTATATGATGGCCCATTGGGAAACCTATTCTCTATAGACGTGAATACCCCTTTGATCGCGAGGACTTCTTTGTCTCAGGGTATTCCTCTAATCTTCCCTAGGGCGAACGATCCCCAGTTTCCCGAAAACCGTTTGTGGGATCTCTCCTTGTGCACAAGTTGTCTTAAGACCAATGCATAGAATGCAACTCTATCATATAAACTCTTACTATACAGCAGATTTAGACTATAAAAGAATATCTCCATCTATCTTTACTTCTATTCTTTAGTAACCTATATGAGGTTCTATAAATATCTCTATGCAACATATGAGTAAGGAACATATATACATCTATTTGAACAAGCATTTGTAACAGTTCTATTTGTATAAAATCAAGCATGCAGTTCATCTCTTTTAGCTTATTTTATTTAGTGAGACAATATTGTATAGGGACAAGTAACTTGTGCAGACTAGAGATCATTTTATTAAGGCGTGTGAACTAAAAGATTCATCGAAGGGCCTAAGCCACTCACCGATTGAATCGAACGAGAGGATAGAAAAGCCTTATGCAACGGTCACTCCTTGGTTATGCATCCTAAAATTACAATAATTACTTAGTTAGCATCCTTCAATCTCTTTCTCTTACGATTCGAAAAGAAAGCACAAGCGAGAAAAGCGAGTCATGAAAACAAAATCATCAAAAGCAAGACAAAACACAAAGCAACACAAAACCAAGAAGCAAAGCAACTAACAAAAACTCTTGGACTTATTTCAATAGAAGTTGTTCCATCAATTGAAAGGTTTTATTACATTTTGTCTATGTTGATTTGGCGGTAAGGTTTTCTCGAGACTCAATTCTCAACCGAGTCAAAGTAGCAAGTGTTCCAAAAGTAACCGTTTAGAGCAGGGCGTTACATAATGTCCTACTGAGAAGAAATTTCATCCTCGAAGCTTAAGAGATCAAGGGAGGATAAATGAAGCATCAAGAGGTCAAAGGAATCATACTCACCAATATCGTGCCCGCTAGTGTCACGTTCTATATTCAACTGATACACTCTAGCTCTTCTGGGTTGATCATTTTTACTAGTTGAGGCTGGGGCGGGGTTCTGATTCTTTCCACGTTCTGCATTGTCTACTTGGTTCTCATTAACCTTTCTCTTAACCTGACAATCTTTGAAACTATGGTCTCTCTTACCACAGTTGAAGCACTTTCTATTTTTGGTGCAGCAGTTCCCGATGTTTTAGCCTCATCTGCCACAGAAGGTGCACTCTTGAGCAGAGTTTTGCTCACCTTCTATCTTTTTCTTCCCATCTTGGTATCTTTTAGTAGGAGGGTTTTGATTAGCTGACGCCTTCTCAGAAATACTCCATGGCTAATACTGCTCGTTCTGAACTGCTGCCTCAAAAGCTTTTATGTATGAGGTACATTCACGGTTCATAATATCTTTTCTAAGGCTATCATTCAAACCGTTAATAAATCTGTGTGTACGAGCTTTTTTGTCAGGAATCAATGAGTTAGCGAACTTAGCAAGTTTAGAGAACTTAGATTCATAGTCCTCAATGGACTTGCTCCCTTGCTTAAGTTCAGAAAACTCGTCTTCCTTTCTCTGTCTAACTGCAGGTGGAAGGTATTACTCCTGGAATACTTCTTTGAACATTCCCCAAGTGATCTTACCATCCTGATGCTTTATGGTGAGATCTACTTTCTTAATTTGCCACCAGTCGTATGCATGTAACCGTAGCTGTATGTCTACACACGCCACCCTCTTGTTCGCAGGTATCGAAGCAAACTCAAACAAGCTCTCTATCTTATGATCCAATCCATCACCTTATCCGGCATGGTCCTGCCTTCAAACTCCGGAGGGTTCAACTTCAGAAACTCAGTACCTTTAAAGGTAGACTTTCTGGCCGCACGTCGAGGCTCGTTAATTTTTGCTAAGCCTGCTCCCTGAGGCGCAGTCGCGACAGTTACAGGTATCGTGGTGGTTCTCGATGCACCATTGTGTGCTACCAGTGTTGTCACTATTTGAGTCAGAGAGTCAAGCTATTGTTGTTGTGCTAAGGCTCTAGCATAAGCCCGTTGCTACTGAGCTTCAAACCGTTCCTTTTGGACCGTATGGTAATTATTTTGATTCTCAAACATAGCGATCAGCCTATCGATTTGATCATTGCTCATGCTTGATGTGAGCGATGTCTCAGGGTTACCTGTTTTAGTCATCTTGCTGCAAAAGAGAGTAGCTTGCATTAGTCTCATAATGTTTATGGACTTATTGCATGGAACGTTGGGTTTTCATACTCTCAGGGATATTTTATTCTCTTAATTTACTTCTTATAGATTCGCAACCATTTTCGAAATATGGGACTTTTGAAATTGCTTGAAAACTTATATCATTTTTGAAAAAGATATTTGAAGAGGCCAAGGACGTAAAGCCGTGCTCTAATACCATCTATCGCGCCCCAATCCCGTAAGGGCCGATCGTCCTCACTTGGTCCCTACGAAACCGATCGTCCTCACTTGGACGCGATTTCGTACAAGCCTAAGTTGCGGTTGCACCAGGCAAAGTACCTGCACAAGATACAAATCAGACAAAAATATACATATATAGGCACGTAATGTAAATACAGAGAACCAAAGTTGAACACATTTGATAGGAACACAAAATACTTTCTTTACTGATACTTGAAGATTTGGATTACAAAGTACTTGCTTGGCTGAGTTATAAAATATGCCTTAGAAGGCTTACAACTCTTTTTATATTTCCAAAATTAGCCACAACGCCCACACATTATATCCTTTTAGTAGGACCAAAATATCAAAACATCTAGCAGAAGAGGAGTTACCCACTGGAGAGGAAAGCTAAGGAAGCAGCACGAGCACGATCCCTCAAAAGGTTGCGCTAACTCATATTAGAATGCTTGCCAAGCTCTCGCGTCCAGTACCTGGATATTTTCCCACAAATGTGGGTCAGTACTACCACATGTACTGGTAAGAGACTGTGGCCAAACTCACATAGAAATCCACACTAAGTAAGCAGGTGAAGCTAGCATTATTAGGTGATCTTTCTAGTTGTCTAGTTTTATTCTTAACAATTTATGCAAGTGAACATAGACAATAATTGAACCATGCACATGATATTTCTTACCCACGGCCGAGCGGTTATCCCTGTAGCAGACACACAAATTAGCAATAATTTGTATATATGAATAAACTCATGCATCTGTGTTGGCATCAAGTGTCAAGTGTGCATATAAGAGATGACTTATCATGCGACCTAACTATATGATGGCCTATGGAAAAACCTATTGTTTATAGACGTGAACACCCCTCTAATCGCAAGGACTTCTTTGCCTCAAGGTGTTCCTCTAATCCCATGTCACCTCCACTTTTCAGATTAAGGATATTTTCATCTTTTTATAATTAATATGTAAATGATTGCATAATATTTAATTATATTTAATAATTATAATTTTATTTAATTATTGTACCTTACCGTTGCTTCAATAATTAGAGAGCTACGCTAGCCCTTGTCTCCTAACCAAATTTATAACCTTGTCCTAGACATGCCTGTCTTCTTTTCTGACCTTTGTGTGACTCATAATTATGTCTTATTGTGGTTCATTTTAGACACACAACATTCATCGCAACCGATTGTATTTAATTCTTTATAAATCTAACTTGTACCTTTGTGTGTTTCAATCGAAATTGGAGACACAACCTCGACCTATTTTGAGCAACCCAAATTAGGATAATATTCTACACTAAGTCTACTATATTCATGATGCTTGTGTCTCACTTAAATTCAGTCCATGTTACTTCTAATTAATTTTAGAACACCCCTTGTATTTATTTAATTAATTAAACAATAAATCCAATTTTATGCAATTTTCTAATTGTTGGGCACTTTTATGCAAAAGTGTATTAAGGTGTCCATCCTATTGGACACGATACCTGAATAAACCCATTTCTCCTTCATGTATATTTTTCCAAAAATTTTGGGAGTGTGCAATTGCAATATCAACCTCCTTGAAACCATGGCCTCAAAACCTTGAACTAATGCATCATAGCCTTCCATTTTAATTCCATTTAAATCCTAACCATTAAAATTATCCATGGCAAGCCCAATCCCAAAGAGGGCTTTGACCAAGCCAAATTCTAGGTCAACCCAAATTCTACTACCTATATATAGTATTATTCTTCTTTACTTTTCTTTTCCTTCTAAACCTAAACCTAAAAACTACAGCCGACCACCCCCTTCCCTTATTCATCTTTTCCGTCGACTACACCCGCCTCCACGACGCCGGACTCTATCGACCAACCCGCTGCCCAGCACCCCCTCGACCGGACGAACCCCATCGCCTCGTTGTTCTCCTCCAAGCCGAGCAACACCCGCCTCCATCCCGTCGTAGCAACCGCGAGACCCGACGACCTCCCTCTACTCCGTCGAACCTCGCCACCCCCTCGCTCACTGCATTCGACTGAAGTCGCCTGGAGCCGAGCCAACCCCGACCCTCCCCGTTCGGCTGAAGTCGCCTAAAACCCGCTGTCCCGACCGCTGGACCGGACTACCACTCGACCGGAGCATCCCGCTCGCTAGCCGACGACGTAACCGCCTGACCCGTTGCTCAACACCTGCTGTCAACCCTTTGATGAACTGAACCGAGCACTCTGCGACGACCTCGACGCACGCAACTCGTCCCACGTACCCAGGTTCGAGTCCCCTCCCCCTTACGTAGACGCACACGCACACGCGTATTATATCTTTGTATGCATACATATTTAGCCATGGTTTAGTATACGCGTATTGTTTGGTATATGGATATATATATATATATATATATATATATATATATATATATATATATATATATATATATATATATATATATATATATAATTGGTATATACGTATTGGCATACATATTAATATATGTCCAAATAAATATTAATGTATATATACATATAGTATAATTCTCAATTAGTATATATAAAATATACGTATATGTATTGTACATGCATCCCTAGTACATGTTTAATAAATGTATATATGGACATAATATAAATTTTATTAAGTATATACATACATTTATTATATGTGTAATTAATTAGTGTTATTATATATGATAAATAATAATATGTATTAGATGTCTATGTACTAGATGACCGAGTGTGACCACGGATACCCCGTAGTTACGTTGACCTGTGACCATGTAGCATGTTAGCAGACTGCCATATGTACACTGATGTACTGGCAAGACCCGTATCAATGACTGTCTGTTATGCATAGCAACTACAGACGTGATACCCCTAGCATAGTCTCTGAGATCATTGTATTTGGATTGTGTGTGTAGTATAATGTCTGATGTAATTGTATTATATGATATGTCTATAGGACCGTTGGATCCTTCAGACGATACTTTGGAACCCGGACATTGATATTGCCAGCTAAGGACCGTAGGCGAGTACATTCTCTGACAGTTTTCATTATGTTAATTATCTCTATAACTCTTGTTGTATAGCGTACATGACTCTGATACTGTTATTTACACGAGTTGGCATTATTGAGACTTGTCACGAGGAGTCGTGATTTGGAATCCATCGTGCTAGCTAGGAAAAATGGGAAAATATTAGTAGCTTATATGATCATACCCAAACTTTACATACATCATAGCTCACCCATACTTCACATAGGTGCAGCGTGACCATTACATGCCTCATAGCTGTTACATATGGTTAGCCTGACTATTACTCGCATCATAGATATCCGGATGGTTAGCCTGACCTTATAAGGATGATCGCTAACCAATGTAATAAGCCTGATCAGTCCTAAGCCGATCACATGATATGCTGATGTTTCACACACTTAGTTAGATGATTCTTGACATGTATCTCTAGTATATTGATCTAGCATCTCCACATGTTCTAGTTATTGTTCTTGTACACACTTATATACCAGTTCATTGTTCTTGCGTGTACTTGTATTTCTATTTCATTGCTAGATGTATATTGATGATGATGTTCCAATATTTTTTTATTCCAGTACTTCATTATGTCCCGTATTTCTTATTGCCAGTATTTATATATGTCTTATATCTCTTTACACTGTGTTATAGATTTTGTCAATATATGTGGAATTGCTGTTAGTGCTTGTACTTCGTTCCAATCCTGACTGGATATTTTTTCCAAAGGATCTTGAGGATTTTTGTACCACATACTATGGACCAGGTATAGATGTAGATTACACACCAGAGATCTTAGAGGAGACTATTCCTTTGGATAAGACATCACCTGCAACTATCTATATAGTATTATATTATGCACTGAGACTTATTGAGGTTTATTTCAGTTTATGTTAGACTTATGTTAAGTTTAATTTAAGACTTTTGGAGACTTTATGTTGGACAGCTAGACTGTGGTTTATCTACATCTTGAGACATTGTGTTGACTATGTCTTTTTTCTTATCTTTTATCCTGCCTTTATACTCTTATAGATATTGTGATTGAGTTTACATTATGAGATATTGTGAGATGTATATTGTCCTCCTTATGGAGATGGATATCATTGACAGGTGTTTAGTTATATAGTATTACTGTGACCTAGACAGCGTTCTACCGCCGATGCTGGAGCGTAGGCTGGACGTACCCACGCTCTCGTGCCCCTATACCGGGTGCGGGTCATGACATCCCCCCCAGGAAGAATGATCCCCAGTGCCCCGAGAACCGTTCGTGGGATCTCTCCTTGTGCACAAGTTATCTTAAGACCAATGTATTGAATGCAACTCTATCATATAAACTCTTACTATGCAGCAGATTTAGACTATAAAAGAATATCTCCATCTATCTTTACTTTTATTCTTTAGTAACCTATGCGAGATTCTACAAACATCTCTATGCAGCATATGAGTAAGGAATATATATACATCTATTTGAACAAGCATTTGCAATAATTCTATTTGTATAAAATCAAGCATGCAATTTATCTCTTTTAGCTTATTTTATTTAGTGAGACAACATTGTATAGGGACAGGTAACTCATGTAGACTGGAGATCATTTTATTACGGCGTGTGAACTGAAGGATTCATCGAAGGGCCTAAGCTACTTACCGATTGAATCAAACGAGAGGATGAGGAAGCCTTATGCAATGATCACTCCTTGGTTATGCATCCTGAAATTATAATAATTACTTGGTTAGCATCCTTCGATCTCTTTCCCTTACAATTCAAAAAGAATGCACAAGAGAGAAAAGCGAGTCATGAAAACCAAGTCGTCAAAAGCAAGACAAAATACAAAGCAACACAAAACCAAAAAGCAAAGCAACCAATAAAAACTCTTGGACTTATTTCAATAGAAGTCATTCCATCAATTGGAAGGTTTCATTGTATTTCATCCGTGTTGATTTGGTGGTAAGATTTCCTCGAGACTCGATTCTTAACTGAGTCGAAGTAGAAAGTGTTCCATAAGTAACCGTTTGGAGCGGGGCATTACAGCATGGAGTCTAGGCCGCATAGGACCAGACTCGTATATAGTGTATGGGGTCTGGAACGTATGAGGCCCCGTACACTTGGTGTTGCACCCTTGTCAGAAGTCATTATTTGTCTGATGAGAGCTTCTTGTCGCTTAGTGTAATCACATCTTTCAAGGGATTCAAAAAAATCATTTTTATCAGGATTCTATGTCAGACATAAATCGCTGTCAGACCTTTATGCGACCAATATTTGGGGGCGTATGGATGTTGTTGTTTTTTGGCAGCATGGCCATCTTATAGCATGATTTTTTTTAAATCGACTTTGGGACGCATGTTTGTTGAGCGCATGGATCTAAATTTTTTATGCTTCTACAAGACCCCCTTCAAAGTTTTCAAACTGATAAGTTTGTGATTCTTTGAATAAAAAGCATGGAGGAGATGATTTTGGGCCGCATGGACAAGTTTTCACTAGGCTGTCAAATCTCTATTTTATGTAGGATTTGGCGCGATCTCCGAGGATATTTCTTGGGACTCTGTGTTAACCATTGTTTTTATAGAGATAAATATGGATTACACAAATTTAGGCATCCCGTTCATCGTCATAATTTTCTGGTTCATCGTCTTGATCTTCTCAGGCACCCAAAGAGCCTATAAATAGGCAGGCTAGGGAGAAGGAGAGAGAACTTTTATCTTTCGGCTTCTCCCTCTTTTTGCGAAAGAAGATGTCGAGGGCTACTGTTCGTCTTGGCCAGGAGTTTGTTAGGAGCGACGTCGATCCGTGGCCCCTAAGGCTGGCATTCTCTTTGGAGGTAAGAGATGGTGTCATAGTGGCAGGGACACACACACAGAGACATAAGTACACGACCTCATAGTGTGGATGAGAAATTATCTAGAATACGTGCGGGCTACGCCCTCACGGAGTTCTATCGTATAGCTGTCAGTCATCTATAACATGTGCGCATAGCCTATCTATGGCTTGGCATCATGGATGAGGAATTGGTCCATCTGCAGCTTGGCTGCATGGCTGAGTGTTTCTCTTGCTCATGTGCACGGACTTTCCTATCTCGAGATGTCCCCTCCTGTACGAGGCTGTGAATTGGAAGTAGCATGCAGCCATTGTACATATTTATAATCTTTGTTGGAGACTAATGTGTATTCTTCTTATGCAAGTTTTACCACCTTTTATATTACCCAAGATGGAGTATGGAAGGATATCATAGAACCTGTTATTCTAAGAGAATGCCAACCTTATGATTCTTCATCAAGTACTGATCTAGGAGACGATGACGGTTTGCCAAGAACTGATCCAGGAGACGAGGATGAACATCCTGCATTATGCGCAGAGTTTTCCATGTCTATGCAGTGTGCTAGTTACCTTTCTCCCCTTTATGCGGCTTGCTACCAATTGGGGGCATGCGACATCGATGATAGGATTTGGATTAATTATTATTCATGTCTTCGGTCTTACCACATGGTTGTAGAGTGCCTACTCCTGCTCCTCCCTTGCTATCCTTCAGTATGAATTCTTTTTCATATACTGAGATTTGCACTGTGGAGGGATAATCCAGAAAGTATTGAGTTTCACTGTGGGCTCGACTTGTGTCAGTAGCAACGATAGCACGGAGGGGCGCCTCTAATAAAAAAAGGTTCATATCAACGAGACTTTATGAAAACCCTTAAAATGGATTTCCATCATATGTACTCATGACCTTGAATACTAATAAAAAACTCTTGAATGTAATGGATTTCCATCATATGTACTCATAACCCTGAATATTGATCAATAAAGTCTCTTCTTTTTTAGAATTTCTCCTTTTGTATTTGTCATATTATATGTTGACTTTAGGTATTATACTAGAGGTAATATGGATGTAGCACAATACTGTAGTCTTTTACGGATATCCCACTGGAGGATATTTAGTAGACCTATTACTTTTTGCGCTTGAGTGCAAGTAATAGATTCGAAACAAGCCTTGCCAGAGGTGATATGGACGTGGCAAGTTTTGTGGACTTAACACCGCTGGCATACTTAGAGTTAAATACGGGTGCTAAGTTTTTGGACGACGATCGATATCAGAGATAATGTGGACGTAATAATCTATAGTCAAGTAGAAAGGTTTGCTCAGAGGTGAGAAGGATATGGCAACCCTACTGGGGAGGATGTGAGAATGATAGATCAAAGGCAACGTGGACGTGAGCTAATCGATAGTCGTACCGAGTGGTTTGGTACAATCCTGGTATTTTGTGGAAGGAAAAAGAAACTAGCCAGAGGTAATATAGACGTGGCTATTTTCTTTTAATGGAAAATATAGATAGCTCATAGTTCAGAGGTAATATGGACGTGAACTATTTGCTTCTATTGAGGACATCCTATTGGAGGATCTTTTAGTAGACTTATTACTTCTTGCGAATGAGAGTGCAAGTAATAAGTTCGAGACAAAACCCTATCATATGTAATATAGACCTGATAGATTTTGTGGATCCATTACTTCTTGTGCACCTGAGTGCAAGTAATAGGTTTGAGATAAGCCCTGCCAGAGGTAATATGAACATGGCAGATTTTTTGGACTTAACACCGCTGGCATACTTAGAGTTAAGTACATGTGATAAGTTGAGATAAAAATCAATATTATGATTAATGTGGATGTGATAATCGATAGCAAAATTCGAAAGCTTTGCTCAGAGGTAATATGGACATGGCAAACTTGATCGGGGATAAATATTAGGACATTAGTTCAGAGGTAATATGGACGTGAACCAATATCCAAAAAACTCACAAAGGAGTGGTTTGCTGAGTGTGGTTTACCCGAGAATATAGATAGACTGAGGGTTATTATGTTGGGAAGATTATTAGGCTGATATCTCAGAGATAATATGGACATGGCTAGCATCCAACGAGACTGGTTTTTGAGCGATCCTTGCGGGAGTATGTAGGTGGACCTGAGGACTGCTCCGCTAAAGAGATTTTGGATCCAATATCCGTTGCGTATCCAGGACTCCTGAATACCGATAATGGATTATTGAGTAAGGGTAATATCGTGCATAAGCACTCACTAGGGATGAACAACAAAAAGGGGGAACCCTGTACATTTTTGTTTTTATGATGGGGATAGAGAGTACAAGCATAGCCTTAGACACAGTACTTTTTTAGGAACTTTTCGTTGATGGACATCATGAGCAAGTCGCCATTATGTTTTGCCATTCGGTAGGCGCCGTTAGAGAATACATATTCTATAACTAACGGGCCTTCCCATTTGGATTGGAACTTACTGGTCGTCTTGTGAGTCATAACTATCGACCGTCTTACTGCCAGGATGAGATCACCCACTTGGTAAGTCATCTTCTTAATCCATTTGTTGAAGGCCCTTGAGACACGTGCTTTGTAGTGCCCCACTTCGCGTTGGCACTATGTATAAGAGATATCGGTTTACTGACTCAAGTCAAAGTCTTCTCGGAGAGTTTCTGGTCGAAACACAAGACGATTGATCTGGGTGAGTGGACAGAAACTTCATTCTCTGATTCTTACATGCCTTAATAATGAATCTGAGTTTTTGAAATGCTTGTTTTCTTAAGAAGATAGTTTTATAAGAAGAATGATAGAACCTGACTCTGCATGCTTAATAAGAGAACTCGTATATCTTATCATTGAAACGCACATGCTTGCTTAACTAGAGAACTTTAATGCTTGTCTAAAAAAATATAGAGATAAAACTATTACCATGCTAAAAAAAGATAGAAATATTGCATGCTTAGTTATACGAATATCGCTATCAAACGAACCATTGCCATGCTAATAGACAAGAGAAATAGATATTCATATATTTTTATTGTATATTCTAAAGAAAGAGTAGAACTACATGCTTAGTTAAAGAGATAGAGAACTGTTTCCATTCTTGCTTGCTTAAATAGAGATTATTATATATTTTCATAGAAGTTATTGAAATGCTTGAACGATATCAGAGAAATGGCAGCCAGTCAGCATAAGAGATAGAAATAGCGGTATGTCCATACTGAGACAAAGACAGAGATAGAGAGAAGAGATTGAATATATGCTTGTTATTGAACTGCTGCATCCATATAGAGTTTATCTGATAGATTTACATTCATGCATTGGTCTTGGACAACTTATGCACAAGGATCATCCCACGAACAATTTTTTGGGGCGCTGGGGATCGTTCGCCCTGGGGGTGATCAGAGGAATACCTGAGGCAAAGAAGTCCTCGCAATCAGAGGGTATTCACGTCTATTAGATAGCTAGTTCATGTATCAAAGCAGCTAAGTATATGAGCGAGTATATATTAGTGTAGTGTTGGGCCATGATAATACTGCTTCTAATCTTAAGAAAGTAGACTCATGGACCATCATATAGTTATGTCGCATGCTAGGATTCAGCCTTCTTGCATACCTAACTGTTTGATGCAGAGACGGACAGGAAAAGAGAACCATATTCTTATATATGCAAATATTTCTAACTCGTATGTCTACTGCAGGGATAACTGCTCAGAAAAAGGGTATGAATAACTGAATAAGTGATATGCATGCTATCAAACATGCTCTCTTATATTGAATGCCATCATAAAGAAGTCTTATTTTCGTATATGCTTCTATATCGTTCATACGATAAGATATAACAGATGATAAGAGTAAGAGAGATGCATAGAGAAAGATGCTAAGAAGATAGTCCACTAGATGCTTGCTAAAGTCTTTAGAGAAATGCTTATGATTCACGAGACACGTTGTGCATCAGAGATAGTAAATGAATCTTACATATCGTATATGAACTGCTTGTCTTGCCTGCTTACTTGTATATCGAGCATGAACTCAGTTTTCAAAGATGTTTCCAAAAAGAAGTAATATGACTCCGTTCCTATACTGTATGTAATGAACCTAGGTAAAATTAGAAAGATCACTAGTAATAAAATATTTTGCCACATGCTTACTTAGTATTGGTTTCAGGAAATGTTGCTTCTGTTCATTAATTTTAGACTTACCAGTACTTTCTCCAAAGTGCTGACCCACCAGCAGTTTTCTTGTTCTCAGGTGTTGGATCGTCCAAGGAAATGATAGCCATGCCTCATCCCAAGGACCCAAAAATCTAGAGTCGATGTCTTGAGTCGTATCGAGATTGCTTTGAGCTGCTTTTGTATAGAGGGACATAATATATGGAACGGTGTCATTTTAATCGAGACAAAGATAGCTTGAGTGAACTGTAATCTCAGCCAAGCGCCGCTTGTAACACTTTTGAATATCAATAAAGAGCTTATTTTCATATGCCATTGTGTTCTTTATTTTTCTACAATATTGTGCTGCTGTTCCCGTCTTAAATAGCTTATTTGCCCTTGTTCAAAGCTTTAGCCTGGTGCAAGTGCAGCTTAGGCTTGCACGACATCATGCCCGTGCGAGGATGATCGGTCCCGCAAGGACCCAAGCGGGGACGAACGGCACCCCCTACATGACCAGGGCAAGACATAATGGTATCAGAGCTACTCGATTCTTTGCCCATTTTGTTGCCTTTGACTCAGAGATATCCTAGATGTTGTGATGCAATGAACGTTCCATACAATAAGTCCATAGATATTCTCAAAGATGCTAGCAAAAAGTTTTCTGGATTTGATTTATCGCTTGAGAGTTTTGGCTTCTGATTTCTGTTTTTCCTGAGTAATCATTTTTTATTGCTAAAGTTTTCGATTGAGGATGGTGAAGGATGAGACCTATCGCTGCTCTGAATATCAAAAGTTTTTCTTGATGTTTTGAGGATAAAACTCTTTCTTGGTGGGTAAGTATGTAGTACCCCTCTCTGCGTTGGTACTATGTACAAGAGATATCGGTTTGCTGACTCGAGGGAAGTCTACTCGGAGAGTTTCCTGTCGAAATACAAGACGATTGATCTGAGTGAGTGGGTAAAAACTTTATTCTCTGATTCTTGCATGCCTTAATAATGAATCTGAGTTTTTGAAATGCTTATTTGCTTAAAAAGATAGTTTCATAATAAGAATGGTAGAACCTGACTCTGCATGCTTAATAAGAGAACTCGTATAGCTTGTCATTGAAATGAATCTGCTTGCTTAACTAGAGAACTTTAATGCTTGGATAAAAAAAGATAGAGATAGAACCATTGCCATGCTAAAAAAAGATAGAAATATTACATGCTTAGTTACACGGACACCGCTATCAAATGAACCGCTGCCATGCTAATAGACAAGATAAATAGATATTCATATATTTCTATCGTATATGCTAAAGAAAGAGTAGAACTGTATGCTTAGTTAAAGAGATAGAGAATGGTTTCCATGCTTGCCTGCTTAAATAGATATTGTTATATGTTTCCATAGATGTTATCGAAATTCTTGAACAGTATCAGAGAAATATCAACCAGTCTGCATAATAGATAGAAATGGTGGCATGTCCGCACTAAGACAGAGACAGAGATAGAGAGAAGAGATTGAATATATGTTATCATGCCCCAGTCCTAAAATACGTAGGACTAGGAATACGTAAGCATGCCAGCCGTATTTATATGGAGACTCCAATATATGAAAACCATAACACATACGTACGTTGTATTATGAACAATAATTCATAAGTGGTATATAATTATCACAAGTCACAGGGCATAACTAAATCTCATCTACATAATTAAATAGAATTAAATAACCAATCTACTATATAACTGAATCTCAATATAAAGTATCAAAGAATGATAGTCGGGTGAAAATAATCCACTGCCAAACTAGAATATAAGGAAAACCACATAAGAACATCTAATGAACCATGAGACTCGAAGAGAAGACCTCCTCAAAAGAGATAAGTAGCAAGTCCTGATCCGTACTCCTGTGAATAGTCAAGATCGTATATACCTGGAAAGGGACCTGGCCCTCAAAGAAACTTAACAAAATACATAAAAGTATGCCAATTGAATACAGTAAACATGCATAATAGATAGAAAGTATATAAGTACGCTGTACTAGACAATCTATATGAAATGCATAATGAGGACAACTTTTCGATGTATGGGCATGGGTAGGCTACCCTATCTAATCTCATAACTCATACACACGTCTAGAACATCAACAATCGACATACCTCAAGGGTAGCGACCAGCGCGACACCAGAAATTGACATACCTCGAGGGTAGCGACCAGCGTGACATAACTACCATAGTGCATGCTAGTTACTATGGTTTACCAGAGTGTTTATAGCCCATACGCCTACTGATTGTCCTTCCCTCTCATGATACTATGTGTCAAGTGTGTGTCAACATATATATAGTATATAATTATGACTGAAAGAAAACAAACATGCAATGAATATATAAAAATATAATAAGTATGCAAAGTACTATAAACAATTTGGCAAGGTATCTTGCCTGGTCTGAAAAAGAATGAAGTCCCAACTCAAGGCATCGTCCGATCTACCCGTCACATAAATTAAACAAGTTAGGTTACAAAAGTGGGTGACTAGGTTCCTCTATTTTAATCTATTTTAATTCTGAATAAAATAACCTAAAATGGTATTTTAATCTTATTATAATCTAATTTTATTGTTAAACCTAAATTTTGGTCCAAAAAAAGTCAACTTTACGGATTTGTGATCCGTGACACGCAAATCGAGTCAATCCGTTGACCAAAAAGTTAACCAACTCAAATCCTAGATTTATGTGTAAAATACTATAGAATTTAGTACTACATGAATGCCGGAATCGATGGTTTCATAAAATCACATGTCGGTAAAGAGTTATGTCCACAATGGCGCACATATGACAATTTATGGTGGTTTCCTATTTACCTTTACGTTGCACAAATTTTCTAGTAAATTAAACTTATATGTTAAATTATAAAATATTATTTTATGTAATTTCATCATATCAACTTTTTGAAACTTTAAACGGTTCATAATTCTGAATTAGGGATCTCCCAAAATCTCGAAAATACGAAAACGCGTCTAATTTCGGACAGCTGGCACTTTTAGAATTTTTTGGAAAAATAAGTTCATAAATTATTAAAATAATTTATATATTCAGAAAACTAACCTTGATATGGTTCTAACAAAAAAAGTAGAACGCGTTTGGAGTCCGGAGCTAAGAGATATCGTCTTTTTAAGTCGTCATAACTACTAGAAAATGAGGCTGAATTTATGACAATTTTTGACTGTTTTTGACGAAAAAGAGAGGATTTTGGGGAAAAAAATATGAAAGAAGAGTTTATTCCATAAGTCTAATAGATATTTATAATGGTGGTGACTACTTAATTGAATACGACTATGATTGACTAATTTGGATATGATTATGATGAGTTTAAATAAGGATATGATATACATAAAGTTGCTTTCCTAGTACGCTCAGGATTTGAATTAATTTAAAATAGAGTTTAGTTCATCTCAATAATTTATAATCTTAAATAGAATTAGAGATAATACAAATAATTTATATATAATCTTATTAATATCTATTAACACTAAATTAGCATCTATCTAATATTAACACTATATATATCCAAATAAATCCTAAAAATTTTTAAAAATCTAAATAAATTAAATAAAAATATAATTAAATATTTTAACCTAAAATAAATATTTGGTAGGAATAATATGCGATTATGGTCTCATAGTAAGTCATGAAAGTCCTAGAAATTTATGTTTCCTATGTTTTAATTACCTAAATATTCTAGAAAAATATTCAAAAATCTAAAATAGCCTTAAAATGATTCTAAATAAATATTTACATAAGTAAATATACTAAGAAATTTATTTTCTAATTAGCTAAGAGAATACTTTAAAGTAATTTAATATTTAAAATAATTTATAATAAATATAATAATATAAAATACACACAAAATATCTATTTTGGGTGAGGGGGTTTACATATGCTTATTATTGAACTGATGCATCCATATAGAGTTTATCTGATAGAGTTGCATTCATGCATTGGTCTTAGACAACTTGTGCGCAAGGATTATCCCACAAAGTTGGATAGCATCTTTGAGGATATCAAATATATATTTTTTACTGCGGGATCGGGACGTGACATGCTTGGTACAGCTCAATACGATGTTGAGCTAAGAGACGCTTCTCGTCGAGTTCTTCTAACTCTTGTAGTTGTCGGTGATGATTGTCATTGACTGATAGCTGGTTGGAGAGAGCTACTCAGAGTAAGACAATTTGGATCTCGAAGGGGAGGACCGCTTCGCTCTCGTAGACATTCACCCAGCTGGCATCCAAAATGTTATTCGATAAGCCCAGAGATATTCATCCAGCTTCTCATTCCAGTCACACTTACTGTGTAATGACTTATTCTGTTCAAGCGGATAGCCGATTCAAATGGTGCAAGTGCAACGACCCAACCCGCTTTGCTCAGCGAGAATACTCATTTGAGGCAAAAGATTCTAAGCTTGGCCCTTCAGGAGTTCATTCTTAGACTTTCAATGGCGTGCTAGGAGTATCGCTCGACCGAGACGAATCATCGCTAAGGTGGGTGGCTACGATGAACCTGTCTTTGCTTAGCCTGCACACTTAAAAATATGGACGATACATGATAGTCTCTAGGTGAATCACTCATTGCATGCTAATAAAGAATACAACATACCTAGCTAAGAGAATAATTCTATCTTGTATTGCTTGTGTTAGAACATGAAAATAAAACTTGGCTTATAATTGGACCCTCACATGCTACTTTAGCTTCGTGCAAGTAGACCCCGCTATGCCTTTAGTAAATCATTATATACTCTTCGTAGTGCACTGCTTTACTTGTTTACACTGCTCGTCCCATAGATTATGTCGTCCGATATGTCCCTGTACTGTTTTACTCCTTGCACTACCCTTTAGACCCTTGTTATTGTAAAGACTTATGTTCTAAGGTAGACTATACAATATGTTTCCTTATTCTTATTTTTCCAATAAATAAATGCTTGCCTGCTCACATTGTAACTTGTACTTGTTTGCCTCATTTTAACGCTTGTCACATAATATTTTATCGTGATCCAGTAACACTATCTATATCATGAATGCATCTAGTTAGCCAGAAGACTATCAAATAGTCCTTCTGTGCATTATGAACCAGCAAGTATTCGGGACCGTTAGGTCGCTATGGTAGTTCCCAAACCAGGAGAATACACCATGTCAATTTTAACTCTGAACGAAAATCAGGTCAAGTAAAGCAAGAATCACAGATCGTGGAGCATACTCGTTCTGAACAAGAATCAAGAATTAATATCCCGTGTCATAAATTTTGTGAACCTGAGACCCAAGACTTGCATGTCACGGACAACTTGGTAACAAGGAAGAATTTTGAATTTCATTCCATAAACGATCTTCGAGGCACCAGGGCCGATCCAATCCGGATGAAACTCGTACAGCCTTTTATGTTCGAGTAGGATGGCGTCTTCGCTTACGCCGTGCTATCCTCGCTCAAAAGGCTGATATCTCATATACTGGATGGGATGGCTTGTAGTAGCACACCATGTACTTTGTTTTCATACCATCCTCTACAAAGACTATAAGTCATCCTTTATGGCTATGCCAACGACTCATGTTCATATAGATAAGTCATCCTCGCTTAGCGATAATTAGCGTGTGAGTCATTAC
Source organism: Iris macrosiphon (assembly GCA_036927795.1). Classification (NCBI taxonomy): domain Eukaryota; kingdom Viridiplantae; phylum Streptophyta; class Magnoliopsida; order Asparagales; family Iridaceae; genus Iris; species Iris macrosiphon. The sequence continues at coordinate 168,022,310 of JAYESA010000006.1, read as the reverse complement.
ATCATGCCTAATAATCTGAGATATGGATATGAGTATAAGACACTTGTAACTATTTGAACACTTGAGCATCTTCTGCAACACACCTGAGTAATCCATGTAACTCGTGCACCTGAGTCAGAACCCCGTCCGTGATACTTGTGTTTGCTTATGCATTTTTCTTGGATTTTATTACATATATACTCATGCTTGGTTTAAATTGGTTGCCTTAGACAGGAAAGGACAAATAATAAGTTGGTAAGTCTCACCGTATTAATTTTATATTGTACGGTGCACTGCCACATGAGTTAGAATTTTTATTATGCCATAAAACTGATCCTAAGACAAGACTAGAAAGATAACTTAATAGATGGTGCACGGAACCTATATAACGTGTTTAGATTTATCGAGCGGGCGAGAAGCCTCCCCACCAGTGCAATCATCTGCTGATAACCCACCAGATTGCTTGCATGATGCAGAAGAACCTCGTTCGGTACAAAAATCCCTTCGTGCGTGCTAAGACGTAGAGTTCGCTCTGGAGCCTTGGAGCGTTGTGTCCGAAACTGAAGCACGTATATAAGAAATAATGTTAGAATATCTTCTATGTATCATTCCACAGTTGTAGCCACTTGGCACTCTTTTATTGTTTTAAGAGAGAGAGAACTTGAGTGACTTGTAATCTCAGCCTAGTAATACTGATTCAATATCAATAAAGTGCTTGTATTCTATCTATACTTGTGTTATTCAATGCTTCCGCTATTGATGACTTTGTAAACATGTTACCAATCACCTGTTCATTTCTTATTCTGTAATATTCGGACTATCCGTACGACTCTGTGGTTTAGATACTTTATTTCCTGTTCGGATCATGGCCTTGCACGGGCACAGCTTGTGCTCGTGCGACATCACGTCCATATGGAAAAGATCGTACCATAAGAGCACTGGCATGTTGATTCGCGTCCAGCGGGGACGGCCGATTCCTGAGGAAGATCGGAGCGTGACATATTGGTATCAGAGCATCGGCTTTATGTCTTTGGATTTCTTATCAATTTTTTTAGTTTTGAAAGCTCGTTCGTAGTTTATGTGCATACGCTCTCTCTCGTTGACCTGTTGGGATATTCCATACAATGAGTCTAAATAATTTCAAAAGTGTATATGATTGATATGATTGCTTGAATTGATAGTTATGCGAAGACTATTTTTCTGACATGTGTTAGACTTTATGGGAATAGACTCGTGCTAGAATTTGTAAGTTATATACGAACCCGAATATATATACATGATTTCCAAGCTGGTTAGTGTGTGAAATAGAATATCGTTTGGACCGTTAACTATGCACACAAACTTTCGGCTAAGTTGTGTTGAGTATCGCGTGCCAAGACCCTTTTTTGGTGCTAGCAAATTTGCAAGCGAGATTGAGATATCGTTCAGATAAGGATAAGTCATACTTAGAATAAAAACTGAAAGAATATTATCAACTTATCACTAAGGCGAATATAGTAGATCGTGCTTGGATTTTGGGAAATAGCTCGGACGGTATTTTATGTCGACAGATAAAAATCAAATATGGTATAATTGGATGACTATCAATAGGAATATATATATATATATATATATATATATATATATATATATATATATATATATATACGAGACTAAGATTTACCGTAGTGATGCTTAGGTATCGCACAGGAATTCTAAGGAACGACTTGGTGATTATGCTAGCGAGTTATGCGAACACGATTGAGGATTTAATTTGGTGACTCGATTCCTGAGTAGTGTATGGATTATTTTAAAAATATTCAAGCAAATTCATAGTTCTCGTACGATAGTTAGTTTGAATAATTGAGAATGTGTTGAACAAGTGATAAGGCTTATATCGAATAGGGACTCAAGGTAATAGAAACTTAGAGGAAATTTGGTGAATCGTGCGGGCAATTTTTAATTGAATTAAAATAGATTAAACTTGAGTATGATATCGCCCGATATAAGTTAGCCTGAGAATGGATATTATGGTTTCGAATCAATATGCATAAAATGGTATCGATAGTTGGAAGATAGCCGGATTGATACAAGTAAAAGAATATTGTGGTTCGATGAAAGAGGTAAGCGAAAATGGATTCGATCTGGAGTTTGGAAGAATGATCTTAAATCTAGTTCGAATGATAACTCTCGAAAATTAGTCCCAATAGAGAATTATTATCCTGCGGGAGCGCTGGCATGGTGATTTTACCTCCTGTGGGGATGATCAAACTTGCGGGAACATGCTCAATGATTATTCAAATAAACTCGATAAAATTTAACGTATCAAAAGTGAATAGACTTTGGCTTAAGTATTAAACTTAGTTGTTTTAGGAATGCTGGAGGTAGACTACAAATTGATCAAACAGTAACAATAAAGTTGGACGATTTGTCTAGATGAATTATGATCACGGCATGAACGAACATGATTTGGTGGATATATATAACTTGGATGGAGTAAAGTATAATGATAAGGTGTCTTGATCATTTTGATGATAACTATAATGTTTAACATTCTTGTCTTGTGCGAGCATAACTTCATGCTCGTACATGCGTCACACCCGAATTAGAACGATTATCTAGCGGGAGCGTTGGCGTGGTGATCTCATATCCAGCAAGGATGATCGAACTTACGGAAGACCGGAGCATGACATTGAAGGATCATCTTGACTAGTGGTTCGACATGATAAGATAAGTTTGGGAATAAAAATGAATCAAAAGTGTTTCAAGGATGAGTTAGCCTAGAACCTATAGTAAGACACGCTTGATGATTTCGTGAATGGATACACGAATCTTGTTGGACGACTTGGAGTTATGATCAAAGACTTAGAGTTGAATCGTGGCTTGGTGGTCTAGACTTAGAATGGATATATGTCACGCCCCAGTCCCAAAATACGTAGGACTAGGAACACGTAAGCATGCCAGCCGCATGGATATGGCAACTCCAATATATGGAAACCATATCCCATACGTACGCTGTAATATGAATATCAATCCACAAGTGGTATAAAATATATCACAAGTCACAGGGTACAATCTAAATCTCATCCACAGAAAATTAATATAAATGAATAACCAGCATCTATATAACTAGATCTCAACATAAGTATCTAAGGATGATAGTTGGATGAAAACAAATCCACTACCAACTCAAATGGAAAAGTACAACACAATAAACACAATATAGGAATACCAGCTAACAATCATGGGGTTCGGAGAGAAGACATCCACGAAACATATATAACCATCCAAATCTGCGCTCCTGTAAATACTCAAGAACAGATACACCTGGCAGAGGACCAGGTCCTCAGAGAGATACAGAAAAGCGAGCCAATTTGAATACAGTAAACATGCATATAATTTGAAAATAAATAAGTACGTTGTACAAGACAATCTATATGAATGCAAATGTGGACAACTTTTCGATGTATGGGCAAGGTTAGGCTACTCGATCTAATCCTCACAGCTCATGCGCTCGTCAGTGGACATCATCAGCCGACATACCTCTGGGGTAGCGACCCTCGGACTCCATCAATCGACATACCTCTGGGGTAGCGACCATCGGACACGACCACCATAGTGCGTGCTAGTTACTATGGTTTACCAGAGTGGTTAAAAGCCCATACGCCTAATGATTGTCCTCTATGATACTAAGTATCAAGTGTGTGTCAACATATCTAATATATAGTAATGACGGAAAGGAACTACACATGCAATAAATATACAGAAATACAATAAATATACAGAAATATACTAAGCATGCAAAATACTGTAAGAAATTTGGCAAGGTATCTTGCCTGATCTGAAAAAGAATGAAGTCCCAACTCAAGGCGTCGTCCGACCTACCCGTCACATAAATTAAATAAGTTAGGTTACAAAAGTGGGTGAATAGGTTCCTCCAATTTAATCTATTTTAATTCTGAATAAAATAACCTAAATTAGTATTTTAATCTTATTATAATCTGATTTTATTGTTAAGCTCTAATTTTGGTCCAAAGAAAGTCAACTTTAAGGATTTGTGATCCGTAGCACGCAAATTGAGGCAATCCGTTGACCAAAAAGTCAACCAACTCAAATCCTAGATTTGTGTATGGAATCCTATATATTTCAATGCTATATGAACATTGGAATAGACGGTTTCATAAAATCACAAGTCAGTAAAGAGTTATGGCCACAAGGGCGCACAGATGACAGTTTTCGGTGGTTTCCTATTTACGTCTACGTTGCACAAATTTTACAGTAGAATAAAATTATATTTTAAATTATAGAGAAATAATTTTCTAGAAGTTTATCATGTCAGCTTTTCGAAACTTCAAACGGTTCATAATTTTGAGTTCGGGATCTCCCAAAATCTTGAAAATACGAAAACGTGTCTGATTTCGGACAACTGGTACTTTCGGAATATTCTGGAAAAATAGGTTCTGAAATTACTGAAATAATTTATATATTCAAAAAATAACCTTGATATAATTCTAACAAAAAAAACTGGAACGCGTTTGGAGTCCGGAGCTAGGAGATATCGTTTTTTTAAGTCGTCATAACTACTAGAAAATGAGGCTGAATTTATAACGAATTTTGACTATTTTTGGACGAAAAAGAGAGGAGTTTGGGGATAAAAAATATGAAAGATGAGTTTATTTCATAATTCTAATAGGTATTTATAATAGTGAAGATTGTTTAATTGAATAAGACTAGGATTTGCTAATTTGGATATGATTATGATCAGTTTAAATAAGGATATGATATGCATGAAGTTGTTTTCCTAGTATGCTCAGGATTTGAATTAATTTAAAATAGAGTTTGAATTTATCTCAATAATTTATAATCTTAAATAGAATTAAAGATAATACAAATAATTTATATATAATCTTATTAATATCTATTAACACTAAATTAGCATCTACCTAATATTAAGTCTATATATATCCAAATAAATCCTAAATAATTTTAAAAATCTAAAAAATTTCTTAAAATTCTAAATAAATTACAGAAAATATAATTAAATATTTTAAACTAAAATAAATATTTGATAGGAATAACATGCAAGTATGGTCTCAAAGTAAATCATGGAAGTCCTAAAAATTTATGTTTCCTAAGTTTTAATTACCAAAAATTCTAGAAAATCTCCAAAATCTAAAATAATTCTAAATAAATATTTATATAAGTAAATATATCAAGAAATTTATTTTTTAATTAACTAAGAGAATACTCTAAAGAAATTCAACATCTATATTAAATATAATAATATAAAATACACATAAAATATATATTTTGGGTGAGGGGGTTTACAATATATGAGTTCTATCAAACATGTTTGAGGAGATAGACTATACGAATTGAAAGGCTTGACGTGCGACATGGATATACCATATATTTGACTGAACGAACTTGGACCATGTACAAACGAACGTGTTAATATGGGTAGGATGATCTGTGCTCGATATTTAAAAATCTGAGGAAAATAAGCTTGGGTAGAATATCTCGTACAAACGAACAATGGTTTGACCTTAGGAATTGGGACGAGCATCGTGCAATAAGTTCGCACGATGAATCGTGAGCATAAACTGTACCTATGACCATGTGAGCTAACCTGTAACTAGGCAGACGACCCTGTGCCAAGTGAAAGAACTTGTGTGACTGACTCTAGTGTATTGCTTGAGCAAGCCATAGTACTGGGGTAATAAGACTTATAGTTAGACTTGGAACGATAAGCGTGTATTATGTTTGACACGAACGGATGGAAGCTAGTCGGTATATCTGTGAGCACCCTTATTTTTATATAGGGTTAGTTCGGTAATTAATTTTTTTAATATTTAGTCGATAATTTAATTAAACTTTGGAAACCATTCCCTATGGTTTTAAGATCTTGAGTGCAACAACACCCTAATTTTTATATAGGGTTAGTTCGATAATTAGTTTTTTTTAATATTTAGTCGATAATTTAATTGAACTTTGGAAACCAACCCCCATGATTTTAAGATCTTGAGTGCAAAATTAGACTTTCTCTTCCAACCAACCTAGCATGCTCGACTTAGACGAGTCAAATTAGGCTCCTGCCATGTCTGTCCCTCACAAATTTGCAATTCCATACTTTATTTTGGTCGCACAACTTTTGCGATACAATTAGGAAAAAACGATGATTAATTAACCCTTTTGTCGTGGCGTACGATTTTAACACGCTATCCCAACCCATTGCTTTCAACTAAATCCATGCTACGAGCCTAACTGGTCCAATTACGCATATGACACTCGAGTTGCGTTATCGAACCCCCTACATACTCCTAATTTAATATTATATAGAAAATATAATTTATTAATTTAATATTCATTAATATTTAGTAAATATCTTTTTAATTAATATAAATTTGGTTGTAAATTATTTGTTGGAGAAAATATAAATTTTCTAGAATTTTTTCAAGTACCTAACTATTTTTGAGAATTTGATACATATAACTATTGAAAAATAAAACAAAAGAAAAGAAAAAAATAAAAGAAAAAATAAAAATAAAATCTAAACCCAATAAACCTAAACCCAAACCCGTTATCCCTAACCCAAACCCATTAAATTTAAACCTAAACCAAAACCTAAAAAACTACCTGCTCCCTACTCCTCGACCCTCTCTCCCTCTATATATATGAAAACAACAAAACTCTACCCACGCCTACACAACCTCCACCATCACCCACGCCTACAACACCTCCACAACCCGCCGGAGCAGTCGACCGCCACTGCACTGCATCGCCGCATAAGCGTCAGAGCTTCGCCGCAGCAGTCGCACAACCGGCAGCAGCAGCAGTAGCACCTTGCGCCCCCCCTTCGCACGAATGTTTCACCCTCCTCACTCATTTATTTTGCGTCTCGTCTTCGCTGGTATGTTCACAACCTAACCCTCTAATTTTTTTTCAAGTGGAATAAATTTAGGTACCCGGGTTTGATTGAAAAATTGACCAAAAGTTGGCCAAAAAACTGTTCAACAACAGTTCAAAAATTTAGTCCAAGTACCCCTGTTCATGTCCTATTTTTTACCATCACGTTAATTATTTTTAAAATATAATTGAAGAGACTTCTTCATAATGTAACCAAGATTTTTACTTTTCCTTTAGTTTTTATTAGTTTGCTTTAATGGTTAAATTATTCTGGTTCCAAAACGACCAAAAATTTATTTTTAGAACACCCAAAATCTCGCGATACGGGGTACGTCCCACCAAACGAGGCCACATCATCATGTGCAAATTGTACCAAAAGACGCATAACGTAAACACAGACGTGTGGGCTTTCACGAAACTTGATTTGGATGTGTGTGCACACCAAAATCAATGCGTATCCGCCAAAAAATACTGTATCAGCCTGTTCTAACACTCTTCATAACTTCGTGTGTACTCGTCGATTCACAACAAAACTTATGCCATTGGATTCATAGCATTATGCTGGTTCTGTGACCCAAGTTTGGATCAATTCTAAGAACGTTGACGAAATATCATTTCGTGGGCCCCATGGTTCCACATAACAGGCAATTTCGTGATCGGCTCATCAGAATCCAGTTCTGAATATTCTATTGGATTCGTATTGTTATTCTGGACCCGTAGATACTAAGTTTGATAAATTTGAAGAACTTTGTCTCTTATACGTTTTTCGGTACGAAGTGGGCCACAGGTGGACCCCGCTTTGACCCAAAACGGTCAATTTTGCCCCTGTGTCCAAATTAGACTCATGGATAGTCAATCCTAGATATTTTAAGTATTCTGAGAATAATGGTGATGTTTTTTTTAGTATCCAGAGGTGTACGTGCAGATTCTACTTTCCCAGGAGCAGTTGACAAACCTACAGAGATCCTATTATATTAATTGCTTGTGTTCTTCCTATATATATATATATATATATATATATATATATATATATATATATATATATATATATATATATATACTCTTGTGATATTCTTGTTCAACCTAGGACCGTGAGACGTTGCTTAGCGTCCGAACAAGATTCGGGTGTGGACGCCGTACGCGGAGTCGTACAACATCACCTAGAGAGTTGATTCCATGATCCTATTTTTACGTGCTTATTTTACCAAGTATGACATACCGTAGGAAACTTGACACTATTTCATGTGACAGAATCTTTCTTGAGTTATTTATGGTGATTATGTATAGGCTTACAGGATTTGTGATATAAAACTTGAATATTATATGGATATTATTATGACTCATTGTATTAGCTAGAGGTCATGATCTTGCATGTTATGGACATGAGACATCGTGGATATGAAACATGAGGTTATATTGGATGGGGAGAGACACACAGGCTACAGGCTGATTATTTATATATATACTACTGGAGGTGCCTTAGACTCTGTTTCAGATCTTTGGCCATATACTGGAGTCGTGATACTACTTACTGCTATGGGCTCCCTGACACAGAGCCTGTAGTGGTCTCAGCCTGAGTACTAGTGATGCTCTCATACGTATTTTACTTAGCTAGGTACATAGCTTGCCCTGAGGATCTGTTCTTATTTACTGTATTTTATTTTGGCTTGAGTATTTATTGTACCTTACTATGTCCCTTGAGGACCTGGATCTGGATTATGTCCACAGGTGTAGACGAGGAGAGCTATCCCGAGGTTTACTGGCAGGTGCTACTATTGGAGACATACAGGTTACAGAGGACAAGGTTATTCCGGAGGACTTCTCTTGAGTACACAGTATTCTCACCATTCATGTATTATGCTTAGTATTCTTAGATATTTGGACTTGTAGTTACTTCTGGATATTTTACTTGGATTTATTTTCTTTCTATTTTGATGACGGGTTATTTTCCATGATATTATTTATATCGCTTTGGTTGGATATATTATTTTATATTATTGTGACTAGACTTGTCTCTTTGTAATTTTGTTTCTTATTGTGGATAAGATTAGATATATAGACTGTGACAAGTATTTGTAGACCATTTTATATGTATTACAGCTTATGTGCACTCTAACAGGTCTATTAAATTGGGTTTGTCCATTGGAGTTGTGCTGCTGGCCATTGCCACGTGGCTAATCCCTTGATATTTTGGGACTGGGGCATGACAATATCGGATAGATCGTGCTTGACGGTAATGCAATGCTTGGTTTGAGTTGGAATAAAAATGACTTGGATTTTATTAACCATATTGGAGGTATCATCTTGATTTATAAGGTGAGAACCCTTAAGACTTTCCCAATTAACTCGTCCGACTCCGCTAACGCTAAGTTGGTTGAAATACATGTGTTTCGAGGATGCCTGGAATATGTGTACGATCCAAACTCAGTGATGTGCTAAAATTGAATATTGTTATAAGTGAATGTGCAAGATACGCTTGGACGAGTATATCGACTTGGATAAGTTTGTCTCAGCACTAGATCATCATTCAAGTTGGATCATACCATACCTCGTATTAAGCGATATATGTTCTGTTCTAAGGCGCATTAGAGACCGAATTAGAGCTTGGATTGAATAATAGAGCCATTTAATGAGACAGACCCACCATACATGCGATACTGATTGCTATGCTTGAGATAGTTTTGATAGTTTGCAAACGGTTTACCCTCAGGAAGTCTCGAAGATGAGACTTTTTTGAGTGGTGTATAATATAATGACCCGTTCTGTTCAAGCGGATAGCCGATTCAAATAGCGCAAGTGCAATGATCTGACCTGCTTTGCTCAGCAAGAATACTCGTTTGAGATAAATGATTCCAGACTTGGACCTTCAGGAGTTCAGACTTAGACTTTCAAAGGCGCACTCGGAGTATCGCTCGACCGAGGTGAATCATCGCTAAGGTGGGTGGCCACGATGAACCTGTCTTTGCTTAGCCTACACACTTAAAAATGTGGACGATACATGCTAGTCGCTAGGTGAATCACCCCTTGTATGCTAATAAAGAATACAACGCATCTAGCTAAGGGAATAATCCTATCTTGTATTATTTGTGTTAGAACATGAAAATAAAACTTGGCTTATAATTGGACCCTCGCATGCTACTTTAGCTTCATGTAAGTAGATCCCGCTATGCCTCGAGTAGATCATTATATACTCTTCGTAGTGCACTGATTTACTTGTTTACACTGCTAGTTCCATAGATTATGTCACCCGATATGTCCCTGTACGGTTTCACTCCTCGCACTACCTCTTAGACTCGTGCTATTGTAAAGGCTTATGTTCTAAGGTAGACTATACAATATGTTTTTTTATGCTTATGTTTCCAACAAATGCATGCTTGCCTGCTTATATTGTAACTTGTACTCGTTTGCCTCGTTTCAACACTTGTTACATAATTTTATGTCATGATCCAGTAATACTATCCATATCGTGCATGCAACTAGTTAGCCAGAAAACTATCAAATAGTCCTTTTGTGTACTATGAACCTGCAAGTATTCGGGACCGTTAGGTCGCCAAGGCAATTCCCGAATGAGGGGAATATCCCATGTCAAGTTCAACTCTGAACGAGAATCGGGTCAAGTAAAGCTAGAATCACAGCTTATGGAGCATACTCGTTCTGAATAAGATTCAAGAATTAACATATCGTGTCATAAATTTCGTGAACCTGAGACACAAGACTTGCATATCGCGGTCAACTTGGTAACAAGGGAGATTTTTGAATCTTGTTCCACGGAAGGTCTTCAGGGCACCGGGGCTGATCTGATCTGGATGGAACTCGTGCAGCCTTTTGTATTCAAGTAGGATGGCATCTCTGCTCATGCCACGCCATCCTCGCTTAAAAGGATGATAGTCTTGTATACTGGACGGGATGGCTTGTAGCACACCGTGTACTTTTGTTGCATTCTATTCTCATCAAATACTATAACTTGTCCTTTATGGCTATGCCAGCGACTCATGTTCATATAGATAAGTCATCCTCGCTTAGCGGCAATCCGCGTTCAAGTCATTTCATCATGCCTAGTAATCTGAAACATTTAATCGGATATGAGTATAAGAAATTTATATATATTTGAACACTTGAGCATCTTCTGTAACACACCTGAGTAATCCGTGTAACTCGTGCACCTAAGTCAGAATCCCGTCTGTGACACTTATATTTGCTTATGCATTTTTCGTGGATTTTATTATGTATATACTCGTACTTGGTTTAACTTGGTTGCCTTGAACAGAAAAAGATAAATGGTAAGTTGGTAAGTCTCGTTGTGTTACTCTTATATCGCACGGTGCACTACCATACGAGTTAGGTTTTTTATTATGCCATAAATCTAATTCTAAGGCAAGACTAGAAAGATAACTTAATAGATGGTTCACGGAATTTATATAACATATTTAGATTTTTGCAGCAGACGAGAAGTCTTCCCACCAGTGCATTCATGTGCTGATAACCCGCCAGATTGCTTGCAGGATACGGGAGAATCTCGTTATGTGCAAAAACCCCTTCGTGCGTGCTAAGGCATGGAGTTCACTCTGGAGCCTTAGAGCGTTGTGTCCGAAACTGAAGCACATATACAATACATAATATTGGAACATCGCCTATGTATCATTCCACAGTTGTAACCACTTGGCACACTTTTATTGTTTCAAGAGAGAACTTGAGCGACTTGTAATCTCGGCCTAGCGTCGCTTGTAATACTGATTCAATATCAATAAAGCGCTTGTTTTATACCTACACTTGTGTTATTCAATGCTTCCGCTATTGACGACTATGTGAACTTGTTACCAATCGCCTGTTCGTTTCTTATTCTACTGCATTCGGACTATCTGTGCGACTCTATGACTTAGATATTTTATCGCTTGTTCGAATTATGGCCTTGCACGGACGCAACTTGTACTCGTGCGACTTCACGTCTAGATGGGAAAGATCATCCAGCAGGAGAGTTGGCACTGTGATTTGCATCCAGCGGGGATAGTCGATTCCTGTGGGAGATTGGGATATGACATATTGGATGACACAAACTTTTTGAGTAGCTTTATGATGGTCTTGTTGAATGCTTCTGCCAGACCATTTGCTGCTTGGTTGTAGGACATTGAGCTTATATTCTGAATTCAATTTTTGTCATAAAACCAGTAAAAAGTGACGTGAACTATGGACCATTGTGGATGATCCTCCATGGAAAGCCGAAGCAGTATATGACGTGGTGCTTGACGAAGCTGATCATGCTTAATATTTTGACTTTAGCGAGTGGTACGACTTATTTTTACTTGGTGAAGTAGTCGATGATAGCCAAGATGAACCGATGTCCCTTTGACGAAGGTTGACTAATTGGCCCGATAATGTCCATTCCCTAGGCTTTAAACGACCAAGATGCAATGGTCAGGTGTAGGAACTCCGAGGGTTAGTGGATAAAGTCAGCGTGGATTTGGCATTCTTGGCACTTCCTTGCGCAGTTGACAACTTCAGCGACCATTATCGGCAAATAGTAACCCATTCTCAGGAGACGGTCCTGTAGCTTAGGTCTGGGTTGATGGGCACCGCATACCCCATCGTGAGCCTCAAGGAGAACCTGCTTCGCTTTTGCATTTGATAGGCATCATAGTAAAAGACCATCTTCGGACCGACGATACAATATTTTGGTAGCTGTATCGTAATAGAACTAGAGGGAACGTCTTCTAATGGAAGTGGCTTCCTTTGGGTTCTCGAAGAGAATTTTAGAGACTGTGTAGTCGATGAATGGGAGTCTCCAGTCTTGGGAGTCAATGATTTTCTCGACTAATTAGCTCAGGTACAAAATAGGTTATTCTTCAGGCAGACCAACTCTTGACTGACCACGGTGATTAGTTCATGAGTATTGACTGGAACAACTAAAGAGGCTGCGAGTCCAGCCAGGGCGCCAGCCTCGTTATTTTATAGTTGAGGGACGTTCTTTGTGAAGAACCCCTCGAAGGTGGAGATAATGCCGAGCACCGCTTCGTGGTAGGAAATTAAGTCTTTATTCCGAACTTCTTACTCGCCTTGGACTTGATTGACTATCAGCTTGGAATCACCGTAGGCTTCCATGTAGTCAACTCTCACTTGTTTAGCAAGTTGGATCCTGATGAGGAGGATGTTGCACCATGCCACATTATTGGAACAAGGATCTGTTAGGGAGTAAGCACGATTGATGACCAGATCATGTGGGAAAATTAGTATTATCCCGAAGCTAATGATAATACCGCCTTTGGGCTCTGTTCTTGAAGCATCATAGAAGAACATTCGCCAAATAGATTCTGCTCTTCTGTTCATGTTTGATTCTGCTAATTCGTTTGGGATCTCCTCATAGAGCTTCAAATTTTTTGATAAAGGGTGGTCTGCAAAAAAATCTGCTAATGCTTGGCCTTTGACTGCCTTTTGCGGGACAAATATCATATTGTATGGTAACAACAGTATTACCCATGTGGCTAGGTGAGAGATGAGCGCTCCAGGTTTAGTCATAAGGACCCTGAGTGGATTAACTCGCGAGGTCACATGGATAGTTTGTCCTGCCACGTAATGATGAGTCTTCTGAATGGCGAAGACTAGAGCAAGGCACTCCTTCTCAATGGGGTTGTACATGTGCTCTGTGCTGGCCATCATTCTGCTGAGATAGTAGATAACATGTTAGTGACCTGCATCGCTTGTCTAGGCAAGCAGAGCTCCAAGGGAGTGATCTATTTTTCATACATATAGTAAGAAGGGTCTTCCCATAATGGGGGCTACCAATACTGGGAGATTCATGAGGTACTCCTTGATGTCGTCGAAAGCACGTTGGCATTCTTTGTTCCAAACAAACGATACTTCGTTCTTCATAAGCTGAGTAAATAGGTGATAATATCCATAGAGGTTTGATATGAACCTCCTGATATATGACAATCTTCCTTGAAGGCCACGCAGTTCTCTAAGGTTCTTCAGTGGGTGCATTTCAAGGATTTCTTTAGTCTAGTCAGGGTCTATATAGATATCCTTCGAAGTTATGACTAAACCCAGGAACTTGTCGTTGGAGACTCCTAGGAAGGAATTGGTGGGATTCATCTTGAGCTGGTGCACACACATGAGGTCGAACACAGTCTTCAAGTCCCAGAGGTGATCATCTTTGGAGCCACTCTTGACTGCAATATCATCAATGTAACACTCCACTATCTTACGTAGGTGTTCACGAAAGATGGTGCTCATAGCTTGCTGGTTTGTAGCACCGACATTCTTCAGACCGAATGACATGACTGTGTAGGAGTATACTTCTATCGGCGTTCGGAACGATGTGTGCTTTTTATCATCAGAAAATATCTTGATTTGATTGTATCCTGAGAACCCATCCATGAAGGACATGCGCTCTAAGCCACAAGTGTTACCGATCATTGTGTCTATGATCGAAAGGGAAAAATTATCCTTAGGGCATACCGCATTTAGATCACGGAAGTCAATGCAGATCCGGATCTTCTCATTTATTTTGAAAACGGACACGATGTTGGCTACCTAATCTGGATGTTATTCTTCGCGGACGAATCTACTAGATATCACTTTATTAACTTTATCTTCGATGACGTTCATGATGTCCGGACGAAACTGCCGTTGCTGTTGCTTGATAGGTTTAGCGTTCAGCAAGATGTTGAGTTTGTGGACCATAATTTGGGGGTCTAGTCCCGGCATATCTTCTTAACTCCACACAAAGACATCGATATATTCTCTGACGAGCTGTAGCAGGGATTCTCGATCCTCATTTGACAGACTCTTCTTGATGAAGATAGGTTTAGGGAAAGATTCGTTGCCCAGATTGATTTGTACGACTTTGTCCTCAGTGGGAGGTTATCGCTGTTCGAATCTCATCTCCTATTGTGAGTCTAGACGTTAGGTCCATGGTTCTACTTTAAAGAGTCCAGGTGGATCTTTTTTATCTTCCTTAGGGTCAGCTAACACCATATTGGTAGACAATATTTGTTTGAGGATCTCCTCGAAACTGGTATCCGAGTCCTAAGCGAAAGTTCTGAAGAGTGAGAGTGTAACTCATCTTCTTCATCCAAGCCTTCGGGGGTTGTGGGGAGCGTGACATACCCTAAGCCATGCTTGGTCTTATGTTAGTAATCCTCGTGCTTGCTTGTAGGAGCCTGCAGACGCAAAGGTATCCATCGACCTTTGACGTAGTTCAAGCCCCTAGTGGCTTTCAGATCATATCCTATCTTCTGAATGAGGTGCTTATTTTGAGAACCGTACTGGTGAAATAGTATTTTGCTGGTATCGAGTTCTGGCTCCAGTTCATCTGGGACGGATGAATGGGGGAATTTCCACTCTCCCCTCTTCCTTGCTAGAACTATGAAGTAGAAGTTTTGACTGGAGAGAATTTGGTTCATTGCATAGTTAGTATTTGTAAAACCCCTCCTAATTTTAAAAATTATAATTATTTAATTAATCACTTAAATTAATTGCATTAAGTCCATATAGCAGAAAATAGATTTTACTGAATTTTAATTACTAGGTAAATACTCATCTAGAAATGATTAAACAAAACATTTATTTTATTCTAATTTATTTTAAGGAACTTTGTAGAAGGATGAGAGAATTTTAGAATATACTAATAATTTTTTTTAGAATTTTTATACCATATATATATATATATATATATATATATATATATATATATAAAATTAGTAATAGAATAAAAGAAAAGAAAAAAAAATCAAAAGCATAAACAAAATTTAAAACCATAACCTTAAGCCCTAAACCTAATTCCCTATCTAAGTTAATCTCCCCTTAACAACTAAACCCTACCCATAGGATTTTTTCCCCCGTGCGAGCCAGCGAGCAGCATCCGCCCGGTTCATTGGCGAACCCGTTTTCTCTTCTCTCCCTATATATATATATATATATATATATATATATATATATATATATATATATATATATATATATATATATATATATATCCCATACTAAACCCTAAACCTAACCCATCTCCACTCTAATCCATCATCGCCGACCTCCAGTTCAGCACCGTACCGCCGCCCAAAAATTGCACAGCTGTCCACATCCTCGTAACCGTGCAAACGTCACGAAAGATTTGCAGCAACGTACCATATTTCACGTACTGTTTTCTGTTCTATCTCGTGATCAAATTCTAATCCGTCTTTCCCGGTATATTCACGATCTATCCCCCTTCCAACTCTGTATATTAGTTTCCATCGAACAGCGTTAAACCCTAGGTAGAAATCGAGGCCAAGTTGGAAAAAAATTACGACTTTTAAACTACAGAAAACTACTACGACCACCTATGTTTAAGGACTGATATCTTCCTCCACGGACATCCAACTTAGATCTACCTTTTTCTATATGAAGACCATATAACTGAGATCATTTTCTACTAATTAGATTATTTTATTTTGTGTTATATGTAGAAATAAACTGGGTTAAAAATTATGAAAAACTTATTTTTAAAACTCCAAAATTTGCGATACAGAGTGCGCCATGCCAAATAGTACCGCCCCATCGCATACAAGTTGCACCAAAAGGAGCGTATGGTATATCCCGACGTGTGAGATTTTACGAAAACTGATTTGGACGTGTGTGCGCGTCGAAATCAACCCGTATCCGTAAAAAGTCTCCGTATCGCGACTTTTGTAAAATACTGCACCATTTAGTGTACATTCGTCGGAATACGATGAAACTTGCGCCATTGAATTCATAGTATCACGTTGGTCCTGTGACCAAAGTTTTACGCGATTCTGAGATAGTTGACCAAGTCGCCTAATTGTAGGCCCCACAGTTGACTTTTTGGGCAAATTTGTGTTCGGCTCACCGGAATCCAAAATTGGACATACCATTGAGTTCGTATTGACGTTTAGAATTTTTTGACCTATAATTTGTCCCATTTAGAGACCTTTACCCCTGGTACATATTTCGGTGCAAAGTGGGCCACATGTGGATCCCGCTTTGATCCAAAATTATCGTTTTGCCCCTGTGTCCAAATTGTATGAAAGGGTAGTATTTTTTAGCTATCTTACTGATTTTGGGAACATTGGTGATATTTATTTCAGCATCCGGAGACGTTTATTCGGAGACCATAGTTCCTGATCATTGACATTTGGACGCTTACACTTTACAGATTGCTTGTCAGGCAAGTATACTTTGTCATTGTACTGTGGTTTAAATTTTATATGATTTATGTACTTTATTTCTACCATTTGGTTTATATATTTTTAACTGCTATATAAACTGCACGTCCAAGAATAACTTGGGTACAACGACGGTGGCGTCGTATTCTGCTTTATTATGTATATGCATGTCGACCTAGTTTATGAGAACACCCCATTATCATTAAGGCATTCTTATGTTTTATTGTCCATGACACTGTTATTACACGAGTATGAGTCTCATATAGGACACAGACTTGCGTACTCGGCTGGCCGCTGGTACATATAGGTTGTGCGACGGATAGGGATAACTGATGATAGAAATTGCATGCTAGAAGACCTGGCAGTTATTTAGAGGTTTTATCGTGTCATGGATGTGACATGCTTAGAACATGGGATGGGAAAAATAACAAGTAAGGCGTTTAGGCTCCTTTGTACTTTTCTTGTGTAACCCGTACGCTATGCTGGAGATGCGCGGTCATGATGACCACTATATATTATATATTATCAGACGGCCTCTGGCGTTCAAAAGATGACATGCTTTTTAGGCTCCTGAATCTCTGAGAGAATTATGCCAATCCCATTTTAGCCATATAGCCCACTTGTTGGAAAGTTATTCTCAACTGCATTCACATAGATGGTTAGGCGACCCATTTAATATTTATTTTTTAGTACTTTATTGGCATGCTTCTATGTATCTTGTTATGTTCCTCTGAGGACCTGGTCCCTTTCCAGGTATAGACTTGTAGGAGTATCCACAGGAGTACGGACCCGGACCTGACACTTCATACCAGACTCAAGATGTCTTACCTTCAGAGTACCTTTGATTTATCGCAGCTGATGGATATTCTAGTTGCTATTATCTTTTATGGACATTTATCTTATATTATAGTTTAATATCTTCTCTCATTTAGTAGTTTTAGTATAGTCGATTGGCAGTAGATTTGTTTTCATCCGACTATCATACTTTGATACTTCATATTTGAGATTCAGTTATTTATTTCTATTTTTTTATTTGTGCTATGGATGAGATATAGATTGCGTGTGACTTGTTGACATTATATTACCACTTATGGATTGATATTCATGTACAATATACGTGTGTTACGATCTTTCAACACATGAGAGTTTCGTATACAAACGGCTGGCGTGTTACGTATTCCTAGTCCTACGTATTTTGGGACTGGGTATAACATATTTTTGTGGTGGCCCATGCAGGTCAACGAATATATTGTTTCGGTTATGTTACTGTACCGAACAAGCCTGCGTATAGGAGTAGAGTATAGGATCTCATCCATGCTTGACTAAAACTCATCTTCCCTTTTCAACTATTATATTTAAATGCTTGCATCGTGTTTGATTCATGTACTCCTTCTAATCGTTTCGTCCACCTCTTGCAGAGAGATGGATTTACGTAGTGGATGTACTGCCGCTGGAGGTGACACACCATCAGGAGTCAACGGCCAAACTCGAGGGGACACCTCGACGATTCCTAGACTTCCGGGGCCGGATGGACAGACTCACGATCTAGGTCCATCTGATCTTTCCATATCGCATAATAAGACTTTTCTGGCTTCATCGACACCACATGATGGCCAGACACAGCTATTCCAATTCTTCCAAATAATGATGCAGGAACAGAGACAACAGGCGGCTACACTAGCTGTAGAGCAGAGACAACAAGCGGCAGAACAGAGGCAAGAATTTCTGGCAGCACTTGAGAGAATGACTGTACAAATAACTGTACCAGCCCAGGCACTAGTTCCAGTACCACGAGCTAGAGTTGGTTCGATCAAGGACTTTGTACAGATGGGCCCCAAGACGTATAAAGGCACTGAGAGCCCAGAGAAGACAACAAACTGGATTACCCACACTAAAAAGTTATTAGAAGCATCACATCTACTTACAGATCTATGGATGACAGGCGTAAGGTCGCAGCTAGATGGTAACGCTTATCACTGGTAGGAATCAATGGAGCGTCAATTGGGTACGTATCAGACTTGGAAATAATTCTTGGAGTGCTTTGAGAGAAAGTACTTCCCGGATACTGTAAGGGACGCGTTGTACGATCAGTTTCTTCATCTGGAGCAGGAAAACATGACAGTTGACGAGTATAATGCAGAGTTTAGTCGCCTTAGTAAATATGGCACTGTCCTGATACTGACTGACTTGGAGAAGGCTAAGAGGTTTTACCGCGGACTGACTCAGAAGCTCCAACACTACACTAGCTCGCAGTCCCGAATCTCTTATGCCGAATTATTGATCGAAGCCAGACTACAAGAGGCCATCAGCAAGGGAAAAGGAGGTCAACTGAAGACACAGCAAGGACCAGTAAGGACACAGTAAGGAGGGCCTATTAGACGTTATTTGGCACAACAACAATAGTATTAGCACAGAGCAGGATCGTACCAGAATTCGGAGAAGCCCCACTGCAACTATTGTGGAAAATGCGGGCACATTTCGAGAGACTGTCGAACTCGTTTGGGACAATGTATGAGGTATGGTTCTGAACAGCATATGGCAAGAGACTGTCCAATGCAGCAAGCATTAATGCTTCCAGCGCCAGTACAAAGGTTAGCACTTCCAGCGCCGAAGCCAGTTCAACAGATGACTAGACCAGGAGCACATCGACCCCCAGCAGCCGAAGGATTTCAGCGAGGACCACCGCTACCTACTCAGGAGGATCAGTTCACGAGGGTCAGTCATGGACTATCATAGAGGAATGGACAAACTTTTGTACTAGAAGTGGATGACATGGAACATGAGATTGATGTCATAGCAGGTATTACTCTTGCTTTTACTTTTTCTGCTGTGACATTATTTGATACGGGAGCCACCCACTCGTTCATATCTTCTAGCTTTATTGCCAAACACAATATTGCCACTAAACATTTACCTAGTTATGTGAGAATTCTCACCAGAGGAGTTGTACCTGTTAGTCAAATTTGTAGATCGTGTCCTATAGTAATTCGTGGCAGAGAGATGAATGCCTGACTCTTAGTCCTTCCTATGCCAACCTTTGATATTGTGCTTGGAATGGACTGGCTAAGCAAGTACAATGCTTTCTTCGACTATTTTGGAGGAAGCATTCTTTTTAAGGTACCAGGCTAGCCAAAACTTGAGTTTACATGAGGATCCACAGAAGCTCTTGATGGTGTTCAGCTTGCAATGGACGACGTTATTTATCACCCTATTATTTCAGAGTTCTAAGACATCTTTCCAGAGGAGTTGCCAGGACTACCTCCGGACAGAGACAAAGAATTCTCGATTAAATTAACACCAGGAGCAGCACCCATAGCGTCGCATGTTTATAGATTGGCGAAGAAGGAGATGGATGAGCTGAAGGCACAGTTGAAAGAATTAGAGGAGAAA
Source organism: Iris macrosiphon (assembly GCA_036927795.1). Taxonomy (NCBI): domain Eukaryota; kingdom Viridiplantae; phylum Streptophyta; class Magnoliopsida; order Asparagales; family Iridaceae; genus Iris; species Iris macrosiphon. The sequence continues at coordinate 168,001,899 of JAYESA010000006.1, read as the reverse complement.
GGTTTTATCCGATCGAGTGCACAATCCTGGGGAGCACCAGTATTGTTTGTACCAAAGAAGGATGGGTCAGTGCGTATGTGCATCGACTACAGAGCCTTAAATGCAGTGACTGTGAAGAACAAATATCCATTACCATGCATTGATGACTTATTTGATCAGCTTAGTGGAGCCAAGGTGTTCTCGAAGATAGACTTGAGATCGGGATATCACCAGGTAAAGGTACGGAAGCAGGATATCCCGAAGACCGCATTCAGGATAAGATATGGGCACTACGAGTTTCTGGTCATGCCATTTGGGTTGACCAATGCTCCAGCTATTTTTATGGACTTAATGAATCGAGTATTCCACTAGTATTTGGACCAGTTCATAGTCGTCTTCATAGATGACATACTTGTCTATTCGAAGAGCCACGAGGAGCACGAGAAACACCTACGGATCGTCCTAGAGACCTTGAGGAGAGAGCAGCTATATGTGAAGCTCAGTAAATATGAGTTTTTCTTGGATAGAGTTTTGTTTCTTGGGTATGTCATTATGGAAGATGGTATTTCTGTTAATCCAGAGAAAATCTCGACAATCGAGATATGGCCCGTTCCTAAATCAGTATCGGAGGTGAGAAGTTTCTTTGGATTTACAGGATATTATCGATGGTTTATGGAAAACTTTTCAAGGATAATAGCACCTATGACTCGATTGACGTGCAAGGATCAGGAGTTCGTATGGACCGACGAGTGTTAAGCCGCTTTCAAGGAATTGAAGAAGCAACTGACCACAGCGCCAGTATTGACTATCCTATCAAGATCAGGAGGTTATATGATTTACAGTGACGCATCAAAGAAAGGCTTGGGATGCGTGTTGATGTAGTATGGCAAGGTGATTGCATATATATCTAGACAATTACGAGTACATGAGAAGAAATATCCAACTCAGGACTTGAAACTTGCAACCGTTATTTTTGCCCTGAAGCTATGGAGACATTACTTATATGGGGAACAAGTGGAGATCTATACAGACAATAAAATTCTCAAGTATGTCTTCAAGCAAAAGGAGTTAAATATGAGGCAACGTCAGTGGCTTGAGTTGATAAATTTTTTTGAGTTAAAGCTACATTATCACACAGGCAAGGCTAACGTAGTAGCAGACGCGTTAAGCCGGAAACCAGCAGCTTACTTCTTGACGACACAGAGGGAATTATTAAAGGACTTGGAAGAACTTGATATAGAAGTGATATTACCCGGAGCAGATGGGACATTAGCTAACTTACAAGCACAGTCATCACTAGTAGAGAGGATCAAGACAGCTTTGCCTACGGATGCCAGATTCAGGAGATTAAAAGAAATAATAGAAGCCAGAGAACAGATGGGATTGTGCATTCATGATGACAGAATATTACGATGTGGTAATCGTCTATATGTTCCCAATGGAGAGATTCGACAGGAGCTAATGATAGAAGCTCATAGTTTGATATATTCTATTCATCCTGGAGGCACCAAAATGTACCAGGACTTGCGACAGCACTTTTGGTGGCATGGAATGAAAAGAGAGAGAGAGCTCGCTTTGTAGCTAAATGTCTAGTATGTAAGCAGGTAAAGGTGGAGCATCAAAGAATAGCATGGCTACTACAACCACTTTCGGTTTCTGAGTGGAAGTGGGAGCACATCACTATGGACTTGTCACAGGTTTTCTAAAGATTCCAAGTGGGAGAGATACAGTTTGGGTAATAGTGGATCGACTCACCAAGTTAGCCTATTTCTTGCCTTTTAGAGTTGGCCAGTCTACAGAAGCTTTGGCTGACTTATACATGAGGCAGATTGTGAGGTTGCACGGTATTCCAGTCAGTATTGTGTCAGACAAGGATTCATATTTTACTTCTCACTTTTGGAGAAGCATGCAGGAGAGTCTTAGGACTCGTTTGAAGTTCAGTACACTTACCACCCGCAGACAGATAGGCAGTCCGAACATACTTTTCAGACATTGGAGGATATATTGAGGGCTTGTATGTTAGACTTTAGAGGATCATGGGAAGACCACCTATATCTTGTGGAGTTTTTTTACAATAATAGCTATCAAGCGAGCATCCAGATGGCTCCGTTTGAAGCATTGTATGGAAGAAAGTGTAGGTCTCCCGTGTGTTGGAGTGACATGGGAGAATGTTAGATTCTGGGACCAGAGTTGGTAGTCAATACCGTTGAGACAGTGAAGAAGACACAATGGCACTTGCGAGCAGCGCAAGACAGGCAGAAGCAGTGGACAGACCTTCATCGTCGTCCCTTAGAGTTTAAAGGGCGATCATATTTTCTTGAGGATGTCACCTACTAGAGGCACCATTCGATTCGGAGGGCGAGGCAAGTTGATCCCAAGGTATATTGGACCATTTGACGTGCTAGAGAGAGTGGGAGAAATGACGTATCGACTGGCACTACCAACTTCGCTTGAGGGAGTACATGATGTATTCCACGTTTTGCAACTTAGGCGATATGTGGCAGATAACAGTCATGTTCTCGACCACTCTGAGATCACCATTGGGTCGAGCTTGTCATACCAAGAGCAACCCGTGGGAATCCTTGATCGTCGGGAGAAAGTATTGAAGAACCAGTCTATTCCATTGGTCCGTGTAGCATGGAAGCGTGGTGCGCCAGGAGAATCCACTTGGGAGCGCGAGGACGACATGCACAAACATTTTTCGTATCTGTTCGTAGACCAAGGTATGAATTTACTTTGTTCAATTCTACCTTATACCATCCTTATTTTCTATCGTGGCTTAGTTTTAATTTCGATGACAAAATTTTTATAAGTTGGGTAGAATATAAAACTCCCCTAATTTTTAAAATTATAATTATTTAATAAATTACTTAAATTAATTGCATTAAGTCCATATAGCAAAAAATAGATTTTATTAAATTTTAATTACTAAGTAAATACTCATCAAGAAATTATTAAACAAAACTTTTATTTTATTCTAATTTATTTTAAGGAACTTTGTAGAAGGATGAGAGAATTTCAGAATATACTAATAATTTTTTTAGGATTTTTGTACCATATATATATATATATATATATATATATATATATATATATATATATATATATATATATATATATATATATATATATAGAGAGAGAGAGAGAGAGAGAGAGAGAGAGAGAGAGAATAAAAGAAAAGAAAAGTAAAAAAAAAATCTAAAGCTAAAACCATAACCTTAAGCCATAAATCTAATTCCCTATCTAAGTTAATCTCCCCTTAACAACTAAACCCTACCCACAGTCCCCCCCCCCGCGAGCTAACGAGCAGCACCCGCGCGGCTCATTGGCGAACCCGTTTCCTCTTCTCTCCCTATATATATATATATATATATATATATATATATATATATATATATATACTAAACCCTAACCCTAACCTATCTCCATTCTAATCCACCGCCGTCGACCTCCAGTCCAGTACCGCACCACCGCCCGAAAACCGCACAGCCGCCCGCGTCCGCGTAAACGCCGCGACAGATTTGCAGCGATGTACCATATTTCACACACTATTTTCCGTTCTATCTCGCGATCAAATTCCAATACGTCTTCACCAGTATGTTCACCACCTATCCTCCTTCTAACTATGTATATTAGTTTCTATCGAACAGCGTTAAACCCTAGGTAGAAATTGAGGCCAAGTTGGAGAAAAACTACGACTTTTAAACTACAAAAAACTGTTGCGACCACCTATGTTTAAGGACCGATATCTTCCTCCACAGACATGCAACTTAGATCTACCTTTTCTATGTGAAGACCATATAACCGAGATCATTTCCTGCTAATTAGATTATTTTATTTTGTGTTATATGTAGAAATAAACTAGGTTAAAAATCATAAAAAACTTGTTTTCGAAACTCCAAAATTTGCGATACGAAGCACATTCTGCCAAACGGGACCACCCTGTCGCATACTAATTATACCAAAAGGCACGTATGGTATATCCTGACGTGTGGACTTTCGCAAAAACTAATTTGGACGTGTGTGCGCGTCGGAATCAACCCGTATCCGTAAAATATTTCCGTATCGTGACTTTTGTAAAATATTACACCATTTAGTGTACGCTCGTCGAAATGCGATAAAACTTGCACCATTGGATTTGTGGTATCACACTGGTCCTGTGACCCAAGTTTTATGCGATTCCGAGACAGTTGACTAAGCCGCCTAATTACGGGCCCCACGGTTGACTTTTTGGGCAAATTTGTGTTCGGCTCACCGAAATCTAAAATTAGACATACCGTTGAGTTCGTATTGATGTTTAGAATTTATTTGACCTACAATTTATTCTATTTAAAGACCTTTACCCTTGGCACGCATTTTGGTACAAAGTGGGCCACTTGTGGACCCTGCTTTATTCCAAAATTATCGTTTTGCCCCTGTGTCCAAATTGGATGAAAGGGTAGTATTTTCTAGCTATCTCGCTGATTTTGGGAATATTGTTGATATTTATTTCAGCATCCGGAGATGTTTATTCGGAGACCATAGTTCCTGATCCTGTGTACTTGACTTCTGGACGCTTACACTTTACAGATTGCTTGCCAGGCAAGTATACCTTGCTATTGTACTATGGTTTATATTTCATATGATGCATATACTTTATTTTTTTATTTAGTTTATATATTTTAAAATGCTATATAAACTGCGCGTCCAAGAATAACTTGGGTGCAACGACGGTGGCGTCGTATTCTGCTTTATTATGTATATGCATGTTGACCTAGTTTATGAGACCACCCTATTATCATTGAGGCATTCTTATGTTTTATTGGCAATGCCATTGTTATTACACGAGTGTGAGTCTAATGTAGGATACGGACTTGCGTACTCAGCTGGCCACTGGTACGTATAGGTCGTGCGACGGATAGGGATAACTGCTGATAGAAATTTCATGCTAGAAGATCTGACAGTTATTTAGAGATTTTATCGTGTCATGGATGTAACATGCTTAGAGCATGGGGTAGAGAGAACAACAAGTAAGGCGTTTGGGCTCCTTTGCACTTTTCTTGTGTAACCCGTACGCTCCGTCGGAGATGCGCGGTCATGATGACGACTATATATTATATATTATCAGGCGGCCACTGGCGTTCAAAAGACGACATGCTTTTTAGGCTCCTAAATTTCCGAGAGAATCATGCCAATACCATTTTATCCAGATAGCCCACTTGTTGGAAAGTTGTTATCAACTGCATTCACATAGATAGTTAGGCGACCCATTTGATATTTATTTTTTAGTACATTATTGGCATGCTTTTATATATCTTGTTATGTCCCTCTGAGGACCTAATCCCTTTTCAGGTATAGACTTATAGGAGTATCCACAGGAGTATGGACCCGGACCTGATACTTCATACCAGACTCAGGAGGTCTTACCTTCAGAGTACCTTTGATTTATCGCAGCTGATGAATATTCTAGTTGCTATTATCTTTTATGGAAATTTATTTTATATTAGAGTTTGATCTCTTCTCTCATTTAGTAGTTTTATTATAGTTGATTGGCAGTGGATTTGTTTTCATCCGACTATCATAATTTGATACTTCATATTTGAGATTTAGGTATTTATTCCTATTTTTTTATTTGTGCTATGGATGAGATATAGATTGCGTGTGACTTGTTGACAGTATATTATCACTTGTGGATTGATATTCATGTACAACGTACGTGTGTTACGATCTTTCAACACATTGGAGTTTCGTATATATACGGCTGGCGTGTTACGTATTCCTAGTCCTACATATTTTGGGACTGGGACGTGACAGTATTCACATGTGTATGCAGGTGCAGGCCCAGATCGTGCTAAAAAAATACAACGCATTGAGATGTGCAACATTTGAGTAGTTCAAAGATAGTCCTGTATTGATAAAATAAGATATCTTGTCTTCCGAAATTACATCATCGAGAGAAGGGATGTTAGCATGAGCGGCTACGTACTCATCCAGTTCTTTCTTCCCGAGATCTACCCCAGTGCGGGCGACAGCTTTGGAGGTGTAAACCCCCTCAACCAATTTAGGGTTTAATTTAATTAAATCCAGAGATTAGGATTTATTTGGAATTTAATTAGAATTATGAGACAATTATAGGTACCCCTTTGACCATGGTAAAAACCTTAGCTGCGCAATGCTCATTAACTTTCGCCTTGCGCAATTAATTATTAATATAGTTAATTTTTGGAGGCAAATTTCAACCTAATCAGAACTTAACCAAACCACATGCTCTTTCACGTGGACCAGCCCTACCCCACCAAGACCGGACAGGCCCAAGTTCCCCCGGACCAATCTATCAAACTTGCCCTATATAAATACATATTCTTCTCATTAGAAACCCTAAACAAACAAAAACTATTTCTCTTCATTGCCTTGAGGAAACCCTAGCCAACCCTAGCCGTTCCCCTTTGCACCCAAACTTTCCCCCCCGACCGCCGACATCACCGGCCACCACCATTCCAGCGGCCCAACTCCGTCGGCTACTTCATCACCCCCAACTCACCCGACTTCATCACCCCCAACTCATCCGACTTCACCATCACCAACTCACCCATCCCCACCCGCCATAGCCGCTGCCGAGTACCCCGCCGCCTCTGATACCGCCGACCATCGCCGTGAGGTCTGCCCCGACCTACCCCTACGATGAGTCAGTCACCCCGCGCCGTTCTCAGCCGCGCCGACGCCGCTGCTACCGAGAGCTGCCGCCGCTGCTGCCGAGACTTGCCGCCGACGCCGGAGCTTCGCTGACCACCGGCGAGTGCGCACGACGACGAGCAGAACCCCCTCCCCCCGTTCATCCTCAAATAGGTAACTCTCGTTGGCCTCCTTCCCCTTTGTATCATGAATAGTTTTATCATCGTGTCGTCGTGTCATGTTTGGCATGGACACAAAATAGTAATTCGGAAACCCTAAGTTATGAAGATAGGTGCCTAATTAGATTTCTTAATAACAAGTAAGTTAGTAAATCAATAACTTAGTAAACGTCCTCGTAAGCAGAATGGTTACTTAAGACTCGTAAAGCATTAATAAACCCGAACATCGACAAGAATGTTAATACGGAGGTTAAGGACCGTTAATTATACTAAACATAATTAGTTGGGACGTATAACCTTAGCATTTTACTATCGTGGGATACACGGTGACTGAAGACAGGGCACGTGTGCATCTTAGCTACATGCACCGCGACTCTGTGTTTGACCGACGTGATCCTTGCGTCAGTGCTGAAAAGCAATGTAGCGTCTATATTACTTAGGGTCTGATGATTGATTGTTATATTATATTGTGTGTTAGGACCATTGGATCAGCCAGAAGATACTGCAGGAACCGGCTTCTAGCATTCACAGCTTCAGGACACAGGCAAGATACCTTGCTATATTTACTGTTTAATTTAAATATGCATCTGTTGTATTGTATCCTTGTTGCTTGTAGTTTATACAACTGTGCGCGTCCGAGTTGTCTCGGGTGCATTCGACGGTTACGTTGATGATTAGGATAGATGGACTTAGCTTTAGCAGACCCAACGCACCAGTCGATACTCTGTTATTGTTTGAGACCCGACACATTACACGGTCACTGTGATATATATTCATATTGGGATGTAGGGTTACGCTCTCGACTAGCTATCGTTGCGTATCACCTACATCAAGGTTAGTATATAGTCAGGATATAGATTTGAGACTTGGCATATAGATACATGGTATGCACGTTGAGTAGTCGACTTGCATATCTACATTGGGCGGGGAGGACAACTAGTAGGAGTATGGAGTACACCCATTGGAGCCGAAGTTTCGGAGGAACCTCGGATCCAATGACTTTTCCCTTTATACTGATGCCACATTCTTCAGAGCGATATGGACGATATACTGTACAGATGCCACTCTCTTCGGAGCATGGACGCTATGCCTATGCCTATCCATACGCACCAGCGTTGTCCTCATATTGCATTCACTTAGATGGCTAGCACACCCTTATTGTATTTATTTTATTCAGTATTCACATATAGCATGTTGTTTTCTTGTATCTTGTTACGTCCCTCTGAGGACCTGGTACCTTTCCAGATTTAGACGAGGTTTACTACGCCACCGTATACGGCCCAGGACAGGAGACGAGATTTGCTACAGCTGAGGAGTTGGAGGTGCAACCGTCAGAGTTTCCGTGACCAGTTGGTAGGCCTTTAGCCTAGATGGAGGGCATCATTATCCTCTCAGCTGATGCTATAGACATTTCTTTTATATCTCATTTTAGTACTTTATTTCGTCATAGCAGTGGGTTTGTTCCCACCAGACATCACTGGTTGTACTATGATATCTTGGGACTGGTATTTATTTAACCAGCAGTTTATTTAGTATTTCTTGCTCTTTATATTATGGATGAGATTAGATTACCTGTTATTGACTGATATTGGACATGTTAGTACTATAGGACAGCGTAGCACTCTTCGTGGATCCATTAAATTGGGATATCCTCGGAGACGTGTCAGCTGGCCATTGCCACGTGGCCTGGTTCCGTGACATTTTGGGACTGGGGCGTGACATGGTTTTAGTGGCAGCCCATGCAGGTCAACTTTTTTGCTTGTGGTATGGTAACATGCCCAGCGAGCCTGCAATTGGATAGAAATTATTAGGTCTCATCCACTTTTGATTCGTCCTTGAACTTTCTTCATACTGCTTCTAAATATCTGCATCCTGTTTTTTTGCTCTCGTACTCTTTTAATGAAGCTCTATATTTTGCAGCAAGATGAATTTGCGTAGTGGACGAGGAGCACCCCGTGCCACGGTGCCAGATAACACCGCACAAGGAGATGAGGTACCCCAAGGGCAACCCCCGCTACAGACTCCGCTGATACATTGGCACGAGACTTCGCAGGGAGATCCTACACCACAGCCAGAGGGACAGACTTCCTAGACGATCGCCACGCAGCATTGTGAGGGCCAGACTTCAGGAGCTACACCGATGTCGCCGACTGAGAGGCCGACATCTGAGGAGACGCCTACTGCACAACCAGAGACTCCCCTACCACCGCCTCCGCCTTACCCACCCCAGATGCCACAGCTAGATGGCCAGCCACAGATGCTTCAGTTCTTCCAGGCAATGATACAAGCACAGTGGCAGCAGACAGAGACACTGCGACAGAGTCTGATGACAGTACTAGAGAGGATACCTGTCACGACACCAGCACCAGCACCTCCACCAGCCCCGACAGGTGGCACTGTTGTTTGTGGTATTAAACGAAAGAATGAAGTGTATTCAATATGGGGTTTACACAGAACCCGCCTTCTTTTGTTTACAAACAAACTTGTACAATTTGATCCTATACGAGGATATGGGAGTACAATTTATTTAATCTGGATAGATATTGTTATAGGTGTCTGATCTGCAGTCGATCACTTTAGCCCTTGGACTACACGATGTTGAAGAAGTGCCGTGGAAGACGGGTAGCAGCTTCGAAGGTTGCGAAGGAGGGTGGATGCACGATGCCAAAGCCGTCGACCCCTACTCTTTGCCTGAGCTCCGGACTCTTCTCTCCTTCTCTCTCTCTCTCTCTCTCTCTCTCTCTTTACCAATTCTCCGACCTTGTTTGATCTTCCAAATTGTCGACCTTGTTCCCCATTGATAGGGGTCTCTATTTATAGAGTTTTGGTGACAGTGACCACTCCGTCGGTGTAACAACCGAGGAGTGGACAGTACAGCACCCTTTTTACAACGGTTAAAATAACTAATGCCTGCGTATAAATAACCTTTTGAGTGAGCATGTGACGCGTGTCCAACTAAGAGGACAAAATGCGTATATCTGCTATGAAGATCACGGCGTAGAAGCCACGTAGGTAGGTATCCCTCGTATAGAAGAGGTTGGCGTAGAAGCCAAATGACTGTCACCCTTGGCGTAGAAGCCAAAATAGGCATAGAAGCCGAACAGGCGTAGAAGCCGAATAGGCATAGAAGCCGAACAGGCATAGAAGCCGAACAGGCATAGAAGCCGAATAGTCGTAGAGACTGAGTGGGCGTTTGAAGCCGAATGAGCACAGATCCTGAATGGGCGTAGAAGCCGCTGCGTACCGTGCCAGAGTGTTGATGTGGACGTCTTCGTCGGAATTACGGCTTTCGAAGGTGTAATCAAATCTCTTACAGAGATTTGCCACCATCCTGTGCATTAAATACGAAGACGTGTTTTGAAGGTCTGCAGCCCTTCTGTGCATCCGTCGCAGAGACGTGTCTTGAGGGAAACTGTCACCGCTCTATGCAATTTGACGTAGAGACGTGCCTCGGGCCCTGTACGAAGTACAGCTTTTGACGTGGCAGACGGTTTGTCTACTGCGGAGCATAAAACAGCTAATATTTGCCTTTGTAAAACAAGGCGGCGTATTCCCTTGTACGCGAAAGAGCGGTTTACGCTGGGAGGACTTTGGTAACCGACGATTTGGTGATATTTTAACCAAATCTTCTGCATTAAATGCTGAGATCCGCCATCATACTGTGGGGCGCGTCCCGAGGGGTCTGCCATCGTTTCCAGCCGTCGTCTGGGTAGCCGTGCAGCACTTTTTGTCAGGAGTCAGAGGCCAGGTTCACTGCGTGACTTGACAGGTTCATTTCGGGGAAGACGAAGCGTTCCTCGTACGCATTAACGCTGCTTTGAGAGCGGCTGAGTTTTATGCCATGGAGGCAATGAAGAACTCTGTCTTACGCTGGAGCGGCCTGGACGTACTGCACTTACGCGGATGGTCCTTTGAGCTTACACTTCATGCTGTATTTTAGCAGAAAAAGCTTTGTTGCATGCTTGATGGCTCTGAAGGCCTCTGTTTATGCTGCTCTGCATCAAGAGGCTGCGTAGATCCTCCCAGCGTATTTTTCATGCTTCTACAAGACCCCCTTCAAAGCTTTTAAATTCCACGAAATTTAAAATGCTTTGAATGAAGCATGAACGGCCCCTCGTAACTCGAAACATTTCTGAATGGAGCGTTGAAACGGTCGATGCGGACTTTATGGCGGATTTATTGGGGACCGCTGTGATCTTTTTTGCCTATAAAAAGGCTGGGGGTGAACCTGCTGAACCGTCTTGCACGAAAAACTTTTCGAATTTGCTGACTGTCCGCCTTCTCTGAATGATAGGCTAACGTAGTACGATACCGTATTTGTTGAGGACATCCCACTGGGGATTTTTAATGGACCTATTATTTGCTGCGCACATTTAAGTGCAAATAATAAGTTCGAAATAAACCCTATCAGAGGTAGTATGGACGTGATAGGTATTGTGGACTTAACACCACTGGCGTACTTAGAGTTAAGTACGGGTGTTAAGTGTAGATGACAATCGATATCAGAGGTAATATGAACATGATAATCGATAGTCGAGATAACAATCGATATCAGAGGTAATATGAACATGATAATCGATGGCCGATTTTAGGAAGGTTTGTTCAGAGGTAATATAAACATGACAAACTCCCTGGGTTGTGACTCTATCGGGGATAGAGACATACATCTGCTCAGAGGTAATATGGACATGGCAGTTTTTGTGGACTCAACACCACTGGCGTACTTAGAGTTAAGTACGGGTGTTAAGTTGAGATGACAATCGATATCAGAGGTAATATGGACATGATAATCGATGGCCGATTTTAGGAAGGTTTGTTCAGAGGTAATATGAACATGACAAACTCCCTGGGTTGTGACTCTATCGGGGATAGAGGCATACATCTGCTCAGAGATAATATGGACATGGCAGTTTTTGTGGACTCAATACCACTGGCGTACTTAGAGTTAAGTAAGGGTGTTAAGTTGAGATGACAATCGATATCAGAGGTAATATGGACATGATAATCGATGGCCGATTTTAGGAAGGTTTGTTCAGAGGTAATATGAACATGACAAACTCCCTGGGTTGTGACTCTATCGGGGATAGAGGCATACATCTGCTCAGAGGTAATATGGACATGGCAGTTTTTGTGGACTCAACACCACTGGCGTACTTAGAGTTAAGTACGGGTGTTAAGTTGAGATGACAATCGATATCAGAGGTAATATGGACATGATAATCGATGGCCGATTTTAGAAAGGTTTGTTCAGAGGTAATATGAACATGACAAACTCCCTGGGTTGTGACTCTGTCGGGGATAGAGACATACATCTGCTCAGAGGTAATATGGACATGGCAGTTTTCGTGGACTCAACACCACTGGCGTACTTAGAGTTAAGTACGAGTGTTAAGTTGAGATGACAATCGATATCAGAGGGAATATAGACATGATAATCGATGGTCGATTTTAGGAAGGTTTGTTCAAAGGTAATATGAACATGACAAACTCCCTGGGTTGTGACTCTATCGGGGATAGAGGCATACATCTGCTCAGAGGTAATATGGACATGGCAGTTTTTGTGGACTCAACACCACTGGCGTACTTAGAGTTAAGTACGGGTGTTAAGTTGAGATGACAATCAATATCAGAGGTAATATGGAGATGATAATCGATGGCCGATTTTAGGAAGGTTTGTTCAGAGGTAATATGAACATGACAAACTCCCTGGGTTGTGACTCTATCGGGGATAGAGGCATACATCTGCTCAGAGGTAATATGGACATGGAAGTTTTTGTGGACGCAACACCACTGGCGTACTTAGAGTTAAGTACGGGTGTTAAATTGAGATGACAATCGATATCAGAGGTAATATGGACATGATAATGGATGGTCGATTTTAGGAAGGTTTGTTCAGAGGTAATATGAACTTGACAAACTCCCTGGGTTATGACTCTATCGGGGATAGAGGCATATATCTGCTCAGAGGTAATATGGACATGGCAGTTTTTGTGGACTCAACACCACTGGCATACTTAGAGTTAAGTACGGGTGTTAAGTTGAGATGACAATCGATATCAGAGGTAATATGGACATGATAATCGATGGCCGATTTTAGGAAGGTTTGTTCAGAGGTAATATGAATATGACAAACTCCCTGGGTTGTGACTCTATCGGGGATAGAGGCATACATCTGCTTAGAGGTAATATGGACATGGCAGTTTTTGTGGACTCAACACCACTGGCGTACTTAGAGTTAAGTACGGGTGTTAAGTTGAGATGACAATCGATATCAGAGGTAATATGGAAATGATAATCGATGGCCGATTTTAGGAAGGTTTGTTCAGAGGTAATATGAACATGACAAACTCCCTGGGTTGTGACTTTATCGGGGATAGAGGCATACATCTGCTCAGAGGTAATATGGACATGGCAGTTTTTGTGGACTCAACACCACTGGCATACTTAGAGTTAAGTACGGGTGTTAAATTGAGATGACAATTGATATCAGAGGTAATATGGACATGATAATCGATGGCCGATTTTAGGAAGGTTTGTTCAGAGGTAATATGAACATGACAAACTCCCTGGGTTGTGACCTGAAGAATCCACTGGGGAAACTTTTTAGATTCATCATCTGGTATTTTCTTGAGGGAGCAAATTGTCACTTCAAAGTAAAACCAATTTGCAGTGATCGTCTCCTCATTTATAGATGCAAAGTGATGACCTTGGCATCGATCAACTCCTGAATTCTCCTTTTTAGTACATAGCACGCCTTTGTAGGATGATGAATGTACTGATAAAAGAGACAATAATCTGGGTCATCGTCTTCGCCAGCCCTCTCAGGGTATCTGATATTGGGTAGCTGAAGTTTGTTTTCTTTCATCAACGTATCGAAGATTTCACTGATGTCATCTTCATTGAAGGAGAAAGTCCCTTTTGGCCTTCGGGCTCCTGATGCTTGAGTTCTATGGTCTTCTGGAAAGATCGTCATCGTTGCATCCTCTTCAGATTTTAAGGGAATTCTACCCCTAGCTTTGGATGTTGCTCGGTTTTGTCGAGGGAGACTACCTCCAGACTTGTCGTTGCACTTGCGGAGATCACAGCGCTCATCTGGTTCCCCGTAGAGGTCAGATGTTGTCTTGCGCATGGAGCATGATTTGTATTTCCGATTTGGTGCTGAGACATCATCAGAAGTTTGGTCTGTACCGCGCGTAGCGGGAGACTGGTTTCTGCGCATAGAGCGCAGTGGATACTTCTGGGTTAGCGTTGAGGCTTTGCCCGGAGTTTTGTCTGTACCGCGCGTAGCGGGAGACTGATTTCTGCGCGTAAAGCGCAGTGGATACTCCTGGGTTAGCGCTGAGGCTTTGCCCGAAGTTTTGTCTGTACCGCGCGTAGCGGGAGACTGGTTCCTACGCATAGAGCGCAGTAAATACTTCTGGGTCAGCGCTGAGGCTTTGCCCGAAGTTTCGTCTGTACCGCGCGTAGCGGGAGACTGAATTTTATGTGCAGGGCACGGAGAGAGCGGTGCTACCACCTCATTGGTCGGAGAGATCGGAGAGATCGAAGAGATCGAAGAGTCCACAGGAACGGCGGAGGATGTCTTGGGCATCCACACTTTGTGCAGCTTCCTGTTGTCTTGGACGGAGAGAGAGTGAGAGCTACCCCCAGTCCGAAGCATATCTTCGTAGGCAGACTGGTCGAATTGGACGACCAGTGTCTTCTTCATGGATCCCACGGATACCGCATCGTGTTGAGCAATTGCTTCCTCGTCAGAAGAGAAAGATGTCCCCAGCAGAGTCACCATCTTGTTTGTGGTATTAAACGAAAGAATGAAGTGTATTCAATATGGGGTTTACACAGAACCCGCCTTCTTTTGTTTACAAACAAACTTGTATAATTTGATCCTATACGAGGATATGGGAGTACAATTTATTTAATCTGGGTAGATATTGCTATAGGTGTCTGATCTGCAGTCGATCACTTTAGCCCTTGGACTACACGATGTTGAAGAAGTACCGTGGAAGACGGGTAGCAGCTTCGAAGGTTGCGAAGGAGGATGAATGCACGATGCCAAAGCCGTCGACCCCTACTCTTTGCCTGAGCTCCGGACTCTTCTCTCCTTCTCTCTCTCTCTCTCTTTTTACCAATTCTCCGACCTTGTTCGATCTTCCAAATTGTTGACCTTGTTCCCCATTGATAGGGGTCTCTATTTATAGAGTTTTGGTGACAATGACCACTCCGTCAGTGTAACAACCGAGGAGTGGACAGTACAGCACCCTTTTACACAACGGTTAAAATAACCAATGCCTGCGTATAAATGACCTTTTGAGTGAGCATGTGATGCGTGTCCAACTAAGGGGACAAAATGCGTATATCTGCTGCGAAGATCATGGCGTAGAAGCCACGTAGGTAGGTATCCCCCGTGTAGAAGAGGTTGGCGTAGAAGCCAAATGACTGTCACCCTTAGCGTAGAAGCCAAAATAGGCATAAAAGTCGAATAGGCATAGAAGCCGAACAGACATAGAAGCCGAACAGGCATAGAAGCCGAACAGTCGTATAGACTGAGTGGGCGTTTGAAGCCGAATGATCACAGATCCTGAATGGGCGTAGAAGCCGCTGCGTACCGTGCCAGAGTGTTGATGTGGACATCTTCGCCGAAATTTTGGCTTTCGAAGGTGTAATCAAATCTCTTACAGAGATTTGCCACCATCCTGTGCATTAAATGCGGAGACGTGTTTTGAAGGTCTGCAGCCCTTCTATGCATCCGTCTCAGAGACGTGTCTTGAGGGAAACTGTCACCGCTCTGTGCAATTTGACGTAGAGACGTGCCTCGGGCCCTGTACGAAGTGCAGCTTTTGACGTGACAGGCGGTTTGTCTACTGCGGAGCGTAAAACAGCTCATGTTTGCCTGTGTAAAACAAGGCGGCGTATTCCCTTGTACGTGAAAGAGCGGTTTACGCTGGGGGGACTTTGGTAACCGACGGTTTGGTGATATTTTAACCAAATCCTCTGCATTAAATCCCGAGATCCGCCATCATACTGTGGAGCGCGTCCCGAGGGATCTACCATCGTTTTCAGCCGTCGTCTGGGTAGCCGTGCAGCACTTTTTGTCAGGAGTCAGAGGCCAGGTTCACTGCGTGACTCGACAGGTTCATTTCGGGGAAGACGAAGCATTCCTCGTACGCATTAACACTGCTTTGAGAGCGGCTGAGTTTTACGCTATGGAGGCGATAAAGAACTCTGTCTTACGCTGGAGAGGCCTGGACGTACTGCACTTACGCGGATGGTCCTTTGAGCTTACACTTCATGCTGTGTTTTAGCGGAAAAAGCTCTGTTGCACGCTTGATGGCTCTGAAGGCCTCTGTTTACGCTGCTCTGTATCAAGAGGCTGCGTAGATCCTCCCAGTATATTTTTTATGCTTCTACAACTGTTAGATGGTTCTGACAGATGGGACCAGATACCTACTCAGGCAATGAGACTGCAGAGCAGATCTCCGATTGGATCGCCAATACGGAGATGCTATTAGAGGCTTCACAACTGCATCCAGACCTTTGGATGACCGCAGTGAGGGCCCAACTAAAAGGCAACGCCCATCACTGGTGGGATTCCATCGAGCGTAGTGTAGGCAAGAACCAGACTTGGGAACAGTTCTTGGAATACTTCAATGCGAAGTATTTTCCGGCAACAGTCAGAAATGCCCTGTACTCCCAGTTCCTACACCTAGAGCAGGGGAATATGACTGTTGATGCCTATGACGCAGAGTTTAGCCGTCTTAGCAGATTTGGAGCTGTTCTGATACCCAATGATCTAGAGAAGGCTAGGAGGTTCCACCATGGCCTCAACTTCGAGCTACAGAGATATACCACCGCACAGGCGAGGATTTCTTATGAGGAGGTTCTTACAGAGGCGAGGATCCAAGAGGCCATTGTCAGAAGAGCTAGACGTTCCAGCACGACCACGCCAGCTAGAGTCCAGCCCGGAGCAGGAGGACCCATCCGACGTCCCGGAGCGCAGACACAACAGAGAGCAGCACCATATCCACACCAGGAACTTCCGACTTGCCACTACTGTGGTAAGAGAGATCATTTCAAGAAGGACTGCCGAAAGAGACTTGGGACATGCATGATTTGTGGAGCCAGTCAGCACCTTGCCAGAGATTGCCCACAGCGCAAGGAGACAGCCCCACAGGCCGGACAAAGGCCAGCAGCACCAGCCCCGAGGATACTACCCCCACCAGGAGGACAGCGTCCACCAGCACCCGGAGGATTCCAGAGGGGACCACCCTTGGCCCCACAGCAAGCACAGTTTGATCGGGCCCGACAGCAGGCATGAGGACAGAGACAGAGACAGGCCTTTGCATTAGCAGCCGCTGAGGAGGAAACAGAAGGAGAAGCAATCACAGGTACCATTTTAGTCGCATCCTTACCTGCGTCAGCATTGTTTGATTCTGGGGCTACTTTGTTATTTATATCTAGTAGATTTGTAGCAATGCATAGAGTAGCGACTTCCCCCTTACCTAAGAGTTGGAAGATTCTTACCGGAGGAGGTATCGTGCCGGTTACCAGCACTATTAGAACGTGCTCGGTAGTCGTATGTGGAAGAGAGATGAGAGCATGATTCCTGGTATTGCCTATGCCGTACTTTGATGTGGTGTTAGGCATGGACTGGTTAAGCCAGTATAACACCGTACTAAACTGCCGGAAAGGTAGCGTCACTTTTAGACCACCAGATCAACCGGAGTTCGAGTACATGCGAGGGACCGTCGAACAAGGAGTAGGACAGACAGCTGGAACTTGCATGACTATGGAGATTGCACCCCCATCAATAGTTGCAGAATTCGAGGATATTTTCCATGAAGAATTGCCAGGCTTACCACCCGATAGAGACGTAGAGTTTACCATTGAGCTAGTACCAGGAGCAGCACCGGTATCTTCTAATGTGTACCGATTGGCGAAGAAGAAGTTAGACGAGCTGAAGCTACAATTGGAGGAGTTACAGAGCAAGAGATTTATCCGTCCTAGTACATCATCATGGGGAGCACCAGTATTGTTTGTGCCTAAAAAGGATGGAACAGTACGTATGTGTATTGATTACAGAGCCCTTAATGCTTTGACTATCAAGAACAAGTACCCCCTGCCACGGATTGACGACTTATTCGACCAGTTGACAGGAGCAGTGGTGTTCACAAAGATCGACTTGAGATCGAGTTATCATCAAGTGAAGGTGCGAAGAGAAGACATTCAAAAGACAGCATTCAGGACTCGTTATGGACACTACGAGTTCTTAGTGATGCCTTTTGGACTGACGAATGTGCCAGCTGTATTTATGAACTTGATGAACAGAGTATTCCATCAATACTTAGACCAGTTCGTGGTAGTCTTCATCGATGACATTTTGGTGTATTCGAAGAGCCACGAGGAGCACGAGAAGCACTTGAGACTAGTGTTAGAGACGCTGAGGAGAGAAAGACTTTATGCCAAGCTGAGCAAGTGCGAGTTTCTCCTAGATCGTGTCGCTTTCCTTGGACACGTCATCTCAGGAGACGGTATCTCAGTAGATCCGGCGAAGATTTCATCTGTAGAGACATGGCCAACCCTACCAATGTCTCAGAGGTAAGGAGTTTCCTAGGACTTGTCGGATATTACCGAAGGTTCGTAGAGAACTTCGCAAAGATTGCAGAACCAATGACCCGCTTGACCCGTAAGGAGCAGGAGTTCACTTGGACAGAGGAGTGTCAGAAGGCATTCGATGAGCTGAAGAAGCGCTTGACTACAGCACCTATCTTGACCATACCTTCTGGACCCGGAGGATTCGTAATCTACAGCGATGCGTCTGGGAAAAGATTAGGATGTGTCTTGATGCAGCATGGAAAGGTTGTAGCTTATGCTTCTAGACAGTTGAGGACACATGAGAAGAACTATCCCACCCACGACTTGGAGCTTGCAGCGGTGATTTTTGTGTTAAAGCTTTGGAGGCATTACCTATATGGAGAAAGAGTGGAGATATTTATTGATCATAAGAGCCTTAAATATGTCTACACTCAGAAGGATCTAAATCAGAGACAGAGACGTTGGCTCGAGGTGATGACAGACTTCGAAATAGAGCTACAGTACTACCCAGGAAAGGCCAACGTAGTAGCAGACGCATTGAGCAGAAGACCTATGGCATTCTTCTTGACTACCCAACAACATCTGTTAAGAGATCTAGAGAAGATGGGTATAGAGGTTGTTATACCCAGAGTAGACGGACAGTTGTCGAATTTCCAATTATAATCGACACTGGTAGAGAGAATCAAGGCTGCTTTGCCGACAGATGCCAGATTTCAGAGACTCAGACAGAGGACAGAGGCTGGATTACAGATAGGACTACGGATACATGAAGACAGAACACTGAGATGCGGAGATCGTCTCTATGTTCCAAATGGAGAACTTCGGCAGGAATTGATGACAGAGGTACACAGTTCCACCTACTCCATTCATCCAGGAGGCACGAAGATGTACAGAGATCTAAGACAGTACTACTGGTGGTACGGAATGAAGAGAGAGATAGCACGCTTCGTGGCCAAGTGCCTGGTGTATCAGCAAGTCAAGGCTGAGCACCAGAGATCTGCAGGATTGCTTCAACCACTTCCTATACCGGAGTAGAAATGGGAGCATATCACTATGGACTTTGTTACAGGCTTCCCGAGGAGTCCTAGTGGGCGCAATGCAGTATGGGTAATCGTGGATAGACTCACCAAGTCCGCACACTTTTTACCCTTTAGAGTTGGGCAATCGACGGAGGCTTTAGGGGATATGTACATGAGAGAGATTGTGCGCCTACATGGAGTGCCAGTTAGCATTGTGTCAGACAGGGATACGAGATTTACGTCTTACTTTTGGCGGAGTATGCAAGAGAGTCTTGGTACTCGCCTAAAGTTTAGCATAGCGTATCACCCTCAAACAGATGGCCAGTCGGAGCGCACCATTCAGACGCTAGAAGACATGCTAAGAGCGTGCATGTTGGACTTTGGAGGATCATGGGAGGATCACTTATATTTGGTCGAGTTTTCCTACAACAACAGCTATCAAGCTATCATTCAGATGGCTCCCTATGAAGCGTTGTATGGAAGGAAATATCGTTCTCCAGTATGCTGGAGTGATATAGGCGAGCGACAGATTCTCGGACCAGAGTTGGTTGTTCGGACGGTAGAGAAGGTAAAGAAGATCCAAGGACACCTTCGAGCAGCACAAGACCGACAGAAGCATTGGGCGAATGCGCATCGTCGACCCTTAGAGTTTCAGGTAGGAGATCATGTATTCTTAAAGATCTCACCTACTCGAGGGACTATCAGATTCGGAGGCAGAGGGAAGCTGAGTCCGAGGTACATCGGACCATTCGACATATTAGAACGCGTCGGAGAGGTTGCTTACAGATTAGCCTTACCGCAGACATTGGAAGGAGTCCACGACGTCTTCCATGTATCTCAATTGAGAAGGTACATATCGGATCCTAGTCACGTGCTTGACCATTTCGAGATCACAGTCGGTCCGAGCCTATCATATGAGGAGGAGCCTGTGGAGATTCTAGACAGGAGTGAGAAGGTACTACACGGTCAGACTATTCCTTTAGTCCGCGTCGCATGGAGACATCGTGCACCAGGCGAATCGACTTGGGAACGCAAGGAGGATATTAGACAACGCTACCCCCACCTCTTCGAAGGACTAGGTACGTATTAGTACTTTACTTATTCAGTTAGAAATTTCTTGACATGCGTATATTTTAATTTCGAGGACGAAATGCTCTAAGGAGGGTAGATTGTAAACCCCCTCAACCAATTTAGGGTTTAATTTAATTAAATCCGGAGATTAGGATTTATTTGGAATTTAATTAGAATTATGAGACAATTATAGGTACCCATCCGACCATGGTAAAAACCTTAGCTGCGCAATGCTCATTAACTTTCGCCTTGCACAATTAATTATTAATATAGTTAATTTTTGGAGGCAAATTTCAACCTAATCAGAACTTAACCAAACCACATGCTCTTTCACGTGGACCAGCCCCACCCCACCAAGACCGAACAGGCCCAAGTTCCCCTGGGCCAATCTATCAAACTTGCCCTATATAAATACATATTCTTCTCATTAGAAACCCTAAACAAACAAAAACTATTTCTCTTCATTGCCTTGAGGAAACCCTAGCCAACCCTAGACGTTCCCCTTTGCACCCGAGCTTTTCCCCTCGACCGTCGACATCACCGGCCACCACCATTCCAGCCGCCCAACTCTGTCGGCTACTTCATCACCCCCAACTCACCCGACTTCATCACCCCCAACTCACCCGACTTCACCATCACCAACTCACCCATCCCCACCCGCCATAGCCGCTGCCGAGTACCCCGCCGCCTCTGATACCGCCGACCACCGCCGTGAGGTCTGTCCAGACCTACCCCCACGACGAGTCAGCCGCCCCCGCGCCGTTCTCATCCGTGCCGACGTCGCTGCTACCGAGAGCTGCCGCCGCTGCTGCCGAGACTTGCCGCCGACGCCGGAGCTTCGCTGACCACCGGCGAGTGCGCACGGCGACGAACAGAACCCCCTCCCCCCGTTCATCCTCAAATAGGTAACTCTCGTTGGCCTCCTTCCCCTTTGTATCATGAATAGTTTTATCATCGTGTCGTCGTATCATTTTTGGCATGGACACAAAATAGTAATTCGAAAACCCTAAGTTATGAAGATATGTGCCTAATTAGATTTCTTAATAATAAGTAAGTTAGTAAATCAATAACTTAGTAAACGTCCTCGTAAGCAGAATGGTTACTTAAGACTCGTAAAGCATTAATAAACCCGGATATCGACAAGAATATTTAATACGGAGGTTAAGGACCGTTAATTATACTAAACATAATTAGTTGGGACGTACAACCTTAGCATTTTACTATCGTGGGATACACGGTGACTGAAGACAGGGCACGTGTGCATCTTAGCTACATGCACCGCGACTCTGTGTTCGACCGACGTGATCCTTGCGTCAGTGCTGAAAAGCAACGTAGCGTCTATATTACTTAGGGTCTGATGATTGATTGTTATATTATATTGTGTGTTAGGACCATTGGATCAGCCAGGAGATACTACAGGAACCGGCTTTTGGCATTCACAGCTTCAGGACACAGGCAAGATACCTTGCTATATTTATTGTTTAATTTAAATATGTATCTGTTGTATTGTATCCTTGTTGCTTGTAGTTTATACAACTGTGCGCGTCCGAGTTGTCTCAGGTGCATTCGATGGTTACGTTGATGATTAGGATAGATGGACTTAGCTCTAGCTGACCCAACCCACCAGTCGATACTCTGTTATTGTCTGAGACCCGACACATTACACGGTCACTGTGATATATATTCATATTGGGATGTAGGGTTACGCTCTCGACTAGCTATCGTTGCGTATCACCTACATCACGGTTAGTATGTATTCAGGATATAGATTTGAGACTTGGCATATAGATACATGGTATGCATGTTGAGTAGTCGACTTGCATATCTACATTGGGCGGGAAGGACAACTAGTAGGCGTATGGAGTACACCCATTGGAGCCGTAATTTCGGAGGAACCTCGGATCCAATGACTTTTCCCTTTATACTGATGCCACGTTCTTCAGAGCGATATGGACGATATACTGTACAGATGCCACTCTCTTCGGAGCATGGACGCTATGCCTACGCCTATCCATACGCACCAGCGTTGTCCTCATATTGCATTCACTTAGATGGCTAGCACACCCTTATTGTATTTATTTTATTCAGTATTCACATATAGCATGTTGTTTTCTTGTATCTTGTTACGTCCCTCTGAGGAGCTGGTACCTTTCTAGATTTAGATGAGACTTACTACCCCACCGTATACGGCCCAGGATAGGAGACGAGATTTGCTACAGCTGAGGAGTTGGAGGTGCAACCGTCAGAGTTTTCGTGACCAGTTGGTAGGCCTTTAGCTTAGATGGAGGGCATCATTATCCTCTCAGCTGATGCCATAGCCATTTCTTTTATATCTCATTTTAGTACTTTATTTCGTCATAGCAGTGGGTTTGTTCCCACCAGACATCACTGGTTGTACTATGATATCTTGGGACTGGTATTTATTTAACCAGCAGTTTATTTAGTGTTTCTTGTTCTTTATATTGTGGATGAGATTAGATTACTTGTTATTGACTGATATTGGACATGTTAGTATTATAGGACAGCGTAGCACTCTTCGTGGATCCATTAAATTGGGATATCCTCGGAGACGTGTCAGCTGGCCATTGCCACGTGACCTGGTTCTGTGATATTTTGGGACTGGGGCGTGACAGGAGGTCTCCTGCTCAACTTTACCACTAGAGGTTCGGAAGTCGTAGTAGGTGCCGGATCTTCTTTCAGTGATCGACTTGGTCTACGGAGGTGAACGACCAGAAGCTCAGGTACTTTCTTGGGCAGTTTCACCCTGAAGGGAGGTGCTGCATCAGGAGCGCGTATTTTGAGATAGACCCTCAAGGTCTCATCCGATGTTGTCCCAGTTTTGCCTTATCGTCGGCATCATTGCCACCTTCATCTTGGTTGACTTGCTTGTAGAGGATCGAGTCAGAGTAGTAGGCCTCGACCCCTTTAAATGGATTAATGTCAGCAAATTCTGTCTTAATTATGACGTGATCATCCATGTACTTTAAGCACTGGTGCAAGGTTGACGGTACGATCATATACTGATGTATCCATGGACGTCCTAACAGGATGTTATAGAATATATCTACATCTATGACATAACAGGTGACCTCTGTCGCCGATCTGACACTTCAAGCGAATCTTGCCCAGAGGGTAGCTCCTTCCTGCATTGAAGCCACTAATAGAAGTTTTAGTTGCTGTCAGGCGATGCATCGGGATTCCCAAGGTCTGAAGCAGACTCCGCGGGATGATGTTGATTGACGAACTGGGGTCGATATGCATTCGGTCCACCTTGATGGCACCAATGTACCCTGTGTAATATAGAGGAAGATTGTGCTGATTGTTCTTCAACAACATATCTTTTTGTGAGAACGTGATATTGGGTATCACCTCCATCACATTATTGCAGTGGAGGCATACAGCAGGATCCTCAGCTGGTGGATTGACCTGTGCTAGGTAGGTGTCGGTATTCTGTAATGCCTCACTCAGAGCAACCTGAGTGTCTTTGGAGTGTCAAAAAAGCTCAAAGAGTGACAACTTCGCTGGAGTATTGGCGAGCTATGCCAATATGTCAAAGTTGTAGGGCTTCTCCAGCCCTTGAGCAGTAACTTTGCGCAGCGGTTTATCGAAGCGAATTTCTTTCTGCTTGGACTTATCTGCTGTTGGATCCTGGGATGGACCCAGATTGGATGCGGCGATTGGCCATCATCAGAGATATCGTACTCTCGTTGGTACTCCAGGTGTGACCTTGTTGTTTCTGCTATAGCTTCTTCGGAAGGGATAAAAATCGTATAGCATGATTTGGACTTCTTGTCCTTGGACTTGGTGGCATAAGGTGTTATCTGTTGCATCAAGTCTGGAACAAAATCGGAATGGACCCACATGACCTCCCTCCGTGATGTGGTGAGAGGTATCAGCCATGCTGTTTGGTCACAAGCTGACGAAAGATTGACAGCCTCCATTATTGTCCTGGGGATTGGGATTACTCCGTCTTGGGCTTCCGTCGTCGAGAAGTTTTCGAACTGGAGAGATACCATATTTACGGCAACTATTTTGTCATTAAAGTCCAGAGTGAGGGACTTGGTGTCGAGCAGACGCTGGATGTACCTATTGAGTATATAGCAGTCTCGCGTCGTATGATGGACTTAACAATGGTAGTGGCAGTGCTTTGAATTATTTACCACGGCTGCCTCAATAGGACGCTTGATATCGGGGAACCAAAGCTTGTTTACCTTCATTAGCATGTCAAAGATTGTCATGACATCATCATCTTCGAAGGAATGGGTTTCTTTTGAAGCCTCTACGGGCTTTTGCTCTGGCTTCTTGGCTATATTGGCGACCAGAGCCTGCTTTCCCTTGCAATCTCGGGCGCTATTATTATAAGGGCGTTTACCCCAATCATCAGCTACGAGCATCTGTATCCCCAGGAGACGGGCGTCCTTCACCCTTTTCTTGGCAGCGACAACATTTATGATGAACACCGTCATGTCTTTAAACTGAGAGTTGCCCATCCAGAGCCTGATTGTGGGAAGGAGATTCCTCCGGCAGGTGTCCATTAGCGTGGACTCAGGGTTACCGGGGGTAAATTCAATGTTGCTTGCATGTACCGCTCGATGTATTCCCGTACAGACTATTTTTTCCTTTATGTGATTTCCATTAAAGAGAACATCATCGTGTCATTTCCTCTATCTTAGAACCGAGCAAGGAAAAGACCTTTGAGGTCGTCGAACGACGAAATATAGTTATCTTGGAGACTGCAGAACCAATCGAAGGCTATTTCAGACAATCTTTCAACAAAGAGCTTGGTTAAGAGGGCATCGTTGCAAGGTAGATACCCCGTTGTCGTCTTGAAGTAAGTCATAAATTGACGAAGAGATGTATTCCCATCAAACGGAGTAAAGTTGAAGGACTTGTACTTGGACAGATATGGTACATCTCTCCACTCGAGGGGATAAGGTTGTCGAATCCTGAGCTTGAGTAACGAGTCCCGATTGCCATAGAGTCTAGGCGGGCCCGGAGTTCTCGTACCTCCCGTATTATTTTTCGAGCTTTATTGACTGCGAAAGGAGCAAACGATCCGAGTAGGGGATGGTTACAGCCAGCGGGTGGAGCAGTTGCATTTGAATCCCTATTTGTCCTGGGGTCTAGGCTTGCTTGGCCAGAGGCTCTTACAGGTTGTGGGGCGATATTTGCCTTAATTTCTAGCATTGTCTGGGTCAAGGCTTACATCGACGCACTCATGGTCAGTATCTTGGCCTCGAATGCTGTCAATCGTTGAGGCCCTCGTGATCGTCTCCTGCCATATATGTTGTTCTCACATGGAAGAAATGGATGGGACAGTAGATGTCACATTTTCTTGTCTCAAACACTTGTCGTGAATAGCCATGTGGGAAAGTCGGTAGGGCCGTATCCTCTTCGAACTCGGAGGGAACACTACCCCCAAGCGTATAGGAAGTTGCGTCCTCTTGACGAGGGTGGCTACCCCTAGTAATCTCGGGGTTTGTTCCTTGGGAGTCATCGTCTTCTCGGAATATCGGATTGTAATAAAGGTCCGGGGGATTGTGACCCCCAGCTTGCATAGCTATGTAAGGTCTTGAGAAACAACTACCCCCAGTGGCTGACAGCTTCTTCTTTGAGTCGGTGCCCATGAAAATATATTCCGCGGGTTCCGTTGTATGTCCTCCTTAGATACGTCTTCTTTACTCGCTGGCCGAGAGCGACGAACTGGAGGTACTGGACTTCTGACCTCCCCTCATGGAGGGGGCCTTCCGAGCAGAATAATACGAGACAAAGGGCAGCTCCTCTTCCTCTGGTTCTTGCACATGTTCTCCGGGTTGCAGCCGGGTGGGTGCCTTTGGTTGCAGCCGCTGGAATACTGACTGCCTGTTTGTAGGTACTGGTACTTTGTTATAACAGTGATTGATAATAATGTTGGCACAGTGATGCCCTGGAGAGGACACTTCATATGTCATGGTTGTTTTATTCACTTTGCGCTTGTGATTGATTACGTTGCGCAAGTCAAGCGATCGTTGATTCACCTTTGCATCCTCCTTATTAGTCCGGGTAGACCGAGCACACGGGTGCGTAGGCGTTGATTTTGCTTCCTGACCTGGGGTTCTTACAAGAACTTGTCCCAAGTTGCCAACTGAAGACTCTTTAGACCAACCATGTCTGATTGTCACTACGGGCTGGACGCACAAGCCATTTTTGTATGACTTTCCGTTAGGGGCCTGCATAGTAAGCGATGACTGCTGACGGTCGATCAAATAAGCAATTGCGTGAGCTTGGCAAGCTGGTATTGCCCTAAACTTCTTCATTCTAGCAGGCGTCGGTGCGTAGTATGAAGTGTCCAATTTCACATCTTTTCCTTTTTACTAAGGCGCGTGGAGTTAGCGCTGCGTTAAATTCGGTCGAAGGCAAAACTTCAGTGGTTAATTTGGCCATACGCGGCCATCTGTTT
The DNA here is from genome assembly GCA_036927795.1 of Iris macrosiphon. NCBI lineage: Eukaryota > Viridiplantae > Streptophyta > Magnoliopsida > Asparagales > Iridaceae > Iris > Iris macrosiphon. Next base: position 167,974,969 of record JAYESA010000006.1, on the reverse strand, counting down.
GCGGCTGCCGAGCGGTGCCGCTTAGTCCTCCTCATGCAACTTTTGACGTGGTCTCATGGAACATGTCTTAGTGCTCGAACTCTTGGCATCGTAGTATCTTTCTCTATCGAAGCTCAAGTACTGAGCACTTTCCTTGTCCGAGGAGCCTGCCGCATGAGAGGTGGACGCATGATGTGCGGTCTTTGCGGCCGAGAGAGAGATATGGAGAGCATGCTCCGCAGTTGGGTGAGACACAGCGGCCTTTGCAACCTATGTCCTATGGGTCATCAGGTGCTGAGCACTCTTCTTGTTAGAAGAGACAGCCACATAAGAAGTGGATGCATAATGTGCGGCCCTTGTGGCAGAGAGAGAAGGACGGGGAGCGTGTGCTCCGCAGTTGGGTAAGGCTCAACGGCCTTTGCAACTCGTCCTGCGGGTCTTCGTAGACTTCGCCAGCCTTGGAGAAGCGCCGCCCTCAGAGAGCATTTTCTCAAAGGCCTGCTAGTCGAAGCGTACAACCAGCATCCTCTGGGTCGAACCCAGCTTCGACGCATTAGACCGCATCACGACATTCTCATAAGAGGAGAAGGAAGTCCCCAGCAGAGTCGTCACCTTGTTCGTCATTAATGTAGGTTTGGGAAACATTCGTTTAATAACCAACAAAAATTATTAAAAAAAATCCTAGATAGACAATCTAAGTACAAGATATTTTTATCTGGGTGGTGTGACGATGGAGATCGAGTACTGCAACGACTTTTTTACTCCGTCGACGGTCCGACAAGTGAATGCAGTGTGCTCTTTTCTCTCTTCTCTCTCCTGAGCTTGTGTGCACGTACGTAGGTCGTCTGGAGGGGTATGGTCTCTCTGAAGCAGAAAAATCCAGCCATTGGGACGTCCAAGTTGCCTCTATTTATAACCATCATGTTGATGAGCTATATGTGCCACATGTCCTTCTGTTTGGGGGCCGCAGAGGGCTCCTTCAAGAGGATGCGGTTGCAACTATGGGCACATAGTATGGGTTGAGTCCAGAGCAAGCTGCCACGTGAAAGTTTTGTTGGGATTTGCTGTTGTTGGAGATCTTGGCGGTTCTTGTCTTATGATTGCATGACTTGGTCAGCTTGACACGTGGCCCGCATTCAGTTGGAGAGAATCACAACAGAAAGATTTCGTCTGAGGAACCTTGCCACGTTGGACGCAATAAGTCTGAGACGCATGGGACGTACGGCGTCTGGAAGGCTTGGGACCAGAAACACTTGGGACGCGTGGAGTCTGGAACACATGAGGCCAGAGACGCACGGAACGCATGGAGTCTGGAACGCATGGGACCAGAGACGCATGGAGCCTATGACGCATAGGACCAGAGTCATATGGAGCGCATGGAGTCTGGGACGTATGAGGTCCCATACACATGGCGTTGCACGCTTGCCAGAAGTCATTATTAGTCTGACGAGAGCTTCTTGTCTCTTATTGTGCTTACATCTTTCGAGGCGTTCAGAATTTTTTTTTATCAGGATTATGTGTCAAACATAATCTCGGTGTCAGGCCTTTATGCGACAAATATTTGGGGGCACATGAATGCTGCTTTTTTTTTTTGACCGAATGGTCATTCTGTGGCCTGATTTCTTCTGAGTCGACTTTGGAACGTATGTTTGTTGATCGTATGGATCTAATTTTTTCATGCTTCTATTCCCGCAAAATTTTTCACGTAAAAAATTACTCGTGTCTATGTGTGATTTTCTGTGTGGTTTGACGTTTGGTTTTATGCGTTGTTATTGCTTGATTTTCTCGCAGTTTCTTGATTTGAAAAAATGATTCCGTGTTTGCGTTTCCAACAGTACGTACTCATAAGCGGCCCTAATGATATATACATCTTGCACTTCATTTCGATTCATAGACCTGACTCGATCGTCGAAGGGATCTAAGTTGGACTTACCCATCCAACGAATCTTTTGTTATGCCGATTGATCTCAAAGCCCAACTGTAATCAACACTTCGACCCGAGAATCCACAGTTGGGGATATCGGAAACCACATAATAGAGAGAATACATATGTTTGGTACAACAGGAATCATCCGTATTGGTACAACAGGAATCATCCGTACGTACAAACGATTGGAAATGTGAACTTGAATCTTCTATAAACAACAATAAAGAGAATAAGGCTAAATAAGCTTGAACAATCAATTATAGTTCCAACTTATGCCCATCAATTAGGACTTGAGTTCTAACTTGTGCTTCTAATTGTCCTATTTAGTGTGCAATCTTATGTAGGGCTTATGTAGCTTTATTCTCTTTATGTCCTACATAAGCTTGAACATGGAAATATAATCATATCAAAAAAAAAAATCGTACAGAGCATTATATTTTAATTAAATTATATAAAGAAAATTTTGTTTGAAAAAATTAGTTGGAGAGAACAAAAACATCCTTAGTAAGGACGTTTTCGTTCTCTCCGTAATTAAATATACAAATCAATTCAAAACGTCCTTAGTAAGGATATTTTTCTATTTTTAAAATTTTTTTTTATTAGGGTCACAAGTTAAAAAAAAGCAAATAAAAAAAAATAAAAAATTTAGCGAAAACATTCTTAACAAGAGCGTTTTCCCAATTATTTTAAATTTTTGTACTCTGGTCAGAGTAAAAAAAAACAAAAAATAAAAATAAATAAATTAGTGAAAACGTTCTTACCAAGGATACTTTCAATTTTTTTTTTTTCACTTTTTTTATGAAAATAATTAATAATAATAATAAAATTTAAAAAGTGAAATTGCCACGTTTTCTTTATTTTAAAATTTAAATTTATTCTTGTTTTTTTGACCCAAAAAATAAAATAAAAATTATTTGCTAATTTTTATTAAAAAAAATTTATATACTTTGCTAAGGGATTAGACTTAGTAAAAGTAAATAAATAAAAATTATTCCTGAAAGGTTATTCGGAGCAGAAAAAGAAATAAGAAATAAAAAGTAAAAAATAAAAACATTAACTTTTGATAACTGAAAGGTCATTTTTTTTCGAATATCTAAATTTAAAAATAATAATTTTTTTGTCGAATATTGAAAATAATATTTTTTCTTTAGTGCAAATGTCTTTTTCCTTTTTTTTGTCTTTTTATAAAAAAATTAATAAAAAATAATTATATTTGTTGGCCAAATATAAAAATAAAAAATAAAAAATAAGGAATCCGGCGTTACCATTTATTTTACATATTTTTGCATATAAGTACCTCCTAACATTGTTTTTGCATATAACTATAAACGCAAAAAAAATTCATAAAAAAATAACAAAATTGAATAAAAATAACAAAAAATAACAAAAAAATAACAAAAAGTTCTAGTATGGCCGTTTTTTATTATTTTTGTATGTGTTTTTAAAGTATTAACACAATTGTTTTTAGAATTTTTAGAATCTTTTTAAGTTTAGAGGAACCTATGTGCAAAAACAACGTTAGAAGAGACCTATATGTAAAAGAAAATTAAAACGTCCATACTATGGACGGCTTCCTTATTTATTATTTATTATTTTTTTTTTAGTTGACCAACAAATAATTTTATGCATTTTTTAATTATTTTTTTAAGAAAAAAGACATAAAAAGTGAAAAAAAAAGTTAGCCTATTTTCACTAAAAAAAAGTTATTTTTATTTTATTTATAATATTTGACAGAAAAATGAAAAAAAAAAAAGTAAGAACGCTTTGATTTTTTTCGATTTTTTTGTTTACTTTTTTTCCTTCCCCCAGAAATAACCTTTCAAGAATAAAAAAAAAATTAAACGAAAACAACAACAAAAAAAGACGTCCTTGGTAGGGACGTTTTTCTATATATTTTTTCTGAAACGAAACAAATAAAATAAAAATCGGAAATGTCTTTACTAAGGACATTTTTCGGTCGGTATATATTAAAAAAACTGGAGAGAAGAAAAACGTCTTTACTAAATGCGTTTTTGTTCCCTCCATCTAATTTTTGTAATTTTACTTCTCTACAGCTAATATATTAATATTTCAATTCCCTATAAGAAAATTTCCGTAATCATATTCATTGCCCGTGCTACTTGTTGATTCAAATTCAAATTCAAAATTGTAATTTGTTTTAATTAATGAATGGGAAAAGTTATCGGTTAGGAAGTGTAAGAGTTGTCGGTTAAGAAGTGGAAGTGTAAGAGTTGTCGGTTAGAAAATATAAGAGTTTTGAATTAAAGTTGAAAGTTTTTTGTGTCTCTTGGCATGACATGTAAAGCCTATAAAAGGAGGCTATTGTATCTCATTTTATTCAAGCCAAACAAAACAAAAAATTTGAATAAAAATTTCACTTCACTATTTTACTATCTTCTCCCCCTATACTGTGAATATTAGTCCCTTTGACTAATATTCAACAGTGACCTGGTTAGCAGCAACTATGCTAGCAACTTAAAATCCTACATATATTGTTATAGTCCAGTATTGTTAGGTTCAAATATGTGTTTGCCATCGTACTACTTTTGTAAGTAATATTATCATACTACTCTTGTAAGTAATATTTGGAAGAAAATGAATGTGAAATTGCAGAAATAGCTCTTCTTTGTCTTTTCATTAATTTTTTTATTCCTGAAATTCTATCTGTGAACTTTACTTTTAGGCTTTTTTGGAAGTCCATTCAGTCTTTCATTTTAGAGTTAGGTACAACAAAATTTGTTAATTGCAAAGAAGTCCTCTAAGTCAGTGATATACTTCTTATATAATATGATATAATATACTACCATACTACCAGTTCGTTATGTATGAATTGATCCGATACACTACATATATGTAGTATTAGTTGTTTTACGTGGGTCATGTAATATACTTAGAATTTGGATTCCAAAATTAGATTAGACTTGAAAAGAAGAAGAAGAAAAAAATCTTGTGAGAAACTTTATACTAAATCATTTAGACCTAAACTTCTAGGGTTAACCATGTATCATATGATACACGATAAGCTACACTATACACGATACAATATGCTATTCAAATCACATGTACGATATACGAGTTGACAACCAAGCTTAAGAGTCCCCCAAGTTAATATAACTCGTGTGATAAGGAATATTTCATCAGCTTTGAAGGAGTTATTTCTTTCGACTATTTTGTCCTCATCTTCCTCCTTATCCCAAACATTGAGTTCCTCTTGATCATATGATTAGTACTGATAGGTTCACGAGTTCTTATTAAATTCATATATAGTAGACATGTTCATGGGTTCTTCTTGGACGACCTCATATGTGGTCAATCAATGGGTCAAAGGTTTGTCAATTGATGGGTACATGGGTAGTGAATATTTTGTTTTTAGGTTCAAAGTTTCCACTAGAGCTCATGGTAGTCAATGATGTTATGAGTTTTCTGGAGCTCATGGTAGCAATGGGTTGGTGGATAGACAATGAATTCTTTTTGGGTTCGTATGTTCCTCTCAAGCTCATTGTAGGCAAAAGAGGTTCATGAATTCTTGAGCTCATGGTAATAGGAAGAAAAATTGGAGTAAAATCGTAACTTCATAATGTTAACACAATGGTTGTGTAATTTTTGCCAGTTGGAAATGGGAATTATATCATAAAATCCTACTTTTTAATTAACACATGTTCATTAGGGTCAATTTAAATAATCTCACCAATGAAAGCAACTTTACCAATGAGATTTATGGCTTGTATGTAGATATAGAAGATTTAAGAGAATTATATCATAAAATCCTACTTTTTAATTAACACATGCATGTTCATTAGTGTCAATTTTAATAATCTCACCGATGAAAGCAACTTTACCGAAATCCTAACTATATTTCCGAAAGCAACTCTGTATTTAGATACTATACATGTTTGATCAACAAACTCATGACAACAACTTATCACATGATGAGATTCAAGAATGCCAAAACCACACCTTAATACTCTCAGCTTAGCAATTTGATGCCCTATATATTGGCAACCACTGGAATGTCAATGACAAGGACAGCAAAACATGCTCTACGTACACTTGTAGCCATTTGATTTACACACTTGCACAAAGGGAATTTTGTGTGTGATCGAGGGAAAAAGGAAGCCCAATTCAGGTTTGATGTCTGAGCCCATCCAGAGGGAATCCCTCCATATGGATAAGGTATGTGCATGTAGTCATGGTAAACAAAGGAAAGATAGATGCTCCCTCCTCCAAGAAAGCAATGGATACATATAGACTAATTATGGGTGGAGATGTGAATAAAGACTAGATGGGGACTTGCATGTGAATAAAGACTAGATGGGGACTAGCACTCCCTCTCTCTTGCTTTCCAATCCCCTTATACTCCAAAGGGTGATTAACTGCGTTTCGCCGCGCAATAATTAGGACTTAAACTATTCTGGTTTTGTCATGCATTTGGACCTAACTAAGCAATCAATATGCTCATGCTGGTTGATTATTAATTAATTATACACAAAGAGAGGGAAACCAGCACTAAGTAGAGGAAAATTTTGACAGTCTTGATAATTATCATAATAACTTATCAGCAAATGCTGGTACCATGATCTTTGTGATTGAACAAGTATTGGATAAGCAATCATGATTCGGCTACATTAATGATGGTATATTCACTCAAAAGAATACCAGTGAAGTTTCAGAGATGGTTTCTGAGTATTATTAAGATTGATGGGTTTTTTTTTTTTTGGCAGGGTTAAGCTGGACCAATGCACACAGGCTCAGATGATGAAAAATACTGATATTCAAGTGTTAGAGCATATATAATTGTAAAGTTAACATAACTGGGAATTAGTGGGAATGTGATTCCAGTTACTTAATTGGTTAATTGTGCATGCAGTGGAGTTGCACGACTTACTTACTGAATCTTCAGGTAAATATCAACAGTGGTTTTCTTCCACTATCTTGAATTAAACCAAAAGATATTGTTCCATGTAGATGCGAACTTTAGACCAAGGTCTGCTGATTACTACTATTGAAGATTTGGGAGGGCCTGAACTCTTTGTTAATGTGTAATTTCATGCAAACTTGCTTCTTGGAACCTCTTCTCCTTCTCCTGATGACCTAGAGATGAGGAGGACTGTTCCAGACTGCCACTGCAGAAAGTGAATCAAGGTGCATGATGAGTCCGGCTCACTAAATAATTTCTCGAACTGATGACCGCTATTATTGGACCTTTCTTTCTTTCTTTCTTTCTTTCTTGATATTATTTTTCACTGATAACTATAGCTTATGGCAATATTGTTTGTACTTTGTAGGTTGCCAAGTTTTGTAACTTCACACTTTGTGGTTATATCATATTTATAGAGCGTTTAACACAAAATTTAAGTTACAAATCCTACAAACATAAGTTAAATGGCTGATGATGGTTCAAACCTAAGGTCAGCTGTGTTAAGTATAATCATATTTAAGTTTAGTTATTAGTTTTTTACTGGTAGATATACAGCTGCGTTGTACATATTTCATACTACTTGAAAATAAGAAAACTTTTAATTTCAAACATTTTATATACGTAATTGTCTAACAATTATGTTAATTTTAAAGAATAATTTTAATTAGTAAACATATATAAGAATATTTTTAAAAGAAAAAAAAAAAGCTTGCAAGATGAAGCCTAACCTTTTCTATAGTATAGTTTTTTTTTTTCTTGCTTATATTTAGTATATATATCTACTGCTTCTCATATTGCGAGCCCCAACCTTTGTCTCGAGCCGGACCTCAACCACGACCATGCTACAGGCCTTGACGTTGCGATCAGTCTCCATCATCTGAGGAAACCCCAAACCCTAATTTCTCGTTACTTGTCCTGTTTCAGGACCGTCCAATGCTAATCTAGTGGTATATATTCATCCCCACTAAAAAATCCAGACCCGTTACCACTTTTTTTCTTAGTCCCTATAGCCCATTGCGATCCACCATTTCGTATCGTAACGAAAATCAGCCCATAATTCACACTCCAGTTCACAATGGGAGTAAAGAAAAGAAAAGAAAATCTCAAAGCAGCATCCAACCTCTAATCCAAATGTTCACCCCACTTTCCACATGAAATGGCCTTTGATAATGGCACAACCTAAATTGTCAGAAAGCAGCACAAAAATTGTTGATTTTTTACTGTTCAAAATATATTTTTTGAAATTGTTTGGGAGCATCACCCACTTAACTATAAAAACTCAATTTCATATCTTTATCATCCACTTAAGTATAAACACTCAATTTCATATCTTATCACTTGTCTTCTTCCTTTTTTTTTTCAAATCCCTAAAAGACTAAAACAATTATATACTTGTCGTATGTAGAAGACATGACGGATAAAAAATTTGACAAAGTAATTGGCTCATCGAATTTTGACATTTGTGAAATGTAATTAATGTCCCACTCTGTATGGTACATTGGACTGGTTTATTGGCTCGAAGAGTCTAGTTGGACTTGGATTCATACAGATGAATCATTCAGAGATTTATATGAATGGTGTAATGTCCGCTCCCAGCGGAGGCATTGCGTTGGCTTCTTGGATTAAATAGGCTAGTTGGATTTGAGCTGTACAAGAAATTACGATATTTGAGTCGTATGGATGGTTTATGGAGAGAGATTAGCTTGTATGGTTACCAATTAAAAAGATCGTACATCATATCAAATCATTTTTTTGATGAATCGTTTGGTATATGTTTGGTCGGATAAAAAATCACTACAAAAATACTACAGTTTAGCGACGGAACATAATCCATCGCTGCACAGCGATGGAATAGCGACTGACTAGCTGCAATTTTTTTTATATGAAATACATATCCAGATTATCGTCGCTAGTCCGTTACTAATGTAACACCCCGTTCCGTTCTAGCGGACTGCCGATTCAAAAGGTAAAAGTGCAACTGTCCCGACCTGCTTTGCCTCAAATGAGAAGCAAAGGATATCCAGACTTGTCCCTACAGAAATCAGGCTTAGGCTTTCAGAGGCTCGCTTGACGTATCGCTCTACCGAGGCGAATCATCGCTAAGGTGGGTGGCTACGATGAACTTGTCTTTGCTTAGCCAGCACACATAAAATGTGGAATATTCATGCTAGTCGCTAGGTGAATCACCCCCTGCATGCTAATAAGAATCCAACGCACCTAGCTAAGAAAATAATCTCAACTTGTATTGCTTATATGCTAGAACATGTAAAATGAAATATTGCATATATATATATATATATATATATATATATATATATATATATATATATATATATATATATATATATATATATATATATGTTCAGACCCTCGCATGCCAAGTCCCTTACGATTTTAACTCTTGGCTTACCTTCGGGTCCGAGCAAACATGTCTGTTTATGTTCCTTAAAAACACATGCTTGCCTGTTCACGAGTGTCTAACGTTATTGTATTGTACATGCATTGAGTCAGCCATGAGACTATCAAATAGTCCTTCTGTGCAAATGAACCTGCACGTATCCGGGACCATTGGGTCGCCAAGGCAATCCCCGAACCAGGGGCTCGCATCAGGGTAAACGAATACTGAATGAGAATCCTCTCACATTACAACTGAATGATAATCACATCAAGTTTATATCTGAACAAGAATCACGTCATGTACAGAACGAATCTTAGCTCATGGAGCAAACGCTTGGTTCAGATCACGAATCATGGATTATCATATCAAGTTGTGGATTTGGAAAGACCCTGACCTGCATGTTGCGGACAACTCAAAAATGAGGCATCGTTCCACGGGCGGTCTCCGGGGCACTGGAACCGATCCGATCCGGATGGAACATAACGTAATAGTCTTACGTGATTGACGGGATGGTTTGTAGCGCCTCACGTGCTTTCGTTGCATTCGCTACCCCGCCAATGACTATGGTCCTTTATGGCTATGCCAGCGACAAACGTCATATACCGTGTGCGAGTCATTGCATCGTGTCAAATGAACAACTGAACACCTGAACGATCATAATACAACAACACTCGTGTTTGCTTATGTTGTTGCCTTGGTTTTCATTATGAATGCCCCTGAATGTTTATACTTGCCCGTGCTTGAATTAACAATGTTGCCTTGGACAGGGAAGGCCATTTGGTAAGTCTCGCCGTGTTTCCTCTCATGTAGCACGACGCACTGCCACACGAGTTAGGCTATTCAATATTTGCATAAAACTGATCCTAAGGCAACTAGAAAGACAACTTAATAGTTGGTGCACGGAACCTATATTACGTGTTTGGATTTGTCGAAGCGGGCGAGTAGCTTCCCCACCAGTGCATTCAATGTACTAATAATCCACCAGTTCGTTTGCAGGGTGCGGGAGAACCTCGTTCGGTGTGGATGCCTCCTTCGTGCGTGCTAAGGCCAGGAGATCACTCTGAAGCCTTGGAGCGCTGCGTCCGAAACTGAAGCACATATACAAGACATAATGTTGTGAACGTCGCCTGAACATCGCTTGTAAAATCATTCCAAAATTGTAGCCACTTGGCACGCTTTTACTGTTTTAGAGAGAGAGGCTTGAGCGACTTGTAATCTCGGCTATACGCCGCATGTAACACTTGTTTATATCAATAAAAGAGTTGCTTTACTTCAACTTGTGTTTCAATGCTTCCGCTATATTGTTGACTCAGTGAACCTGTTACCGATCGCCTATGCGTTCATGAATCTGCTGCACTCGGACAATCTGTGCGACTCTGTGGCTTAGAACTCTTATCGCCAACCAATGAACCACGGCCTTGCATGGGCATGGCTCACGCTCGTGCGGCATCACGCCCGGATGGGTCAAAGCGATCGTTCCGCGGGAGCGCTGGCGCGGTGATTCTCGTCTAGCGGGAACGGCCGATTTGTCTGCGGAAGATCGGGGCGTGACAACTAAGACGTCAAAAGATATCTAGCGACGTCTTAGTGATGGACCGTTTCCGTCGCTGATCAAATTTAAAACTGCAACAGTAACATTTCTTTTCTCATTTCAAATTTTTCATCTCCTCCCCCTCCCTCCCCCCCCCACCCCACCCCCCATAATCGACCCCGACTGACGAATCCGACCCACTCCCCCTCTCCTAGCCCATCCTTCGGTCAAACCCTCTCCTCCGGTCAAAACCCTTCATCCCCCTCTTTCGGCCCCAGACTGCCTCGACCACCCCCCCACCCACCCACACACACACACACACACACACACACACACACACACACACACACACACATTCCCATTCCCATTTATTCAATTTTTTGAATTATTTATTCCCCAATTTTTTTTTTAAATGTTTAATTTTTTGATCCTATCTTATTTGCAATAATAGAGATAAATGATAGTAAAAAAGAAAATGAGGTTATTGATGCATATTCTCGACATCAAGCTTCTAAAGAAGTGTTTATTCATTGTGCTCAGCAAGTTTATGATTCTCTCTTATTTATTCATTAGAAAATTATACAGTTGCCCAAGGAGTTGACCTTTCTCTTAAAATTGAGCTGAATATTACTTTAGCTGCCTCTCCGATGTGGGATTCGTTTGATTGGCAAAAAAAAAATTATCGGTTCTCTATGTTATGCAATGTTTCCTAGTAACCACATGCTAACCTATAACTTTTTTTTTATTACAATTCACACATCTACACGTTTTTATGATTAAAATTTTTGAATCATGTCGACTTCGTCTAGTGTTCGTGCTGCTTTTTATTTGAACTACAAACGCTCAAACATGCTAACCTCATAATTTGAAGGACCTATTTTGTCAACAGCCACATACTAACGTCCCTCCATGTAACCCTGGCTTTTATAACAACAATGTGAGTGGGAGCTCTTTGATGTGTCAAAAGAAGAAAAAGAAATCCGTAGCATCTAGAGCTCTTTGATGTGTCAATTAAGTGTATAGATACACACTCTTCAAATCCAAAACATGAATAAGATTTTACATTTTAAATATCCATATTCTGTATATGAGGAGATTAGTAGAATAGAATCCAAAAATGGATCTAGTAAGATCCATATATATGTGTTATTTCCTCGCAGTGAAGTGTTTACTCACTTCCTTCTAGAAATCTGTTTGGTCACTTGATTTTGCAACAGTAGGTTGAGGAAAAGGAAAGAACTTGGTCCGTTGACCTAGGATCTAGCTTTCTTCCTAAGCTCGATTGCTTGTAAGAAAAACTCATAGTACAGTAGTCCTAACTAACTATTCCTTTAACAAATATTCTAACTAGGTTCTCATAGTTTTTTATATTTTTTCTTTTGATACTTGTATTTAATCTATATTGTTTGAATATATAAGGTACATGCAATATCATTCACGGATAAGAAAGCAACGAGTCGATACTTGGTTGACCGTTCATGGATGTACAATCGGTAACATGAGAGCAGAATTGTTTTGACAGATGATTTCAAGACGGACGTTGAGAAATTTGTAAGTATTTCTTCTTTTGATAAGTTAATTGTTTTATATTCATTTCTTAGATTAATTTTACTCAAACCCTAACAATACAAAACATAACCCTAAAAATACAAAACCTAACCAAAACCCATAAATATAACCCTAACCCTAACCCTAACCCTTAACCTAATCATAATCCTAAAAACCCATAACCCTAACCCTTAACCTAATCATAATCCTAAAAACCCATAACCCTAAAAAAATTATAATCCCATGGTTTTATATAAATATAGAAGACTTATGAGACCTTAATTAGAGAGCTAGGCCTATCAGGCCGTTGAGGGGGGGGGGGAATGAGACTATTCAGCCACATATGCCATCTGCGAGGAACGATATGTGGGTACAAGGTGTCGGGAGAGAAAAATGTAGCAACGTGTACGGTACCGGATCGTTGGTATCGCAGCCATCGGTATACTCCAGTACTCCTGCTCCACCTCCACCAGCATCACCACACCTCGATGCCTCCGACACTACTCCCCCGAGCACACCCAGTTTGCAGCAGCTCACGGCGATGATGTTCAACTTTCGGAGAGAGTTGAGAGAGAGGAGAGATGATCGTACTGCGCTTTCTATTGCTACAGTTTCAGCTACTATTACAGCTCATGCTCCTATGGTTGTTCCTACTACTGCTCCTCCTCCGGCTCCTGATGCTTCGGTTGGTCCTAGTACTGCTCCTTCTAGTGCTCCGGCTGCGCCTCCTGCTCTAACGACTGTCACTATTCCTGTGGATATGCAGGTTGCATTCACTGCATTTCTGATACAGTTCGTTCAGAGCAGACAGCTGCCACCACCAACCCCACCTACTATAGGCTGATCGGAGTTTTTTTTTGGATTTTTTGGTTGATGTATTGATATACTGTAGTCTTTGTACTGTACTCTTATATTATTATGACACTTTTGTACTGCTGTGAGACTATGGACTAGTAGATATTTTATATATCTATTGGATGTGTTTTATATTGCTTGTTGTTTTATTTTATGTTTTATATAGCGTGAATATGTGATTATTGTGTTACATGTTGGGATATAAATATTTATTTGGAATTTTGAATGTTATTTTGTGTTATAGGAGCAGTGTAGCCAAAATTATTAATTTTTTGAAAAATATCATAGTTAGCGACGGACCAGCGACGGATCATCGACTATGAGACCCATCTCACTATTTTAGTATTAATTTATTTTATCTGTTCTATGTGTGTTATAGCTGTATATTGCTTTTCGTGTAATTTATGAATTTTTTAGCTAATTTTATTTAATTTCTAGATTTTTGAATAGTGCAAGTCACCCTTTGATATATATATAGAACAGAATATTGGAGAGCGGGGGCAGACAAAGACAGCTACGTATACCAGAGTACTCTATACCCCGAGATACGCTCACGGCTGTCTACACATGTAAGGGTTTACTCTATAATCCATCACGCAATCCTAGGTCAAGAATCATAGGTGTCTCAATCTCAAGCAAGCAACAAGTTTACAAGATGTATGATCATCAACATATAATAGTAAGATGTCTCAAACTATACATACCCAGATGATCATGAAGCTAGTACCAAAATAAAGCACTAGTAAGATGTCTCAAACTATACATACCCATATGATCATGAAGCTATTACATGATCAGCTCTAGTTATAGTCTAGAATATACTTTACATGTAGGCCCACAGTCTGCAGTATCAAGAATCCCAAAATATGAGCTAAACACGTGCTCGGTGGCTAAACACCTCAAAAGAGTAATATACAAGATCAGGTGGGTGAGGAAGAAGAAACTCACTCATATCTCGGGTGCTCCTCGTGTTCACCATCTTAAGGAGGAAGGTACGGGAGATCATGCGGTCCTGCTCCAAAATCTAGCTATACAAAATTAGTGGAATCATACCCCAAACAATAAGTACCACATGAGAGCCAAACTTATGAACTAAAACCAGAATACAGACAAATCAATAAGAGTAGCAGGTAAAGTAACAGTTAAACAGTTCTGGAGTATTTAAACAAGGATATCTGGAATCAATACTCAGGTTACAATTTTCGGATCAGTTATTAAATAAATCAGGACGTGACTAGACTAGAAATCAAGCAATCACGACCAATCATGCCCTACGACTTGCTATCATTAGCTAACTAGGGTTATCACAGTCTTAGTTACTAACACAAGCAGTTTGAGATTCCTTATAGCCACATGCCATATAGACTATCCTGGTTATCCAAACGAACGGGTTCATAATATAGGTTTATCAGGTATAATTATTTTTTTGTCTTTTCTAGTAGTGTAACACTCGTCGGTGTGCTGGAAGAATTTTTCTCACGATGAAGATCTCCAAATCCATCAACTATCGTTGGAATACCGGAATTGCATGTAGCTAGAAAATCTCTCTAAATGCTTTCTAGATTATTATTCTAGTTATTAGCCTGGATAATTATTAAGAACTTTTGACCATGGTGCTTAGGAATCTGTCTTAGACATGATGTAAGACATGATAGTAGCTTGACGAGCATAATCAAAATTAACCACGAAGATACATGACATGCAATACAGGTGCTACTAATATCCATGATCAGAATAGTTACAGAAATTCTCATGTCATGGGTGCGCTACGTCGAGCCACTATCAGGAGTATCAGGATCAGAAGTATCAGGGTTATCATTTCCATGTCAAGATTCAGTAGTTCATTTATAGTGTACAATCACTCAACTTATGTTCGAAAATCAAGATCCATATCATGTCAGTTTAGGAAATAACCAGGATTAACTAAAAGAAAATCAAAGAAACATCAAGTGCTAAGCATTACTAACAAAAGAATAATGACATGCCAGCGCATAAATCAATAATTCAGGGTTGACACATAATCAGGCAAAAAAAAAATCATCTGCGCATAATGGGCCAAAACTATGCACTATTAGCGCACAAATGGACAATAACTGTATTGGCGCATAAATGGCAAAAACCAGTTTTGGCGCATAAATTACTAGTCCGGACAGTTCTGGCACACTTAGTACTCTGAGCAAAAATGGTACACAAATCATACTAAAGCGCACTTCTAGGACCTTGGCGCATAATGATAGAAGTACGCGAGCCAGGAGCTTGGCACATAAATCTATCATTATCGCACAAATCTATCATTGGCGCACAAATAAAAGTACCCAAGCTATGAACTTGGCGAACTTTTATCAAGTATGCCAGTAGTGAGTTTGGCGCACAAACAAGCATAGAAAGGTCTACTAAAAGACAAACACAAGTTGTTCGCCATCCCAAGTTTTGGATATTGAAAATAACAAACAAAAGATGTACAGAGAGATCCTAGGCAAAAACTCTAAGTACAGTATTTTGATCTGGGTGGTGACGATGGAAAAAGAGCGCTGTGGCAGCTCCTTTACTCTGTTGACGGTCCGATTAGGGAATGTGGATGCTCTCCTTTCTTCTCACTCCTGAGCTTGTGTGCACGTATGAAGCTGACCGGGGGGTTGTAGGGTATGCTATCCTCACTATTTATAGTCGTCGTGTTAGCAGACATATCGATGCCGCATATGGCTCTTTTTGGTGGCCGCATAGGACTCCTTCAACAGAATGCGGTTGTAACCGCAGTCGTATGTTACGGACAGGCTGCCATGTAGTCTCGGTTAGGATATGTCATTGAAAAGATCTAAGGGCTATTGTACGCATGACTCGGTCAACTGGACACTTAGTAAGCATTGACTGTGCGAGAAATTATTTTCGGTTATAACAGAAAATCCTATGAGTCGAGAGTCGCATAACATCTCAGCCATATATTGTTACAGTCCCACACGAGCCCTCGTTTGGCCTTTGCTTGTTTGGACGATATGACCGCATGTTGGCGAGGATGCATGCAAACTCTCGTCTGGCCTTGATTGATGAACACTTTGGCCTCATAGCGTTGTGGCCGCATGAAAACTCTCATCTGACCTTAGTCGAATGGATATTTTGGCCGCATGGCATTGTGGCCGCATGGAAACTCTCGTCTAGCCTTGATCAAATAGACACTTTGGCCGCATGGTGATGAGGCTGCATAGGGAGTAGCCGCATATGAGTGAACACGTGACATAGCACATATGACGAGGTCATTAATGCACTGATATGACTTTCTACCTGTCTTTTCTTGAGCCGTCGTCTTTCACGAATCTTGAAGCATCGATATCATGAGTGATGTGTCAGAGTCTGACAATCATCGACTGTTGTGTCAGATAGTTTTATGCAGCCTCCCTGCTCTGCGATCGTTCAGGTCGCATAGAGTATACTATGCGGCTTCATGGTCTTTGGTTTAACCAGGTCGCATGTAGCTTCTCTGTGGCTTGGTTGTTCAGCCCGCATATGGCTTCTCTGCGGCTGAGTTATTTATGCCGCTTGTGACTTCTCTGCGGCTTGGTTGTTCAGGTCGCATATGGCTTCTCTGCGGTTTATTTTTTTAGGCCGCATGTGGCTTCTCTGTGGCTTAGTTATTTAGGATGCTTGTGGCTTCTCTGTGGCTAGGTCGTTCCTTTGAGGGGGGGCATGACCGTTATGCGGCCTGTATAATTTTTTTATGCTTCTATAAGAACCCATTCAAAGTTTCCAAAATTATAAGTTTGGAATACTTTAAAAGAAGCATGATTAGCCTCATATATAGGGCATGTCGCATATTCTCATGGTCGCATAATTATTTCTGACAGGCTGTTCGCTCATTAAATAAGGAGATTTGCTTCGATTCTCGCACGAATCTCTTGGGATTCTACGTTGTCTCCTGACACGTGGCTTGAGGTGTCAATTTTCAAGCAGATTAAAGAGGATTACGCGGATCAAGCGTCAGCTTCATCCCATTAAATGTTAGGTTCGTGGCCTCGATCCTTTCACGCAGTTTTGGAGCCTATAAATAGGCACTCAGGGGAGAGAGAGAGAGAGAAATTTTTATCTCTCTTGCCTTCTTTATCCGTTTCCCACAAAGGATGCTGCAGGTTGCCTTCCTTCTCGCCGAGAAAATTTTCAGGACCGGCCTTAATCCTTGGCCCCCCAACTTTGTTGTTTTGCCCGGAGGTAGGGGAGCACTCTGCTTTTCGTATTTGGCTGCCAAGGACACAGATACACTAGTACACAGTCTTGTTGCGTGGATGAGAAATCATCTAGAACACGTGTAGACTCTTTACACAGCCTTGCTGTATAGATGACAGATCATCACGAACATGGATGGGCTTCGCCTATGAATCGATCGCATGGAAGGGTGACCATTCTGTGCCAGTTAAGGCTGCCGTATGGATGAGGGCTTGACCTGGACATGCAGTGGCTATGACTTGGACATGCAGCCACCATGGCTCTGCCGCAAGGATGGAGGCTCGACTCGAAATGCGGCCACCATGGCAGGCACCTCATGCGCCGACTAGGCTCTGCCGCATGGACTTCATATTATCTTTGTTTGCTAACATCTTATGTTCTCCTTGTGCAAGCTTTATTCTCCCTTATGCGGATCATGATGGAGCATGGAAGAATATTATAGCATCTGTTGTTCGGGGTAAAGATCGACTTTATGCAGCGGTTCGCCAAGAAATAATCCAGGAGACGAGGACAGTTTGGCAAGAACTAATCCAGGAGACGATGATGAAAATCCCATGTTCTGTGTTGAGCTATCCTTGTTCATGCAACATGCCAACTATGTTTCTCCCCTTTATGCAGTTTTATACCGGTCGGGCGACTACGGTGTCGATGACAGAATTTGGATTAATTGTCATTCCTGTCTTCGGTCTTCCCGCATGATTGTAGAGCGTCTGCTCCTACTTCTCCCTGATATTCGTCAGATTCTTTTCCATACACTGAGCTTTGCACTGTACCCCGTGGAAACGCTCTTTAATGGAAATTTAGCTTTAGTGGTCGTGACCAAGAAACCATCGGTTTCGCTTGGTGGACCGGGAATGCCAGACTTATTAATTTGTCCAATAAACTACTTGGCAGTAGGAGCCTTAGATTAGATTTTGCATTGAAACTCGAGCGCTCAACCAGGCCATCAAGAATAAGTATATGAACTTTGAAAGATGATCTAGAAAGCATTGAGTTCTGCTACGGGCTCGACTTGTGTCACGCCCTAGTCCCAAAATACGTAGGACTAGGAACATGTAAGCATGCCAGTAGCATGTATATGGCAACTCCAATATATGGAAACCATAATACATGCGTACGCTGTATAATGAACAATAATTCATAAGTGGTAAAAATCTATCACAGGTCACAGGGCATAATCTAAATCTCATCCATAGAAAATCGAATATAAATAAATAACCAATGTCTACGAAACTAGAATCTCAATATAAAGTATCTCAAGATGATAGTCGGATGGAAATAAATCCACTGCCGAACTAGAATATAAAAACAAACACAATATAAATACAACACTAACAAGCACTGAGACTCGAAGAGAAGACCTCCTCAAAAATATAAGTAACCAGTTCAGATCTGCACTCCTACGAATACTCATGAACAGCTACACTTGGAAAGGGATCAGGTCCTCAGAGGGACATAACAAGATATATATAAAGTACTGAAATAAATATCCAATGGGGTCACCTAACCATCTATGTGAATGCAGTTTGAGAATAACTTTCTAACAAGTGGGCTATCTGGCCATAAAATGGGATTGGCATGATTCTCTCAGAGAATCAGGGGCCTACAAAGCATGTCGTCTTTTGAACGGCAGAGGCCGCCAGGTAATATAGGGGTCATCACCTTCCGTATATCCAGCGGAGCTTCCGGTTTACATAAAAAGAAAAGTGCAAAGGAGCCCAAATGCGGTACTTGTTGTTCTTCCCAACCATGCTCTAAGCATGTCACATCCATGACACGATTTGGTTCATAGTCTATCTTTAGTACAATAGCCCAACCCTGCAACCAAACAAGGACAAGGATTGGACCACCGTACTACAATAGGCTATGTCCATGACTACTAATAACTGCTAAGTCTTCTAGCATGCAAAGTTTCTAACAGCAGTTATCCCTAGCGCACGGCTCATACGTACAAGAGGCCAGACCTGTCACGCAGTCCGTGATCTATATGAGACTCACACTCGTGTAACAGTTGTGTCATGGCCAATGGAACCTAATGATGCTTCATGATAATGGGGCAATCTCATAAACAAGGTCAATGCATATATATAATAAAAGCATATCACGACGACACCTTCGTTGCACCCAAGTTTTCTTGGACGCGCAGTTTATATAGCAGTTAAAATATATGAACTAAAGATAGAAAATAAAGATGCATGCAACATATGGAATATGAATAACAGTACAATGGCAAGGTATACTTGCCTGACAAGAGAGCTGCAAAATGTAACGTCTATATGTCAAACACCAAGAGTCAGAAACTACAGCCTAAGAAAGAATATCTCCGGATACTAAAATAAATATCACCAACATTTCCAGAATAAACGAGATAGCTATAAAGTACTACCCTTTCGTCCAATTTGGACACAGCGGTAAAATGATAATTTTGGGTCAAAGTGGGGTCCACCTATGACCCACTTTGCAACAAAAAGCGTGTCAGGGGTAACAGTCTATAAATAGGATAAATTATAGGTCAAACCAATTCTAAACGTCAATACAAACTCAACGGTACGTGCAATTTTGGATTTCGGTGAGCCGAACACAAATTTACCTAAAAAGTCAACCGTAGGGCCCGTCAATAGGCAGCTTGGTCAACTGTCTCAGAATCGCGTGAAACTTGGGTCACAGGACCAGCGTGATACCACGAATCCAATGGCGTAAGTTTTGTCGCGTTCTGATGAGCGTACACTAATTGGCGCAAGATTTTGCAAACGTCGCGATACGGGAATCTTTCGCGGATAAGGGATGATTCCGACGCGCACACACGTCCAAATAAGTTTCGCGAAAGTCCACACGTCTGGATATATCGTGCGCACCTTTTCATACACTTGATACATTACGGGGCAGTCCCGTTTGGCGGGACGAGCTCCGTATCCCAAATTTTGGAAGATAGAAAAAGTATATTTTTGAGATTTTTAACTTATTATAATTCTGCATATAACAACTAATAAAATAATATAATTAATAAAAAATAATCTAGGTTAGGTGGTCTTCGCATAGCAAGAAGAAAAATCAAATTCGGATCTCTGTGACGGAAGATATGAGTCCGTGAACATGGGTAGTTACCGCAGTTTTCTGCGATCTAAAAGTTATCGTTTTTTGCCAACTTGGTCTCTGTTTTCGTCTAGGATTATGCGATGTTCGAGGTAAACTAATGTACATTATTGGAAGGGGTATAGGTCGTGAACATACCGGTGAAGACGGGGTCTAGTTTCGTCGAGCAAGGGCGCAGAAAATGAAGCGTAAACAGGGCTTCGCTCCAGTGTATTTGTTGTTGCGGGTGTGTGCGCGAACGGCGATGCGACGGTCTGCTCGGCGGTCCAGGCGACGGTCTGTGACGGTGGTGTAGAGTTGGGTGGCGGCGGCACGGTTGAGATGGTTGGAAGGGATTTGAGTTTTAGGGTTAGGGTTTGAGACGAGGTATATATATAGAGAGAAAGTGAGAACGCGGGGGTCGGGTTCTCGCGTGTAACTGCGGGTTTGGGAATCATCTACTGCTGCTGCTGTATATCACGGTGCGGGCCGTGTCTCTAGGGTAGCGGTTAGGTAGGGTTTGATATTGGTTAAAGTTCCATTAACCTTTCTTTTCTTTTTCTATCTCTTTTCTTTTTCTTTTATTCTTTTCTTTCTTTTCTAATTCCTATTCTTTTCTGTTTCTATTAATCTTTTTAATAAACCATATATATATATATATATATATATATATATATATATATATATATATATATATATATATATAGAAAATTCTAGAATTTTGTATTAGTGCATACCATTAACCTATCAATTATCGACAAGGTCTCCTACATGTAATTAATTAGGAAAAATTATGGTTGCTCCATAAAATCTCTAAATGCACAAACACCTAAAAATAAAATCCAATAAATTCTATTTCTCCTAATTAGCTAATAAATACAATAATCAATTAAATAATTAATTAAAAAAATTAATATGTTTTTTGAATTTAGGGGTTTTATATTCTACCCAACTTATAAAAATTTCGTCCTCGAAATTAAAACTAAGCTACGATAGAAAGTCAAGGATGGTATAAGATAGAGATTTGCAGCTTATTCTATACCTTCCTCCATCCTAACCTCCATGATTTTCTAATTGTCATGGGGATATTTGGAGGGCTATAATTTGCATTATAAAATGCAAGGCTAGGTTTAAATGAGGGGGCGATGTTGCGCATTGCACATTCCAAAAATTATGAAGAAAATCCATATGAACGAAAAATAGGTTTCTTCATATGTCATATCCAATGGTATGGACACCTTATTGCATTTTTGCATAAAAGCGCCTAACAATTGAAAAATTGCACAAAGATGAAAATTAGATTAAAATTAATCAAAATTAATGCGTATGGTGTTCTTAAATTAATTAGAAGTACATGGGGATAAAATTAGGTGGGACACAAGTATCATAGACATAGAGGGCTCAGGATAGAATATTATTAAATTTTTGGTTGTACAAAACGGGTCAAGATTGTGTCTCCAATTTCGATTGGAACGCACAAGGATAAAAATTGATTTTATTTAGAATTTAATATGAACGTCTGCGACGAATGTTGTATGACTAAAATGTAGCATAAGGGAGTATAATTATAAGTTACACCGAGGTCAGAATAGAAGATGATCACGCCTAGGACAAGGGTATAAAGTTTGTAGGTACGCAATGGCTAGTGTAGTGCTCCAATTATTGAAGCAACGGTAAGGTGCACTATGTGATATAAATATTGTATAATTAAATAAAATACTGTTTTCTATTTCTAATTGGATTCAAACTAGCCCTAGTTTCTCTTCCTAAGCCAAGTAGGTCTAATTTTGGGTGAGGAGATTTACAATCTACTCAACTTATAATTTATTCATCTATCCCAATAGGCTATACATCTAAGAAATACTCCTCAAATTATTTAATCATGTTATGCAATTCCTCAAAAGTTTTAACACCAAACATACCACCTATGATATGTCCTTAATTACGAAAAATAATCATCAAGTAATATGATTGGCCTATGGGGTATATCTAGTACTATCCGTGTATCAACTTATACCAAGCACGAGATTTCGTCTTTCCAAAATAAGGGAAGACGGAAAAACAATAATAAAGAGTTCAAGGGGGAGGTAATAGGATAGAAGTATGGAGGTCAAGGCGTTTAAAGAATTCAAATAGGAATTGTCAAGGCAGTTGTGGATTGAAATCCTATTTGGTAGTTTCTTATTCGCATGCTCGTATCAGTACAGTTATGTAACCGATACGATATGCTCAGACATGTCTAGAGGGCAAGTACATTTGTCTAAGAAGCTAAGTCAATTTTATCTCAATCCGCATAAGTAGTTATACTAGGGGCGAACCAAGCGTACTATGGTTGATCAGGCCATAATACACTTATTCTAAAATGTATTATTGTGTATACCCAATAATACATATGTCATGAACAAGCTCGATAAAAGAATAAGCTTGCAAAACTAGGCTATAATAGCGACATAAGTCAATGTGGTACAGAAAATATAAATACGCTGGATTATGATGAAAGAAGGTACAAAATAATTCAAGTTCACAAAGAAGGTAAGACTCTACAGTCTCTACAGTTGTCATACTAACTCCTTGTCTAAGTTGTTAGTCGACTAAATAGGGGTATGGGCCTCTAAATTCTATTGTCTGAATAAATACTATCTCCTTATGCATGTCTATAGTTGGTGTCACTCGATTATACTTCATCAATGGGTCAAGAGGACTATGTGATACTATATTGTGAGACATACTACCCAACTTAAAAGAATTAACTAATATTGTACTGTCTTAAGGATACAGTAGAAACTCCTGCTAAGGTTTACGATGAAGGGTCTTGGTAATTATTAGGGTATCTTATTACATTAAAAGGTATTGGTCATCTTAAGTCTTAATCATAGTGCTCATAGAACAAAAGGGTTAATATTAAGAATGGGAGGGTTAGGTGGCAAGAGTTTGAAAGAAAAGAAGAACATAATCAATCGTCGCACAACTAACGAGCGCTAAATTTTCAGAGGAACAAGATTTGAATTTAAATAGAAAGGCTCTAGATAATATCATGGTTGTCTAAGGGAAATGTGGTTTGCTAACCTCCGTGTTTGGGGTATGATCTAGTGAAATATTATTTTATTTCTCTTCGCTTTCTAGGGTACTGTCTGCTAGCATCAAGACAAGAATCTAAATGTATAGTTTTATAATATTATCTCACTATAACAGTTAGGTTTGGTCCTAATATTCGACCTTAGATTCCTAGTGGTCCCTCAATACTAGGGTCAAACAATATGGTTAAATTTCTAACTAACCCTAGTAGTGTCTATACTACTTCTCAAATCTTCATAAATACATCAAGGGAAAATGGTAAACCAATCTATAGATAAGGAATACTAGGGTTCACTTAGATATTCTAAACTTAGTGTTGTGTCAATACTCTAGTTTTATTCTTGGTAGGAATATTACTCTAATTATTATTCTAATAACAAGGGATTCCTGTATTCTAGCAGAGGCTATACTCTAGGAACTATTAGGGAAGCACATGAATCAAGCAGGATACAATTTATTCGGTTAGAATGGATTGAAAGGAAAGTGAATCATAGTCAATTATGGATGAGATCCTATACTCTAATCCTAGGTACAGGCTTGCTCGGTACAGTAACGTAACCGAGACAATATGCTCTCGACCTGCATGGGCCACCACAAAAATATGTCACGCCCCAGTCCCAAAATACGTAGGACTAGGAACACGTAAGCATGCCAGCCGCATGTATATGGCAACTCCAATATATGAAAACCATAATACATGCGTACGCTGTAAAATGAATAATAATTCATAAGTGGTAAAAATCTATCACAAGTCACAAGGCATAATCTAAATCTCATCCACAGAAAATCGAATATAAATAAATAACTAATGTCTACGAAACTAGAATCTCAATATAAAGTATCTCAAGATGACAGTCGGATGGAAATAAATTCACACTGAACTAGAATATAAAAACAAACACAATATAAATACAACACTAACAAGCACTGAGGCTCGAAGAGAAGACCTCCTCGAAAATATAAGCAACCAGTCCGGATCTGCGCTCCTGCGAATACTCATGAACAGCTACACCTGGAAAGGGATCAGGTCCTCAGAGGGACATAACAAGATACATAGAAGCATGCCAATAAAGTACTAAAATAAATATCCAATGGGGTCACCCAACCATCTATGTGAATGCAGTTTGAGAACAACTTTCTAACAAGTGGGCTATCTGGCCATAAAATGGGATTGGCATGATTCTCTCGGAGAATCAGGGGCCTATAAAGCATGTCGTCTTTTGAACGGCAGAGGCTGCCAGGTAATATAGGGGTCATCACTGCCCGTATCTCCAGCGGAGCTTCCAGTTTACATAAAAAGAAAAGTGCAAAGGAGCCAAAATGCGGTACTTGTTGTTCTCCCTACCCCATGCTCTAAGCATGTCACATCCATGACATAATTTGGTTCATAGTCTATCTTTAGTATAATAGCCCAACCCTGCAATCAAACAAAGACAAGGTTTGGACCATCGTACCATAATAGGCTATGTCCATGACTACTAATAACTGCTAAGTCTTCTAGCATGCAAAGTTTCTAACAGCAGTTATCCCTAGCACACGGCTCATACGTACAGGAGGCCAGACCTGTCACGCAGTCCGTGATCTATATGAGACTCACACTCGTGTAACAGCTGTGTCATGGCCAATGGAACCTAATGATGCTTCATGATAATGGGGCAATCTCATAAACAAGGTCAATGCATATACATAATAAAAATATACCACGACGACACCGTCGTTGCACCCAAGTTTCCTTGGACGCAGTTTATATAGCAGTTAAAATATATGAACTAAAGACAGAAAATAAAGATGTATGTAACATATGGAATATGAATAATAGTACAATGACAAGGTATACTTGCCTGGCAAGAGAGCTGCAAAATGTAACGTCTAGATGTCAAACACCAAGAGTAAGAAACTACGACCTCAGAATAAACGTCTTCTGATGCTGAAATAAATATCATCAACGTTTCCAGAATAAGCGAGATAGCTAGAAAGCACTACCCTTTCATCCAATTTGGACACAGGGGCAAAACAATAATTTTGGATCAAAGTGGGGTCCACGTGTGGCCCACTTTGCACCGAAAAGCGTATCAGGGGTAACAGTCTCTAAATAGGACAAATTATAGGTCAAACTAATTCTAAATATCAATACGAACTCAACGATACGTCCAATTTTGGATTCCGGTGAGCCGAACACAAATTTGCCCAAAAAGTCAACCGTAGGTCCCGCCAATAGGCGGCTTGGTCAACTATCTCAGAATCGCGTAAAACTTGGGTCACAGGACCAGCATGATACCATGAATCCAATGGAGCAAGTTTTGTCACATTCTGATGAGTGTAGACTAATTGGCGCAGGGTTTTGCAAAAGTTACGATACGGGGACCTTTCGCGGATACGGGGTGATTTTGACGCGCACACACGTCCAAATCAGTTTTCGTGAAAGCCCACACGTCTGAGTATACCGTGCGCACCTTTTGGTACACTTGGTACACGACGGGGCGGTTCCGTTTGGCGGGGCGCGCTCCGTGTCACAAATTTTGGAAGATCTAAAAAGTAGGTTTTCGGGATTTTTAACTTATTATAATTCTGCATATAATGCCTAATAAAATAATGTAATTAATAAAAAATAATCTAGGTTAGGTGGTCTTCGCATAGCAAGAAGTAAAACCAAATTTGGATTCTGTGGCGGGAGATACGAGTCCGTGAACATGGATAGTTACCGAAGTTTTCTGTGATCTAAAAGTTATCATTTTTTGCCAACTTGGTCTCTGTTTTCGTCTAGGGTTATGCGCTGTTCGAGATAAACTAATGTACAGTATTGGAAGGAGGATAGGTCATGAATATACCGGTGAATACGGGGTCGAGTTTGGTCGAGCGAAGGCGCAGAAAATGAAGCGTGAACAGGGCTTCGCTCCAGTGTGTTTGCTGTCGTGGGTGTGTGCGCGAACGGCGATGCGACGGTCTACTCGACGATCCAGGCGGCGGTCTGCGGCGGTGGTGTCGAGTTGGGCGGCGGTGGCACGGTCGAGATGGTTGGAAGGGATTTGAGTCTTTGGGTTAGGGTTTGAGACGAGGTATATATATAGAGAGAAAGTGAGAACGCGGGGGTCGGGTTCTCGTCCATCACTGCGGGTTTGGGAATCATCTGCTGCTGCTGCTATATATCATGGTGCGGGCCGAGTCTCTAGGTTAGCGGGTAGCTAGGGTTTGATATTGGTTAAAGATCCATTAACCTTTCTTTTCTTTTTCTTTTTCTTTTTCTTTTTCTTTCTCTTTTTTTTTCTTTTATTCTTTTCTAATTCCTATTCTTTTCTTTTTCTATTAATCTTTTTAATAAACCATATATATATATATATATATATATATATATATATATATATATATATATATATATATATATATATATATATATATATAATTCTAGAATTTTGTATTAGTGCATACCATTAACCTATCAACTGTCCACAAGGTCTCCTACATGTAATTAATTAGGAAAAATTACGGTTGCTCCATAAAATCTCTAAATACACAAATACCTAAAAATAAAATCCAATAAATTCTATTTCTCCTAATTAGCTAATAAATACAATAATCAATTATATAATTAATTAAAAAGATTAAATTTTTTTTTGAATTTAGGGGTTTTACAACTTGTGTCAGTAGCAACGACAGCACAGAGAGGCATCTCTAATAAAAAAGTTTTGTATCGGTGAGACTTCATGGAAACCCTTTAAAATAAGTTTCCACCATATGTACTCGTGATCTTGAATACTAATGAAAAACCCTTGAATGTAATAGATTTTTTATCATATGTACTCATGATCTTGAATATTAATTAAAGTCTCTCCTTTTTCAAAATTTATGTGTTTGTGGACTTTGGGTTTTGTACTAGAGATAATATGAACGTAGTAAAATACCATAGCCTTTTAAGGACATCCTGCTGGGGGATCTTTGGTGGACCTATAACTTATTATGCACTGGAATACAAGTAATAAGATCAAAATAGAAACCCTATCAGATGTAATATGGACGTAATAGATTTTGTGGAGCTATTACTTTTTGCGCACCTAAGTGCAAGTAATATGTTTAAGACAAGCCCTGCCAGAGGTAATATGGACATGACAGATTTTATGGGCTTAACACCGCTAGCGTACTTAGAGTTAAGCAAGGGTGCTAAGTTGAGATGACAACCGATATCAGAGGTAATATGGGTGTGATGGTCGGTAGCCAAACTGTTATGCCCGTCCCAAAATATCGAGGGAATAGCCACGTGGCAATGGCCAGTAGCACAACTCCAATGGGCAAACCCAATTTAATGGACCCTTTAGAGTGTACTTAAGCTGTAATCAATAATGAAGGTCTATAATATATGTCATAGTCTATGTATCTAATCTCATCCAATAATTCATAAACAAGAGTCAATATGATAACCCAGTCTCAACCATCAATGACATAAAAAGAAACTGTCTATCACAATATAATAAATAAATATTACGGGGAACAACCCATATCAAAATAATAAGAGAGAAAGTATCTGAAACCATAACTAAGTATCACAGGGCATAAAACATAAAGATAATCCAAGAACTCAAGATAAGTCCTCCAGTACCACCTCGTCCTCGGTTGTTAGTACTGTACCGATATCAGCTCCTGACCCATAGACCTCGGGATAAACCTCATCGTCAATACATGGGGACATAATGCATACCCAGGTCCTCAGGGAACATAGCAAGGTACAATAAACACTCAAGCCAAAAGTGAACAGTATAATGGTATGAATAAGGGGAAAGCTACAACAATCAACTATGTGATATGCAAATGAGAGTATGGTATCGTACCCCGGGCTGGTACTCACGTAAGATCCTAATGGACACTTCCGTAATCTAGCAGTACACTCAAGGCTCCGTATGGGGAAACCAGGAGGAAGATGTATATAGATAAATATAATACTTTAGATTCCGCATAGGGAACCTAAAGCCTAATACACATAAATAGTAATAGCAAAATATGCCCAGAGCACGATGAAGACTCTCTCCACCCAATGTAACCTCGTATCTCCATCAAGACAAGCAAGATCATGACCTCTAACTATCAACATAAGTCATAGTCAATATGTACAATTATAATTACCACTCTAGCATGCATCCTGTAGTCCTATCCAGAGTCCAAGTACCACGATCAAGTCGAGAAAAACTCTGCCACATGAATATCGTGTCAAGTGTCCTATGGTCGGATGTGCAATAACATATGCACAAATCATGGGGTCGAAATAATGACTCTCTAACTACAATACTCGACTCCGCAGGGGATGTCGGTACCATAATCTTATTCGGACAAAAAGTATCGTATAACGACCCTAGACTCACAAGAAAAATAATAAACCACACAATTATAATATCCAATATAATAAATATCAAATAAATAATTTAGAACTATAAATATCTTGTCAAGGTATACTTGCCTGGTTCTACAGTCAGTGATGGTAAAGATGATCCCGCGTACACTCCCTTAAAATTTAATTGACCTAAAAATAAACTAATTACTTAAGAGTCCAAACATGATTTCTTGTAATTTATAACTTAATTCTATAATTTTTTGATGCCATACAAAACTAAGTCCGTTATTATTCCTAGCAACTTTGCTTACTTTTACAGGGTATCAGGACCTAGTTTCTTAGTTTTTGACTTCCAAAATTTACGTTTAAGTCACCAATTAAAGGAAATATAAATAAATCATAATAAATTACATATTCCAGAATTAAACATGATTTATATGAATTTATAGCAATAAATTTTAGATTTGACAAAAAATTTATATTTCAATATTTTAGCCACTTTAGGTTGACTAGTTTTGTCCGAAACTTGTTCGAGACATAGCCAATCCATTATTATAGTTTATATCTATTAAAAATTATTTTATATTATATTATATTCTGTTCTAATCTCAGAAAATAATTATCCATTTATTTCTTCCAAAAATTATCTATTTACTAGCAAAACAATGTCATAAAGTCACCCGAAAAGCTAGGCTAGTGGCCCTTAGTTTTAGGGTTCAGAATTGACATTATAATATCAGAGAATTAATTTAAAAATAATATTTTCCAAGAATTAAACACCAATTAATTCAGTTCTAATAATTAATAAGATTTCCTCAATTAATCGCATCAACATGTCCTAAACTAGTTCTACCGACAAGTAAATCATCACCAAACTATCATGGAAAATCTATACTTTCTAATATGAGAACAAGATGGAAAAAATAGGGTTATAATTTAGTAAATTGGCTTAACCTAAAAGTATCATGCCATGGGATTTGAGAACGAAAGACTTAAAATTTACCGAAACCGTTGGAGGATTGGAAGTTGGTGCTTCTTCTTGTCCAAGAACACTCCTCATTGCTCGTGCTCGGCTTGCTACCTTTATGATGGGTTTTTGATGAAGAAAAGATTTCTTGATATATTTATGGGGAAGATGGGGTTCTTCTTGAAGGTTTAATGGTGTTTGGATGGAGAGATAGTGGAAGGATGATAAAAAGTGGAGCTTTTTGAAGAGAGGAAGGGAAGTTTGGTGAAGGAGATGATGTTGTGAGGGTGAGAGAGGCAAGGGGGGCTGTTTCATGCATGAGGGGGAGGAAAAAGGGTCGGTCAACTATGAGGGAGGGGTTTTGATATGGTTAGGGTTAGGGTTTGTTGGTAAGTTGATATATATAGGGCCTTTTTAAATAGATTTAAATAAAAGAGGGGGTTTATCCTATTGCTAAGAGGTTCGGCCAAGGGGGGACTGCTCTTGGCAAAAATTTTGAGGGTGGGTTGGTTGTTATGGTTAGGATTAGACAATATTTGGTTGTTGGGTTGGTTAGGGAAGTGGTTAGGTAGTTATTTGCCAACTAGGTTGTCACCTATACAACTTTCTATAGATAAAACTCCCATAAATGTAAATAAATTAATTCAAATATTATTTATATATATAATATATATTTGTATAGGAATATTTAGGGTGCATTATATGCCTACATGTGTTTGGGTTGGGTTTGGGTCAAGTTCTAGTCAAAAGGAGACAATTTTACGGTAACCGTAATTCTTGACGTTCTTTAATATTTTTGGAGCATGGAAGAGATCAAATAAATGTAACATCAATATTCCAACTATATTAGACTCAATTAATATTATTATTATAAATTTTATTGGAAGAAAAAATGTCGTACATTGCTCAAAATATCAAAGCCATGGCAAAGGTTCATATATCTTAAAGAATATTTTAGAAATTACTACTATATTCTATTTAAATTAAATAAAATAATTAAAATAAATTAAAATACCAAAATAATCCTTTTTAAAAATGAGGGAGCTTATAATCTACCCACCTTAAAAGAATTGTGTCCTCACAATTAAGAATAAGGCTACTCTATTAAGCTATAATGACATAATAACTATGGCAGTTCTGAGGCCATACCTGCATCCTCGAATAAGTGAGGATAACGCTGTCGTACGACATCCTCTTGCTCCCAAGTGGATTCACCTGGAGAGTGATGCTTCCAAGCTATACGAACCAGTCTGATCGTTTGTCCCCGCAGCGTCTTCTCACTAGTATCCAGTATCCCCACGGGCTGCTCCTCATATCTCAAACTCGGACCCACTGCAATCTCTGAATGATCAACTACATAGCTTGGGTCGGTCATGTACCTCCTCAGCTGTGAGACATGGAATACATCATGCACTCCCTCCAGAGATGGGGGTAATACAAGACGATACGCCACCTCATCAATACGCTCCAAGATATCAAGAGGACCAATGTACCTTAGACTCAGCTTGCATCTATTTTTGAATCTAATAGTGCCTCGAGTTGGGAAGATCCTCAGAAATATGTGCTCGCCTTCCTTGAACTCTAAAGGTTGTCGGTGTATGTCTGTCCAATGCTTCTGCCTTTCCTAGGCTGCTCGAAGATGGCTCTGGATTTGCTTCACCTTCTTAACTGTCTGTGTCACCAACTCTGGATCGAGTATCTGTCGTTCACATATATCACTCCAACATATAGGAGACCTGCACTTTCTTCCATACAGAGCTTCAAAAGGTGCCATCTGGATGCTCGCCTGATAGATATTATTCTAGGAGAACTCTACCAGATGCAAATGGTCTTCCCAAGACCCTCTGAAGTCTAAAATGCAATATCGCAACATATCCTCTAGGATCTGTATCGTGCGTTCTGACTGGCCATCCGTCTATGGATGGTAAGCAGTGTTGAACTTAAGTCGAGTGCCTAAACTCTCCTGCATACTTCGCCAGAAGTGGGAGGTGAAGCTAGAATCATGATCCGATACAATACTAACTGGCACTCCATGCAACCTCACAATCTATCGTATATACATGTCAGCTAGGATCTCTGTGGACTGTCAGACTCTGAACGACAAGAAATATGCTAACTTTGTGAGATGGTCCATAGTAACCCACACTGCGTCCTTCCCACTGGGGCTTCTCAAAAATCCTGTAACAAAATCCATGGTGATATGTTCCCACTTCCATTCAGAGATGGGAAGTGGATGTAACATACCTACGGTCGTCTGATGCTTGGTCTTAACTTGCTGACAGACCAAATATTTTGCCATGAACTGCGCAATCTCTTTTTTTATTCCATGCCACCAGTAATACTGTTTCAAATCTCGGTATATCTTCGTACCTCCCGGATGAATAGAGTAAATAGAGCTATGTGCCTCCTTCATCAACTCATGTCTCAACTCTCCATTCGGTACATATAGACAATTTCCACACCTTAGTGTTCCGTCCTCATGGATATGAAGTCCCGTCTGCATACCGGCTTCAGTCCTCTCTCTAAGTCTCAAAAATCTAGCATCTGTCAGCAAAGCTGCCTTGATCCTATCAACTAGTGAAGACTGAACCTCAAGGTTAGCCAACTGTCCTCCTTGTCCTGGCATCATAACCTCTATCCCAAGCTCTTGAAGTTCCTCTAATAGCTGGGGCTGCATCGTCAAGAAATAAGTCGTAGGCTTCCTACTGAGTGCATCTGCTATGATGTTTGCCTTGTCTGGATGGTACTGCAAATCTATATCATAATTAACCATCAATTCTAACCATCGCCTATGCCTCAAGTTAAGCTCCTTCTGAGTGTAGAAATACTTTAGACTCTTGTGATCTGTAAAAATCTCTATCCGCTCTCCATAAAGATAGTGCCTCCATATCTTCAATGCAAAAATCACCGCAGGTAGCTCAAGATCGTGCATCGGGTAATTATTCTCATGCACCTTCAACTGTCTCGATGCATAAGCGATAACTTTACCATATTGCACTAAAACACATCCCAATCCACTTCTCGATGCATCACTATATACTACAAATTCTCCCGATCCTGAAGGAAGAGTCAAGACCGGTGCAGTCATTAACGCCTTCTTTAACTCTTCAAAGACCTTCTGACACTCCTCTGACCAAACAAACTCCTGGTCCTTATGTATCAATCGCATCATAGGCTCTGTAATCCTTGAGAAATTCTACACAAACCTTCGATAATATTCGACAAGTCCGAGAAAACTCCTAACATCTGCAACTGATGTAGGTGTAGGCCATGTCTCAATTATAGCAACCTTCTCTGGATTAACTGAAAGTCCTTCCCCTGAAATTATGTGTCCAAGAAAAGGTACTTTGTCTAAGCAAAATTCATATTTGCTGGGCTTGGCGTACAGTCTCTCCTGCCTCAGCGTCTCCAATACGATTCTAAGATGCTCCTCGTGTTCTTTGTGATTTTTAGAGTATACCAAGATGTCATCTATAAATACGACCATAAACTTGTCCAAGTACTGGTGGAAGACCTTATTAATTAAACTCATAAATACAGATGGCGTGTTGGTTAAACCAAATGGCATAACTAAGAACTCATAATGGTCGTACTTGGTCCTGAAGGCTGTCTTTGGTATATCTTCCTTCCGCACTTTGATCTGATGATAGCCGAATCTGAGATCAATTTTTGAGAATACACAAGCACCACTTAATTGATCGAATAGATCATCAATGCACGATAAAGGATACATGTTCTTGATTGTTACAACATTCAGTATTTTGTAATCAATGCACAAGTGTACCGTTCCATCCTTCTTTGGTACAAACGGGATAGGTGCACCCCAAGGTGAAACACTGGCTCGAATGAAGCCCTTCTCTAAAAGATCATCAACCTGTATCTTCAGTTTTACTAATTCCTTTGGTGCTAACCGGTACACAAATGAGGTAATGGGCTATGCTCCTAGAGTCAATTCTATAGTGAATTCTATTTCCCGATCAGGTGGTAAGCCTGAAAGATCATCGGAAAATACATCCACAAATTCTGATATAACCTTCGGGTATTCTGGCTCCCCTTCCGTAGTGAGTGCCTTAAAAGTAGGCTGGGCACTCTGCTCTCTAGCTCCTCGAAGAAACTCAAACTCCGAATGTCCTGGCGGTCTAAAGATAACACATCCACGCCGGCAGTCTAAAGTTGCTTGGTACTGACTCAACCAGTCCATACCAAGTACAACGTCATAGTCCAGCATGGAGAAAATCAAGAATTGAGCTTGCATCTTACGACCACAAACTACTATCGAACAAGATCTACAAGTGTCACTAACGGGGATGATACCTCCTTCCGTAATAATTCTCATAGTCTTCGGGAGGGGTAAGGTAGCTACTCTATGGGTGGCTATGAAACTTGCAAGTATAAATAAATGAGATGCTCCCGAATCAAATAATACTGTAGAAGGTAACGAAGCAACTAGTATCGTACCTACATCTCATGTAGTCTCTGCCTCCTCAATATTCATGGCGAATGCCTGACCTCGTCCCTGAGCTGGTGCTCTCTGCTGCTATACTTGCTGAAAAATTATTGTCTGTGGTGCCAAGGGTGGCCTCGGCTAATATTCTCCCGGAGCAGGTGGTCTGGCTCCTCTAATTCCTATCTGCGGTACTCCTTGTGCTGGATATGCTGGTCTCTGTGGCTGCTGGAGTGGCCTCGGTGCTGGTAAAGTGGGTCGGTGTTCTATTGGTGCTCCTCCTTGATGTGTATGGCAATCTCTGGTTATATGCTGACTAGATCTGCAAACTAGACACTGTCCTAACCTGCGTCTACACTCCCTTGCAAGATGTCATGTCCTGCCGCAGTAGTTACAAGTAGGGTTATTCTAGACTACTCATTGTGGTTGAGGCATCGAAGGTCGCTTCACTTGACCTCCCTGTGGTACTCGAGCTAGGGCTATATATGTGCGCTTTAGGCTAGACTCTCTCATATGGATGCGTTCCATGCATCGAGCTACAGTAAGGACGTCCGTATAAGAAGTGGGTGCAACAGAGCGAATCTGTCTCTGTAACTCAAACCTCAGTCCGTCAAAAAATTTATCTGCCTTTTCTTCCTCTGTCGGGATCAACATCGGGGCAAAGTGGCTCAACCATATGAACTTTGCATTATACTCTTCCACTGTCATATTGCCCTGAGTGAGGCGATTAAACTTTTCTCGAAGTTCTGCTCGAGCAATAGATAAAATATACATCTCCTGGAAGAGTCTAGAGAACTCCTCCCAAGTAACTCAGTCTGGCCCAAGTCATTTCTCTTTAGAGAGCCACCAATGATGTGCGTTGTCCGTCAGCTGTATCCTGACGACAGTCATCCAGCGCTCCCTCGGAAGCTCAGCTGCTTCCAATTGGTGTTGGATATTGGTTAGCCACTCATGAAATTTAGTGGGCTCCTCCTTGCCCGAAAAGGTACGTGGCTTCAGTTGGCGGAAGCCCGAGATGGATCCCGTCGATTGTTGTCTAACTGGTGGTGTTGCTCGCTCTAGTTATGTCACTATACTCTCCCTTAAGTTCTCTGTCTGACATTGCTGGGCCTCTTGTTGAATTTGTTGTTGGGCTTACATCATTGCATAGAACACCTGGAATAACTTATGTCCGTCCACAGTCTTCCCTGGCAGGAAACCTGGTAGCGGTGGTATCGGGGAATTAAATTGCGGTGGTGGTGGAATATCATCTATCCGGAACCTCGAAGCGGGCTGATCTGTGGGGTTGCTTTGTAGAGTGGATGGATCTCCACTCCTTGGTATTATCCCATCGTTGTGAGTAACCACAGCACCTGGTGGTGTACCCGCGGGAGTCTTGTCGCTGGCTCATGGATCCATTACTCTGCACACGAGTAATTATGAGGACCACACAGATGAATCAAAGCATGATACAAGTCAAAAGATTAAATTTGAATTCGATATAGAGGTCAAGGATGTGTCAATTTGTGGATGAGATCCTATTAGTCTATCCTAATCGCAGGCTTGCTCAGTCCCTTAGTTAAAACCAAAGCAATATATTCGTAGACCTGCATGGGCCACCACAAAAACTATGTCATGCCCCAGTCCCAAAATACCGAGGGACTACCCACATGGCAATGGCCAGCAACATAACTCCAATGGGCAAACCAAATTTAATGGACCCTTTAGAGTGTACTTAAGCTATAATCAACAATGAAGGTCTACAATATATGTCATAGTCTATATATCTAATCTCATCCAATAATTCATAAACAAGAGTCAATATGATAAACTAGTCTCAACCATCAATGACATAAGAAGAAACTGTTTATCACAATATAGTAAATAAATATTACGAGGAATAACCCATATCAAAATAATGAGAGAAAAAGTATCTGAAACCATAACTAAGTATCACAGGGCATAAAACATAAAGATAATCCAAGAACTCAAGAGAAGTCCTCCAGTACCACCTCATCCTCGGCTACAGGTACTGCTCCGATATTAGCTCCTGACCCATAGACCTCGGGATAAATATCCTCATCAATACTTGGGAATATAATCCATATGCAGGTCCTCAGGGGACAAAGCAAAGTACAATAAATAGTCAAGCCAAAAGTGAACAGTATAATGGTATGAATAAGGGGGAAGCTACAACAATCAACTATGTGATATGCAAATGAGAGTATGGTATCGTACCCCGGGCTGGTACTCACGTAAGATCCCAATGGACACTTCCGTAATTTAGCAGTACACTCAAGGCTCCGTGTGGGAGAACCAGGAGGAAGATGTATATAGATAAATATAATACTTTAGATTCCACATAGGGAACCTAAAGCCTAATATACATAAATAGTAATAGTAAAATATGCCCAGAGCAAGATGAAGACTCTTCCCACCCAATGTAACCTCACGTCTCCATCAAGACACGCAAGATCATGACCTCTAACTATCAACACAAGTCATAGTCAATATATACAATTATAATTACCACTATAGCATGCATCATGTAGTCCTATCTAGAGTTCAAGTACCACGATCAAGTCGAGAAAGACTCTGCCACATGAATATCATATCAAGTATCCTATGGTCGGATGTGCAATAACATATGCACAAATCATGGGGTCGTAAGAATGACTCTCTAACTACAATACTCGACTCCGCAGGGGAAGTCGGTACCCGAATCTTGTTCGGACATAAAGTATCATATAACGATCCTAGGCTCACAAGAACAAAAATAAGCCACACAATTACAATATCTAATTCAATAAATATCAAATAAATAATTTAGAACTGTAAATATCTTGTCAAGGTACACTTGTCTGGTTCTGCAGTCAGTGATGGTAAAGATGATCCCGCGTCCACTCCTTCGGAATTTAATTGACCTAAAAATAAATTAATTACTTAAGGGTCCAAACATGAATTCTTGTAATTTATAACTTAATTCTATAATTCTTCGATGTCATGCAAAACTAAGCCCATTATTATTTCTAACAACTTTGCTTACTTTTATAGGATATCAGGACCTAGTTTCTTAGTTTTTGACTTCCAAAATTTATGTTTAAGTCCCCAATTAAAGGATATAAAAATAAATAATAATAAATTATATATTTCAGAATTAAACATAATTTATATAAATTTATAGCAATAAATTCAAGATTTGACAGAAATATTATATTTTAAGATTTTGGCCACTTTAGGTTGACTAGTTTTGTCCGAAACTTGTTCGAGACATAGCCAATCCATTATTATAGTTTATATATATTAAAAATAATTTTATATTATATTATATTATATGCTGCTCTAATCTCAAAAAATAATTACCTATTTATTCCTTCCAAAAATTATTTATTTACTAGCAAAACAATGTCATAAAGTCACCCGAAAACCTAGGCTAGTGGCCCTTAGTTTTAGGGTTCAGATTTGACATTATAATATCAGAGAATTAATTTAAAAATAATTATTTTCTAGGAATTAAACACCAATTAATTCAGTTCTAATAATCAATAAGATTCCCTCAATTAATCGCATCAACAAGTCTAAAATAGTTCTACCGAGAAGTAAATTATCACCAAACTATCATGAAAAATCTATAATTTATAATATGAGAACAAGATAGCAAAAATAGGGTTCTAATTCAGTAAATTGACTTAACATAAAAGTATCATGCCATGGGATTTGAGAACGAAGGACTTAAGATTTACCGAAACCGTTGGAGGATTGGAAGTTGGTGCTTCTTCTTGTCCAAGAACACTCCTTCTTGCTCATGCTTGGCTTGCTACTCCCTTTGTGATAGGGTATTGATGAAGAAAAGAGTTCTTGATATATTTATGTGGAAGATGGGGTTCTTCTTGAAGGTTTAATGGTGTTTGGATGGAGAGATGGTGGAAGGATGATGAAAAGTGGAGCTTTTGGAAGAGAGGAAGGAAAATTTGGTGAAGGAGATGATGTTATGAGGGTGAGAGAGGCAGGGGGGGCTATTTCACCCGTGAGGAAGAGGGAAAAGGGTCGGCCAACTATGAGGGAGGAGTTTTGATATGGTTAAGGTTAGGGTTTGTTGTTAAGTTGATATATATAGGATCTTTTTAAATAGATTTAAATAAAGGAGGGTGTTTATCCTATTACTAAGGGTTTCGGCCAAGGGAGGCTGCTCTTGGCCAAAATTTTGAGGGTGAATTGGTTAGGGAAGTGGTTAGGTAGTTATTTGCCAACTAGGTTGCCACCTATACCACTTTCTATAGATAGAACTCCTATAAATATAAATTAATTAATTTAAATATCATTTATATATATAATATATATTTACATAGGAATATTTGGGGTGCACTATATGTCTACATATGTTTGGGTTGGATTTGGGTCAAGTTCTAGTCAAAAGGAGATAATTTTACGGTAACCGTAATTCTTGACGTTATTTAATATTTTTGGAGCAAGGGAGATATCAAATAAATACAATATCCATATTCCAATTATATTAGACTCAATTAATATTATTATTATAAAATTTATTGGTAGGAAAAATGTCGTGCATTGCTCAAAATATCAAAGCTATGGCAAAGGGTCATATATCTAAAAGAAGGTTTTAGAAATTACTACTCTATTCTATTTAAATTAAATTAAATAATTAAAATAAATTAAAATACCAAAATAACCCTATTCAAAAATGAGGGGGCTTACATAAACACGGAAGGTTTGCTCAGAGGTAATATAGACATGGCAAACTCGGCTAAGGAAAAATGTTAGGACAGTAGTTCATAGGTGATATGGACGTGAACCAATGTCCGAGAAACTCACTGAGGAGTGATTTGCTAAGTGTGGTCTATCCAGGAATGTAGATAGACCTGAGGGTTGCTCCACTGGAAAGATCGTCAGGACGATATCTCAGAGGTAATGTGAAGATGGCTAGCGTCTAACAAGATTGGTTTGAGTGGTCACTGCGGGAGTGTGCAATTGGACTTAAGGATTGCTCTGCTGGGAAGCTTTTGAGGATCCATTATCCGTTGTGTGTCCAGAATTCCTGAACACAGATAATAGCTTTTGCAATAGTTTATACAAAAAATGGGAAGTATCGTACATAGGCACTTGCTGGGGATGAAGAGCCATGCGTATAAATAGCTTACGTATTGGCCATCTTTATGTGGATAGGGAAGTACCAGCCTAGCCTTAGACGTAGTACTTTTCAGGAACTTGTCATTGATGGGCATCATGAGCAAGTTGCCATTGAATTTTTTCAGTCAGTAGGCACCGTTGGAACTTGTCGGCCATCTTATTGGTCATAAACGTCTGCCTCCTTACTGTCAGGACGAGATCACTCACTTGGTAAGTCCTCTTTTTTACCCGTTTGTTGAAGGCTCCCGAGAGACGTGCTTGGTATAGCTCAATGCACTGTTGAGATAAGAGACGTTACTCGTCGAGTGATTCTAACTCTTGTAGCCATCAACGGTGATTGTCATCGACGGTTAATTGGTTGGAGAGGGCCACTCAGAGTGAGGGAATTTGGACCTCGAGGGAAAGGATCGCTTCTCTCCCGAAGACCAAGGAGAATGGCGTGCTACCAGTAGGTGTCCGTACCATTGTGCGGTAGGCCCAAATACATTCACCCAGCTTTTCATTCCAGTCACGTTTGTTGGATGATACAAACTTTTTTAGAAGCTTTATGATGGTCTTGTTGAAGGCTTCTTCCAGACCATTTGCTGCTGGGTTATAGGCAGTCGACGCTACAATATGAATCAGATTTTTGTCGTAAAACCAGTAGAACGTATGACTTACAAACTGTGGACCATTATCATGGATGATCCTTTGTGGCAAGACAAAGCAGTATATGACGTGATACTTGAAGAAGATGATCATGTTGGATGTCTTGACTTCGATAAGTGGTACAGCTTCTGCCCACTTAGAGAAGTAGTCGATGATGGCAAGGATAAACCGATGTCCCTTAGATGAAGGCGAACTAATCGGCCCTATGATATCCATGTCCCAGGCTTCGAACGGCCATGATGCAACATTCGGGTGTAGGAATTCCGAGGGTTGGTGGATGAAGACTGTGTGAATTTGGCATGCTTGGCACTTTCTTGCGTAGTCAACGGCGTCTGCTACCATCGTCGACCAATAATAATCCATTCTCCAGAGACGGTCATGTAGCTTGGGTCCTGGCTGATACACACCGTAAATCCTATTGTGAGCTTAGCGGATAGCATGTTTCGCTTCTTCATTCGATAGACATCGTACTAGAAGACTAAGCACCCGGCATGAGCCAGATGTGACCATGTGCTAAATAACTAAGCATCTGGCATGAGCCTGTAGATATGGCCCTACATGTACTTACTTGCTGATTAGGTTACTTTTCCTAGATCACTTTATTATACGTTGGACAGAATAAGGGGCGTAGTTCAACTCGAGGGAGGGTCTGCAATCCTAGTCTTTGTTTGGTTTAAGGATTATGGATCAGATCTCGAGGGTGGTCCTCGCACTACTCTTATTTTATCTATCAATATAATAAAGTAAAAAATTAATGTGACTATTATTTGACTGTCCTATCCTGAATACATTGCTACTTAATAACTTGACCACGACCTTGATACTAAAACTCGTTCCTGCCCTGACTATTGTATCCGTGTTGATACACTTGATCGCACCAAGAGTGCTACTTGATATATAGTGAGCCATCGTGCCTCATACACTTTCTACATGATATATGTAATTATTTTCTTGCACGGATCTGGTAGTTGGACAGTGAATTTAGTTGTGGCTAGATAATATTAATTATTGCGTCACACTTGGGTGAATCCGAATTTAACCTTAAGAGACAATGTGGATTCGTATCAAGAGTGCTCGTACTTAAAGTACAATATTTAGGAAGGAATGTTCATGTGACCACGGCATGAGATTCCAAATCACCTAGGGTTAACTAGGCAACTTAATTTGTAGAGCATTGGGAGGGAACGGTATATCGAGAGCTGGAAGTAAAGGCTGACCACTATGGATATTGTATATCATCTGCACTAGTGGAGTGCAGTATCTGACTTATTTATAAGCCAAGCCAGTGTCTTTCCTATAGAAAACCTGGAACTACTACTGATCATTAAATTATCTCAGAGCACTTGTAAGGGACTGGTGCATCATATATTCTTTCTTGTATATCATTGGTTCAGCCAGCCCTGCTCGATTATGGTACGATCTGATGATACTTATATATTGCATTACTGGGATAACTCAGAGATCACTTATCAAGTTGTAACACATGTTTGGCCGTTAAACCTATTTTAGTTAAAGAAGTGGACCATTGCAGCATGAATGTTCAACTCATGTCCTTGTTTGGTTGTTGAGTTATGATATAGTGTTACAATGGGACATTGATTGAAGCTACTTGTTATCACTAGGTTATTTTACTTGATATTGTATCCTTGCTTGTGTATTGTGTCTTCTTTTAAGTCGAATTAGGGATATAGACTGTCGTGGCATGATAGTTCAACTCATGTCCTTGTTTGGTTGTTGGATTGCGCTATTGTGTTACGATAGCATGTGGACTGAAACAACGACGCAGAATTATTCTAGCTTGACCATAATCAATGAACATATTCTATCTTGATGTGATATGGCACTT
Source organism: Iris macrosiphon (assembly GCA_036927795.1). Classification (NCBI taxonomy): domain Eukaryota; kingdom Viridiplantae; phylum Streptophyta; class Magnoliopsida; order Asparagales; family Iridaceae; genus Iris; species Iris macrosiphon. The sequence goes on along the minus strand of JAYESA010000006.1, from coordinate 167,933,102 downwards.
CCTATCCTTGTTTGGTGAAGGAGTGTCGTGTCATATCATGGATGGGATATATGTCATTGATTATTGGTTTAAGCATCTCATGATATAGAACTGGTTGTGTTTCTTCATTTTGTGCTTCCTTGTGGTACTAACTATTTGGGATCTGACCCCACTGGTTTTACATGGCCAGGTTTAGAGCCAACACCTAAGGATCAAGCGTATCTCTCCCTCACTGATGGCATGTACCAGAAGGATGACTGTTGAGGGTCACGAGTGGGTTTCTTCATTCACTACTTATCTTTTATAAACTATAATCTTTTGGATATTTAGCCAACCGGCACATTTTTGCCGAATAATCTGGACACAAGTTCCCTATATGACTGTAATATATTCAGACTGCAGCTGATTCACTGTTATTTATACTTTTGATTGTGTATCTGGCATATCACTTGTATTTGCTATATCTCAAGAATATTCTGATGCGGCATTGGGGATGCCTTACAGCTTATTCTGAAATATTCTATGTTATTTTTACTTGTTTGAATGTTTGAGATATAGAATTTCTTGACCCTAGAAAACTTGATTGTAGTATGCACCCCCTTGTCTCTAGACAACCTTAACATATTGTGGATTGCTTTAGTATTCTGCAAGGTGTAGTTGGCTGAGTTATTCATCCGCTCTCCAGTATTCTGGATCTGGGACATGACAGCATGGCTTCGACAACGACGTTAGAGAGAAGCGTCACCGCGACGACGGTATTCGAGTCATCCCCAACGGCGAGGACGATGAGTGGCAAAATCGCGACCATGACCTGTCGACCTCGACGAGCATGACGAGGACGATGAGCTGCGGCACCGCGACCATAACCTGTTGACCTCGACGAGTGGCGGCACCGCATTGAACCCAACGTTGGCGCTCTCATCAACACCTGGCACAGAGAGGGTTCTGGCCGAGGTGACTGCAGCAGGAGGGCTTCGAGGAGGACCTGATCTCGAAGGGCTTAGGGGAGTAGACGAGGACGACAGTGGTCGACTTCGAGGAGGAGGACATCCGCTGTCTCCGATGGCTCAGACGCCGATGTGGACGTCGAAGGCGGGTACTACGACGTAGGGGACATTGTGAAGTTCGGGTCGGAGCTCCGATCGGAGGAGCTGGGACTGAAGCTGAAGAAAACCTTGGACAAAGAATTCGGCAGAGTGAGATACAAAATGTGTCGGAGTGGACAGAGAGATGGCTTAACTATTTTCAGAAAATATTTTACCAAACAGAATCTTCAACTTTTATTTTTTTTAAACTATTTTCCAAATGAAAGTAATCCAAACACAAAGTAAAAAAAATTATACCCAGAAAAAAAACTTTATAACTTACTTTCAAAAAACTGTTTTCAGAACTAAATTTTAGAAAATATATCCAAACGGACCCTAAAGCTCGATTAGAATTTCATAATGGTCGCATCCCAGCCACAAGAGTTGTATCTTCGGTCTCAGTATTTCTACATTTAGAATATAGAAACTCATTTTGTAGAATAATAAGACTCAATTTGAAATCCTATTTTTTTATTACAAATTTAGACCTCAAAATGCATTTCTTACCCCCGTCTACTATTTACAATCCTCTCATTCCCACCAAATATCCCTCACATTCACACTCAAGACACATACCTAACCTAACCTCTTTCTCGACTTACAAACTAATATTCCCTAAACCACTTACACTGTCCTTGTTCAAGCCCACTTCCATTGAATATGCCTTGGGATCTACATCCCTCACTTAACAATCTTGGACTTGCAAGTTACAATTATGGGCTAGATCAACGTACAACCTTGTAAATGGACACCTTATCTAACTTGGCCTCGCCACCATCGAAGCTCTGATGCTTGTCTTTTATCTCGTCGGTCAGACGCGAACTGCTACCATCCTTCAGCATCTGAGCCACCGTCCTCATCGACAACCTCATTGCCGGAAACCTCGCCATGCAGAGGATAGCCACCTTCAAGACCCTTACGGCTTCTTACTTCTTCGATTCCATAATCGAATTGTCTATGATTTTGATGACGTTGTCTCGGCTTGTCATTCTATCAGTGACCCAGTAGGAGATGTCCTTGTCGTCATTGTACACTGTTTCGATCGAACGTTTGCCCGTGACCAGTTCCATTAGCACAATCCCAAAGCTATAAACATCTCTTTTCTCGTTCACCTTCCGTGTGTATGCATATCCTGTCATTGAGAGAAAATAATGCATTAGTAATTCTTAAGCTATATATATATATATATATATATATATATATATATATATATATATATATATATATATATATTTATATATATAATTTATTTATTTATTTAGAAAACTTAGTTCACACACACATACACACACACACACACACACACATATATTTATTTATTTATTTATGACTCTATTTTCTAAGGAGATCTTATTTACTTTAGTCTTTACCAGCCCTCTCATTCCTAACAAATATCCCTCCACCTTCACTCTCTCAAGATACAAACCTAAGCTAAATCTTTCTTGACTTGGAAACTAGTATTCAATAAACCACTTCGACTGTCCTTGTTTCAGCCCCACTTCCAGTGGACATGTCTAGTGTCTACATCCCTCACTTAAGACACATTTATATAGTATGAACGTTAATCCTTATTTTGCAGCGATGGACTCATAAAACATTTATGAATGTTAGTTCTTATTTTTCATGGAAGGATAGTGGTCTTGGGTAATATTACTGCATCAGTGACACATTTATGCTTTATATATGTATATAAAATTGTTAATCGATCGTAGAAAAAGTAGAAATATCACATAATAGTTTTACTTGTTCTCACATAATTACTGGTTTAGGTGAGTCAAATTGAGACCGCTCACTAGTGCATTCTCCATTGTGCTGACCCTATTCTTCACATGTAGAAGAAGCCGCTTGAACGGTCTGAGATGTTTGGATCTCATTTGACAACTCGAACTTGTTCTTCTTGAAGAAATTATCTCTACTCTTATAATGAGACTTGGAAACGGTTCAAAATGAACCGTCTAAGCCGTATATAAATACTCCTTAACTATTTTATTTAAATAATTAATTATTTAACTATCTAATATTATTTATTTATAACTAAATAATTCTAACTCAAGTGGTTAAGGTGGGAGGTATTTTTATTGGTTGTTTGAGTTCGATTTCTAGAAACAATAATATTTAAATTTAAATTTTGTTATGTATGTACAATGCACATGCACGTTACTATTTTTTTTATAAAGGACATAATGTATAAAATATATTTTATTGTATTAGTTTCATGATTGTAAACCATGTTGGCATAATTTAGTTGGCCATTGGGTGTTTGGTTTCCGTTGTAAATTATCAATACAGATAATTGTTTCCATATATTTTGTTTCTATCAATTTTCTGCTTACTTGCGCTACAACGACTTTCTTTCTGAGATATTTTATCGATCGTGTTTATTCTTGTTTTGTATAAGAACAATTTAGACTTGTACGATATTACGTGTAGTGACGACTTTTGGTTCTCTAGAACCAGAACGTTGTTATATGCGCAATTAAAACTCATAAGTGATTTTTTTTGTTATATAGGAAAGACAAAACACAGCTAAATATGTATGATGCTAACAAATGTTATATCTCCATCAAACAAGATTCGTAGTACATCAGGAGATTGCTATACTCCCTCAAAGGATTGTCTTGGATGAAATATAAATTTGATGAGTGAATATGTCCATCCTTATAGTATAAAAGTAAAGTTTGGGTAGCATAGGCGAAGAGAAGGATAGTTGAGGCCTGAGAACAAAAATTACTCGCCAATAAATCGATTCGACATGAATAACTATAGGCATTAGACAAGAACATTATTTTCAAATAAATTATAAATCAACCACAAATACAAAAAATCAACAACAATTTATATTATAAAAAATAAATCAAAGTCTTATCTCAAAGGGAGGGACTGATTCCTTTCTTCTTTTAAGAAGAAGAACTTGTTGATTTTAATCGCCACATGAGGGAGAAGAGTCTCTCAACAACAAAAAAACCTAAAAAAAAAAAAATACTATGTTGCTGTTAGAATATCTTTACGTTACTTTAAGCATACAACTTACATATATATAAATAAATAAAAGTCTCACCTCAAATGAGGGAATGATTCTTTTCTTCTTTTAAGAAAAAAATAAGAGGAGGAAGAAGAAGTTGATTCCGCCGTCCAAGTCTTCCTCAAACCAAAAAACCTAAAAACTTCTTTGTTAGAACACATTTTCATTGCTTTAAGCATACAATTTAATTTTGTATCGAACTCAACTTTTATCAGCGAAAATCTTGATCAAGTCTACTTATCCAGTTGGTCCAGAATAATTTTTAGAGGGCCCAAATTATAGCGGGTTGTAAATACACTTTTTTTTGTGCCCTCTAATTATTTTTTGCCTGAGACAATTGACTCATAAGCCTCGTATTAAGTCCAGACCTGCCCTAAACTTGATATGAAAATTTATATGGTCCTCCCAAGAGTTTTATTCTTACCAACTTGAAGTAATACATGTAGATTAAAGATTGGGTACAGCTGATACCTTGCTCAAAAGGTACTATCCATGTCCATTAAGTTCTAAATTCAGTCATTGAGTAATCACTAAACTATTTTGTTCTATTTTGATTTCGTAAACATTCATCTTTATGATATAAACCAAAGAACCTTCCCTTAAGCCATCAGAAATTAATCTTTGAAAGCAACCTACATATGTAGTTTATGTATGACACTGTAAAATAATGGGATAAAGATTGAAATTATTCTTGTATTCCTTCTGCCTCAAATGGCTGAGCTTTATACATAATGACAAAAACTAAAGATAAGAAAGAGTAACAATAGAAAAGATATACTCACTACCTATCTTAACTACAGCAATATCTCCAATAACAATAACTAACATTATCTCTAATACTTCCCCTCAAGTTCGAGCATGGAGATCAAGAATGCCCAACTTGGAAAGGAGATTACTAAACGGCTGACGACCTAACACCTTGGTGAACATGTCTGATGATTGCTCCTTAGAAGGAAGATGAGAAGTCACAACTGTGCCTGCAAGGACTAAGTCACAAACTAAGTGACAGTCGATCTCAATATGCTTAGTGCGCTCATGAAAGACATAATTCACAGCGATGTGAAGAATAGCCAGGCTATCGCAAAAGAGTCTAATCAGAGTAGAATGCGAGACGCCAAGTGACCGTAGGAGCGATCGAAGCCATAAGATCTCACAACATGCGCTGGCCATAGACCTGTATTCGGCTTCTACAGAGGACCGAGATACAGTGGGTTGCTTCTTGGTCTTCCAAGAGATAGGTGAGAGCCCGAGAGTAATGAAATAACCGGTCATAGATCAGCGAGTGCGAGGGCGGGCAGCCCCAGTCTGAATCACAGTAGGTCGTAAGTGTGAGACCACTTGCACTTGAGAGATGCAAACCCTGACCTGGATGTCCCTTCAAATACTGAAGAGCACGTAAAGTTATTGTCCAGTGTTCCTCCATCGGCTGATTCATAAATTGAGATAATGTATGAACAACGAAACTCAACTCCGGTCTCATGATTGTGAGGTAGATGAGTCATCCAACAAGACGACGATAGCTATCGGGGCACAAAAAATTCGGACCAGAGGCGGATGTAAGCTGGTGATTAGGGTCCATAGGAGAATCAATGGGCTTGGAACCGAGTAGACCAACTTCAGCAATAATCTCGAGGGCATATTTTTGTTGAGACACGAAAATGTCTGATGAGTAACGAGCAATTTCTAGACCAAGAAAGTACTTGAGAAGACCAAGATCCTTCATATGGAAACAAGTGCTTAAGTAATTCTTGAAAGCTGATATATCAGAAGGATGGTTTCCCGTAATAATCAAATCATCCACATATATGAGCACGTGAAAAATATTACCGTGCCGCTATAGTGTGAATAAACAATAATCAGCATAGCTCTGTTGAAAGTCGAATTGATGAAGCACAGCAGTAAGCTTCGAAACCAATTCCTAGGATATTGTCGTAGGCCATAGAGTGATTTTTGCAGACGATAAACTTGCCCTGGAGAAGTCTACGAGTAACTCGAGGGGGTATCATGTAAATAACTTCATCCAAGTCCCCATGGAGGTAGGTATTATGAACATCCATCTGATGTATCTCCCATCCACGTATGGCAGCTACAGAGAGAAAGACCCTAACAGTGACCATCTTCGCAATTGGAGCAAAGGACTCATTGAAATCAATGCCTTCAACCTGCTTGTTACCCAAAATGACGAGATAAGCTTTGTAGCGCTCAATATCTCTATTAGATTTGTACTTGATACGATAAACCCACTTACAGCCAATAACTTTTTTGCCTGCAGGCAAGGATTTCAGCTCCCATATCTGATTTCTATCAAGGGCATCTAACGCACTCTGCATTGCAGTACGCCAGTGGGCATGCCTAACGGCCTCCGAAAAATGCGACGGTTCGTGTCCTGCGGTTATAGCGGCTAAAAACTTGGTGTGATGGTTAGAGAACCGAGCACAAGAAACATATACAGTTATGGGATAGGGTTTACCTGAGGCCGGTGATGGTGTGAGTAGAGAGCCTAGAGGGGGGGGGTCGTGAAGAACTGTATTGCAGACATAATCACGGAGAAAGACAGAAGACTGTCGAGACCTTGTGCCCCATCGGACTTAAGCCACGGGATCTCTTCCCTTGTCGACTGGAGGCAAGTGGTCAGGGTCGTGCTCTGGCGAGGCCAACCTAGATGAGCTGCTGCTCTCCCTGTTGACGGGAGACAAGTGGTCGGGGCCGTGCACTGGCGAGGCTGACCGAGATGGGCTACTGCTCCCTCTGATGATGGGTGCCGGGTCGAGGACATCAAATACTGCCGGATGAGGAGGCGGCGCAAGCTGGGATGCCGGTCCTGATGGTTTCTGAAAAGGGAACACATCCTCAAAGGAGACGAAGTCTCTGGAAAAAGACCCTTTTGGTCTTGAGATCAAACAAGCGCTAACCACGCTTACCAACTGGATACCCCAAAAAATACATTTTTGACTACGAGCAGCAAACTTATCCTTGGACCGGGGTAGACGCGAAGCAAAGCGTAGGCAACCAAACACCCTAAGATAGGAATATGTCGGTTCATGGCCAAACATGAGTTGGTAGGGAGTCTTATTTTGTAGAAGTGGAGTGGGCGTTCTATTGATCAAGTAACAAGCTGTAAGAATGCATTCTCCCCAAAACTGAAGAGGAAGAGAAGCCTGAAAACGTAGTGCTCTAGCCACATTGAGAAGATGACGATGCTTACGTTCAATACGCCCATTCTGCTGAGACGTATTCACGCATGATATTTTAAAGAGAATACCATGGTCGGCAAATTAATCATTTAGACGTAGAAACTCAGTTCCGTTGTCGGACGAAAAATGTTGAACTTCTTATGAAACTGAGTCTGAACCATTGCACAAAATTGCTTGATCAAGGTAGCAACGTCAGACTTAGAAGACATCAAATAAATCTATGTAGATCTAAAGTAATCATCCAAAATTATCAAAAAATATGACGCTCCACAAGAGGAGGGGATACTATAGGGACCCCAGACATCACAATGAATAAGCTGAAATAAATCATCTGTTTTATTATAACTTATAGGAAAAGAAACACGAGTTTGTTTAGCCTTAAAGCAAATATCACAAGGTTTACTAGAGCTAATGGAATACTGAATAACATGTAACGATGATATCGCAGATGAAGAATGATGACCCAATCATTGATGCTAGAGAGAAGCAGAAACAACAGAAGACAAGGCATATGTGTGACATGCTCGAGCAGCTAAGAAATTGTGCAGCCAGTAGACCCCACCCCGTTGCTCACCCACACAAATCACCTTCCTCGAAATACGTTCCTAAATAACACAAAATTTATCCGTTGAAGTAACAACACATTGAGTGTTTATAGTTAACTGAGCAAAGGAGATTAAATTACAGTCAATACAAAAAATATATAGAACATAATCAATCTTAGCGGTTGGCAAAAAACTAAGGATCCTTCTTGAACAGCAGTAGCTAAACGATTATCAAGCAGCTTGATAGCAACCGGATTGATCGAACCACTATTCTGGAGAAGATCCTGATTTTCGGTCATGTATAGAGATGCGTCTGTGTCTAAAATCCATAAACAATACATACCAGACGGGTCGTAGGAGTTGCCAGAAGGAGTGTTCAAGGATTGATACATATGCATAATCGTTTTCCACTGTTCATGATTGAGCGTCAGACCAAATGCAGTCTTGTCTTGGTCTATCAATGAGCCGACTGAACGACTATTGGACTATTTTTAGGCAGCGTTAGCGATGCCAGTAGACCCAGTAAAGTCACACCCACGGCCTCAGTCAGCACCGAACGAATGAGGTGTTGACCAGTCGAAGGAGCCATGGCCGGAGGGACGAGGAACCCAGCCTTCGAGAAATTCGTAAAGACGATAGCACTTGGTCACGTCATGACCAAGACGACCACAATGGGTGCACTATAGGCGGGGCTTGTCAGAAAAGCGAGACTCAACTGGTTTGTACTGAGCAACGAAGGCAATAGTGTCCGCCTTGGATTCACGATCCTCTATTAGCATTTTGTGACTCTCTTCTTGAACTGCACGCGCATAAACCCGATTGAGAGGTGGGAGGGGTTCTTGAGCCATGAGGCCAGAGCAAAAAGTGCCAAAGGTGTCATCGAGGCCCAATAAAAACTGGTGGAGACGCTCCTCGTCTCACTCAATACGAATCTGAGTGGTGAGATTGCAAGAGCAGTATCCGCAATGGCAGACCTTAGGCGGGACGTAAGTCAATAACTCATCCCATAATTTTTTCAAGGATCCGTAGTAGGATGCAACAGATTGTCCTCCCTGGAGACAATTGGCGATGTCGGATCAAATTTGCAAGATTCTTGGTCCATTATCGACCGAGAATCGCTGACGCAAATTGTCCCATAATTCAAGAACCGTCTTGGGATAGGAGATCGAAGGGCACATGAGCGAATCAATGGATTGAAAAATTTACCCAATAAGCATCGAGTTTACGCTCCACCAATCGTCGATAGCTTCGGAGTTGACGTTCGGTTGAAGTAGTCGACCGTCGATGAAGCCGAGCTTCCCCTTAGCCTTGAAAGCGTTCCTCATGGCAGTTGTCCACTCCTGATAACTATCGTCCTTCAAGACCACGGGACATATTTGCAAGCCCGGATGATCCGAAGGATGAAGCTAGAACCGAGATATATGATCGAGGGGACGCGTGGATGTGGCCTGACGAGCGGCCTTTAATGGTGAGGTAGGATTGAGAGTGTCTGTGTCTGATTCACTCATTGTGTAGGAGAAGAAGAGAATGAACTAGACGAAGGAAGATCGAAGAAAAAAATTCAGGGTTTGGAAACCTGCTCTGATACCATGAAATAATGGAATAAAGATTGAAATTATTCTTGTATTCCTTCTGTCTCAAATGGCTGAGCTTTATACAGAATGACAAAAACTAAAGATAAGAAAGAGTAACAATGGAAAAATACTCACTACATATCCTAACAATAGCAATATCTCCAATAACAATAACTAACATTATCTCCAATACACTGATTTATAAGATGCATCAATAGTAAGGCTCATCCCAAATATAGGAGTTTATTTTGTAGAATAGTAAAGCTTAATTGAAATTCTATGATGGTTTTATTCCAGCCACGAGAGTTGTATCTTTGGTCTCAGAATTTCTACATTCAGAATATAGAAACTCGTTTTTTAGAATAGTAAAACTCAATTTAAAATCCTAATTAATATTACAAATTTAGACCTCAAAATACATTCTTGACCTCCGTCTACTATTTACAAGCCTCTCATTCCTACCAAATATCCCACACATTCACACTCAAGATACTTACCTAAGCTAACCTCTTTCTTGACTTACAAACTAATATTCCGTAAACCAATTAAATTGTCCTTGTTCCAGCCCACTTCCGTTGAATATGCCCTAGTATCTACATCCCTCACTTACCAATCTTGGACTTTCAAGTTACAATCATGGGCTAGATCAACTTACAACCTTGTAATTGGACACCTTATCTAACTTGGCCTCACCACCATCGAAGCTCCGATGCTTGCCTTCTATCTCGCCGGTCAGACGCAAACCGCTGGCGTCCTCCAACATCTGCACCACCGTCCTCATTGACGGCCTCATTGTCGACAGCCTCGCCGTGCAGAGGACCGCCACCTTCAGGACCCTCACTGCTTCTTCCTTCTCTGATTCCATAATCGAACTGTCTATGATTCCGATGACGCTGTCTCGACTTGTCATTCTATGAGCGACCCAGTAGGCGATGTCCTTGTCGTCGCCGTACTCCGTTTCGATCGGCCGTTTGCCTGTGACCAGTTCCATTAGCACGATCCCGAAGCTGTAGACATCGCTTTTCTCGTTCACCTTCCGTGTGTATGCATATTCTGTAGTTGAGAGAAAAAAATGCATTAGTAATTCTTAAGCTCTAATAATAAAGCAACATCAAAGCTTTGCTATGATATCATATTGGCTAAATTATTCTAATGACATTCCAACTATAATGTTCAGACGTTTTTGACATCTTAATTTTTCATAGCTCGATTTTGGTATTCCAGTTTCATAAAATTTTCTTTTGAAGTACGTCGTTACAAAAATATTGTAAAATAGCGATGGAACATCACTGAAACTTCCATCGCTAGTTCATATGTCACTGTTCATTTTCCTGGATCGACTAATCATCGATGAAAATAGCAATGAAATATCAGCGACGGATTAGCAACGGAAATACTGATTTGTGTTTTATATACACATTTTCGTCGCTAGTCAGTCACTATATAAACGACGGTTCATGTTCCGTCGCTGGAGTCAATCGCTGAATTGCAGTATTTTTGTAGTGATTTCGTCAATTTTGAATTACATCAAAACCACTTCAAAAGTATACTTTGCAGTACAAAAAATGTAATTTAAAACTTATATTGTCTTATATTATTTTGAAGTGGTTTCGATATATTTCAAAATTGATAAAAGGTGATTCAAAAGTGCAACTTATAAAATTGATGTACCAAAATCAAACAGTGAAAAATTAAGCTCCCCAAAACTTCCGAGTTGAGGTGCCATTAACACAATTTAGCCCATCATATTAGGAATTCTTAGTATCGTTAACATGCAACTCAGTTTTTGACAACTTACAAGGGGCAATGTATCCGTGTGTCCCTGCTATAACATGTGTCGAGGACGAGTCCTTGCTGATAACAGCACACTGCAAAATCTTGGCCAGCCCAAAATCCGCAATGCGCGGCTTGAAGGACTCATCAAGGAGAATGTTGCTGCTCTTCACATCCCTATGCAGTATAGGCCGGTCGCACCCGTGGTGCAGGTACTCCAGCCCCTTGGCCGCGCCCACCGCGATCTCGTACCTGGTCTCCCAATCCAGACCCAGCACCTTCTCCCCGGCCGCCGCCGCTGCCGGGTGAATCCGATCCCACAGGCTCCCGTTGGGCAAGTACTCGTAAACCAGCAGGCTCGAGTCCTCGCTGGTGAGGCTGCAGTAGAGCTTCACCACGTTGACGTGCCTGATCGAGCTCAGCGTGTTCACCTCGGCCTCGAACTCCCTAGACACGGAACGGGTCGATCCCGACCTCCGCACCGGCAGCATCGCCGCGGTGGTCTTGGAGGTGACGGTGTCGTTCCGGGGATGCAGAATGTGCTTCACCGCCACGGTGCTGCCGATGCCGAGGTTTACGCGGTAGACGCTCCCGGACCCGCCCTTGCCGATGACATTGTCGTCGCTTATCGACCTGACTATTTCCTGCTCGTTGAAGGACAGAACACCGAACGACTTTAAGTCCCAAGAAGAAGAGCTCTTGGAGATGCGGTCGGAGCGGGAGCGGCGCTTCAGGAGTAGTAGTAGTCCCGTTAAGCAGAGCAACAGGGCAAACGCGATGAGTAAGCAAGTGACGGTGAGTCTGATCGTCGACGACGAGGAGCTAGAAGAGTTTGAGCAAGGACTGAGATATGAGACGGAGTTGGAGCAGAGGTTCGGGTTCCCTGCGAAGCCGCCGTCGTTGGCATTGGCCAAAAGACCAGCCGGGATCGTGCCGGTGAGCTCGTTGTTGGACAGATCAAGAGAGCTCAGTTTCAGCGAAGAGAGGCTCTCCGGAATCGCTCCCAAGAGGGCGTTGTTCGACAGGACTAAAGAGTTCAGGCTCTGCAAATTTCCGAGACTCGCCGGTATTTCCCCGGAGAATAGGTTATATGCAAGGTTGATGGCGTTAAGCGAGACGCAACTGCCGATAGTATCCGGAATGGTGCCGGAGAACGAGTTGTTCTGCAGAAGCAGGCCCACGAGAGTCCTCAGCCCGCCGATGCTCGCGGGGACTTTTCCGGAGAAGCGGTTCGAGGAGAAGTCGATACCAACCAACGCCGACGCTCCAGCTATCTCCGCCGGAATATCGCCGGAGAATCTGTTTCCGGCGAGGTAGAGCTGGTAGAGCGACTTCGCCTTCCCGATCCCGGCGCCGATCGGGCCCTCGAAGTTATTGATCTTGAGGTCGATGATGTCGACGTTCGGCAGGCTCCAGAGCGCGGCGGGGACGACGCCGGAGAGCGAATTGTTGCTGACTCGGAACCGGATCAGGGAGGTGCAGTTCCCGTAGCTCGCCGGTAACTCGCCGGAAAACTTGTTCTCGAGAAACAGCAGCTTCTGCATCGTCCCCATCCTGCACATATCCGGGGGGATTTTGCCGCTGAACGAGTTCGTCGACACGTCGACAAAGTTCAGCTCCGACCAACTCCCGAGTGTCGCCGGAAGCTCTCCGGAGAACCAGTTCGAGTAAAGCGACAGGTTGACCAAGAACTTGAACTCTCCGAACTCCCGCGGGAGCTCGCCGGAGAATTCGTTAAAGAACAGCTGCAGCGACACCAGCTTGTTCAAGAAGCGGAGTTCCGACACATTTCCTTCTAGATAGTTCGTGGACGCGTCGAAGGAGGCGAGTTCCGACAAGTTTCCGAAACCGGAAGGGAGGGTTCCGGTAAGAGAGTTGTTGTACAGCTCCAGCTCCCGGAGGTTCTTGAGCTTCGTGATCTCCGGCGGGATCGGACCGGAGAGGAAGTTATCGGCGAGCTCGAGATCGACGAGAGCCGTCAGATCTCCGATGGACGGTGGGATCTCGCCTTTGAGATTGGAGTCGGAGAGGAACAGCCACTGGAGGCTGGTGAGATTGGTGACTTCCTGCGGGAACGGGCTCGGACCGAAAGGGTTGTCGCCGAGGGAGAGGGAAGTGAGGGAAGTGAGATTCCGGAGGGAAGTCCAGGGGAAGACCCCGGAAAAGAAGTTGTCGCTGAGAGCTAGGGTTTGGAGCTTGTGGAGTGGGGTCAAGTCGGGGATGGTTCCGGTGAAGTTGTTGTAGGAGAGGTCGAGGTAAGTGAGCTCCGTGCAGTTGCGGAGGTCGGAAGTGAGGATTCCGTAGAGGTAGTTGTATGTGAGGGAGACGTTGGTTAGATGGGGGAGCTGGCAGAGGGAGGAGAACGGGATGGTTCCGGAAAGGTGTCGCTTGGAGAGGTCGATTTTAGTTATGGAGGAATCGGAGTTGCAGGAGATTCCGGAGAAGTGACACGCGGAAGTGGAGGAGCTAGGGATGTTCCAGGATTGGAATCCGGGAGTTGAGTTTGTGATTCCGAGGGAATTCTTGAGGTGGAGGAGGATCTGGAGCTCGGATTCCGAGCTACTGTTGCTTCCCGGGAGGAAGCAGAAGAGGAGAAGCAGCAGCAGGACAGGCATTTTTGGGGTATTGGGGATTGTGGAATTTTGATATTGTTATTTAAGGGGTGAGGAGATTGGGATTTATGGGTGAAAGTCCTGATATTTCATAATTTTAAATTAGACTATTGAAAACTGTAATTGTCAAAAATCTTATGTTATAATCTAAACAACTTTAGTTTTATTTACACTCAAAATGATTAAGTAGTATATATTCTACACATTATAATCATCTCCAATAGAGAAGAATTACTACAAATATACTACATACTCTTCCTTCACAAAGTATCAAACAACCACGATTAAGCCATCATAATAATCATATATATATATATATATATATATATATATATATATATATATATATATATATAAAAGTTCAAGCATAAACTATGAAAGCTTATATAAGATGTTAGGCAATGTCTTGCATCTAGAACTTAACCCAAAACAGGGTCGGCCAGAGATAATGGAATTTTGAGATAGAACTTTCAAAATGGTGTCTAATACATAATATAAAAATTATTAAAAATTAAAATTAAAATAAATTAAAAAAATATTACCACCAAGAATTGAACAAAGAACATCTAGTATGCAAGTCATAATAATCTCTACACCATAATTTTTTTTGTTTTAAGGAAGGCTCATGATACATACTAGATAAATTTTAAATACAAGAATATTAATGTATTTATATTTAAACTAAATTTTTGGGACTTTCCTATTACGTGGACCCTAGACGGTGGCCCTAGCTACCCTGGGCCAGGGCCGACCCTGACCCAAAATATTCTAACTTGCTAAAATAACAACAATAATAAGCATTTATTCCAAAATTCATTAAGCTCTGTTAAGGATCAATGTCATCTGTAACGCTAACAATATCAATATCCTTCTTTAACAATTCAAACTATGTTATCCTAGTCCTACCGGCTCCATTGAAGTATAGATTTGTCTATATTGTGCATGTTCATAATCAAACCATCTAAATCAATTTTTACTCGTATTTTTTCTCAATTGACAATATCTTAACATGCAATACTGAAAATTTAAAAGACTTCCATGCGAAAAAGAAATTTGAAGTGAGAGAGGGGAGGTGGTAGGAGTGAGTATTTTGTTTATTAGGTTTCAACTGAATTGAAATAGTCAAAACAGAATAAACAAAAAATTCAGAATAAAAAATGAACTGAAATTAGCCAAAACTGAAAGCGAACCGAAACAAATAATATATTCGGTTTATCTGATTGGGCTATTGCTATTGTTTAATGGATCGAGCACAAAATTAAAATTATGGTTAATTTATATTAAATATTATAATTTTTATACACACATTTGTTGTATTTTAAAGTTATACCCAAATTTGGATTAATTATTAAATTATCAAAGTTGCACTTCTAAACACATAAATTGAATTGTTGTTTTCAAAATATACATATTTTAGTACAAAAATTGCATAGAATTGAGGGTATTCACATAATTGTATAAGTTTTATTCGATTTTAAGTTTTTGATCGAAAATGAAATCCAAATGGAAGTCGAAGTAATTTTTTTTTTTTTAGTATTTTCAGAACCGAAATCGAACTAATCTTTTTCAAACTGAACCAAATCTCTTAATCAGTGCAATTTTTGATCCAAAATCAAATAATGCTGAACTGGGGTTGGACACGCACCTAAGAGAATCATTAGTAAGATCCATCCCAATTTCTAGATTCAGAATGTAGGAGCTCAATTTGTATAATAGTAAGATACTTCCTAAGTTCTAAATTCTAGATTCTCAGGTCCAATCCATCCATATGAACTATAGGTTGGGTCTGATAATTTCTAGATTCAGAATGTAAAAAATTATTTTGTAGAATAGTAAGTCCCAATTTGGAGCACAATTCTAGATTTACATTATTTTTTTTCCAAATTAATTTTTGACCCACAATCTTTGGGACCAAAGCTCATTTTATCATTTCCTACTATTCTCATACAAACTTAACACACATTTACCTTCTTCTTCTTTTTTAAAATTTTGGATCTCAAGATGAAATTTTGAGCACTATCTAAGAGCATAATTAGTAAGGCCAATCCTAATTATTGGGAAAAATAAGATATTTTCCGTCTTTGTCATGAGATAAAATAAAATGGAAGAGAAGAGAAGAGAAGTTAAGAGAGAACACACACAAGATTTATCGAGGTTCAGCTCAATTTGAGCCTACGTCCTCCATCTGCCCCTTCTTCACCATAATCAAATGAAAGATTACAAGGGCCTTCTCTCAAGTTGGTACAACTTGACTTGATGATCACTTTCTCTCACAAACTCACTTGAGGTGGATTACAAGTGTGAGGATTACAAGTTGTGTATTGTTCTTCTTGTTACTTGTTGTATTCAACCTTCACCATCTCCCCTCTATTTATAGGGAGGATATGCCTCTTGGGTACATCACATTCGTTGCAAGGAGAAGTCCAAAAGGAAAGATTTGTTTCTTCTCCCAAGATTCGTTCATCTATCACCAATGTTACATGCAAGCTGAATGCATGCATAATATGAATAGATAGGCTACTTCATATGGTCATAACTTCTTCAATACACCTCCACATGACCTGGTTCAAAACCTGGATGAAAGAGAAAACTTTTCTCAACAACTTTTGTATTGAAGACCGAGCCAGATAATGATTGCAACAGCTTCGAAATAGCCTCCCAAAACTGAATCTTGTTACAGAAACTGCACCCAGAAAAATGGTGGCCGAACCCAACCATGGGTGACCGATTTTCATGGATCAAATCCATGTTTATTCATCATGGGGATGGACCATGTTTCCATCAATATCCTCCTCCATTCTCATGAAAGAAAGTTCTCAAACAGTAGTCATACATGTCTTCCTACGGCAGAAGTTATGCTTCTCTTTGGGTAGAGGCTTTGTCATCATGTCAGACGAATTTTGTCTTGTATCAATCTTCTTAATATGCATCAAGCGATTCTCCGAAGTATTTCGGATTCAGTGATGATGTACATCGATGTGCTTTGTCCTTGAGTGATAGGTAGTATTTTTACTCAAGTTAATGGCGTTATGACTGTCATAATATAGAGTGTACTTCTCTTGCTTGAGAGATATCACGACCCGCACCCGGTTTAGGGGCACGAGTGCGTGGGTACGTCCAGCCTACGCCGCAGCATCGGCGGTAGAACGCTGTCAAGGTCTTGATACTATCTAGCTAATGTCACACAAACATCCAATCTCCATAAGGAGGCACGGATGACACAAAATAAACGAGCACATACTCAATCACAGGATTACAGCACGATAAGATAACGAACAGAAATTAAATACAACACAAGTCAACAAAGCAATAACTTAACTCAACAATATCCAAGTCTCATAAAAATGCCGGAGACAAATCCGGTACCAAAAGTTTACTAAAAGAACTAATCAAAAACTAGAAGAATTAGTGATTCCTGCTAGGCCTCCGAAATCACAACTAACTACCAAGTCTGCAGCTACTCACCATATGGTCCATAAAGTGTCGGACAGCGGTCCTCTAAGGCATAGTCTGGAAAAATGTTTCCAGTCAGGAAGGAGCAAAGCACAATCTCAAATAACAGTTCCATTTAATTGATAAGGACTATAAAGCAATAAACATGTCATGCTAGCTACTGAGAAGACAGTGAAATAAATGCAATGGCAATTAAAGAGAGACAGGCAATATAAAGAGACAGGCAAATAGGCAATATGATACATTCAGTGCATGTATGAAAATAAAAAGAACAAGGAACAGTATTATATACGGGTGATGTAGTATATGATTTAAATAGGGAACTGTAATCTATTCTAAGTGTTTGAAATAGTAGTTTCAAAATGTGATCGGCTTGGGAACATGTACGATAGCTACAGGGCCTGGCTAATCATGGGTGAAGAGCATGATTAACACTTATATTGTTCTACACTACAATAAGAGGTTATGATCATATTTCTTACTAACTACTTTTCCGCCCCCAACTAGTACTGTGGATCCAACCATGACACGTCACGATACACGAGCAAGTCAAGTCTATCATGTACGATGTCTAATATACATGTCGTGTACAATGTCAATACAATAATCAAGGTAATATCTCATGACTGCAGATCCAAGCTATACTAGTCCGTGTAGCACAGTGTCAAGGATTCAGATGTAATATTTCATGATTGTTGAACTTATAGAAATTATCAAGAATTGGAAATTATCAGAGAATGTACTTGCCTTGGGTCCTTAGCTGGTATTTATGGATGTCCTGTTCCAGAGTATCCCCTGGGTACCACAGTCCTATAACACATCACAAAGCAAAACTATATTTGTATCAGATGCTACACTAACACAGACAAAAACACTGGCCTCAGGGCCATGCCAGGCAGGGCACTAGTCAACTAGGGTCATCTAGTAGGATATACATAAACCACATTACACTTATTAATACTTACAATATTTATTCATGCACCAATATAAATACATATACAATATATATATATGTGCCAAAATACTAATTATATTAAATTATACTATGTATACAAGTACATATATATAAACCAAATACCAAAACAAATATATATATATATATATTACCAAATTAGCACTTATATCAAAATAAATATACATATATTTATTTATATATATACCAGATTAACAATTACCAACATAAACTGAAATACAGATATACGTACATACCAATTTATATATTAAAATATATTAAGTATATAAAATATGTACATATACATATACCAATATTACATATTAATATTTATTATTTAATACGTACACGCAAAATATATATTGAATACATATATAGATATATAGGAAGAAATACACGAACATATATACATACACATATATACTAATACTAGTACATCACATTAGATACATATGCAATACATTAATTGTATGTACAAGATATATATATATATATACATTTATACTAATTATACTAAAACATATACTATGCTAATACATATATTAAACATTAATTAATAAATAATTATACATATACATATTTAATACACATAGTCTATATGAAAAATACAATACAATACAATATTTAATATGTATCATTAAATGTGTATATACCAATTTATCAAATACATACAATATATATTAAACATACACTATACTATACACATTAATTAAATATATGCAAATACCTATACATTAATCTACATACATACTTACATACATGTATGATGTATATTCACAGGAAGAAAGAAGGAAGAGAGGAGAAGAAGCTTACATCGGGGGTCGGTTGGCCGGAGTACGGCAGGCAGCGGGAGGGGCAGTGGAGCGTGGCTGAGCAGCGGGGAGTGGCTGCTCGGCTGTGCTCGCCGGAGTCGATCTCGGCTCCATGGAGCCACGGGGAGAAGAGCAGCAGGGAGGAACTCGCGAGGGGCCGGAGCACTGGCCGGGTGAAGCTTGGCTGCGGTCGGCTCGTGAAGCTTGGCCGGCCGCCGGAGGTGGCACCGACGTTCGTCGGAGAACACAGCGGGTCGGAGGTCGGAGGGCTGTGCAGGTCGGGGTAGGGAGGAGCACAGCCAGGGAGTGGCTGCCGGAGGGATGTGGATGGATGGATGTTGGGTGGCCGCCGGAGGTCGGCTCGGCTCGGTGGGGAGTGGCTGATGATGGTAGGAGCAAGGAGAGGAGGAGGAGCAGCAGGGAGAATGGGGGAGGAGCAGGCCAGCGGCTGGAGTAGGCCGGCTGTGGGGAGTCGGCCGAGAGCACAGGGCCGCCGGGTGCACAATATAGGGGGGAATGAACAGTGTTTCCCCCCCTCCCTTATTGAATTCAAATTTCAAATGAAAAAAAATAAGAAAGAAGAAGGAGAAAGGAAGAAGGAGAAGAAGAGAAGAAGAAAAGAAAAGAGAAGAAGAGAAAAGAGGTTTCCTACGGTTGAGGATGGAGGCTTGTGAGGGTGTGGTTACCTAGGTTTTCTAGGGATTAGGGCTTATGATGACAAGACATGATATTATATAGGATGAGGGTGTGAATCTAATGGTGATGATGCTCCCAATTAAATGGGTGGTCCAGATTAAACATGAAGGAAATTTCATGTGGGGGGAAAATGCAATTTGGTCCACAAATAAATAACCTTTCCATTTGGTCTTGGACAATGGGGTAATGACACCTACAATTGAATAATTGTAACTTAGCCCCTTAAATTCGAGAAATTGCACAAACACATAAAATGACGAAAATTTGGCGGGCGATTCGGGGTCCGGTATTTTGTAGGGTCAGGGGGCGCTGTAAAATCGGTATGGGCTCAATTTACAGGGCACTGGAATTAAATTGGGATTTTAGAATTGGTTTAAATAGTATCCTCAATTTAATTAGAATAAAATGCAAGTTGTGTTCAAGAATTAATTAGGAGTACATGGGGCCAAAATCAGGTCAGGTCATCAATACCAATAATGAAGAAGACTCAGAACAGAATATTACCTTAATTTGGGCCACACGAAAAATAGGTCAAGATTGTCCCCAAATTCGATTGGAACGCACAACGATACAAAATAGGGATTATTTAAATAACGTCCGTGACGATTTTTGTGCGGCTAGAAATAATGCACAGGGGGCATAATTATGAGTTGCAAAAAATAGCAGAATGGAAGGCGGGCATGTTTAGGGCAAGATTGTGAAATTTGTTGGGAGACAAGAGTCAGGGTAGTGCTCCAAATATCAAAGCAAAGGCAATTGCGCAAAAATATTAAATAAAATACGGAAATAAATTACAATCTCCACTAATTAAATTCTAGATAAAATAATTAAATACAGAATTCTATAATTCGGACAGATGGTCATCTACTGGCTTCTAGGTCTAGTCTGCTAGCTAAAAATAAATGAGCACTGCATCTAATACTATATTTAATTACACATCACACATAATTATTTAAATTAAAAATATTATCATGCAATTATTTAATTGTATCTACAATAATATTAAATATTGTAAAAAGTCGAAAATACCCCTGTTTTCGGAATGTGGTAGTGACAAGTCTACCCACCTTAAAAGAATTTCGTCCTCGAAATTCAAAATTCTCATAGTAGTGTTTATTCATACACATTATTATTTCCCTCAAATTTTAAATTCATAATCCACGAAATCAGGTAATAATTCATGATGTCCTTTCATAATTTGCCAAAAATTCTGATATTATTTTATTCCTGAAAAATCCTCGAAATGAAAATCAAAGTCCATTTTTTATCAAAAATTTCCTCGAAATTTTTAGTTAATAATTCAGTACTCAGAATTTAATATCCACTCCTCAATTTTGATTTTTAATCAATGCACATATATAAAAATGTAATCTCGTCCAAAAAGTTTGAATTCAAACATAGGTCCATCAAAAAATTTATTCCTCGATTTCCTCTTTCCTCGAAATACGCAACAATGCGATACATAAGGATTCTCCAAATGCAACATCCAGTATAAATTCTAAAATTCATAACTTGCAATCAAATAAATATAATGATAATCTCCCAAAATTTCCAAACTTTTATAACCAATTTAAACATGTCATAATCTTCCTGGAATTAATAAATCATAAACTCTGCCATGTTAAATTCTTGGCCCTTTATTTAAATTGATGTTTATCCTCGAATTTTAATCATCTTGTCTCTCATGTCAAGTCATAACTCCTTCATGAATTCTTTGTCATGGTCAAACCCCAATAATCCTGGTCAAAGAAATCTTCCTACAATCATACAACATGCAACCTAAGGGGATATGTACGGTCATGGTGTCTTTTGTCATGGTATTGCAGTCTCTATATCAGGGTGAGCTATATATCAGGGTGTGCTACTAACTACATTATAACAAGAAAATCATGCATGCAAGCTACGGTACTAAGGTATCAGTTAATCAATCAAATAGATAGGAACAGAAGGAAGGAAAGAACAGAACCTGCTAACACATTACCTGCAGTATCGGTCTCCTCGACCGTCGTCGCAATTGCCCCACCCTGCTGGGGTGGTTTCCTTCGCGGGTGCCGAGCAATATACGGTTTCACAGGTAGCCTAACTGGATCTCTATAGTCTGAAGCTGCACGCTGGCCGGGAAGATAAGGGGCTAGAAGACAGTCTCTTACTCGATGTCCCGAAGCGCCGCAGTGCAAACAAAGTCCTAGCCTCGTTCTACAGCTCTCCCAAAGGTGACCTGGCTTCTTACAGAAATGACAGGTCTGCTGTGTCTCTCTCGGAGGCTGTTGCTGATTCTGCTGAACACGGACTGGTGCCTGGTACTGTTGTTGATACTGATACGCCCATGGATGTTGTTGGATAGGAACTGGTGCTAGGTACTGCGGTGGATGATGAAATGTCCCTGGTTGTTGCTGACTATGAAATGGTACTTGGTACTGCTGTTGGTGCTGAATACGGGGATGCTTGGCTGGTCCTGTGCTACCATTTGTATCTCCAAAAGTATTGTGACTCCTCTTAGGCCTGAGATCCAGATCCTCTTCTGCAATCTGGGCATCCATCAAGATAGCCTCATAGGTAGCGGTACGACGACCAGAAGTGCGTGACCTAATCTCTCTCGTCAGCCCCTTTCTAAATTTTCGGGCTCGATCTCCTGGGTCCCGAATCATAGATGATGCAAAACGGCTCAATCTACAGAATTCTGCAGCGTACTCGTCGACCGACATGTTTCCTTGAACTAAGTCATGAAACTGACTTTCCAAGGTTCCCAATGCCACGTCGGGAAAGAACTTCTCCTTGAAGAGTTCCTTGAAGGTCTCCCAAGTAAGTCCTTGCGCAGTAATTCTCGGTTCTGTGCGATACCACGTAAGTGCGATATCGAACATCTGACTGCCAGCGGCTTCTATCTGCAAGTTCTCCGGAATCTGGGTCAATCGCAGGCTCCTCTCTATATCCTCTAGCCAGTCGTCAGCGTAGAGTATCCCTTCAGTACCTTTAAACTCTCGAGGCATCATCCTCTTGAAGTCCACTATAGTGCCTGATCTCTGCTGCTGGCCAGGAAGCTGCTGGTACTGTGCTACTTTCTCCAAAGCTTGGAGAGTCACTTGATGAGCATTCTCCATATTTTCTCTCATCAGCTCGGTTTGTGCCTGGTGCGCTTCTGCTTGCACCCTCTGAGCCTCAGCTTGAACTCGCTGAGCGTCTGCCGTCACTCTCTGGGCATCTACCATGCCTTGGATCAAGGTAAACATCTGCGTCCCGTCAATGGGCAAACCTCCAGGAATCGGAGTCGATAGAGGAGGAAGGTTGTCCGTCACAGCTGCGGCAATCCTCTGAACAGGTGGAGGAGGAGGATCACCTACGTGCATTGGAGATGTAGGAGGAACTACTGCTGTCTGTCCCTCAGGTAGAGAGGTGGCAGACCCCTCTAAAGCTGATGTTCCTGCTCTCATAGATCATGTCTGCGGCGACATCCTGAAGACAGATCCCAAAGAATCAATTTAGGCAAAAATGCGATATCATCAAGGAAGGACAGTAAAGTTCTAAAGAAGCAACATTCAAGATAAAAGATTGGAAATAAACCCTAGTTGATTGCACAGGTCAAAGATGCATCCATGGTCTGATACCTCTATCCTTATAGGTACCACAGTTCTACTACAATCACACTCACTGCTAGCTTCCTTACCTACTGCAATCGCTGATACTAGTTATCCTTATCACTCAAGTGCATATCAAATGCAACATACCATACTAAGTACTGCACTCTCTAATACAACCCTAGATGAAAACCCAAGTCAGTTTGCAGTAAAATCACTATCATGCTCAAGCCAACAGATCCTTACACATGCATCTCATCTACTATATACTAATATATCTCTCTCTCTATAAGATTTTATCCTCAAATAAAATTCCTGAAAATAACTCCTCGAATAAATTTTAAAGTAAATGTATACACTTTCCTCAAGACCAATTATCTAAATACTGAAAAAACTTAATCACAAAAATTCCTTACAGACTTGTCTAGGTTTATTGAATCGAATTTGAATCCTCAAAAAGTTTTTGTAATAACATCTCAACTTCTAAAAATTCTAAAAATTTGCAATTTATTTTCAATCTTCAATTTAAAGATTTAAATCCACCTTTTGTAGTCCAATAGCTCTAATGTTAATCATTTTCACTGTCCTCATCGTCATGCGTCATCTGTTAATACCATAAATTAGTCTACAAATTCATCTTGATATGAAATCAAACCCTACAATGGAACCAAAATCCTAACTTAATAACTAATCAACAACAATCAAATTCAATATCAATAAGTGAGAATGGACGGAACAAGGGAATGATTTTAAATTGGAATTAAAATAAGATTCTCAGGGGTCATCCCAGGAATCTCTCAAGGAATTGTGATTGAGTATTCGCTCTCGTCCTAGTATCCTATGTCTTAGATCCTATCGCAGGCACGCAATAGTGTAACAAAGATGCCACACTACTACGACATCGCACAACTCACGAAGTCTGACCTGCATGGGCCACCACTAAAAACGTGTCACGACCCGCACCCGGTTTAGGGGCACGAGTGCGTGGGTACGTCCAGCCTACGCCGCAGCATCGGCGGTAGAACGCTGTCAAGGTCTTGATACTATCTAGCTAATGTCACACAAACATCCAATCTCCATAAGGAGGCACGGATGACACAAAATAAACGAGCACATACTCAATCACAGGATTACAGCACGATAAGATAACGAACAGAAATTAAATACAACACAAGTCAACAAAGCAATAACTTAACTCAACAATATCCAAGTCTCATAAAAATGCCGGAGACAAATCCGGTACCAAAAGTTTACTAAAAGAACTAATCAAAAACTAGAAGAATTAGTGATTCCTGCTAGGCCTCCGAAATCACAACTAACTACCAAGTCTGCAGCTACTCACCATATGGTCCATAAAGTGTCGGACAGCGGTCCTCTAAGGCATAGTCTGGAAAAATGTTTCCAGTCAGGAAGGAGCAAAGCACAATCTCAAATAACAGTTCCATTTAATTAATAAGGACTATAAAGCAATAAACATGTCATGCTAGCTACTGAGAAGACAGTGAAATAAATGCAATGGTAATTAAAGAGAGACAGACAATGTAAAGAGACAGGCAAATAGGCAATATGATACATTCAGTGCATGTATGAAAATGAAAAGAACAAGGAACAGTATCATATACGGGTGATGTAGTATATGATTTAAATAGGGAACTGTAATCTATTCTAAGTGTTTGAAATAGTAGTTTCAAAATGTGATCGGCTTGGGAACATGTACGATAGCTACAGGGCCTGGCTAATCATGTGTGAAGAGCATGATTAACACTTACATTGTTCAACACTACAATAAGAGGTTATGATCACATTTCTTACTAACTACTTCCCCGCCCCCCAACTAGTACTGTGGATCCAACCATGACACGTCACGATACACGAGCAAGTCAAGTCTATCATGTACGATATCTAACCTCACGTCTCCATCAAGACACGCAAGATCATGACCTCTAACTATCAACACAAGTCATAGTCAATATATACAATTATAATTACCACTATAGCATGCATCATGTAGTCCTATCTAGAGTTCAAGTACCACGATCAAGTCGAGAAAGACTCTGCCACATGAATATCATATCAAGTATCCTATGGTCGGATGTGCAATAACATATGCACAAATCATGGGGTCGTAAGAATGACTCTCTAACTACAATACTCGACTCCGCAGGGGAAGTCGGTACCCGAATCTTGTTCGGACATAAAGTATCATATAACGATCCTAGGCTCACAAGAACAAAAATAAGCCACACAATTACAATATCTAATTCAATAAATATCAAATAAATAATTTAGAACTGTAAATATCTTGTCAAGGTACACTTGTCTGGTTCTGCAGTCAGTGATGGTAAAGATGATCCCGCGTCCACTCCTTCGGAATTTAATTGACCTAAAAATAAATTAATTACTTAAGGGTCCAAACATGAATTCTTGTAATTTATAACTTAATTCTATAATTCTTCGATGTCATGCAAAACTAAGCCCATTATTATTTCTAACAACTTTGCTTACTTTTATAGGATATCAGGACCTAGTTTCTTAGTTTTTGACTTCCAAAATTTATGTTTAAGTCCCCAATTAAAGGATATAAAAATAAATAATAATAAATTATATATTTCAGAATTAAACATAATTTATATAAATTTATAGCAATAAATTCAAGATTTGACAGAAATATTATATTTTAAGATTTTGGCCACTTTAGGTTGACTAGTTTTGTCCGAAACTTGTTCGAGACATAGCCAATCCATTATTATAGTTTATATATATTAAAAATAATTTTATATTATATTATATTATATGCTGCTCTAATCTCAAAAAATAATTACCTATTTATTCCTTCCAAAAATTATTTATTTACTAGCAAAACAATGTCATAAAGTCACCCGAAAACCTAGGCTAGTGGCCCTTAGTTTTAGGGTTCAGATTTGACATTATAATATCAGAGAATTAATTTAAAAATAATTATTTTCTAGGAATTAAACACCAATTAATTCAGTTCTAATAATCAATAAGATTCCCTCAATTAATCGCATCAACAAGTCTAAAATAGTTCTACCGAGAAGTAAATTATCACCAAACTATCATGAAAAATCTATAATTTATAATATGAGAACAAGATAGCAAAAATAGGGTTCTAATTCAGTAAATTGACTTAACATAAAAGTATCATGCCATGGGATTTGAGAACGAAGGACTTAAGATTTACCGAAACCGTTGGAGGATTGGAAGTTGGTGCTTCTTCTTGTCCAAGAACACTCCTTCTTGCTCATGCTTGGCTTGCTACTCCCTTTGTGATAGGGTATTGATGAAGAAAAGAGTTCTTGATATATTTATGTGGAAGATGGGGTTCTTCTTGAAGGTTTAATGGTGTTTGGATGGAGAGATGGTGGAAGGATGATGAAAAGTGGAGCTTTTGGAAGAGAGGAAGGAAAATTTGGTGAAGGAGATGATGTTATGAGGGTGAGAGAGGCAGGGGGGCTATTTCACCCGTGAGGAAGAGGGAAAAGGGTCGGCCAACTATGAGGGAGGAGTTTTGATATGGTTAAGGTTAGGGTTTGTTGTTAAGTTGATATATATAGGATCTTTTTAAATAAATTTAAATAAAGGAGGGTGTTTATCCTATTACCAAGGGTTTCGGCCAAGGGAGGCTGCTCTTGGCCAAAATTTTGAGGGTGAATTGGTTAGGGAAGTGGTTAGGTAGTTATTTGCCAACTAGGTTGCCACCTATACCACTTTCTATAGATAGAACTCCTATAAATATAAATTAATTAATTTAAATATCATTTATATATATAATATATATTTACATAGGAATATTTGGGGTGCACTATATGTCTACATATGTTTGGGTTGGATTTGGGTCAAGTTCTAGTCAAAAGGAGATAATTTTACGGTAACCGTAATTCTTGACGTTATTTAATATTTTTGGAGCAAGGGAGATATCAAATAAATACAATATCCATATTCCAATTATATTAGACTCAATTAATATTATTATTATAAAATTTATTGGTAGGAAAAATGTCGTGCATTGCTCAAAATATCAAAGCTATGGCAAAGGGTCATATATCTAAAAGAAGGTTTTAGAAATTACTACTCTATTCTATTTAAATTAAATTAAATAATTAAAATAAATTAAAATACCAAAATAACCCTATTCAAAAATGAGGGGGCTTACATAAACACGGAAGGTTTGCTCAGAGGTAATATAGACATGGCAAACTCGGCTAAGGAAAAATGTTAGGACAGTAGTTCATAGGTGATATGGACGTGAACCAATGTCCGAGAAACTCACTGAGGAGTGATTTGCTAAGTGTGGTCTATCCAGGAATGTAGATAGACCTGAGGGTTGCTCCACTGGAAAGATCGTCAGGACGATATCTCAGAGGTAATGTGAAGATGGCTAGCGTCTAACAAGATTGGTTTGAGTGGTCACTGCGGGAGTGTGCAATTGGACTTAAGGATTGCTCTGCTGGGAAGCTTTTGAGGATCCATTATCCGTTGTGTGTCCAGAATTCCTGAACACAGATAATAGCTTTTGCAATAGTTTATACAAAAAATGGGAAGTATCGTACATAGGCACTTGCTGGGGATGAAGAGCCATGCGTATAAATAGCTTACGTATTGGCCATCTTTATGTGGATAGGGAAGTACCAGCCTAGCCTTAGACGTAGTACTTTTCAGGAACTTGTCATTGATGGGCATCATGAGCAAGTTGCCATTGAATTTTTTCAGTCAGTAGGCACCGTTGGAACTTGTCGGCCATCTTATTGGTCATAAACGTCTGCCTCCTTACTGTCAGGACGAGATCACTCACTTGGTAAGTCCTCTTTTTTACCCGTTTGTTGAAGGCTCCCGAGAGACGTGCTTGGTATAGCTCAATGCACTGTTGAGATAAGAGACGTTACTCGTCGAGTGATTCTAACTCTTGTAGCCATCAACGGTGATTGTCATCGACGGTTAATTGGTTGGAGAGGGCCACTCAGAGTGAGGGAATTTGGACCTCGAGGGAAAGGATCGCTTCTCTCCCGAAGACCAAGGAGAATGGCGTGCTACCAGTAGGTGTCCGTACCATTGTGCGGTAGGCCCAAATACATTCACCCAGCTTTTCATTCCAGTCACGTTTGTTGGATGATACAAACTTTTTTAGAAGCTTTATGATGGTCTTGTTGAAGGCTTCTTCCAGACCATTTGCTGCTGGGTTATAGGCAGTCGACGCTACAATATGAATCAGATTTTTGTCGTAAAACCAGTAGAACGTATGACTTACAAACTATGGACCATTATCATGGATGATCCTTTGTGGCAAGACAAAGCAGTATATGACGTGATGCTTGAAGAAGATGATCATGTTGGATGTCTTGACTTCGATAAGTGGTACAGCTTCTGCCCACTTAGAGAAGTAGTCGATGATGGCAAGGATAAACCGATGTCCCTTAGATGAAGGCGAACTAATCGGCCCTATGATATCCATGTCCCAGGCTTCGAACGGCCATGATGCAACATTCGGGTGTAGGAATTCCGAGGGTTGGTGGATGAAGACTGTGTGAATTTGGCATGCTTGGCACTTTCTTGCGTAGTCAACGGCGTCTGCTACCATCGTCGACCAATAATAATCCATTCTCCAGAGACGGTCATGTAGCTTGGGTCCTGGCTGATACACACCGTAAATCCTATTGTGAGCTTAGCGGATAGCATGTTTCGCTTCTTCATTCGATAGACATCGTACTAGAAGACTAAGCACCCGGCATGAGCCAGATGTGACCATGTGCTAAATAACTAAGCATCTGGCATGAGCCTGTAGATATGGCCCTACATGTACTTACTTGCTGATTAGGTTACTTTTCCTAGATCACTTTATTATACGTTGGACAGAATAAGGGGCGTAGTTCAACTCGAGGGAGGGTCTGCAATCCTAGTCTTTGTTTGGTTTAAGGATTATGGATCAGATCTCGAGGGTGGTCCTCGCACTACTCTTATTTTATCTATCAATATAATAAAGTAAAAAATTAATGTGACTATTATTTGACTGTCCTATCCTGAATACATTGCTACTTAATAACTTGACCACGACCTTGATACTAAAACTCGTTCCTGCCCTGACTATTGTATCCGTGTTGATACACTTGATCGCACCAAGAGTGCTACTTGATATATAGTGAGCCATCGTGCCTCATACACTTTCTACATGATATATGTAATTATTTTCTTGCACGGATCTGGTAGTTGGACAGTGAATTTAGTTGTGGCTAGATAATATTAATTGTTGCGTCACACTTGGGTGAATCCGAATTTAACCTTAAGAGACAATGTGGATTCGTATCAAGAGTGCTCGTACTTAAAGTACAATATTTAGGAAGGAATGTTCATGTGACCACGGCATGAGATTCCAAATCACCTAGGGTTAACTAGGCAACTTAATTTGTAGAGCATTGGGAGGGAACGGTATATCGAGAGCTGGAAGTAAAGGCTGACCACTATGGATATTGTATATCATCTGCACTAGTGGAGTGCAGTATCTGACTTATTTATAAGCCAAGCCAGTGTCTTTCCTATAGAAAACCTGGAACTACTACTGATCATTAAATTATCTCAGAGCACTTGTAAGGGACTGGTGCATCATATATTCTTTCTTGTATATCATTGGTTCAGCCAGCCCTGCTCGATTATGGTACGATCTGATGATACTTATATATTGCATTACTGGGATAACTCAGAGATCACTTATCAAGTTGTAACACATGTTTGGCCGTTAAACCTATTTTAGTTAAAGAAGTGGACCATTGCAGCATGAATGTTCAACTCATGTCCTTGTTTGGTTGTTGAGTTATGATATAGTGTTACAATGGGACATTGATTGAAGCTACTTGTTATCACTAGGTTATTTTACTTGATATTGTATCCTTGCTTGTGTATTGTGTCTTCTTTTAAGTCGAATTAGGGATATAGACTGTCGTGGCATGATAGTTCAACTCATGTCCTTGTTTGGTTGTTGGATTGCGCTATTGTGTTACGATAGCATGTGGACTGAAACAACGACGCAGAGTTATTCTAGCTTGACCATAATCAATGAACATATTCTATCTTGATGTGATATGGCACTTCCTATCCTTGTTTGGTGAAGGAGTGTCGTGTCATATCATGGATGGGATATATGTCATTGATTATTGGTTTAAGCATCTCATGATATAGAACTGGTTGTGTTTCTTCATTTTGTGCTTCCTTGTGGTACTAACTATTTGGGATCTGACCCCACTGGTTTTACATGGCCAGGTTTAGAGCCAACACCTAAGGATCAAGCGTATCTCTCCCTCACTGATGGCATGTACCAGAAGGATGACTGTTGAGGGTCACGAGTGGGTTTCTTCATTCACTACTTATCTTTTATAAACTATAATCTTTTGGATATTTAGCCAACCGGCACATTTTTGCCGAATAATCTGGACACAAGTTCCCTATATGACTGTAATATATTCAGACTGCAGCTGATTCACTGTTATTTATACTTTTGATTGTGTATCTGGCATATCACTTGTATTTGCTATATCTCAAGAATATTCTGATGCGGCATTGGGGATGCCTTACAGCTTATTCTGAAATATTCTATGTTATTTTTACTTGTTTGAATGTTTGAGATATAGAATTTCTTGACCCTAGAAAACTTGATTGTAGTATGCACCCCCTTGTCTCTAGACAACCTTAACATATTGTGGATTGCTTTAGTATTCTGCAAGGTGTAGTTGGCTGAGTTATTCATCCGCTCTCCAGTATTCTGGATCTGGGACATGACAGCATGGCTTCGACAACGACGTTAGAGAGAAGCGTCACCGCGACGACGGTATTCGAGTCATCCCCAACGGCGAGGACGATGAGTGGCAAAATCGCGACCATGACCTGTCGACCTCGACGAGCATGACGAGGACGATGAGCTGCGGCACCGCGACCATAACCTGTTGACCTCGACGAGTGGCGGCACCGCATTGAACCCAACGTTGGCGCTCTCATCAACACCTGGCACAGAGAGGGTTCTGGCCGAGGTGACTGCAGCAGGAGGGCTTCGAGGAGGACCTGATCTCGAAGGGCTTAGGGGAGTAGACGAGGACGACAGTGGTCGACTTCGAGGAGGAGGACATCCGCTGTCTCCGATGGCTCAGACGCCGATGTGGACGTCGAAGGCGGGTACTACGACGTAGGGGACATTGTGAAGTTCGGGTCGGAGCTCCGATCGGAGGAGCTGGGACTGAAGCTGAAGAAAACCTTGGACAAAGAATTCGGCAGAGTGAGATACAAAATGTGTCGGAGTGGACAGAGAGATGGCTTAACTATTTTCAGAAAATATTTTACCAAACAGAATCTTCAACTTTTATTTTTTTTAAACTATTTTCCAAATGAAAGTAATCCAAACACAAAGTAAAAAAAATTATACCCAGAAAAAAAACTTTATAACTTACTTTCAAAAAACTGTTTTCAGAACTAAATTTTAGAAAATATATCCAAACGGACCCTAAAGCTCGATTAGAATTTCATAATGGTCGCATCCCAGCCACAAGAGTTGTATCTTCGGTCTCAGTATTTCTACATTTAGAATATAGAAACTCATTTTGTAGAATAATAAGACTCAATTTGAAATCCTATTTTTTTATTACAAATTTAGACCTCAAAATGCATTTCTTACCCCCGTCTACTATTTACAATCCTCTCATTCCCACCAAATATCCCTCACATTCACACTCAAGACACATACCTAACCTAACCTCTTTCTCGACTTACAAACTAATATTCCCTAAACCACTTACACTGTCCTTGTTCAAGCCCACTTCCATTGAATATGCCTTGGGATCTACATCCCTCACTTAACAATCTTGGACTTGCAAGTTACAATTATGGGCTAGATCAACGTACAACCTTGTAAATGGACACCTTATCTAACTTGGCCTCGCCACCATCGAAGCTCTGATGCTTGTCTTTTATCTCGTCGGTCAGACGCGAACTGCTACCATCCTTCAGCATCTGAGCCACCGTCCTCATCGACAACCTCATTGCCGGAAACCTCGCCATGCAGAGGATAGCCACCTTCAAGACCCTTACGGCTTCTTACTTCTTCGATTCCATAATCGAATTGTCTATGATTTTGATGACGTTGTCTCGGCTTGTCATTCTATCAGTGACCCAGTAGGAGATGTCCTTGTCGTCATTGTACACTGTTTCGATCGAACGTTTGCCCGTGACCAGTTCCATTAGCACAATCCCAAAGCTATAAACATCTCTTTTCTCGTTCACCTTCCGTGTGTATGCATATCCTGACATTGAGAGAAAATAATGCATTAGTAATTCTTAAGCTATATATATATATATATATATATATATATATATATATATATATATATATATATATATATATATATATATATTTATATATATAATTTATTTATTTATTTAGAAAACTTAGTTCACACACACATACACACACACACACACACACACATATATTTATTTATTTATTTATGACTCTATTTTCTAAGGAGATCTTATTTACTTTAGTCTTTACCAGCCCTCTCATTCCTAACAAATATCCCTCCACCTTCACTCTCTCAAGATACAAACCTAAGCTAAATCTTTCTTGACTTGGAAACTAGTATTCAATAAACCACTTCGACTGTCCTTGTTTCAGCCCCACTTCCAGTGGACATGTCTAGTGTCTACATCCCTCACTTAAGACACATTTATATAGTATGAACGTTAATCCTTATTTTGCAGCGATGGACTCATAAAACATTTATGAATGTTAGTTCTTATTTTTCATGGAAGGATAGTGGTCTTGGGTAATATTACTGCATCAGTGACACATTTATGCTTTATATATGTATATAAAATTGTTAATCGATCGTAGAAAAAGTAGAAATATCACATAATAGTTTTACTTGTTCTCACATAATTACTGGTTTAGGTGAGTCAAATTGAGACCGCTCACTAGTGCATTCTCCATTGTGCTGACCCTATTCTTCACATGTAGAAGAAGCCGCTTGAACGGTCTGAGATGTTTGGATCTCATTTGACAACTCGAACTTGTTCTTCTTGAAGAAATTATCTCTACTCTTATAATGAGACTTGGAAACGGTTCAAAATGAACCGTCTAAGCCGTATATAAATACTCCTTAACTATTTTATTTAAATAATTAATTATTTAACTATCTAATATTATTTATTTATAACTAAATAATTCTAACTCAAGTGGTTAAGGTGGGAGGTATTTTTATTGGTTGTTTGAGTTCGATTTCTAGAAACAATAATATTTAAATTTAAATTTTGTTATGTATGTACAATGCACATGCACGTTACTATTTTTTTTATAAAGGACATAATGTATAAAATATATTTTATTGTATTAGTTTCATGATTGTAAACCATGTTGGCATAATTTAGTTGGCCATTGGGTGTTTGGTTTCCGTTGTAAATTATCAATACAGATAATTGTTTCCATATATTTTGTTTCTATCAATTTTCTGCTTACTTGCGCTACAACGACTTTCTTTCTGAGATATTTTATCGATCGTGTTTATTCTTGTTTTGTATAAGAACAATTTAGACTTGTACGATATTACGTGTAGTGACGACTTTTGGTTCTCTAGAACCAGAACGTTGTTATATGCGCAATTAAAACTCATAAGTGATTTTTTTTGTTATATAGGAAAGACAAAACACAGCTAAATATGTATGATGCTAACAAATGTTATATCTCCATCAAACAAGATTCGTAGTACATCAGGAGATTGCTATACTCCCTCAAAGGATTGTCTTGGATGAAATATAAATTTGATGAGTGAATATGTCCATCCTTATAGTATAAAAGTAAAGTTTGGGTAGCATAGGCGAAGAGAAGGATAGTTGAGGCCTGAGAACAAAAATTACTCGCCAATAAATCGATTCGACATGAATAACTATAGGCATTAGACAAGAACATTATTTTCAAATAAATTATAAATCAACCACAAATACAAAAAATCAACAACAATTTATATTATAAAAAATAAATCAAAGTCTTATCTCAAAGGGAGGGACTGATTCCTTTCTTCTTTTAAGAAGAAGAACTTGTTGATTTTAATCGCCACATGAGGGAGAAGAGTCTCTCAACAACAAAAAAACCTAAAAAAAAAAAAAATACTATGTTGCTGTTAGAATATCTTTACGTTACTTTAAGCATACAACTTACATATATATAAATAAATAAAAGTCTCACCTCAAATGAGGGAATGATTCTTTTCTTCTTTTAAGAAAAAAATAAGAGGAGGAAGAAGAAGTTGATTCCGCCGTCCAAGTCTTCCTCAACCCAAAAAACCTAAAAACTTCTTTGTTAGAACACATTTTCATTGCTTTAAGCATACAATTTAATTTTGTATCGAACTCAACTTTTATCAGCGAAAATCTTGATCAAGTCTACTTATCCAGTTGGTCCAGAATAATTTTTAGAGGGCCCAAATTATAGCGGGTTGTAAATACACTTTTTTTTGTGCCCTCTAATTATTTTTTGCCTGAGACAATTGACTCATAAGCCTCGTATTAAGTCCAGACCTGCCCTAAACTTGATATGAAAATTTATATGGTCCTCCCAAGAGTTTTATTCTTACCAACTTGAAGTAATACATGTAGATTAAAGATTGGGTACAGCTGATACCTTGCTCAAAAGGTACTATCCATGTCCATTAAGTTCTAAATTCAGTCATTGAGTAATCACTAAACTATTTTGTTCTATTTTGATTTCGTAAACATTCATCTTTATGATATAAACCAAAGAACCTTCCCTTAAGCCATCAGAAATTAATCTTTGAAAGCAACCTACATATGTAGTTTATGTATGACACTGTAAAATAATGGGATAAAGATTGAAATTATTCTTGTATTCCTTCTGCCTCAAATGGCTGAGCTTTATACATAATGACAAAAACTAAAGATAAGAAAGAGTAACAATAGAAAAGATATACTCACTACCTATCTTAACTACAGCAATATCTCCAATAACAATAACTAACATTATCTCTAATACTTCCCCTCAAGTTCGAGCATGGAGATCAAGAATGCCCAACTTGGAAAGGAGATTACTAAACGGCTGACGACCTAACACCTTGGTGAACATGTCTGATGATTGCTCCTTAGAAGGAAGATGAGAAGTCACAACTGTGCCTGCAAGGACTAAGTCACAAACTAAGTGACAGTCGATCTCAATATGCTTAGTGCGCTCATGAAAGACATAATTCACAGCGATGTGAAGAATAGCCAGGCTATCGCAAAAGAGTCTAATCAGAGTAGAATGCGAGACGCCAAGTGACCGTAGGAGCGATCGAAGCCATAAGATCTCACAACATGCGCTGGCCATAGACCTGTATTCGGCTTCTACAGAGGACCGAGATACAGTGGGTTGCTTCTTGGTCTTCCAAGAGATAGGTGAGAGCCCGAGAGTAATGAAATAATCGGTCATAGATCAGCGAGTGCGAGGGCGGGCAGCCCCAGTCTGAATCACAGTAGGTCGTAAGTGTGAGACCACTTGCACTTGAGAGATGCAAACCCTGACCTGGATGTCCCTTCAAATACTGAAGAGCACGTAAAGTTATTGTCCAGTGTTCCTCCATCGGCTGATTCATAAATTGAGATAATGTATGAACAACGAAACTCAACTCCGGTCTCATGATTGTGAGGTAGATGAGTCATCCAACAAGACGACGATAGCTATCGGGGCACAAAAAATTCGGACCAGAGGCGGATGTAAGCTGGTGATTAGGGTCCATAGGAGAATCAATGGGCTTGGAACCGAGTAGACCAACTTCAGCAATAATCTCGAGGGCATATTTTTGTTGAGACACGAAAATGTCTGATGAGTAATGAGCAATTTCTAGACCAAGAAAGTACTTGAGAAGACCAAGATCCTTCATATGGAAACAAGTGCTTAAGTAATTCTTGAAAGCTGATATATCAGAAGGATGGTTTCCCGTAATAATCAAATCATCCACATATATGAGCACGTGAAAAATATTACCGTGCCGCTATAGTGTGAATAAACAATAATCAGCATAGCTCTGTTGAAAGTCGAATTGATGAAGCACAGCAGTAAGCTTCGAAACCAATTCCTAGGATATTGTCGTAGGCCATAGAGTGATTTTTGCAGACGATAAACTTGCCCTGGAGAAGTCTACGAGTAACTCGAGGGGGTATCATGTAAATAACTTCATCCAAGTCCCCATGGAGGTAGGTATTATGAACATCCATCTGATGTATCTCCCATCCACGTATGGCAGCTACAGAGAGAAAGACCCTAACAGTGACCATCTTCGCAATTGGAGCAAAGGACTCATTGAAATCAATGCCTTCAACCTGCTTGTTACCCAAAATGACGAGATAAGCTTTGTAGCGCTCAATATCTCTATTAGATTTGTACTTGATACGATAAACCCACTTACAGCCAATAACTTTTTTGCCTGCAGGCAAGGATTTCAGCTCCCATATCTGATTTCTATCAAGGGCATCTAACGCACTCTGCATTGCAGTACGCCAGTGGGCATGCCTAACGGCCTCCGAAAAATGCGACGGTTCGTGTCCTGCGGTTATAGCGGCTAAAAACTTGGTGTGATGGTTAGAGAACCGAGCACAAGAAACATATACAGTTATGGGATAGGGTTTACCTGAGGCCGGTGATGGTGTGAGTAGAGAGCCTAGAGGGGGGGGGGTCGTGAAGAACTGTATTGCAGACATAATCACGGAGAAAGACAGAAGACTGTCGAGACCTTGTGCCCCATCGGACTTAAGCCACGGGATCTCTCCCCTTGTCGACTGGAGGCAAGTGGTCAGGGTCGTGCTCTGGCGAGGCCAACCTAGATGAGCTGCTGCTCTCCCTGTTGACGGGAGACAAGTGGTCGGGGCCGTGCACTGGCGAGGCTGACCGAGATGGGCTACTGCTCCCTCTGATGATGGGTGCCGGGTCCAGGACATCAAATACTGCCGGATGAGGAGGCGGCGCAAGCTGGGATGCCGGTCCTGATGGTTTCTGAAAAGGGAACACATCCTCAAAGGAGACGAAGTCTCTGGAAAAAGACCCTTTTGGTCTTGAGATCAAACAAGCGCTAACCACGCTTACCAACTGGATACCCCAAAAAATACATTTTTGACTACGAGCAGCAAACTTATCCTTGGACCGGGGTAGACGCGAAGCAAAGCGTAGGCAACCAAACACCCTAAGATAGGAATATGTCGGTTCATGGCCAAACATGAGTTGGTAGGGAGTCTTATTTTGTAGAAGTGGAGTGGGCATTCTATTGATCAAGTAACAAGCTGTAAGAATGCATTCTCCCCAAAACTGAAGAGGAAGAGAAGCCTGAAAACGTAGTGCTCTAGCCACATTGAGAAGATGACGATGCTTACGTTCAATACGCCCATTCTGCTGAGACGTATTCACGCATGATATTTTAAAGAGAATACCATGGTCGGCAAATTAATCATTTAGACGTAGAAACTCAGTTCCGTTGTCGGACGAAAAATGTTGAACTTCTTATGAAACTGAGTCTGAACCATTGCACAAAATTGCTTGATCAAGGTAGCAACGTCAGACTTAGAAGACATCAAATAAATCTATGTAGATCTAAAGTAATCATCCAAAATTATCAAAAAATATGACGCTCCACAAGAGGAGGGGATACTATAGGGACCCCAGACATCACAATGAATAAGCTGAAATAAATCATCTGTTTTATTATAACTTATAGGAAAAGAAACACGAGTTTGTTTAGCCTTAAAGCAAATATCACAAGGTTTACTAGAGCTAATGGAATACTGAATAACATGTAACGATGATATCGCAGATGAAGAATGATGACCCAATCATTGATGCTAGAGAGAAGCAGAAACAACAGAAGACAAGGCATATGTGTGACATGCTCGAGCAGCTAAGAAATTGTGCAGCCAGTAGACCCCACCCCGTTGCTCACCCACACAAATCACCTTCCTCGAAATACGTTCCTAAATAACACAAAATTTATCCGTTGAAGTAACAACACATTGAGTGTTTATAGTTAACTGAGCAAAGGAGATTAAATTACAGTCAATACAAAAAATATATAGAACATAATCAATCTTAGCGGTTGGCAAAAAACTAAGGATCCTTCTTGAACAGCAGTAGCTAAACGATTATCAAGCAGCTTGATAGCAACCGGATTGATCGAACCACTATTCTGGAGAAGATCCTGATTTTCGGTCATGTATAGAGATGCGTCTGTGTCTAAAATCCATAAACAATACATACCAGACGGGTCGTAGGAGTTGCCAGAAGGAGTGTTCAAGGATTGATACATATGCATAATCGTTTTCCACTGTTCATGATTGAGCGTCAGACCAAATGCAGTCTTGTCTTGGTCTATCAATGAGCCGACTGAACGACTATTGGACTATTTTTAGGCAGCGTTAGCGATGCCAGTAGACCCAGTAAAGTCACACCCACGGCCTCAGTCAGCACCGAACGAATGAGGTGTTGACCAGTCGAAGGAGCCATGGCCGGAGGGACGAGGAACCCAGCCTTCGAGAAATTCGTAAAGACGATAGCACTTGGTCACGTCATGACCAAGACGACCACAATGGGTGCACTATAGGCGGGGCTTGTCAGAAAAGCGAGACTCAACTGGTTTGTACTGAGCAACGAAGGCAATAGTGTCCGCCTTGGATTCACGATCCTCTATTAGCATTTTGTGACTCTCTTCTTGAACTGCACGCGCATAAACCCGATTGAGAGGTGGGAGGGGTTCTTGAGCCATGAGGCCAGAGCAAAAAGTGCCAAAGGTGTCATCGAGGCCCAATAAAAACTGGTGGAGACGCTCCTCGTCTCACTCAATACGAATCTGAGTGGTGAGATTGCAAGAGCAGTATCCGCAATGGCAGACCTTAGGCGGGACGTAAGTCAATAACTCATCCCATAATTTTTTCAAGGATCCGTAGTAGGATGCAACAGATTGTCCTCCCTGGAGACAATTGGCGATGTCGGATCAAATTTGCAAGATTCTTGGTCCATTATCGACCGAGAATCGCTGACGCAAATTGTCCCATAATTCAAGAACCGTCTTGGGATAGGAGATCGAAGGGCACATGAGCGAATCAATGGATTGAAAAATCTACCCAATAAGCATCGAGTTTACGCTCCACCAATCGTCGATAGCTTCGGAGTTGACGTTCGGTTGAAGTAGTCGACCGTCGATGAAGCCGAGCTTCCCCTTAGCCTTGAAAGCGTTCCTCATGGCAGTTGTCCACTCCTGATAACTATCGTCCTTCAAGACCACGGGACATATTTGCAAGCCCGGATGATCCGAAGGATGAAGCTAGAACCGAGATATATGATCGAGGGGACGCGTGGATGTGGCCTGACGAGCGGCCTTTAATGGTGAGGTAGGATTGAGAGTGTCTGTGTCTGATTCACTCATTGTGTAGGAGAAGAAGAGAATGAACTAGACGAAGGAAGATCGAAGAAAAAAATTCAGGGTTTGGAAACCTGCTCTGATACCATGAAATAATGGAATAAAGATTGAAATTATTCTTGTATTCCTTCTGTCTCAAATGGCTGAGCTTTATACAGAATGACAAAAACTAAAGATAAGAAAGAGTAACAATGGAAAAATACTCACTACATATCCTAACAATAGCAATATCTCCAATAACAATAACTAACATTATCTCCAATACACTGATTTATAAGATGCATCAATAGTAAGGCTCATCCCAAATATAGGAGTTTATTTTGTAGAATAGTAAAGCTTAATTGAAATTCTATGATGGTTTTATTCCAGCCACGAGAGTTGTATCTTTGGTCTCAGAATTTCTACATTCAGAATATAGAAACTCGTTTTTTAGAATAGTAAAACTCAATTTAAAATCCTAATTAATATTACAAATTTAGACCTCAAAATACATTCTTGACCTCCGTCTACTATTTACAAGCCTCTCATTCCTACCAAATATCCCACACATTCACACTCAAGATACTTACCTAAGCTAACCTCTTTCTTGACTTACAAACTAATATTCCGTAAACCAATTAAATTGTCCTTGTTCCAGCCCACTTCCGTTGAATATGCCCTAGTATCTACATCCCTCACTTACCAATCTTGGACTTTCAAGTTACAATCATGGGCTAGATCAACTTACAACCTTGTAATTGGACACCTTATCTAACTTGGCCTCACCACCATCGAAGCTCCGATGCTTGCCTTCTATCTCGCCGGTCAGACGCAAACCGCTGGCGTCCTCCAACATCTGCACCACCGTCCTCATTGACGGCCTCATTGTCGGCAGCCTCGCCGTGCAGAGGACCGCCACCTTCAGGACCCTCACTGCTTCTTCCTTCTCTGATTCCATAATCGAACTGTCTATGATTCCGATGACGCTGTCTCGACTTGTCATTCTATGAGCGACCCAGTAGGCGATGTCCTTGTCGTCGCCGTACTCCGTTTCGATCGGCCGTTTGCCTGTGACCAGTTCCATTAGCACGATCCCGAAGCTGTAGACATCGCTTTTCTCGTTCACCTTCCGTGTGTATGCATATTCTGTAGTTGAGAGAAAAAAATGCATTAGTAATTCTTAAGCTCTAATAATAAAGCAACATCAAAGCTTTGCTATGATATCATATTGGCTAAATTATTCTAATGACATTCCAACTATAATGTTCAGACGTTTTTGACATCTTAATTTTTCATAGCTCGATTTTGGTATTCCAGTTTCATAAAATTTTCTTTTGAAGTACGTCGTTACAAAAATATTGTAAAATAGCGATGGAACATCACTGAAACTTCCATCGCTAGTTCATATGTCACTGTTCATTTTCCTGGATCGACTAATCATCGATGAAAATAGCAATGAAATATCAGCGACGGATTAGCAACGGAAATACTGATTTGTGTTTTATATACACATTTTCGTCGCTAGTCAGTCACTATATAAACGACGGTTCATGTTCCGTCGCTGGAGTCAATCGCTGAATTGCAGTATTTTTGTAGTGATTTCGTCAATTTTGAATTACATCAAAACCACTTCAAAAGTATACTTTGCAGTACAAAAAATGTAATTTAAAACTTATATTGTCTTATATTATTTTGAAGTGGTTTCGATATATTTCAAAATTGATAAAAGGTGATTCAAAAGTGCAACTTATAAAATTGATGTACCAAAATCAAACAGTGAAAAATTAAGCTCCCCAAAACTTCCGAGTTGAGGTGCCATTAACACAATTTAGCCCATCATATTAGGAATTCTTAGTATCGTTAACATGCAACTCAGTTTTTGACAACTTACCAGGGGCAATGTATCCGTGTGTCCCTGCTATAACATGTGTCGAGGACGAGTCCTTGCTGATAACAGCACACTGCAAAATCTTGGCCAGCCCAAAATCCGCAATGCGCGGCTTGAAGGACTCATCAAGGAGAATGTTGCTGCTCTTCACATCCCTATGCAGTATAGGCCGGTCGCACCCGTGGTGCAGGTACTCCAGCCCCTTGGCCGCGCCCACCGCGATCTCGTACCTGGTCTCCCAATCCAGACCCAGCACCTTCTCCCCGGCCGCCGCCGCT
This sequence comes from Iris macrosiphon, assembly GCA_036927795.1. NCBI lineage: Eukaryota > Viridiplantae > Streptophyta > Magnoliopsida > Asparagales > Iridaceae > Iris > Iris macrosiphon. Next base: position 167,891,246 of record JAYESA010000006.1, on the reverse strand, counting down.
GCCGGGTGAATCCGATCCCACAGGCTCCCGTTGGGCAAGTACTCGTAAACCAGCAGGCTCGAGTCCTCGCTGGTGAGGCTGCAGTAGAGCTTCACCACGTTGACGTGCCTGATCGAGCTCAGCGTGTTCACCTCGGCCTCGAACTCCCTAGACACGGAACGGGTCGATCCCGACCTCCGCACCGGCAGCATCGCCGCGGTGGTCTTGGAGGTGACGGTGTCGTTCCGGGGATGCAGAATGTGCTTCACCGCCACGGTGCTGCCGATGCCGAGGTTTACGCGGTAGACGCTCCCGGACCCGCCCTTGCCGATGACATTGTCGTCGCTTATCGACCTGACTATTTCCTGCTCGTTGAAGGACAGAACACCGAACGACTTTAAGTCCCAAGAAGAAGAGCTCTTGGAGATGCGGTCGGAGCGGGAGCGGCGCTTCAGGAGTAGTAGTAGTCCCGTTAAGCAGAGCAACAGGGCAAACGCGATGAGTAAGCAAGTGACGGTGAGTCTGATCGTCGACGACGAGGAGCTAGAAGAGTTTGAGCAAGGACTGAGATATGAGACGGAGTTGGAGCAGAGGTTCGGGTTCCCTGCGAAGCCGCCGTCGTTGGCATTGGCCAAAAGACCAGCCGGGATCGTGCCGGTGAGCTCGTTGTTGGACAGATCAAGAGAGCTCAGTTTCAGCGAAGAGAGGCTCTCCGGAATCGCTCCCAAGAGGGCGTTGTTCGACAGGACTAAAGAGTTCAGGCTCTGCAAATTTCCGAGACTCGCCGGTATTTCCCCGGAGAATAGGTTATATGCAAGGTTGATGGCGTTAAGCGAGACGCAACTGCCGATAGTATCCGGAATGGTGCCGGAGAACGAGTTGTTCTGCAGAAGCAGGCCCACGAGAGTCCTCAGCCCGCCGATGCTCGCGGGGACTTTTCCGGAGAAGCGGTTCGAGGAGAAGTCGATACCAACCAACGCCGACGCTCCAGCTATCTCCGCCGGAATATCGCCGGAGAATCTGTTTCCGGCGAGGTAGAGCTGGTAGAGCGACTTCGCCTTCCCGATCCCGGCGCCGATCGGGCCCTCGAAGTTATTGATCTTGAGGTCGATGATGTCGACGTTCGGCAGGCTCCAGAGCGCGGCGGGGACGACGCCGGAGAGCGAATTGTTGCTGACTCGGAACCGGATCAGGGAGGTGCAGTTCCCGTAGCTCGCCGGTAACTCGCCGGAAAACTTGTTCTCGAGAAACAGCAGCTTCTGCATCGTCCCCATCCTGCACATATCCGGGGGGATTTTGCCGCTGAACGAGTTCGTCGACACGTCGACAAAGTTCAGCTCCGACCAACTCCCGAGTGTCGCCGGAAGCTCTCCGGAGAACCAGTTCGAGTAAAGCGACAGGTTGACCAAGAACTTGAACTCTCCGAACTCCCGCGGGAGCTCGCCGGAGAATTCGTTAAAGAACAGCTGCAGCGACACCAGCTTGTTCAAGAAGCGGAGTTCCGACACATTTCCTTCTAGATAGTTCGTGGACGCGTCGAAGGAGGCGAGTTCCGACAAGTTTCCGAAACCGGAAGGGAGGGTTCCGGTAAGAGAGTTGTTGTACAGCTCCAGCTCCCGGAGGTTCTTGAGCTTCGTGATCTCCGGCGGGATCGGACCGGAGAGGAAGTTATCGGCGAGCTCGAGATCGACGAGAGCCGTCAGATCTCCGATGGACGGTGGGATCTCGCCTTTGAGATTGGAGTCGGAGAGGAACAGCCACTGGAGGCTGGTGAGATTGGTGACTTCCTGCGGGAACGGGCTCGGACCGAAAGGGTTGTCGCCGAGGGAGAGGGAAGTGAGGGAAGTGAGATTCCGGAGGGAAGTCCAGGGGAAGACCCCGGAAAAGAAGTTGTCGCTGAGAGCTAGGGTTTGGAGCTTGTGGAGTGGGGTCAAGTCGGGGATGGTTCCGGTGAAGTTGTTGTAGGAGAGGTCGAGGTAAGTGAGCTCCGTGCAGTTGCGGAGGTCGGAAGTGAGGATTCCGTAGAGGTAGTTGTATGTGAGGGAGACGTTGGTTAGATGGGGGAGCTGGCAGAGGGAGGAGAACGGGATGGTTCCGGAAAGGTGTCGCTTGGAGAGGTCGATTTTAGTTATGGAGGAATCGGAGTTGCAGGAGATTCCGGAGAAGTGACACGCGGAAGTGGAGGAGCTAGGGATGTTCCAGGATTGGAATCCGGGAGTTGAGTTTGTGATTCCGAGGGAATTCTTGAGGTGGAGGAGGATCTGGAGCTCGGATTCCGAGCTACTGTTGCTTCCCGGGAGGAAGCAGAAGAGGAGAAGCAGCAGCAGGACAGGCATTTTTGGGGTATTGGGGATTGTGGAATTTTGATATTGTTATTTAAGGGGTGAGGAGATTGGGATTTATGGGTGAAAGTCCTGATATTTCATAATTTTAAATTAGACTATTGAAAACTGTAATTGTCAAAAATCTTATGTTATAATCTAAACAACTTTAGTTTTATTTACACTCAAAATGATTAAGTAGTATATATTCTACACATTATAATCATCTCCAATAGAGAAGAATTACTACAAATATACTACATACTCTTCCTTCACAAAGTATCAAACAACCACGATTAAGCCATCATAATAATCATATATATATATATATATATATATATATATATATATATATATATATATATATAAAAGTTCAAGCATAAACTATGAAAGCTTATATAAGATGTTAGGCAATGTCTTGCATCTAGAACTTAACCCAAAACAGGGTCGGCCAGAGATAATGGAATTTTGAGATAGAACTTTCAAAATGGTGTCTAATACATAATATAAAAATTATTAAAAATTAAAATTAAAATAAATTAAAAAAATATTACCACCAAGAATTGAACAAAGAACATCTAGTATGCAAGTCATAATAATCTCTACACCATAATTTTTTTTGTTTTAAGGAAGGCTCATGATACATACTAGATAAATTTTAAATACAAGAATATTAATGTATTTATATTTAAACTAAATTTTTGGGACTTTCCTATTACGTGGACCCTAGACGGTGGCCCTAGCTACCCTGGGCCAGGGCCGACCCTGACCCAAAATATTCTAACTTGCTAAAATAACAACAATAATAAGCATTTATTCCAAAATTCATTAAGCTCTGTTAAGGATCAATGTCATCTGTAACGCTAACAATATCAATATCCTTCTTTAACAATTCAAACTATGTTATCCTAGTCCTACCGGCTCCATTGAAGTATAGATTTGTCTATATTGTGCATGTTCATAATCAAACCATCTAAATCAATTTTTACTCGTATTTTTTCTCAATTGACAATATCTTAACATGCAATACTGAAAATTTAAAAGACTTCCATGCGAAAAAGAAATTTGAAGTGAGAGAGGGGAGGTGGTAGGAGTGAGTATTTTGTTTATTAGGTTTCAACTGAATTGAAATAGTCAAAACAGAATAAACAAAAAATTCAGAATAAAAAATGAACTGAAATTAGCCAAAACTGAAAGCGAACCGAAACAAATAATATATTCGGTTTATCTGATTGGGCTATTGCTATTGTTTAATGGATCGAGCACAAAATTAAAATTATGGTTAATTTATATTAAATATTATAATTTTTATACACACATTTGTTGTATTTTAAAGTTATACCCAAATTTGGATTAATTATTAAATTATCAAAGTTGCACTTCTAAACACATAAATTGAATTGTTGTTTTCAAAATATACATATTTTAGTACAAAAATTGCATAGAATTGAGGGTATTCACATAATTGTATAAGTTTTATTCGATTTTAAGTTTTTGATCGAAAATGAAATCCAAATGGAAGTCGAAGTAATTTTTTTTTTTTTAGTATTTTCAGAACCGAAATCGAACTAATCTTTTTCAAACTGAACCAAATCTCTTAATCAGTGCAATTTTTGATCCAAAATCAAATAATGCTGAACTGGGGTTGGACACGCACCTAAGAGAATCATTAGTAAGATCCATCCCAATTTCTAGATTCAGAATGTAGGAGCTCAATTTGTATAATAGTAAGATACTTCCTAAGTTCTAAATTCTAGATTCTCAGGTCCAATCCATCCATATGAACTATAGGTTGGGTCTGATAATTTCTAGATTCAGAATGTAAAAAATTATTTTGTAGAATAGTAAGTCCCAATTTGGAGCACAATTCTAGATTTACATTATTTTTTTTCCAAATTAATTTTTGACCCACAATCTTTGGGACCAAAGCTCATTTTATCATTTCCTACTATTCTCATACAAACTTAACACACATTTACCTTCTTCTTCTTTTTTAAAATTTTGGATCTCAAGATGAAATTTTGAGCACTATCTAAGAGCATAATTAGTAAGGCCAATCCTAATTATTGGGAAAAATAAGATATTTTCCGTCTTTGTCATGAGATAAAATAAAATGGAAGAGAAGAGAAGAGAAGTTAAGAGAGAACACACACAAGATTTATCGAGGTTCAGCTCAATTTGAGCCTACGTCCTCCATCTGCCCCTTCTTCACCATAATCAAATGAAAGATTACAAGGGCCTTCTCTCAAGTTGGTACAACTTGACTTGATGATCACTTTCTCTCACAAACTCACTTGAGGTGGATTACAAGTGTGAGGATTACAAGTTGTGTATTGTTCTTCTTGTTACTTGTTGTATTCAACCTTCACCATCTCCCCTCTATTTATAGGGAGGATATGCCTCTTGGGTACATCACATTCGTTGCAAGGAGAAGTCCAAAAGGAAAGATTTGTTTCTTCTCCCAAGATTCGTTCATCTATCACCAATGTTACATGCAAGCTGAATGCATGCATAATATGAATAGATAGGCTACTTCATATGGTCATAACTTCTTCAATACACCTCCACATGACCTGGTTCAAAACCTGGATGAAAGAGAAAACTTTTCTCAACAACTTTTGTATTGAAGACCGAGCCAGATAATGATTGCAACAGCTTCGAAATAGCCTCCCAAAACTGAATCTTGTTACAGAAACTGCACCCAGAAAAATGGTGGCCGAACCCAACCATGGGTGACCGATTTTCATGGATCAAATCCATGTTTATTCATCATGGGGATGGACCATGTTTCCATCAATATCCTCCTCCATTCTCATGAAAGAAAGTTCTCAAACAGTAGTCATACATGTCTTCCTACGGCAGAAGTTATGCTTCTCTTTGGGTAGAGGCTTTGTCATCATGTCAGACGAATTTTGTCTTGTATCAATCTTCTTAATATGCATCAAGCGATTCTCCGAAGTATTTCGGATTCAGTGATGATGTACATCGATGTGCTTTGTCCTTGAGTGATAGGTAGTATTTTTACTCAAGTTAATGGCGTTATGACTGTCATAATATAGAGTGTACTTCTCTTGCTTGAGAGATATCACGACCCGCACCCGGTTTAGGGGCACGAGTGCGTGGGTACGTCCAGCCTACGCCGCAGCATCGGCGGTAGAACGCTGTCAAGGTCTTGATACTATCTAGCTAATGTCACACAAACATCCAATCTCCATAAGGAGGCACGGATGACACAAAATAAACGAGCACATACTCAATCACAGGATTACAGCACGATAAGATAACGAACAGAAATTAAATACAACACAAGTCAACAAAGCAATAACTTAACTCAACAATATCCAAGTCTCATAAAAATGCCGGAGACAAATCCGGTACCAAAAGTTTACTAAAAGAACTAATCAAAAACTAGAAGAATTAGTGATTCCTGCTAGGCCTCCGAAATCACAACTAACTACCAAGTCTGCAGCTACTCACCATATGGTCCATAAAGTGTCGGACAGCGGTCCTCTAAGGCATAGTCTGGAAAAATGTTTCCAGTCAGGAAGGAGCAAAGCACAATCTCAAATAACAGTTCCATTTAATTGATAAGGACTATAAAGCAATAAACATGTCATGCTAGCTACTGAGAAGACAGTGAAATAAATGCAATGGCAATTAAAGAGAGACAGGCAATATAAAGAGACAGGCAAATAGGCAATATGATACATTCAGTGCATGTATGAAAATAAAAAGAACAAGGAACAGTATTATATACGGGTGATGTAGTATATGATTTAAATAGGGAACTGTAATCTATTCTAAGTGTTTGAAATAGTAGTTTCAAAATGTGATCGGCTTGGGAACATGTACGATAGCTACAGGGCCTGGCTAATCATGGGTGAAGAGCATGATTAACACTTATATTGTTCTACACTACAATAAGAGGTTATGATCATATTTCTTACTAACTACTTTCCCGCCCCCAACTAGTACTGTGGATCCAACCATGACACGTCACGATACACGAGCAAGTCAAGTCTATCATGTACGATGTCTAATATACATGTCGTGTACAATGTCAATACAATAATCAAGGTAATATCTCATGACTGCAGATCCAAGCTATACTAGTCCGTGTAGCACAGTGTCAAGGATTCAGATGTAATATTTCATGATTGTTGAACTTATAGAAATTATCAAGAATTGGAAATTATCAGAGAATGTACTTGCCTTGGGTCCTTAGCTGGTATTTATGGATGTCCTGTTCCAGAGTATCCCCTGGGTACCACAGTCCTATAACACATCACAAAGCAAAACTATATTTGTATCAGATGCTACACTAACACAGACAAAAACACTGGCCTCAGGGCCATGCCAGGCAGGGCACTAGTCAACTAGGGTCATCTAGTAGGATATACATAAACCACATTACACTTATTAATACTTACAATATTTATTCATGCACCAATATAAATACATATACAATATATATATATGTGCCAAAATACTAATTATATTAAATTATACTATGTATACAAGTACATATATATAAACCAAATACCAAAACAAATATATATATATATATTACCAAATTAGCACTTATATCAAAATAAATATACATATATTTATTTATATATATACCAGATTAACAATTACCAACATAAACTGAAATACAGATATACGTACATACCAATTTATATATTGAAATATATTAAGTATATAAAATATGTACATATACATATACCAATATTACATATTAATATTTATTATTTAATACGTACACGCAAAATATATATTGAATACATATATAGATATATAGGAAGAAATACACGAACATATATACATACACATATATACTAATACTAGTACATCACATTAGATACATATGCAATACATTAATTGTATGTACAAGATATATATATATATATACATTTATACTAATTATACTAAAACATATACTATGCTAATACATATATTAAACATTAATTAATAAATAATTATACATATACATATTTAATACACATAGTCTATATGAAAAATACAATACAATACAATATTTAATATGTATCATTAAATGTGTATATACCAATTTATCAAATACATACAATATATATTAAACATACACTATACTATACACATTAATTAAATATATGCAAATACCTATACATTAATCTACATACATACTTACATACATGTATGATGTATATTCACAGGAAGAAAGAAGGAAGAGAGGAGAAGAAGCTTACATCGGGGGTCGGTTGGCCGGAGTACGGCAGGCAGCGGGAGGGGCAGTGGAGCGTGGCTGAGCAGCGGGGAGTGGCTGCTCGGCTGTGCTCGCCGGAGTCGATCTCGGCTCCATGGAGCCACGGGGAGAAGAGCAGCAGGGAGGAACTCGCGAGGGGCCGGAGCACTGGCCGGGTGAAGCTTGGCTGCGGTCGGCTCGTGAAGCTTGGCCGGCCGCCGGAGGTGGCACCGACGTTCGTCGGAGAACACAGCGGGTCGGAGGTCGGAGGGCTGTGCAGGTCGGGGTAGGGAGGAGCACAGCCAGGGAGTGGCTGCCGGAGGGATGTGGATGGATGGATGTTGGGTGGCCGCCGGAGGTCGGCTCGGCTCGGTGGGGAGTGGCTGATGATGGTAGGAGCAAGGAGAGGAGGAGGAGCAGCAGGGAGAATGGGGGAGGAGCAGGCCAGCGGCTGGAGTAGGCCGGCTGTGGGGAGTCGGCCGAGAGCACAGGGCCGCCGGGTGCACAATATAGGGGGGAATGAACAGTGTTTCCCCCCCTCCCTTATTGAATTCAAATTTCAAATGAAAAAAAATAAGAAAGAAGAAGGAGAAAGGAAGAAGGAGAAGAAGAGAAGAAGAAAAGAAAAGAGAAGAAGAGAAAAGAGGTTTCCTACGGTTGAGGATGGAGGCTTGTGAGGGTGTGGTTACCTAGGTTTTCTAGGGATTAGGGCTTATGATGACAAGACATGATATTATATAGGATGAGGGTGTGAATCTAATGGTGATGATGCTCCCAATTAAATGGGTGGTCCAGATTAAACATGAAGGAAATTTCATGTGGGGGGAAAATGCAATTTGGTCCACAAATAAATAACCTTTCCATTTGGTCTTGGACAATGGGGTAATGACACCTACAATTGAATAATTGTAACTTAGCCCCTTAAATTCGAGAAATTGCACAAACACATAAAATGACGAAAATTTGGCGGGCGATTCGGGGTCCGGTATTTTGTAGGGTCAGGGGGCGCTGTAAAATCGGTATGGGCTCAATTTACAGGGCACTGGAATTAAATTGGGATTTTAGAATTGGTTTAAATAGTATCCTCAATTTAATTAGAATAAAATGCAAGTTGTGTTCAAGAATTAATTAGGAGTACATGGGGCCAAAATCAGGTCAGGTCATCAATACCAATAATGAAGAAGACTCAGAACAGAATATTACCTTAATTTGGGCCACACGAAAAATAGGTCAAGATTGTCCCCAAATTCGATTGGAACGCACAACGATACAAAATAGGGATTATTTAAATAACGTCCGTGACGATTTTTGTGCGGCTAGAAATAATGCACAGGGGGCATAATTATGAGTTGCAAAAAATAGCAGAATGGAAGGCGGGCATGTTTAGGGCAAGATTGTGAAATTTGTTGGGAGACAAGAGTCAGGGTAGTGCTCCAAATATCAAAGCAAAGGCAATTGCGCAAAAATATTAAATAAAATACGAAAATAAATTACAATCTCCACTAATTAAATTCTAGATAAAATAATTAAATACAGAATTCTATAATTCGGACAGATGGTCATCTACTGGCTTCTAGGTCTAGTCTGCTAGCTAAAAATAAATGAGCACTGCATCTAATACTATATTTAATTACACATCACACATAATTATTTAAATTAAAAATATTATCATGCAATTATTTAATTGTATCTACAATAATATTAAATATTGTAAAAAGTCGAAAATACCCCTGTTTTCGGAATGTGGTAGTGACAAGTCTACCCACCTTAAAAGAATTTCGTCCTCGAAATTCAAAATTCTCATAGTAGTGTTTATTCATACACATTATTATTTCCCTCAAATTTTAAATTCATAATCCACGAAATCAGGTAATAATTCATGATGTCCTTTCATAATTTGCCAAAAATTCTGATATTATTTTATTCCTGAAAAATCCTCGAAATGAAAATCAAAGTCCATTTTTTATCAAAAATTTCCTCGAAATTTTTAGTTAATAATTCAGTACTCAGAATTTAATATCCACTCCTCAATTTTGATTTTTAATCAATGCACATATATAAAAATGTAATCTCGTCCAAAAAGTTTGAATTCAAACATAGGTCCATCAAAAAATTTATTCCTCGATTTCCTCTTTCCTCGAAATACGCAACAATGCGATACATAAGGATTCTCCAAATGCAACATCCAGTATAAATTCTAAAATTCATAACTTGCAATCAAATAAATATAATGATAATCTCCCAAAATTTCCAAACTTTTATAACCAATTTAAACATGTCATAATCTTCCTGGAATTAATAAATCATAAACTCTGCCATGTTAAATTCTTGGCCCTTTATTTAAATTAATGTTTATCCTCGAATTTTAATCATCTTGTCTCTCATGTCAAGTCATAACTCCTTCATGAATTCTTTGTCATGGTCAAACCCCAATAATCCTGGTCAAAGAAATCTTCCTACAATCATACAACATGCAACCTAAGGGGATATGTACGGTCATGGTGTCTTTTGTCATGGTATTGCAGTCTCTATATCAGGGTGAGCTATATATCAGGGTGTGCTACTAACTACATTATAACAAGAAAATCATGCATGCAAGCTACGGTACTAAGGTATCAGTTAATCAATCAAATAGATAGGAACAGAAGGAAGAAAAGAACAGAACCTGCTAACACATTACCTGCAGTATCGGTCTCCTCGACCGTCGTCGCAATTGCCCCACCCTGCTGGGGTGGTTTCCTTCGCGGGTGCCGAGCAATATACGGTTTCACAGGTAGCCTAACTGGATCTCTATAGTCTGAAGCTGCACGCTGGCCGGGAAGATAAGGGGCTAGAAGACAGTCTCTTACTCGATGTCCCGAAGTGCCGCAGTGCAAACAAAGTCCTAGCCTCGTTCTACAGCTCTCCCAAAGGTGACCTGGCTTCTTACAGAAATGACAGGTCTGCTGTGTCTCTCTCGGAGGCTGTTGCTGATTCTGCTGAACACGGACTGGTGCCTGGTACTGTTGTTGATACTGATACGCCCATGGATGTTGTTGGATAGGAACTGGTGCTAGGTACTGCGGTGGATGATGAAATGTCCCTGGTTGTTGCTGACTATGAAATGGTACTTGGTACTGCTGTTGGTGCTGAATACGGGGATGCTTGGCTGGTCCTGTGCTACCATTTGTATCTCCAAAAGTATTGTGACTCCTCTTAGGCCTGAGATCCAGATCCTCTTCTGCAATCTGGGCATCCATCAAGATAGCCTCATAGGTAGCGGTACGACGACCAGAAGTGCGTGACCTAATCTCTCTCGTCAGCCCCTTTCTAAATTTTCGGGCTTGATCTCCTGGGTCCCGAATCATAGATGATGCAAAACGGCTCAATCTACAGAATTCTGCAGCGTACTCGTCGACCGACATGTTTCCTTGAACTAAGTCATGAAACTGACTTTCCAAGGTTCCCAATGCCACGTCGGGAAAGAACTTCTCCTTGAAGAGTTCCTTGAAGGTCTCCCAAGTAAGTCCTTGCGCAGTAATTCTCGGCTCTGTGCGATACCACGTAAGTGCGATATCGAACATCTGACTGCCAGCGGCTTCTATCTGCAAGTTCTCCGGAATCTGGGTCAATCGCAGGCTCCTCTCTATATCCTCTAGCCAGTCGTCAGCGTAGAGTATCCCTTCAGTACCTTTAAACTCTCGAGGCATCATCCTCTTGAAGTCCACTATAGTGCCTGATCTCTGCTGCTAGCCAGGAAGCTGCTGGTACTGTGCTACTTTCTCCAAAGCTTGGAGAGTCACTTGATGAGCATTCTCCATGTTTTCTCTCATCAGCTCGGTTTGTGCCTGGTGCGCTTCTGCTTGCACCCTCTGAGCCTCAGCTTGAACTCGCTGAGCGTCTGCCGTCACTCTCTGGGCATCTACCATGCCTTGGATCAAGGTAAACATCTGCGTCCCGTCAATGGGCAAACCTCCAGGAATCGGAGTCGATAGAGGAGGAAGGTTGTCCGTCACAGCTGCGGCAATCCTCTGAACAGGTGGAGGAGGAGGATCACCTACGTGCATTGGAGATGTAGGAGGAACTACTGCTGTCTGTCCCTCAGGTAGAGAGGTGGCAGACCCCTCTAAAGCTGATGTTCCTGCTCTCATAGATCATGTCTGCGGCGACATCCTGAAGACAGATCCCAAAGAATCAATTTAGGCAAAAATGCGATATCATCAAGGAAGGACAGTAAAGTTCTAAAGAAGCAACATTCAAGATAAAAGATTGGAAATAAACCCTAGTTGATTGCACAGGTCAAAGATGCATCCATGGTCTGATACCTCTATCCTTATAGGTACCACAGTTCTACTACAATCACACTCACTGCTAGCTTCCTTACCTACTGCAATCGCTGATACTAGTTATCCTTATCACTCAAGTGCATATCAAATGCAACATACCATACTAAGTACTGCACTCTCTAATACAACCCTAGATGAAAACCCAAGTCAGTTTGCAGTAAAATCACTATCATGCTCAAGCCAACAGATCCTTACACATGCATCTCATCTACTATATACTAATATATCTCTCTCTCTATAAGATTTTATCCTCAAATAAAATTCCTGAAAATAACTCCTCGAATAAATTTTAAAGTAAATGTATACACTTTCCTCAAGACCAATTATCTAAATACTGAAAAAACTTAATCACAAAAATTCCTTACAGACTTGTCTAGGTTTATTGAATCGAATTTGAATCCTCAAAAAGTTTTTGTAATAACATCTCAACTTCTAAAAATTCTAAAAATTTGCAATTTATTTTCAATCTTCAATTTAAAGATTTAAATCCACCTTTTGTAGTCCAATAGCTCTAATGTTAATCATTTTCACTGTCCTCATCGTCATGCGTCATCTGTTAATACCATAAATTAGTCTACAAATTCATCTTGATATGAAATCAAACCCTACAATGGAACCAAAATCCTAACTTAATAACTAATCAACAACAATCAAATTCAATATCAATAAGTGAGAATGGACGGAACAAGGGAATGATTTTAAATTGGAATTAAAATAAGATTCTCAGGGGTCATCCCAGGAATCTCTCAAGGAATTGTGATTGAGTATTCGCTCTCGTCCTAGTATCCTATGTCTTAGATCCTATCGCAGGCACGCAATAGTGTAACAAAGATGCCACACTACTACGACATCGCACAACTCACGAAGTCTGACCTGCATGGGCCACCACTAAAAACGTGTCACGACCCGCACCCGGTTTAGGGGCACGAGTGCGTGGGTACGTCCAGCCTACGCCGCAGCATCGGCGGTAGAACGCTGTCAAGGTCTTGATACTATCTAGCTAATGTCACACAAACATCCAATCTCCATAAGGAGGCACGGATGACACAAAATAAACGAGCACATACTCAATCACAGGATTACAGCACGATAAGATAACGAACAAAAATTAAATACAACACAAGTCAACAAAGCAATAACTTAACTCAACAATATCCAAGTCTCATAAAAATGCCGGAGACAAATCCGGTACCAAAAGTTTACTAAAAGAACTAATCAAAAACTAGAAGAATTAGTGATTCCTGCTAGGCCTCCGAAATCACAACTAACTACCAAGTCTGCAGCTACTCACCATATGGTCCATAAAGTGTCGGACAGCGGTCCTCTAAGGCATAGTCTGGAAAAATGTTTCCAGTCAGGAAGGAGCAAAGCACAATCTCAAATAACAGTTCCATTTAATTAATAAGGACTATAAAGCAATAAACATGTCATGCTAGCTACTGAGAAGACAGTGAAATAAATGCAATGGTAATTAAAGAGAGACAGACAATGTAAAGAGACAGGCAAATAGGCAATATGATACATTCAGTGCATGTATGAAAATGAAAAGAACAAGGAACAGTATCATATACGGGTGATGTAGTATATGATTTAAATAGGGAACTGTAATCTATTCTAAGTGTTTGAAATAGTAGTTTCAAAATGTGATCGGCTTGGGAACATGTACGATAGCTACAGGGCCTGGCTAATCATGTGTGAAGAGCATGATTAACACTTACATTGTTCAACACTACAATAAGAGGTTATGATCACATTTCTTACTAACTACTTCCCCGCCCCCCAACTAGTACTGTGGATCCAACCATGACACGTCACGATACACGAGCAAGTCAAGTCTATCATGTACGATATCTAATATACATGTCGTGTACAATATCAATACGATAATCAAGGTAACATCTCATGACTGCAGATCCAAGCTATACTAGTCCGTGTAGCACAGTGTCAAGGATTCAGATGTAACATTTCATGATTGTTGAACTTATAGAAATTATCAAGAATTGGAAATTATCAGAGAATGTACTTGCCTTGGGTCCTTAGCTGGTATTTATGGATGTCCTGTTCCAGAGTATCCCCTGGGTACCACAGTCCTATAACACATCACAAAGCAAAACTATATTTGTATCAGATGCTACACTAACACAGACAAAAACACTGGCCTCAGGGCCATGCCAGGCAGGGCACTAGTCAACTAGGGTCATCTAGTAGGATATACATAAACCACATTACACTTATTAATACTTACAATATTTATTCATGCACCAATATAAATACATATACAATATATATATGTGCCAAAATACTAATTATATTAAATTATACTATGTATACAAGTACATATATATAAACCAAATACCAAAACAAATATATATATATATTACCAAATTAGCACTTATATCAAAATAAATATACATATATTTATTTATATATATACCAGATTAACAATTACCAACATAAACTGAAATACAGATATACATACATACCAATTTATATATTGAAATATATTAAGTATATAAAATATGTACATATACATATACCAATATTACATATTAATATTTATTATTTAATACGTACACGCAAAATATATATTGAATACATATATAGATATATAGGAAGAAATACACGAACATATATACATACACATATATACTAATACTAGTACATCACATTAGATACATATGCAATACATTAATTGTATGTACAAGATATATATATATATATACATTTATACTAATTATACTAAAACATATACTATGCTAATACATATATTAAACATTAATTAATAAATAATTATACATATACATATTTAATACACATAGTCTATATGAAAAATATAATACAATATTTAATATGTATCATTAAATGTGTATATACCAATTTATCAAATACATACAATATATATTAAACATACACTATACTATACACATTAATTAAATATATGCAAATACCTATACATTAATCTACATACATACTTACATACATGTATGATGTATATTCACAGGAAGAAAGAAGGAAGAGAGGAGAAGAAGCTTACATCGGGGGTCGGTTGGCCGGAGTACGGCAGGCAGCGGGAGGGGCAGTGGAGCGTGGCTGAGCAGCGGGGAGTGGCTGCTCGGCTGTGCTCGCCGGAGTCGATCTCAGCTCCGTGGAGCCGCGGGGAGAAGAGCAGCAGGGAGGAACTCGCGAGGGGCCGGAGCACTGGCCGGGTGAAGCTTGGCTGCGGTCGGCTCGTGAAGCTTGGCCGGCCGCCGGAGGTGGCACCGACGTTCGTCGGAGAACACAGCGGGTCGGAGGTCGGAGGGCTGTGCAGGTCGGGGTAGGGAGGAGCACAGCCGGGGAGTGGCTGCCGGAGGGATATGGATGGATGGATGTTGGGTGGCCGCCGGAGGTCGGCTCGGCTCGGTGGGGAGTGGCTGATGATGGTAGGAGCAAGGAGAGGAGGAGGAGCAGCAGGGAGAATGGGGGAGGAGCAGGCCAGCGGCTGGAGTAGGCCGGCTGTGGGGAGTCGGCCGAGAGCACAGGGCCGCCGGGTGCACAGTATAGGGGGGAATGAACAGTGTTTCCCCCCCTCCCTTATTGAATTCAAATTTCAAATGAAAAAAAATAAGAAAGAAGAAGGAGAAAGGAAGAAGGAGAAGAAGAGAAGAAGAAAAGAAAAGAGAAGAAGAGAAAAGAGGTTTCCTACGGTTGAGGATGGAGGCTTGTGAGGGTGTGGTTACCTAGGTTTTCTAGGGATTAGGGCTTATGATGACAAGACATGATATTATATAGGATGAGGGTGTGAATCTAATGGTGATGATGCTCCCAATTAAATGGGTGGTCCAGATTAAACATGAAGGAAATTTCATGTGGGGGGAAAATACAATTTGGTCCACAAATAAATAACCTTTCCATTTGGTCTTGGACAATGGGGTAATGACACCTACAATTGAATAATTGTAACTTAGCCCCTTAAATTCGGGAAATTGCACAAACACATAAAATGACAAAAATTTGGCGGGCGATTCGGGGTCCGATGTTTTGTAGGGTCAGGGGGCGCTGTAAAATCGGTATGGGCTCAATTTACAGGGCACTGGAATTAAATTTGGATTTTAGAATTGGTTTAAATAGTATCCTCAATTTAATTAGAATAAAATGCAAGTTGTGTTCAAGAATTAATTAGGAGTACATGGGGCCAAAATCAGGTCAGGTCATCAATACCAATAATGAAGAAGACTCAGAACAAAATATTACCCTAATTTGGGCCGCACAAAAAATAGGTCAAGATTGTCCCCAAATTCGATTGGAACGCACAACGATACAAAATAGGGATTATTTAAATAACATCCGCGACGATTTTTGTGCGGCTAGAAACAATGCACAGGGAGCATAATTATGAGTTGCAAAAAATAGCAGAATGGAAGGCGGGCATGTCTAGGGCAAGATTGTGAAATTTGTTGGGAGACAAGAGTCAGGGTAGTGCTCCAAATATCAAAGCAAAGGCAATTGCGCAAAAATATTAAATAAAATACGGAAATAAATTACAATCTCCACTAATTAAATTCTAGATAAAATAATTAAATACAGAATTCTATAATTCGGACAGGTGGTCATCTACTGGCTTCTAGGTCTAGTCTGCTAGCTAAAAATAAATGAGCACTGCCTCTAATACTATATTTAATTACACATCACACATAATTATTTAAATTAAAAATATTATCATGCAATTATTTAATTATAACTATAATAATATTAAATATTGTAAAAAGTCGAAAATACCCCTATTTTCGGAATGTGGTAGTGACAGAGATAACTCCTTTAGGAAATTCTTCATCCATAAGAGCTCTTTGCTGGCTTCTGTAGCAGCAATATATTCAGCTTCTGTGGTGGATAGAGCGATACACTTTTGCAGCTTTAATTGCCATGATACGACTCTCCCTACAAAGGTAAACAAGTATCCTGATGTGGACTTTCTCTTGTCCAAGTTACCTGTCATGTCAGAATCAGTGTAACCTTCCAAGATAGGTTTTTCATCTCCAAAATATAAAGAATATTTAGAGGTTCCTCTAAGATATCTTAGGATCTATTTTGCTGCTTCTCAATGTGCTTTACCAGGATTGGCAAGAAAATGTACTACTAGAATAAGCGGACGAAAAATAAAACGTCGCTAATTTAGCGACTCCATTTAAAATTGTCGCTAGGTGTCGCTAATTGGCAAAATTTAGCGACGTTTAGCGACTTTTATTCAGTTTTTAAAAGATTAGTCGCTATAAGTTCAATTTAGGTCGTTAAACGTCGCTAAAATATTTTATTTAGCGACGTATTTAGCAACGTATGTCTTTTGGACATTTAGCAACATAATTAGCGACGTGTCAGACGTCGCTAAGTTAGCGACGTCATTAGTGACGTCGCTAAAATGTCGCTAAATTTATTTTATTTAGGGCTGCTTTCCCCCATTTCTTTCGATCTTTCCCTCTCCCTCTCCCTCTCCCTCTCCCTCTCCCCAAATTAGAAACCCGCGTCAACAATCTCTCCGGCTCCCCTCCTTCTTCCCAGCGACCCCCCTCCGGCCGCGTCCTCCTCCTCCCTCCTCCTCCTCCTCTAGGTAAACCCGCTCTCTCTCTCTCTCTCTCTCTCTCTCTCTCTCTCTGTGTGTGTCTCTCTCTCTCTCTCACAGGACACACATGGCACTGACACTGACATGACACACACACGTTACAGACACTAACACAGACACGACACACACACTGACACGACACACACACGTGACCTAGGGTTAAGGTTAGGGTTAGGGTTTTTGACCTGGGGTTAGGGTTAGGGTTAGGGTTTTTGACCTCGGATTAGGGTTAGGGTTTGTTCACAGTTCACTTCTGCAATTTAATTCTCACTATGGAAAGACCAACTTGCTCGAGTAAAAGTATAAGTGTAAAGCTGAATGTGTGTCTGTTTGTTCATATTTTACTGCTATAATTTGCCCGAGGAAAGGACATGTTCCCGTTGTTAAACTTAAGCAACCAAAAGTATGTTATTTTATTTTCTTTCAAAGTTGGTGCAAATAGATGTAACTTTCATTGTGAATTTTACTTAAATTGCTTTTTATTTTATACGAGATTCCTCTGCATGCAGTTGTATTATTTTGTTGCACCATGCATCAACTCTCAATGGCATTCTATAATAAAGAGACGAGATATTGGTCACCCGATTAGTATGTATTCTATTGATTTCATCTTTATTTGAGAACTTTCTATCATACAATATCAATTTTCTTAGTAGAGAACTTTATTATGACTTAGAACGTTATGAATGCCTGGAGCCTAGACCCAAATCTAATATCTTTGCTAATAATTTCTGAGCTGAGTCATATGCAATACTATGTCATCTCGATACTATTTGGTGACATAGTTTAAAAATATCTCGTGCCTCTGTCCTCAAATAGTGATATTTTGTACTAGCCTACTAACTGATGGACAAAAACAACAAGAAGCCATTAGACTGTTATGAAGAACCAATCTTATTCAATCCAAATTCAATATTGAACTTAAAAGATCAACTTCATACTATCTAGTTTGAGATGGATTTGGGATTCAAACTTTTGGAAGACCTAACATTCAAATCACATGCACAAAAAATGATCCATCTTTTACAAAATAGCAATCTGGTCACAAATCAACACTTCTTCTTCTTCTTTCTTCCCATAAACAAACACAAGAAAGAAATATGAAGATTTAAAAATCTCTCATATAAAAAAGATGACTATTCTCAAATGCTCGTAATGATTTTATTCCAAATGTACAAGCATAATCCTAAAATATTTAATATTAAAAAATTATATTCCAAATGTACAAGCATAAGTGGTAGATCTCGGTTAGTATTCAGTCATGTGTAGGTGTAGTTCCAGTCAATAACTTAAGTGCCAGTGAGATGAAGCCAGGAATAGACAATTGAACATGTGTTGTATGGTGAAAAGAGTAGCAACATCAGTAAGAGTACTATGCAGGTAAGTGTGGGGTATGTGTATATTTGTGAGAATGTGGGTGATTAGTATTGATGGCAAGGAAGGTGGATTATACATTTAGTTATTATTTAGAGTTAGTTATGTTAGATATAGTTAGTAGAGGAGGGTTAAAGTATTAGTTAGAATAGTGTATATCAGTTAGTATATGTAACCTGTTAAGTGAAGTTCGGATTACTGTAGTATTAGTATTAGTTAATGTCAGTGGTTAGTATTGTGTATGTGTATATATATATATATATATATATATATATATATATATATTAGTATCAGTTGATAATAGTTAAGATATAAGTAGGGTTTTTGACCTGGGGTTAGGGTTAGGGTTAGGGTTTATATTAGTATCAGTTGATAATAGTAAAGATATAAATTTACACAATATTTAATATTAGACAATATATTTATATCTGTTATCAATTATATTCTTTGTTTTCATCTATCTTACCAGATGGCACCCATGACCCGAGTACGTGCACGTCGCTTGAGAGAGACACCTCCTACTGTTAAGGAGGAAGTGATGTCTCCTACTGTTAAGGAGGAAGTGATGCCTCCTAATGTTAAGGAGGAAGTGAATTTAAGGAGAAAGAGATACCACCTGCTGTATCTCAGACCGGGAGTTCCAGTCACCCATCACCTATAGCGGAGATTTATCACATAGATGATATTTATGCGCAGTATCTAAGGGACTGGTATGTGCCCAGCGTATTGGATATCCTCGAGGTTGATACTGTGATGTTTCATATACTTTTATTGTGGTTATTGTGTGATTGTGATACTTATATATTATGCATTTTGTGTGACTGTGATACTTATATATTATGCATTTTGTATGACTGTGATACTTTTATTTTGTGTGTATTGTGTGACTGTGATATTTTATATAGTTTTTGTGTTATTTCGTACGCAGTGTGACTGTGATACTTTTATTTTGTGTGTATTGTGTGACTGTGATATTTTATATACTTTTTGTGTTATTTCGTACGCAGAAAATTCAATGGAGGGTTGCTCCAGGTTTGTCTATAATATTTGTGTGTATTGTGTGACTGTGATACTTTTTATTCATATTAAATGATGTTAATTTACCGGGGTTGAGTGTTCCACCGAAGGGGTCGACGAACCGAGAGAATTCAACGAGGGTTGCTCCGGGTCTATTTTTAATTAGAAATTCATAAATTGTAGGAGATTGGTAATTTTTAACATTTTTTTTATTTTTCAATGAAAATTTAGCGACGTTTAGTGACGTTACTATACGTCGCTGAATACATCGCTGAATACGTCGCTAATTAGCGATGTTTCACGACGGATGAGCACGTCACTAATTTAGCAACGTTGCGTCGCTAAACGTCGCTAATTTGGTGACATATTTAAGTCGCTAAAAAATGTCGATATAGCGACGCTTAGCGACATTTTTCCTTTTAGCGACGTGCTGAGTTCCGACTTCTTTAAATCGTCGCTAATTACGTCGCAAAATGTGATTAGCAACGTTTTTTGGTCATTTAGCGACGTTTTTTTACGTCGCTAATTTGACTTTTTCTGGTAGTGACGACTTACCACTCCAACTGCATGTGTTATGTCGGGTCTTGTACAAACCATTGAGTACATCAAACTTCCGACGGCCGAGGCAAATGGAATGCTCTTCATCTCCTCATTCTCCTTCTCCTTCTCACTTGAAGGGCTTTATTGTGCACTTAGCTTAAAATGTGCTGCTAGTAGTGTGCTGACTGACTTAGAGTTCACCATATTGAACTTCTCCAGAACACGTTCAATGTATTTTTCTTGTGATAGCCACAACTTTCTTGTATTTCTGTCCCGAGAGATCTTCATTCCCAATATGTGTTGTGCTGCTCCTAAGTCTTTCATATCAAAGAACTTGCTTAACTCTTTCTTCAACCTGTCAATCTTGGACATATCTTTTCCAATAACAAGCATATCATCAATATATATAGAGAGAATAATGAAATCATCATCAGAGAACTTCTGGACATAAATACAATGATCTGCAGATATTCTTTTGTACCCATGGTCAAGCATAAAAGAATTAAACATTTTATACCACTGCCGTGGTGCCTGCTTAAGCCCGTACAAGCTCTTCTTCAATTTGCAAACCAAGTGTTCATTGTCCTTTACCTTAAAATCCTCTGGCTGCTCCATATAGATTTATTCTGCCAAATCACCATGGAGAAATGCAGTCTTCACATCTAACTGCTCAACTTCAAGATCTTGGGAAGAAACAAGACCATGAATAACGCGAATAGAAGACATCTTCACAACAGAAGAAAATATTTCTTCATAGTCAATACCTTGCTTCTGACTGAAACCTTTCACCACGAGGCGAGTTTTGTACTTTGTCATGCCCCGATCCCGAAAGGGGTCAATCGTCCTCGCTGGATCCTTCACGGAACTGATTCGTCCTCGCTGGAGCGTGATGCCGTACGAGCCTGGAGTTGCGCTCGTACAAGGCAAGAACTTACAGTTATAGGAACCCACTTTGAAACATAATTTAGAAAACACATTCACAGATAATTGAACACAAGTGCAGGAAGAAAATATGCTTTTTTATTGATAATTCAGAGTAATTTACATAGAGTCTACATTGATGCGCCTTCTCGGCTACTTGAATTACATTAGAAAAGATAACTCAAAATGCAGGGCGCGCTCCATCAGATAGTCCCCGTCGTCCATACATTACGTCCTTGTATAGGTTGAAAGTCCAAGCCTCCAAAATGATCTGACTTCAACTATACTTCAAAATAGAGGTGCTCCTAACGCCTCTTCGTCTATCCACTAGCGTTGCACCGTCTGAGTGCCTGAAATAGTTGCCCACAACGTGGGTCAGTACTCAACTTGTACTGGTGAGCGGGATGAATCCCACTCGACTAAATCGACACTAGCTTATTAGGGGCGAGCATGCATTAAGATTACTTCTATAAAGAAGCAAGTGACTTCAATTCATATCAGTTGCATGTTTTGATATAAATGAAAATAGCATTGAATCCAACCAGTGCATCGATTGCTTACTCAATCGATGCACACCTTTCATGCAACGAAACACAAGTATACTTACCATCTGCACAAGACAATAAATTAGCATGTATTCTATTCTATGCGGTCATTGGTATGATCGACACCTTAGGGACATATTCCAAGCATTAACGGCGCGCCCTATCAGCCCGGGTAGCAAGCCCCGCTGGAGGTCCCGCAATGCATCGTGACAAACACGAATCAATATTTCCCTCCGGATCGATACGGTTCCAGTGCCCCGGAAAGCCGTTTCGAGGAAATGATAAACCTTGTTTACAAGTTGTCCCAGACCATGCAAATGCATGAACATTTTATATTTCACACAATGCATCGAATTAAACAGATGAAGTAAAGCAGCAATATATATATCTTATGCAACAGTTCATATTTTCTCAATGCGGTGTTCCGATTTTGATATCCCATGGGTCCAAACTCTACCCGAGGCACCAGGCCATAACCAACAACCAAATTCCCATTCCAACCAACTGAATTTATAAGGTGTGCAAGCATATAGTAAAATTAGTCTACAATTCCCATGTTCCTTTCTTAGTGGCTGGCATGCATTGTGGCTAAGCATTTCCTAGGCGTCCAACCGGGCATCATCGAGTGAACGTTTGAAACATTAGAGATGTTGGCGTGAAGAAGTAGGAAAGAAGGGACCAAACCACTCACTGGTTAAGGGAAAAATTGCTGAAACAAGGAATCCCGCCTAGCGACGATCAAACGTCAGTTACGCGGACCTGCAACAGCACGAGCACCGAGTTAGAATTCTTGCCTATCCTTCTTTGCCGAACTCCCCAAAATTCAAGCTCCAATCAATAAAACCAACAGCGAAAACCAAGCAACTCGAAAGCAACACCAAATCAAATCCCAAAGCGGCAATCAAGAAAACCAAGCAACCAAACACGAAAACTATTGGACTCGTTTCAATAGAGGCCTTTCCATGAGTTGGAAAGGATCATCGCATTTCGTCCGTGGCAATAAGATGCCGAAGATCTAAGCATACTCTGACGGACTAGCCACAAGCCCAATTATATAGTGCACATCCCTGTCGGATCGGGATTTGAGGCACTACATAATATACCACTAAGAAAAAGTTTTATCCCGAAACTTAAGAACAAGGCCCTACCTCCGACTGAGTGAACAACGAAGGATATTTCTCCTTCATCTCCGATTCCATCTCCCAGGTTGATTCCCCAACTGAATGGTTTTGCCACAGCACGCGAACCAAGGACATCGTACGGTTGCGAAGTACTTTTTCCTTACGATCCAGAATCTGCACCGGTTCTTCTGAGTATGATAAATCTGTGCGCAGTTCCAATTGTTCGAAGCTAACCACATGACTAGGGTCATGCACATACTTCCAGAGTTGGGAAACGTGGAATACGTCATGCACTTCTGCCAAGGCGGGAGGTAGTGCTATCCTGTACGCCACAGCTGCAACTCGTTCCAGTATCTCAAAGGGGCCGACAAACTGGGGACTCAGTTTGCCCTTCACGCCGAAACGCATCACACCTCACATCGGCGTCACTTTCAAGAAGACATGATCCCCGACCATGAATTCCAAAGGCCTTCTATGTGCATCAGCATAACTTTTCTGTCGGCTCTGTGCTGTGCGGAGTCTTTTCCGAATCAAGCGAACTTTCTCAACTGCCTGCTCTACCAGCTCTGGCCCGAGTACCTGCCGCTCGCCGACTTTGTCCCAACAGATTGGAGATCGACACCTTCGCCCATATAGTGCTTCGTACGGTGCCATCTGGATGCTTGATTGGTAGCTGTTGTTGTACGCAAACTCTGCCAATGGAAGATGCGTGTCCCAACTAGTCTTTAAATCAATAGCACACAGCCGTAACATATCTTCGAGTATCTGATTTGTCCTCTCTGTCTGTCCGTCAGTCTGCGGGTGATATGCGGTACTGAACTGTAGCTTGGTCCCCAAAGCAGCTTGTAGACTAGTCCAGAAATGAGATAAGAAGCGTCCGTCACGGTCAGAGACGATTGAGGCAGGTACTCCGTGTAATCGAACAATCTCGTCTATGTAAATCTGTGCTAACCGATCGACGCTCCAAGTAATTTTTATAGGAAGGAAGTGGGCTGATTTGGTCAAACGATCAACTATGACCCAAATCGCATCATGCCCCCGCGGCGTCTTCGGAAATCCCACAATAAAATCCATACTGATTTTGTCCCATTTCCACTCAGGAATAGCGAGGTTCTGCAGCTCCCCGCCGGGCCTCTGATGTTCAGCTTTCACCTGTTGACAGGCCATGCACTGTGACACAAAGGTCGCCACATCCCGCTTCATACCTTGCCACCAGAAGGTTCTGCGTAAGTCCATATACATCTTAGTGCTCCCCGGATGCAAGGAATACTTCGCATAGTGTGCTTCCGCCATAATTTTCCTTCGGAGTTCTGGGTCGCTAGGAACACATATCCTTTCTTTTATTTGTAAGGTTCCATCTTCGCCTGCCACAAAGTCAGACGTCTTCCCCGCCGAAATTAGTCCTCGTGCCTTCGCTAGGAACTGATCGCCCTCCTGAGCTGATTTGATTCTATCACGCAGACTTGGTTCAAGATGGAGTGATGCCAGCTGTACTCCTTGATGCTGAACACGGAGCTCGATGCCCATCGCCTCAAGATCTCGAAGTAAATGGTTGTTTATGGATAACGAGCCCACATACTTCCGACTCAGAGCATCAGCAACGACGTTTCCCTTGCCCGGTGTGTAAGCGATCGTCAAATCATAGTCCTTAATCAGTTCTAGCCAACGCCGCTGTCGGAGGTTCAGTTCTCGTTGTGTGAATAGATACTTGAGGCTCTTGTGATCTGTGAAGATTTTGCAAGCAACACCATAAAGATAATGCCTCCACAACTTCAGTGCAAATACAATTGCCGCCAATTCCAAGTCGTGCATCGGGTAGTTTTTCTCGTGCGGCTTCAGTTGCCTGGAGGCGTACGATATTACCTTATCCCTCTGCATGAGCACACATCCCAAACCAAGTCCCGAGGCGTCACTGTATATCTGAAACTCCTCTACCCCATCTGGAAGAGCAAGGATCGGAGCTGAAACAAGACGCTGCTTAAGTTCTTGAAAGCTGGCTTCGCAGTCATCACTCCATTTGTATACAATCCCTTTTTGAGTGAGGCGAGTCAAAGGCGAGGCCAGTTTAGAAAAATCCTTCACGAACCTACGGTAGTATCCCGCTAGGCCCAGAAAGCTTCGTACTTCGCTGGCTGATGTAGGTTGCTTCCAATCCACCACTGCCTCTATTTTCTTCGGGTCTACGGCGATGCCCTCTGCCGAGACAACATGACCCAAAAATGCCACGCTGTTCAACCAAAACTCACACTTGCTGAGCTTAGCGTACAACTGATGCTCTCGTAATGTCTGCAGCACGATCTTTAGGTGTTCCTTGTGTTCTGCCTCATTCTTGGAATATATTAGAATGTCGTCGATGAACACGACCACAAACTTGTCTACGTACGGCCGAAACACGCGGTTCATCAGATCCATGAAAGCTGCAGGGGCGTTCGTCAAACCGAACGACATCACAAGAAATTCGTAGTGTCCGTATCGGGTCCTGAATGCAGATTTTTGAACATCATCTGGTTTAATTTTCAACTGGTGGTACCCTGACCTGAGATCAATTTTAGAGAAAACTGTTGCACCTTGCAGCTGATCAAACAAGTCATCTATCCTTGGCAATGGGTACTGGTTCCGCACGGTCGCCTTATTTAGTTCTCGGTAGTCAATACATAGCCGCATGGATCCATCCTTTTTCTTCACGAACAGCACCGGAGCGCCCCACGGAGAAACGCTTGGACGAATGTATCCTCGGTCCAACAGATCTTGTAACTGAATCTTAAGTTCTTTCAGCTCTGCTGGGGCCATTCGATAAGGTGCCTTCGATATCGGTCGCGCATCCAGAAATGTGTCGATGCTGAATTCGATCTCACGATCAGGAGGCATTCCAGACAGCTCGTCCGGGAACACATCGAGGAAATCTGCTATAACATCAGCCTGAGCTGCATTTGCACTTTTCTGTCGGGTGTCTCGAACTGAAGCTAAGTACCCTTCACAACCCGAATGCAGCATACGCCTAGCCGAAATTGCTGATATTATCATTGCCGTCTTTGGTGTCGCGCTGCACGAATAGTAAAAGTCTGCCTCGCCGGGTAGTTGGAATACGACTCGCTTCTCCGCGCACTCAATTATTGCATGACAAGCACCCAACCAATCCATCCCGAGAATAATATCGTAATCCTTAATGTCTAATACAATGACATCTAAGGAAAGCTTCCTGCATCTGATGCAAATATAACCATCCTTACAGATCGCATGGGCGGGCATGTCGACTCCCGAAGGTGTGCTCACGCAAAGATTCATATTTAAGGGAGTAGAAGCTAATTTATGCTCAATAGTAAAATCAGCAGATATGAAACTATGCGTAGCACCTGAATCGAATAAGACTCTAGCGGGCAAATCTCTGAAAAGTAATGTACCTGTCACGACAGTTTCAGAGACGGATGCTTCGTCCCGAGTCAGTGCATAGACTCGTCCTTGAGCACCCTGGCGTCGTGGGTTCAACGCCACAGCATTAGCATCACTTGCTGGAGGCCCCCTGTTGTGATTCCCGTGGTTCTGATTCCCGTGGTGCTGATTCCTATTGTTATGATTCCCATTGTGCTGATTCGGTTTTGCCTCACGGCAGTTGAAATGCTTATGGTCCAGACGACCACATTTAAATTACCCAGTAACTCGGCATTCCTCCACTCGATGCCCTAATCTGCCGCACCTGTTGCAGTTTGGTGCACGGGACGGGCCCCTATGCTCAGATGTGTGCAGACGCTTTTGTGCTCCAGACCCTCCCATTTCCTGAGGCCGCTTATTATTGTTGGTACGGGAGGTTTGCACATCGGCCTTTGGTGGATAGCGCCCAAAGATCCGCTCGCTGTTCAGGGCAGCTTCATAACATTCCCTGTATGTCTGACACTTCTGGTTGATGACGTCCCTACGCAAATCGTCATTCAAACCCTTCTGGAAGCGGTAGCACCACGCCTGCTGGTTAGGCAAGAAGTGCCCAGCAAATTTAGCCAGCTTAGCGAACGCCGAGTCATAATCGTCGACAGACATACTTCCTTGCACCAGATTGCTGAAGTCGTCTTCTTTTTGTTGCCGCACAGCCCGGAGAATATATTGTTCAATGAAGGCAGATTTGAACATTTTCCAGGTAATTTTGCAGTTGGGA
The DNA here is from genome assembly GCA_036927795.1 of Iris macrosiphon. Lineage (NCBI taxonomy): Eukaryota > Viridiplantae > Streptophyta > Magnoliopsida > Asparagales > Iridaceae > Iris > Iris macrosiphon. The sequence continues at coordinate 167,864,136 of JAYESA010000006.1, read as the reverse complement.
TTGGCATCATAAATTCCCTGCTTAGTGGCCTCCCACCAATCATGCGCACACAGCTCCAGTTGAACTGATGCACAGGCCACTCTTTTGGATCCCCTAATGCCGACCAGATTGAAGAGTCCCTCCATCTTTGTAATCCATCCCATCACCACGTCCGGTTCTGCTCGTCCGTTGAACGTTGGTGGATGCATCTTAGTAAATTCTGCCGCACGGCAGGTGTTCCTTGCTGGATGCTGTATTTCTTCGGACTCATCCTCTACCGCCACAGCCGGCGGTGCAGCAGGCGTCACCGTGGCTCCCCCGTTGTTGGGTACCAAGGATGCAATCAGTTGCATCATGGTATCCATCTGCTTTTGTTGAGCAGCCAACTGTGCCTGTTGAGAAATGGCTTGTTGTTGCTGCACCTCCATGAGATGCATAAGTCGTTCGGACATATCCATTGAACCCGCTCCTCCGGATTCTCCAGAACTTGTCGGATCGTTCTGGATGGGCTGAGCACTGCTTGCAGCGGCAGTGTTTTTCTTAGCCATTGCTACAAAAGAGAGTAGCTTGTTAACACCTCAAAAATGATAGATTTTTGTATCTATGGGCTCATTGTATAGGCGACCCATCTCATGCAGCGGACACCGAATGCAACTCAATCGAGAGGCGCATCAAACTCCTTTATAATCTTTTTGAAATCCCAAGGATGTAAAGCCTAAGCTCTGATACCAATATGTCACGCCCCGATCCCGAAAGGGGTCAATCGTCCTCGCTGGATCCTTCACGGAACTGATTCGTCCTCGCTGGGGCGTGATGCCGTACGAGCCTGGAGTTGCGCTCGTACAAGGCAAGAACTTACAGTTATAGGAACCCACTTTGAAACACAATTTAGAAAACACATTCACAGATAATTGAACACAAGTGCAGGAAGAAAATATGCTTTTTTATTGATAATTCAGAGTAATTTACATAGAGTCTACATTGATGCGCCTTCTCGGCTACTTGAATTATATTAGAAAAGATAACTCAAAATGCAGGGCGCGCTCCATCAGATAGTCCCCGTCGTCCATACATTACGCCCTTGTATAGGTTGAAAGTCCAAGCCTCCAAAATGATCTGACTTCAACTATACTTCAAAATAGAGGTGCTCCTAACGCCTCTTCGTCTATCCACTAGCGTTGCACCGTCTGAGTGCCTGAAATAGTTGCCCACAACGTGGGTCAGTACTCAACTTGTACTGGTGAGCGGGATGAATCCCACTCGACTAAATCGACACTAGCTTATTAGGGGCGAGCATGCATTAAGATTACTTCTATAAAGAAGCAAGTGACTTCAATTCATATCAGTTGCATGTTTTGATATAAATGAAAATAGCATTGAATCCAACCAGTGCATCGATTGCTTACTCAACCGATGCACACCTTCCCTGCAACGAAACACAAGTATACTTACCATCTGCACAAGACAATAAATTAGCATGTGTTCTATTCTATGCGGTCATTGGTGTGATCGACACCTTAGGGACATATTCCAAGCATTAACGGCGCGCCCTATCAGCCCGGGTAGCAAGCCCCGCTGGAGGTCCCGCAATGCATCGTGACAAACACGAATCAATATTTCCCTCCGGATCGATACGGTTCCAGTGCCCCGGAAAGCCGTTTCGAGGAAATGATAAACCTTGTGCACAAGTTATCCCAGACCATGCAAATGCATGAACATTTTATATTTCACACAATGCATCGAATTAAACAGATAAAGTAAAGCAGCAATATATATATCTTATGCAACAGTTCATATTTTCTCAATGCGGTGTTCCGATTTTGATATCCCATGGGTCCAAACTCTACCCGAGGCACCAGGCCGTAACCAACAACCAAATTCCCATTTCAACCAACTGAATTTATAAGGTGTGCAAGCATATAGTAAAATTAGTCTACAATTCCCATGTTCCTTTCTTAGTGGCTGGCATGCATTGTGGCTAAGCATTTCCTAGGCGTCCAACCGGGCATCATCGAGTGAACGTTTGAAACATTAGAGATGTTGGCGTGAAGAAGTAGGAAAGAAGGGACCAAACCACTCACTGGTTAAGGGAAAAATTGTTGAAACAAGGAATCCCGCCTAGCGACGATCAAACGTCAGTTACGCGGACCTGCAACAGCACGAGCACCGAGTTAGAATTCTTGCCTATCCTTCCTTGCCGAACTCCCCAAAATTCAAGCTCCAATCAATAAAACCAACAGCGAAAACCAAGCAACTCGAAAGCAACACCAAATCAAATCCCAAAGCGGCAATCAAGAAAACCAAGCAACCAAACACGAAAACTATTGGACTCGTTTCAATAGAGGCCTTTCCATGAGTTGGAAAGGATCATCGCATTTCGTCCGTGGCAATAAGATGCCGAAGATCTAAGCATACTCTGACGGACTAGCCACAAGCCCAATTATATAGTGCACATCCCGGTCGGATCGGGATTTGAGGCACTACATACTTGACTTGGCAATTTCCTTCATTCTTGATTTTGAACACTCATTTGTTCTTCAAGGATTTTCTGTTCTTTGGTAGCTCCACCAGGTCATAAGTGTGGTTCTTATGCAAAGAATCCATCTCCTTTTGCATATCTTTCTTCCACTTGGCATGATCTTTATTGACTTGTGCTTCATGAAAACTTTCTGGTTCACCTGCATTTGTCATAATAGTATATTCTGAAGCATGATATCTAGTTGAGGGTTGTCGTTCCCTCTCCGACCGTCTCAACTGAGGTATTGGTGGCTGATCCATATGCGGCGGTTCTGCATGTTCATGCTCCCCCTGATCAGAACCTGGAAAACCTGTCATTTCTTCTTCCTGCACATCTTGAAAATTATTATTTTCTGGCATAAGAGAAGGAATAACAATAAGTGTGGAGATTGGATCTGGGACAATGTGAGTATTTTGTGGCTCTTCTTCTTTTTCAAAATTAGCAAGTGTTTTATCTTCACAAAATACAACATCTCTGCTCCTTACAATTTTCTTATTTATAGGATCCCACAACCTATATCCAAATTCATCATTTCCATATCCTAAGAAGATGCATGGAATAACTTTGTCATCAAATTTTATTTTTTCTCCTTAGGTACATGCACAAATGCCTTGCACCCGAATACACGCAAGTGGGAATAGAAAATATTATTTCCACTCCAAAGCCTTTCAGGAATATCTTCATCCAAAGAAACTGAGGGGGACAAATTTTTCAAGTAGCAGGCTGTTTGCACTGCCTCTCCCCAAAATATTTTTGGTAAATTGGCTAAGGATAGCATACTTCTTATCATTTCCACAATTGTGCGATTCATTCTTTCTGCCACCCCATTATGTTGTGGTGTGTGTGGGACAGTCATGTGGTGTCTAATGCCATATTTAGAATAATAATCTTCAAGCATCCTTGAAGTATACTCACCACCATTATCCGTGTGAATACACTTCAAGAGTTTTCCGGTTTCTCTTTCTACTTTGGTATGGAAGTCTTTAAAAACTTCAAAGACTTGATCTTTGGCTTTTATGACATACACTAACACGTTTCTAGATGCATCATCTATGAAGGTCACAAAGTATGAGGCACCACTAAAGGTTTTTTACATTTATGGGTCCGCAAACATCCGAATAGACTAAGTCCAATATGTTGGTTTCTTTTTTGTTATATTTTTTAACAAAAGCTACCCGGCATTGTTTTCTAATTAAGCAATGATCACAGTGGGATAGTGTTGTACCTTGCATGGATGGAAGTAGTTGTCGTCTTGCGAGAGTTTGTAGTCCTTTCTCGCTCATGTGGCCAAGCCGCTTGTGCCACAAATCCATAGAGGTACCTTCCACTGTTCCAAGTTCATCATTCTCTAAGTGGAACTGAGTCTTGTAGAGAGTGCAACACTTCTTTCCTCTCGCTAGTACAAGTGATCCTTTGGTAAGCTTCCAGCATCCTTTACCAAAGCTGCTTGTGTATCCTTCTTCATCAAGCTTGCCGGTAGAGAGAAGATTGAGACGAAGATCGGGCAAAAATCTAACATCTTTTAGAACCATCTTTGTTCCAAGGTTAGTGGTAACACAAATATTTTCAATGCCAAGAATTTGAGAAGAGTTTTTGTTACCCATTTTTACCATTCCAAGGTTACCTTCACGAAGCGAAGTGAAGTAGTCCTTCCGGGGAGTAGCATGGTAGGAGGCACCAGAATCGATCACCCATTCTAAGTCTTGGCAAGTGAGATTTGCACAGTCTTCTTCACATGCCGAGAAAAGCACGATTTCATTGTCAGTGACAATTGTTGCACTTTCATTCTTTTCTTGCTTCTCATTGGTCCTTCCTTCCTTTTGTTCTCGCTTGAGCTTGCGGCATTTCCGTTTTATGTGTCCACTCTTCCCGCAGTGATAACAACTAATATCCTTTCTAGCCTTTGATTTCTCTCTCGACTTGTCTCGGTTCTGAGGCTGTCGACTTTTGCTTCTCCCCCTATTCTCGGTGACAAGGACATGAGAATGGAGGATCCAGATGACTTTCTTCGAATTTCTTCATTCAAGAGGCTGCTTGTAACTTGGTTCATGGATACAACTCCGTCAGGTGCGGAGTTGCTAAGAGACACCACCAGAGTCTCCCAACTATCCGGTAACGAGCTAAGCAGAAGAAGGGCTTGAAGCTCATCGTCTAACACCATCTTCATAGCTGCAAGCTGATTAACACTACTTTGAATTTTATTCAGATGTTCAGATATGGAATCACCTTCCTTGAACTTGAGATTGAGAAGCTTTCGAATCAAGAAAGCTTTGTTGCCGGCGGTCTTCCTCTCGTAGAGATCTTCAAGTTTCTTTCACAAGCTGTTCGTTGAAGTCTCATTCGACACATGATGGAATACGGTGTTATCCACCCATTATCGAATGGTGCCGATGGTCTTCCGGTCGAGCTTCTTCCATTCTTCCACTGTCATGAATCCGGCTTGGAAGATTCTCCTTCAACCGGTGCATAGAGGTTCTTGCAATAGAGAAGGTCTGTCATCTCCGCCTTCCATATTATCCAGTTGTGGCCATTCAAGCTGATAATCCGAATGCCACCAATGGGAGTATCCATCTAAACACAAGAAGATTAGCAACATGTGCTTTGATACCACTGTTGGAAAAAATAAGACATTTTTCGTCTTTGTGATGAGATAAAATAAAATGAAAGAGAAGAGAAGTTAAGAGAGAACACACACAAGATTTACCGAGGTTCAGCTCAATTTGAGTCTACGTCCTCAACCCGCTCCTTCTTCACCGTTTTTACTATAATCAAATAAAATATTACAAGGGCCTTCTTTTAAGTTGGTACAACTTAACTTGAGGATCACTTTCTCTCATAAACTCACTTGAGGTGGATTACAAGTGTGAGGATTACAAGTTGTGTATTGTTCTTCTTGTTACTTGTTGTATTCAACCTTCACCATCTTTTCTCTATTTATAGGGAGGATATGCCTCTTGGGTACATCACATTCGTTGCATGGAGAAGTCCAAAAGGGAAGATTCGTTTCTTTCTTCCAAGATTCGTTCATCTATCATCAATGTTACATGCAAGCTGAATGCATGCAGAATATGAATAGATAGGCTACTTCAGATGATCATAAGTTCTTCAATACACCTCCAAATAACCTGGTTCAAAGCCTGGATGAAAGAGAAAACTCTTCTCAACAACTTTTGTATTGAAGACCGAGCCAGATAATGATTGTAACAGCTTCAAAATAGCCTTCCAAACTTGAATCTTGTCACAAAAACTACATCCAGAAAAATGGTTAAGTACTTGGCCGAACCCAACCATGGGTGACCGATTTCCATGGATCAAATCCATGTTTATTCATCATGGGGATGGACCCCGTTCCCATCACTAATCTCTAGATTCTAGATTCAGAATGTATGAGCTCAATCTGTAGAATAATAAGAACTATTATAAGTTTCAATTTCTACATTCTCATGTCCAACCCACTCACATGAGGTATATGTTGGGCCTGAGAATTTCTATATTCAGAATATAAAAAATTATTTTGTACAATAGTAAATTCCAATTTGGAGCTAAATTCTAGATTTATATTATTTTTTTTCTCACATTAATTTTTGACCACACAAACTTTGAGATCAAAACTCATTTTATTATTCTACATTATTCCCATACAAATCCGTCACATTCTACATTTATTATTATTTTTTAATATTGGACATCAAGATAAATTTTTGAGCCCTATCTACTAACGATGCTCTAGAAGATGTGTTTAAATTCAAACCAAATCTGTTGTTCCACTATTTATGTTCTATATTCTGTTTTCACTCTATTATATGTGGACTCTAGCTGATGTAAAAAAAAAAAAAAATCACATATAATAAAATAAAAATAGAATATAGAACAGAGATAGTTGAACAACATATCTTCTTTACTTAAATTTGGTTATTTCTGTTTCTCATTTATGCAAAAGTCGGTTTGTCCTCGTGTGGCATGTGTTTCAGTGTGTACTTGCTTCAGCACACCATAGTTGACATTCGTGCCCACAGTAGTACAAACAACCCACGATGCT